>CAMAPF010000094.1:0-675556 GCA_945859915.1 Cuscuta epithymum | reverse complement strand
AAGAAGAAGAAGAAGAAGAAGAAGAAGAAGAAGAAGAAGAAGAAGAAGAAGAAGAAGAAGAAGAAGAAGCCAAAACCTTCGTTACTGTTTAGAGAATGTCACCATTGTTGAAAACTCTTGTTAATTAGAGAGAAGGTTAGGAGATCGGATCATTTAGGAGGATCGTCTAGCGGCTTCACCGGCTTGCTGCCTAAGTTTTCCTAAAAACACCTTCATTTTTAAAAAACACAAATTTAAAAAAAATGAGACTAAGTCGTAATACAATACACTTCTAGAGTTCTAAGGTAGCTCTACAATAAAGGCATCCATAGCAAACTAGTTAGGGAGTGTTTGCAACAACTTAAAAAAAGCACTTCTCAGTTTTTGGTTTAAAAAAGCACTTATTTACCAAGCACAACCAATTTTTACTTTTTCTCGGCTTGCGTGTGAAAAGTGTTTTTCCCTTTTCTATTACACCAAAAGGACTTATTTTACGAAACACTACCAACTTTTTCTTTTCAAAATCACTTTTTCTCGAATACTATCAACTTTTAGTACTAATCACTTTTTCCTTATATCTCCAAAAGTGCTTGTTTTTAAGCAGAAGCAGTTGTAAACACTCCCTTAGGCGTGTGAGCGTTCACTTTTCTGCAATTCTACACCTTTTAGTTATCAACTTTGACATTAACAAATTGGGGAAATTTTAATATAATTTGGTAGAAATTTCAATAAAGCTGTCCCCAAACTACTGAACGAGACTTTGACCATCAGGCGGCTATCACATGGAACTGCAGCAAAGCCGGGATGCGGCGTAGCGTAGAAAAATGGCGTTAAACGTTTCAACATTTTAATGTTTCTTTGTTGAATTTTATCACCTTGAACCGATCGGGTTGTCATTAATTAATCAGTCTTAGCCTCTTAGGCATTTGGTCACGAGTCATGACTACTTTATAACTAGTCACTATGATTAAAGGGCGTAAATGTCATTTTATTTTTTAGGAATATTTCAAAAGTGGTCTCATTTTTTCCATATCATTTATTTTGATAATAGCATAACTTTTGCAAAAGCTCCAAATAATTATATCATTTCACAAGTGTGTTACTCACTCCGTCCCAAATTGATGTTCTTATATACTTTTTGGGCTCACATATTAAGAAAGAGTGTTGGAAGGACTCATATAACCTTACTTTATTGCACTGTTCACTCATTTACTTTTACTATTCATAAAAAATGAGGACTATAAATGATAATCTACTTTAATTTCTTTACCAAAAAGTGAAACATGACTATCATTTTGGGACACCCCAAATAGAAAATACATGACATCATTTTGGGACGGAGATAGTATTTCACATCATAATAATGATTAAATGATAAAGTCCCACACCGGTAAATTCAGAAGCATTAGAGCCAGGTTACGATCCATAACCTTGGTGTGGGCCCCTTATGAAAAATAACGACACGACTATAAAAAATGAAAATGACGAATGACGAAAAACATGAATGACGACACGATCTAGACGAAGTGTCTGGTCGTGAGGAAGGGTGATAAAGTCCCACACCGGTAAATTCAGAAGCATTAGAGTGCTATATTAAGCTTCGGGCTACTCCTCCTAACATAATTGACCTTTTAGGATGGACCCCGAATCTTAACATCTTTGCTTCTATTATAAGAGCCAACTAATGTTAGATTAGTCCTTTTTCCGTTCAATCCGTCTCCATTTACCCTCCATATCCCTCCAACTTCCGTCTACCGTTAGCCATACCGTTTTCCTGCGTCTATTCCGTATCGTTGCTCCTCACAAAAAAACTTCCTCTGCCTCTCGATCTTCCCCTTATTTCAAACCTATTTAGTTTCTCCAATGTGCACAGCCTAATTTGTTTTGAAATTGCTAATCTCGACAAACTGATTCGCCTCAAAATTCCTCTGATTCAGTCGCCCCTACACAGGTGCGTTTCTCCATTTTCACCGACACAATCTTCTTAAAAAGTTGGAAAGCCCCGTTAAGAAGTGGGATTTATGTAATTTTTTCTTTTTTAAAAAGAAGTAGGATTGTCTGTTTGTCGGTTATCAAATTTGGAGTCGTTTGACTCTTTCCAGACTCCAGACAAAGCCGCCTCTAAAGAAATTGTAGGTGAGTTTGCCCAGACATCCAGATCCTCCAACCAACTTCCGCAGGTAAAGAAATCATATGCGCATAGCAAGTTTAGAAAGAAAATTTACCAAAATACAGAGTATGTTTTTAGTTAGAAATATTTCCCTTTCGTATTGAAAGTTAGAATTGCTCAGTTTTCTGGAATGTTCTCTGCTGATTACAATTTAGACACTGAAATTACAAATTCGTATTCAAACAAAACAAGTTCATATTTGAAATAGTAGAGAAGGGGAGATCTGTGTGTTCTTTGGCAGGAGTGAAATATTTTCATTTTGTTTTCATTTGCAATGATTAAAATGCATTTTTAACATTTTTTAAAATAGTAAGCTTGAAACCTGAAGTAAGATTTAATAACAAAAACAAAAGTGAATACAAATTCGGACGTAGTTATTATTTACGGAGTAAAAGAGAATGTCAACTCTGAAATTTATTTTTTGTCTGCCAATTCAAATAGAAAATGTATTACTACCTCCGTCCTCCTAAGTTTGGGACAAGAAAAAGTGACACAGTTATTAATAGTAAAAGTTTATATAGGGATTTTTTGTTATGTTTTTGTAATAGTAAAAGTTTATATAGGGATTTTTGGCCATGTTGTCTAATAGTAAAAGTTGTTATATGTTTTTGTATAGCAATTATATTCTTCATGCCATAGAGAAAATTGAATTGTCTCACGGGCTATTTAAATGCATAATGTTGTTTTTCTTTTGCTTTTTAATTAATGCTTTTACGTCAATTTTCAAGAAAAACGATGTGATAGATATTAGTTTTCCAAAATAACGGACGTGATAGGTCTTAGTTAATTACAAAAAACGCTTATTTCTTACGTTGGTATAGACATGGTAACTTAACTATTACGTCTGTTTATTAACTGACGTAATAAGATATTATCTACTCCGTATTAAATTTCATATCACTTTAAAAAATAACGTAAAATTAAAGGATATAAATATCTGACATGAAGCTATGCCTCTTTATTAGTAGTGTGTCACATATGTTCTGATGTTCTTGGGTTTTATGCTATTGTTTTATTTCTCATGAATTAGAGACATAACATAAGAAGTGCACCATTTTCCTACTCTCAACTATTTCTTTACTTCTTTAAGGGATTTATGCTCTTCTCTTTAAAGAATTGATTGGTGACAAAAAGCAAGCGATGTTCTATTATTCTACTCCGTATTTAGCTTTATTTACTTTATTAAATAAATCAAACCCACTTGTTCATCACTAAATTCACAATCTCTAAAAACAACTCCTTCACTTTTTTTTTATATATCTTTGTATAATGTATAGTTAAGACATAGTAATCATATTTTGTGCCTCATTGAATTAAGAACACTTTTTGCGCGCTAATGTTATACCAAACTTTTACCAAATTTCTATTAACAAGTAAATAACCAGAAATTAAACTCTATAGTAAACTGAGCACCTTTTATTTAAAATTCAAATTATCATTTTGAAAGTTAGAAGGCAATTTTAAAAGTTACTGCCCATGTAGAGGCAATCTAAATTTAGACAAGTGAAAAATATCTAAGTGAAAATTAGCACACAACAATTTGGCAAGTAAATCTGTAAATATTGGGCATCATTCGCACGTAGTGCGTACTCTGCTAGTTAAATATTATATTGTTATTATATATTTTATGCATATTAAATTGACGCGGGAATTTAATACACGGGAATGTATGATATTATTATTATAGTTACTCCGTATAATTATAATAGAATATAATGACACATCAAATCCAATAACCAAAGCCCCACCTCACGGGCCTCATTTTTTTTTAAAAAACAAGTTTTTATTTGAGACATAAAAATTTATGGAAATACATGATAAACTAGTTTTTTTAATATGTACTACAGAAGTATAGATTATTAATTATTACGGAGTACTGGAGTAGTATTATTTATTGGTATGAACTATAACTCGTCCGGTACTTAGCTTCCAGTATTTGTTATTTGTAGTAGAATTTTCCAATTCAATTAATATGACTATCACTCAATTTTTCAAGAATGACTTAAAGTGTATTCATTATTTCATATAGTTACATTTTTGCCGTTCATATTTCATATAGTTACGTAAACATAGAAGTATCCTCTGATCTCCATCATTGCTGTTCATGTGTACATATTTTTTCATATTCCCCTCGATCTTCTTCGTCTCCCCTTTCCAAAATACTTACAATTACTCTCTTTACACATCAAACACACAATC
Source organism: Cuscuta epithymum (assembly GCA_945859915.1). Classification (NCBI taxonomy): domain Eukaryota; kingdom Viridiplantae; phylum Streptophyta; class Magnoliopsida; order Solanales; family Convolvulaceae; genus Cuscuta; species Cuscuta epithymum. The sequence continues at coordinate 671,208 of CAMAPF010000094.1, read as the reverse complement.
ACTAATAGTTTAATTTAGTGACTATATCACATCAAGTAGGCAAGTACCCAACTAAAGATTCACTGTCTTCCATAAATATAACTTACAATTATCAGTTTATCACATAAATGACCCATCTTTCATAAGTATCACTTACAATTATCAAATAAACGATCAGTGACTCTTACATTTCCGAAATACTTGTTCGATCATGTGTATCTTTTTCTTACTCTCATCTTCTTCATCATTCCTTCCCAAATATTTACAATTACTCTCTTTAGTTTTGTATATCAAACACAATCACTAATATTATAGTCACTATAACATATCAAGTAACTAACTAAACAATCACTCACTTCCATGAATATCACTTACGATTATCAAACAAATGATTAGTGACTCATATGCTCATATGCATGTACAATCGGCTAATTAATTTGGAGTAACTATTAACTACCCTATGCAAGGTTGTAATGTACGTATGGTAGCTAATATTGACTCCGAATTGATAAGCCCATAGGCCATAGTACATGTATGTATTTGAGGGTGAGACTTGAGAGTCACTGAATGATTGTTTAGTAACCGTAATTGATATTCATGAACGAAAGATAATGACACTTTTGTTTGGGGCATCCACATCCATATATTATTTTTTTAGATCATTTTGATGATGTGGATGATTTTTTGGGGGATCATGGATGAGGAGTTGAGATTATTTTATGAGATTATTTGATAAAATAATCTGGTATCAAAAATTCTAAAGTTGGATTATTTTAAGATTATTTTCAACTTCTAGGCATATACTCATAATTATGGTGATGATTAGCTATGTAGTTCGTGCATGCTCATGCTCCTATCCAAGATAAATTAAGATCATGAATGAGGAGAAATTTATTGGTTTGGAGATTATTTGAGATTATCTTATGTGGAGGTGACATGACAATAATAAGCCATGAAAAACCGTAAAGTTGAAGATCATCAATGTGGATGCTCTTAGTAGTGATATTAACGGCATCCACATCCATAGATTATTTTTTAGATCATTTTGATGATGTGGAGGATTTTTTTGGGGATCATGGATGAGGAGTTGATATTATTTTATGAGATTATTTGATAAAATAATCTGGTATCAAATTCTAACTTCTAGGCATACTCATAATTATGGTGAAGACTAGCTTTGTAGTTCGTGCATGCTCATGCTCCTATCCAAGGTATATTAAGATCATGAATGAGGAGAAATTTATTGATTTGGAGATTATTTGAGATTATCTTATGTGGAGGTAACATGACAATAATAAGCCATGAAAAATTGTAGTTAAAGATCATCGATGTGAAGTCCTTTTTTAGTTATCATGACGTTGTTAGTTAATGGGGGTGTTTGATTAATAGCCTATCAGCCATTTTTTAGTTGATTTGACCATTATTGGACTTTTTGACCATATCAATCTGCTAATGTAGATGTTTGGTTAATTGGTTGTTTCATTTGGCTTTTTATACCTAACAGCCAAATTGAGAAAAGCTAATAACCACAACGTTTAGTGTTGGCCGCTGGAGTTTTACCCGATTTTCCCTATTCTACCCACATGCCTTCTGTCCTTCTCTCCTCATCGTCACTTCAACGTCTTCTGTCCAAAAGAAAAAGAGTAATGATGGAGCAAACTTGGGGATAAGCGCAATCCAATTTCAACATGTTAATATACATAAACGGAAGCATACGTGTATATATATATAAATATACTAGTAGATACTAAAATCAATATATATAAATATACTTCGTATATACTAAAAAAATCATTATGATAACTACTTTAATTTGTTCTATCAGTAAATTATATGCCATTTAATTTCATATTAACGGGTATTATTTAAGGTCAATTTTAAATAATGCCAAGCCAATAGATATGCATATATCAATATATGAACATTCCAAGCCAATAGATATGCATATATCAATATATGGTACGGAGTATATGGTCTATTACTCCCGATCCGTATTAAATTCACGTATCTAGTCACACTTTTGGAATTTCTTTACTTAAATCATTTTCACTTCAAGTTATGCCAAGCCAATAGATATGCATATATCAATATATGGTACGGAGTATATGGTTTATTACTCCCGATCCGCATTAAATTCACGTATCTAGTCACACTTTTGGAATTTCTTTACTTAAATCATTTTTATCTAGTAACACATTTAGAATTTCTTTACTTAAATCACTTTTTGTCCTTTAGAATATAATTAGTAATATTCATAGAATGATAGAATAATATTTTTATTATTATTTAAGCAAACAAATGTTACTAAAGTCTCAAGCATTATTTTGACTCCACATGTTTAATAAGAACTTTTTTATGATCAATAAACAATTCTATTAAGGGAAATTTGCATTTTTTTTGTCAAACCGTAACTTTAGACCATTTTCATTATTAGTCCCGTACTTTAGGCATTTACAAATTTGGTCATGTAACTAATTATTATTTGCGATTTAAGGAATTTTCCCTTGAAAAGTACACTTTCCGGCGATAGTATACCAGAAAAGATGTCGCCGACGTCGGATTTTTCAGTCGGGAAGTGTACTTTCCGGTTTGAGAACCCTTATAAAAAAATATTTTCAAATATTCATATTTAAATACTCCGTAATATACTCTCTCCGCCCCGTTAATATTGGGACGAAAGTAATTAAGTGATGTGGTTTTTAATTAAGAAAAATAGAGTTATGAGGTTGATAATGAGTTGATAAAGTGAAAATAAAGTAAGAATTAATTAGAGTTACACAAATGTTACCAAATATGATATGAGACAATAATAGAGATATCCAAAAATGAAAAAATGTTACAATTATAATGGGATGGAGGTGTATTTTGTATTCAATAATATTTCCAAATATGAACATTCTTCTGCACCTTGACTACGGTGTACTACCCTGATACCCTACCAGGCTACCCTCAATGCATTCGTGATTGAGTCCGATTTTGTTCACCCCCTAAGAAGGGTGAACATCACCCTCACCCTTTAATGCATGCCATTTGGCATTACATTTCTTTTTTTTCCTTAAATTTATTAAAACTTTTTAATTTCTAATCTAATTTTCACAAAAAAAATATATCAGATTTAATAACTCTTTATGATCTTTCCAATGATATCCATATTGCATACAAAAAAAATTAAACAAAAAATCGTTTTTTTTTCTTAAGTCTATTTTTAACGGGATTTTTTTAATTTTACATATGTAATATTGATACCATATGAAAGATCATAAAAAATTAAAAATATTGATATATTTTTTGAAAAAATTGAACCAAAAATGAAAAAGTTATAACAATTGCCAAATTTTAAAGAATTGCTATGTCATGTGGCAGCCTAATAGGGTGGGGGTAATGTTCACCCTCATTTGAGGGGTGAACAAATTTGTTCTCCCATTTGAGTGCCCGCTCAATGCCACTCGTGTCTAATACGGAGTAAGAAACTTTGTAGGGGAGATTCTTTTATAATGACAATCACAAAATCTCCTTATAAATCACATTTTCAATAAAAAGAAAACGTATTTCCTTAACGGTGAAAACGTAAAGACAAACTTTTTTTCTGGATAAAGAGGTAATTATAATTATGGAACACATTAGGGTAAAAAGGGGGATTTTTAATTTGATTTTATGACAGTGTACGCTAAAAATCCAGCAAAAGTGTGGAATGTCTTTGGGTTGAATGAATGCAAGAACAAACGATCATTAACATCGGTGAGCTCTTTTTTGACAATTTCAACCAAAGGGCAATACCCATCATTAGCCTCTTGTATTTTCTTACATTACAGGAAGGAATAGAAGAAAAACCATGTCCCATCAGATCTACAAAGACTATAAATTAAAGACTTTCTTTTTTTTTTGTTCATATATAAGTGGGCCTCTCCTGGCTCAAAGATTTCATTTTCTCTTCATTTCTTTGCGCTCTCTGTTATTCTTGTCCATTTCCTTTTTTATGTTCATTCTACTGTCTGTAAGGTAAAACCCCATTCTCCTCATTCTCCTTTTGAGTTGTCATCCGACGTAAAAATTGGGTCTTTTTTCTTGAGCTGTTTATGTTGTTTTATTACTACATTCAGCTGCGGTAATTTTTCAAGCAGAAGTTTATAATGTGGAAAAAAAAGGAAAGTTAAGAGACGACCTTTCTTTAAAGAAAAGCCACGATCACCATCAAAATCACATTTTGATTTTTTTACTATGTGATTAAATGAATGCTGTCTGGTAAACACCTTAACATTAAACCCAGAGCGGATTTTTCGCAGTAACTATAAATGGAGAGCTTTTTCCCCAAGAAAATTCCATATTTTGGCGTGAGCATAATTTATGGTCTGATTTCCCGGTTCTTCCGGCATGATCCTCTCTATATATTTCAAGCATTTTTATATGTAGTAATCGCATCTTCTTCTTTTAAGCGCTCTGTCTTCTTCCTGCTTAGGTACTAAAGTTCGGTGTTATCCGTTTGGCCCATTTTCTTCTTATTCTTATTCTTGTTTTCTGTGTAGTAATGGCCTCTATGATGAGGCTTATAACGGTCAGAGTCTTGGCTTAGACTTTTTCTAATGCTGTTTGGTTGGGAAAATCAACATCAACATTATATGTTATTTGTACGGAGGATTATAAATTCCTCATAATCACTGACTGACTCTTTGTTTTTTCTTGTAGTTGATTCTTGAAACTTCCCTGAGACTTTGTTAGCTTGGTAGATCATAATCGTCTGCAATGGCTGAGGCTGTTCTGACCCGTGTTCATGGCCTTCGTGAGCGCCTTGATGCTACTTTAGCTGCTCATCGCAATGACATTTTGCTGTTCATATCAAAGTAGGAATAAGTTTTATGCTCTTGAATTAGTTGTTATTTCAAAAATAATAGTTGTCATGTACAGACACACACTTTTAATGACCATGATTAATTTTTGGGTTTTCTTGTTGCAGGATTGAGAGCCATGGGAAAGGAATCTTGAAGCCTCACCAGCTTCTGGCTGAGTTTGAGGCAATCTTCAAGGATGACAAAGGCAAACTGAGTGGTCATCCCTTTCTAGAAGTTTTGAAATCCACACAGGTAAGTCTGATCCTCTTAGGAGTGAATGAGTCACATTTTCTGGAAAAAAGAATGATAGTATGGAGTGTTATTTAAAGAAACTTACAATATTCTAGTCTTATTTATGAAATTATCTCTTATAATAAATACAGAGTATTATTTATGATGTTACATATATATGTATCTGATGTTTTATCTAATGGGTTCGGATTATGATTAGGAAGCAATAGTTTTGTCTCCATGGGTTGCCCTGGCTATCCGTTTGAGGCCCGGTGTGTGGGAATATGTTCGCGTCAATGTTAATGCTTCAGGTGTGGAGGAGATGACTGTTCCTGAGTATCTTCAATTAAAAGAAGAGCTTGTTGATGGAGCGTAAGTTCTTTTATCTTTTGTGCTACTATAATTGCTTTTATTATTATGTTATTTGTGTTACTTTACTAATCAATCATGAAGTCATAATTGTTTTTGTGTGATGTGACCCAGGGCTAATGGTAAACTTGTTCTTGAATTGGATTTTGAGCCATTCAATGCTTCTATTCCCAAGCCAACTCTTACCAAGTCCATTGGTAATGGAGTTGAATTCCTAAACAGACACCTTTCTGCAAAAATGTTCCATAACAAGGAAAGCATCACTCCTCTCCTTGATTTTCTCAGACTTCACGAATTCAATGGCAAGGTAGTGACATTAGTTTTCTTCTTTCTTTTCCTCAAGTTTCTGTCATTCATCTTCAATTGGATTTTGAGATATTTTTCATCTTGCAGACGATGATGCTAAATGAAAGAATCAAGGACCTAAAAACTCTCCAAAGTGTCCTTAGAAAGGCAGAGGAGTATCTAACCACTCTTTCTCTAAAAACTCCATTCTCTGAGTTTGAAAACAAGTTTCAGGAAATCGGGTTGGAGAAGGGTTGGGGTGACAACGCGGAGCGTGTCTTGGAGATGATCGGAATGCTTTTGGATCTCTTGGAGGCTCCTGATTCATGCACACTGGAGAGGTTCTTGGGGAAAATTCCCATGGTTTTCAACGTTGTTATCCTTTCGCCCCACGGTTATTTTGCCCAGGAAAATGTTTTGGGATATCCTGACACTGGTGGCCAGGTGATTCTTGATTTTGAAGTAAAGAACTTAGTGCAAACGCCGGTCATATGCACAAATAGGAGTAGAATTGTTTTATGATAAAAATATGACTTATTTAAGTTCTAAAAATAATAAAAGCAGTTAATCCTTCTTTTAGGAGTGAATGAGTTCTATATTTATAAAATGGTAGAGATGGTCCTCTTTAAAGAAATGTGGTTTATTTTCTTTGTAAGAACTCTCTCTTTAAACCACTCCTAGTATGTATAGGATGGTGGGGTAATAGGTAATGAGTTTTTCTGGTATGCACTTAATTTTTACAGGTTGTTTACATTTTGGACCAAGTTCCTGCGTTAGAGAGGGAGATGCTTAAACGGATTAAAGAGCAAGGACTTGATATCAAGCCAAGAATCCTCATTGTAAAGATGTTTTTTTACTTAGTGAAGAGAATTTGAGTTTTTTATGTTTCTTGATAATAAAAATATGATATTGGTTATGTTGTTTGCCAGATAACTAGGCTTCTTCCAGATGCAGTGGGTACCACTTGTGGACAACGGCTAGAGAAAGTGTTTGGAGCAGAATACTCCCACATTCTGAGAGTCCCCTTTAGGACTGAGGAGGGTGTTGTGCGTAAATGGATCTCTCGTTTCGAAGTCTGGCCATACATGGAAACTTTCATTGAGGTAAAAATCAAATGAATTTATTTATTAATGCATCAAGATTGTTGTTGTTTACTAATTTTTCTGAATTTACTGCTTTAGGATGTTGCAAAAGAAATTACAGACGAGTTACAAGCCAAACCAGATTTGATCATAGGGAATTACAGTGAGGGTAACCTTGCTGCCTCCATACTGGCTCACAAGCTAGGTGTTACACAGGTGACGACGTTGTTTGTTACTCCTGAAACATTATAATTATTATTACTATTATAATAATTATTATTATTTTACCTTTACAATAATATATAGTTTAGGGGTCAATGTTATAATTAGTGCGGTTTTTGTTGGGCAGTGCACAATTGCTCATGCACTGGAGAAGACAAAATATCCAGATTCAGATCTTTACTGGAAAAAGTTTGATGAGAAATATCACTTCTCATCCCAGTTCACTGCAGACCTCATCGCGATGAATCATACTGATTTCATCATCACCAGCACCTTCCAAGAGATTGCTGGAAGGTGATTTATATATATCAGGCCACTTCTTTCTTTCTTGCTTTCTTTGTAGTTGAGATTGGATATGTTTATGGGCACTAATTCTCATTTTTTTTCGGGTTGCTTTTCCAGCAAGGACAGTGTTGGACAGTATGAAAGCCACATGGCATTCACAATGCCTGGATTGTACAGAGTTGTTCATGGCATAGATGTGTTTGACCCCAAATTCAACATTGTCTCTCCAGGAGCTGATATGAACCTATATTTCCCCTACACAGAAAAGGAAAGGAGACTAACAGCCCTTCATCCTGAAATTGAAGATCTCCTATTTAGCAGTGTTGAGAATGAAGAACACCTGTAAATTTCCTTAGTAATAAATATATACATCTAAATACTCAACAATGAATAAGAAGTTATGATGTTTTCTGAAGGGGTGGGGGTGGGATGGGGGCTTCTATAATATTATTAAAATAGAATACGCAAACTAAAATAGGACTACATTGTCACTGCAGTGGCTGTAGAATTACCACCATAGTTACTGCAGTGACTTTGAAAATACCATTATAGTCAGTTTGTCACGGTGTTAGAAATCACATTTTTGTCCATTATTTCTATTTTAGTCATATTTGTCTTTTTAATAATGTGCTGTGAATGTAGAGATGTGCGGTACCAAATACTATATTTTTATAAACTCAGCATTAAGTATAAAATGATTTTAATTTAATTTATAAGCATATGTGCAGATGTGTGCTCAAGGATAGGAAGAAGCCCATCCTATTCACCATGGCTAGATTGGATCGTGTGAAGAACCTGACAGGTCTTGTGGAATGGTATGCCAAGAACCCAAAGCTGAGAGAGTTAGTTAATCTTGTTGTGGTTGGTGGGGACAGGAGGAAGGAATCTAAAGATTTGGAGGAGCAAGCGGAGATGAAAAAGATGTATGAGCTCATAAAGACGCACAATTTGAATGGACAGTTCAGATGGATCTCTTCACAGATGAACCGTGTGAGGAACGGTGAGCTGTACAGATACATTTGTGACACTAGAGGGGCTTTCGTGCAGCCCGCTTTCTATGAGGCTTTTGGGTTGACAGTTGTTGAGGCCATGACTTGTGGGCTGCCTACCTTTGCAACCAACCATGGTGGGCCAGCCGAGATCATCGTCCATGGCAAATCTGGTTTCCACATTGATCCATACCATGGTGATCAGGCTGCTCAACTGCTTGTTGATTTCTTTGAGAAGTGTAAGAAGGATCCTTCTCATTGGGAGACCATTTCTGCAGGAGGGCTTAAGCGTATCCAGGAGAAGTAAGTAGCACTCCATCATCATTAGTTGTTCTGCTATTAATTTTAAGTTAATACTAAACACATTTTGAACATTTTTTTCCCTTTCACTTTGTTGACTAGGTACACATGGGAAATCTACTCAGAAAGGTTATTGACACTCTCTACTGTATATGGGTTCTGGAAACATGTTTCCAAGCTTGATCGCCTTGAGACTCGTCGCTACATTGAAATGTTTTATGCTCTAAATTACCGCAAGATGGTCAGTCTCCTACCCTCTTTTCTCGTTTTCTAGGCTATGTTTGGAATGCGGAAAATGGTATACAAAGGGAAAATATAGTACATGCTAAGAAAAAACAGTTCGTTTTTATGTATGGTTTTGCATCGAGCTTATTTAGTAGGATCACACTTGATTAAAACTTTTCAAAGTACGAGTATGAACAAATGTCTTAATTCTTGATTGACTTTTTGAGCTTGAACCAGTTTATTTATTACTCTATTATGGAGTATTTCTTGAATTTTCAACCATTCCAAGTTTATTGTCTTTGTCCATATTTCTTTCCCTGCTGTTTTCTTGGTCCCAAACGTACCCTCAATTTATTTTAGTGTAAATTTTTACTACAACATATGATCACATTGTGTTGCATTACATCTTACCAAAGGATACATTACTTCTTATACTAATTCCTTTTTTATAATGATGCCTCAGGCGGAAACGGTTCCTTTGGCTCAAGAGTAAGAAGGGTGAAATGATGGGGAGATGGGAGTCAGATCAAGTTTACTTGCTTTGTTTGAATAAGAACTGTGTGATTGTGGTTGTGGTAAATTGTAAAATGGATTTTATATCTGGTATAGTATTATTGATTGCATTTAGCCCTCAGTGCTCAAGGGTTTCATTTGAATTCTCATTTGTGAAAATTTGAGAAACTAAAATATATTAATTCTTGGTTGATTTTGTTTTGCCCTTGTTTCTTCTCTTTCTGTTTTTTAACGTCAATGTCATTTTAAAGCAAGAAACGAGTGAAAAAAACTGTGTTTGATCTTTAGGGAGTGTTTGCAACAGCTTCTGCTTTAAAAAAAAGCACTTTTGGAGTGATTTGGAAAAAGTGATTATTTGTAAAAGTTGATAATGTTTGAGAAAAAAGTGATTTTGAAAAGTAAAAGTTGGTAGTGTTTGGTAAAATAAGTGCTTTTGGTGTATAAAAAGTGAAAAAGCACTTTTGACACGAAAGCCGAGAAAAATAAAAAATTGGTAGTGTTTGGTAAATAAGTGCTTTTTTAAGCCAAAAGCTGAGAAGTGCTTTTTTTAAAGTGGTTGCAAACCAGCCTTTAATGTTTAGCATTGCTAGACTGGTAAAAAAAAAAGCATTGCTAGAGAAAATCCATTTATCCTTCTTTTGTTTTGAAACTATAGACAAGATTATAACCATAACACTCGCACATGATAATAAACGTCTAAGGATGTTTTTACTTACACTCTAATTTGCTGGTCTGGTCTGGTAAAGTCTGGTTTCTTTGTATTTTTATAATTATCCAAATCTGGTCTGCGACAAATTAAAACGTCCTAAAAAAGAGTAAAAGTGACCTTTTGAAAAATAAAGCCAAAGATGGTGTCTAGACACATACATACATACTCCCGTACTACTCCATACATAAACACAAAGATGGTGTCTAGAACTTTGCACTTTCACTTAATTAAAATTAGGGCAACATACTTTTATAGTTTATGGGTTTCTTACAGCCAAAAAGGGATTTTTTTCATAAATAGCCTAAAAATTTAAAGTAATATCACTTTTTCATCTTTTAAAATACTTTTCAATAGTAGCTTGAGGCACCCTAATCCATACTAAATCCAATTACGGGAATCTACCATATGCTTCGGTGACTCAAGTTAGAGGAAATGGAATCCACGTCATCAATCTGAACAAGTCTGGTCTAATCTGGTAAACGTCTGGTCTTTGTGTATTTTATAATTACGAAAGTCAAATCTGGTCTGGTCTGTTTAAGTCTAGTCTGGTCTGGAATTGAAAACAATCCAAGTAAAAACATCCTAAGTAGACATTATATCTCTAAATGCATTCAATTTTAAAAATATGTAAATCTAGTAGAAAATAATTTTTTTAAAATATATAGATTAAAATATTTTAAATCTTATAAATTATAAAAAAAAAATCAGATTTAAATAGAATAAAATAGTTTGAAAATATTTAACAAGCACATGTATGGTTCCCAACATGTAGTCAAATAAAATGTACCTGGAAAAAATGTGAAAAATCATTGAAAATTAAGACAGATGATAATACTTAGATAAACAAACAAAATTTCAATTAAATAAATGACAGGTGGAAATAAATGGAAAACCTCAAAGTGAAAAAGATATAAAAAGGTGTATTAATAGTGCGAAATTGAAGAGTTATAAAAAATGAAAAAAAAAAATGTATTGAATTTTTAAAAACTTAATCGGAAAAAGGTAAAACAAAACATATATGAAATTTGGAAATAAATAGATTGAAAATGAAAATGTAAATTTTAACACAGTTGAAAATGTGGAAAATAGTGAAGAAGTAAAAAATACTAATTTTATTATATAATTTATTAAATATTTAATATAATTTATATAAAAATATAACCGGTGAAAAATTTAACAAAAAACGTATTGAAAAGTTTAAAATAGTAAAAAAATCTAAAAACCGAAAAACTATAAACAAAATGTGTAAAATAAAATAAAAGTGTTTTGAATCCACTAATAAATTATAGAAAAATATTTCAAATTTAAAATAAAATAAAAAATGATTAGAAAACTTAAATTTAATATAAAGTTCAAAAATTAGAAAATTTTATGAACAGTAAAATACGTGGTTTAAAAATTAATTAAGAAATACATAATTCGAAAAAATATTTAAAATGTGAAATCGATAAAATGTAACGAAATACAGAATATTATTTTGAAAGTAATTTTATTTAAACTATTCACATTTTAATTTTCTTAAAAGTTAATTAATTTAAAAATATAAATATTTAATTGAAAAAAAAAACTCTCAAATTTACTTTTTAATATTATTATTGCTATTATTGTTGTTGTTTTTATGTTTCCTTTTGTCTTTTATATGGTTATTTTTTGTTGCCTTTTGTTTCTTTTGTTAATGAATTCTCATATTTTGTTTCTTATTGTTTATTTTTGTTTCTTGTGATTTTATTCTATGCAGTTTTGTCACTACTCACTACACACGTGTAAAATGTCTTTGTACCAAAATAGAAAAAAAAACTTGAAACATAAATACCAAATTAAGAAATGCAATAAAAATCAAACATTGATCAATATCAATAAAAAGTAAAAAAAAAAAAGCAACAAAAACAACTAGATGCAACATGAAGCAACACAATAAACAAAATAGAAACAAAAAGGAAAAAATAGCATTCAATATACACATTTAAATTTGTATTTTCATATTAAAAATATCATTACACAATAAATAAGAGAGTACAATCAAACTCATTTTTTAATATACATTTACAAGCTAAGTAACCATTGTTCTAAAACTCGCTAGGCGCTAGTCGGGCGGTTGAGGGCCGTCTAGCGCCTAGGCGGCCGACTAGGCCGATTTTTTGGCCGACTAGGCCGATTTTTTGGCCGACTTGGCCGATTTTTTGACCGACTAGGCCGACTAGTCCTCTACGGTTAGGGCCGACTAGGCCGCCTAGGCCGATTAATCGGTCCGCCTAGACCGATTTTTAGAACAGTGCAAGTAACCTAAAGGAAGTCCTTGCGATGCAGCATTCCATGACATTCTTATACATGCTTTTTAATTGAGCAAGGAGTCATTACAGTCAAAGAGCTCCAGTCATTACAGTTCAAGACTTCAAGTGCTTTGCAAACACATAACCTTGTCAAATCACATTATAGTGGCTGTATAAAAATTTAGCATTGCAATTGAAATGAAGGAACGAGAGATGTATCCAAACTCAACCACCTTACAAACATTTTTGTAGCTTCAAAGCATACGTACTACTTCTTATAAGCAGAGTTGCATAGTACATGAACCACAAATGTCTCTAGCAGCTTTTATTTCAACACATCATAACTAAATCCCTCGAATCAAGGTCAATTAGATCGGTTTCTGGAGCTGGAAGTCTTAAGCTTGCTATTTTCGAGATGCAACTTTTACAAGAGAATCACAATTATCTCTAAACTCGACAAATGGATAAATAAAAGAGTTTCAACATTTATTCACCATCTAAACATGGTATAAAGAAACCCATATTCTATTGCTAGACAAGAAATTATATAAATGAAAACCTTTCATGAAAGGGTGTGCATACAGAATTGGAAAACTATGGCCATCCTTTCATATTTGATAGTTAGTTTGACTGTTTGAGAGTGAAATATCATTACTTTGATGTCAAGGTCTAGAGGTAAATTGAAACAACAAATGTTAAGACATTATGCTATATGCATATGAATTCCCAAATCAACAGTCGATTAACACTAAACAATAATATGCAGAATGGATGTAGAAGAAGAATTATCAAACATAATTCAATGTCGTATATTCATAATGATATGACAAAGAATACATTATATAAGTATGAACTGTTGAGAAAGAATAAAGTGGGAGCTCTAATCTAGAATGATACGTGCAGAATTATAATGTGTAAAACTCTTCTCTCTCTTCTAATGTGAGAGCTTCTAATAATGATGTGGCTATTCTAATTGTGAAACTCTCTCTCTCTCTCTCTCTCTCTCTCTCTCTCTCTACTCTTCTACGAAACTATTCTAGAGAGTTTCTAAATAATAATATATGCGGTTATGTGTACGTAGATCGAAACTCTTAGGTATGTTCGTTCATACTGCCTCTATTTATAGGCATATGGCCGAACAACCTAGTTACAATAGGATGAGCCTGATTAATCTAATTACATGGCTCTTAATAAATTAACAGGCCCATTAATACAATCTTAATTAAATCCAATAGACAATGATAAATATAACTAAATTGAACATAATAAAATATGTTCTAAAAATGCACTTAGCCTATAGCTGCCTAACCCATAAGATCTACAAACTATTTAATAATATAAATATATACTCAAGAGTAATTATTTTTAAAGAATACTTTGTCATATATTTTTTTGCATCGGCCCACGGGCCACTCGTTTAACTTGTGGGTTAGACGGGTTGAGTTAGGGTTGTAGAAATTCTGACCCATCATTAAACGAGTTAGCCCAACCCAACGCATATAAAGCATAACTCATTTCAGGCCGGGTCGGGTTGGATAAGGTCGGGTTAGCCCGTTTGACAGTTCTAATTAGGCCATTAAGTGGGTTGGGCCTGAAAGTTGATGTTCGACAGTGAGCTGTGCTGTTCATAATGCATTGTTAGGGTTTATTACTACTGCCGCGTCTACTCTTTACATACTGGTCAGGCAGGCGGGCAGGCCCTAACAACAGAGAGAGATCGGAGCAACAGAGAGACATCGGAGTAGGAGGAGCAATGGGTATGAACCTTATCTCCGTTCGTCATCTCAACCTTATCTCGATTATTAAGATTTATCAGCTTGATTTATATTTCTTCAATCAAATATGCAGCGAGGATTAAGGTACATGAGCTGAGGCAGAAGTCGAAAGCGGAGCTTTTGGCTCAGCTGAAAGATCTGAAGACGGAGCTCGCTTCTCTCCGAGTCGCCAAGGTCACCGGCGGCGCCCCCAATAAGCTCTCCAAGATGTAAACCTCCTCTTTTATTTTATGTTGATTTGTAAATAACTTTTTGCACAATGATTTCCTATCTAAATTCTGCAAATGTTATTTTTATTACTCATTGATCGATGGTAAAATAAAACATTATGCTGCGCAGTAAGGTGGTGAGGATGTCAATTGCTCAAGTGTTGACTGTGATTTCCCAGACGCAGAAAGCTGCACTAAGGACAGCTTACAAGAACAAGAAGTACTTGCCCCTTGATCTACGTCCCAAGAAGACCAGAGCCATCCGCAGACGCCTCACTAAGCACCAGGTAGTTGCCAAATTACATTCTTACCCCAAAGAACTGCATCTTTAGACTTTAGAGATTAAGGTGTAATCTGTTGAACACTTGTATGGAAAAAGAGAGTAACTCTGTCTTGTTTTTCGTATTTTATCTGAAGAAAATTGTTATTCTGTGTAGTTTATCAAATATGTCTGCTTTATCCTATATACGCAGTATACTGCTATGTCATCCAAATGCTAGATACTTTTCATCCACTTTTTCTGGAAAGAGTTAATTTTCTCGGAATCCCAATTTCCAAAAAAATCAGCTTCAAATTAATTTTGGTTTTAATGACATGTAGTTATCAATAATTTGATCTGATTATACAACAGTCTACAAAGGCGGTCGAGTACAGGGGTGAGTATGCATTAAAATCCATACACTTCAAGTATAGCGAATGTCAAGTAAAAATCCATCTGAGTGCTTGTGGAGACAATTCAAACAACAGTCTTTGTATAATTTACAGAAATTGCATCCGGACCATACACTTCACCATCACATTTATCAAACTCAGATTACACTTATATTTGGACCTAACGTGATATAATATTATAATTCATCCAACTTCAAGTTGAACAACCAATACAAGTTTGACGCATACCACTTGTGGCCTCATAAACCATGTCTCATGAACAATGACATAGTTCTATAATAATTGCTTGTTGCTGTTATATAGAATAGTTGCTCTCTTGGATAAGTAAATAATTTCCAGTGCACATGATTATTCACTACATGAATCGTACAAATTGCGTTATGTGTCCACAAAAAGTTTAAACGGAGTATTGTTTTTAATATCACTATTTCAGCACGAGTAATGTTAGAGGAATATGCTAGGTTTATCACTCCGGCTATCCACTTCATTTGATATTACTATTATATTTTTTCATTACTCTCTACAATTACTGAATTGCTCATAAGAATGTACTGGTGTAGTTTCAATGCTTGAGGGACATTATACTATAACACCCAAGCTAGCCACCTCATTTGAAATTACTATTATATCCTCAATTACTCTATCAAGCTACATGTATTAATCTATCTTGTTATTTCAAATGTAATATTATGGTGATAAAATCATTTGGTGACCTAGCGTCTACTATTTTTCATGTCAGTACTATGTAGGCGGTATTAACTCCAACCTCTGACTATGTGGCTATGTGCAGGCATCTTTAAAGACAGAAAGACAGAAGAAGAGAGAGATGTATTTCCCTTTGAGAAAGTATGCTATTAAGGTTTAATTATTACGGGGTATTATAATTATTACGTACCTAGTGAGTTGTTTAGCTGAACTTGGACGATGCTGCTTTGTCCCTTAATTTTTTGCATGGGTTATTGTTTTTATTTTTGTTTTGACAAGCATACAGGACCAATGGTGGAATGTGTTAGTTTTGTTTTTGCTTCCCAAGATTGTCTAGCATTTAGACTATTATTATTGGAAAATACTACCTCCGTCCCAAATTGAGTTGCAAATTTGACTTTTTTTTAGTCAAATAATCTCGTTTTGTTCACTTAATTAGGATGCCGATTTTTAATTCTATTCTAATTTGGAGTTTATAACTTTGAAGAGATTTTAATGTAGTTTTTGAATATGTAAATTTCAATTATTAAAAATTGAATTAGTTATCCATAGAGATGGTTGACTTTAATTATTGGTTGACAAAAAAATGTTGACTTTGCAAAACAAATTAGGACGGAGGGAGTATATAGTTATCATTTCTCTCTCTGTTGAATGCGTATTATCCATGCCCGTCTATGCTCTACTATAGTCATGGTCTCATGGACCAGGTTCCGGGTCGGGCCTAGGCCCGGCCGGGTTTTTGAGTTTTGGGGGAAGGCTCGGAACCGACCTGGGTTTCCACCAGGCCCGTGCCGGGTTCGGGTTGGGCTAGTTCTATGATTTCTTTTGCTTTTGTAAGTAACCCTCGACCCCCCCCCCCCCCCAAAACACCCATTCCAACTCAGGAAAAAACCCAAAAAACAGAAAGAAAAAAAAGAGACCCGAACCGGTTCCAAAGGATGGTATGGACCGGAACTGGCCCCCTAACCCCCGGGGTCGAGCCTAGGCCTGGAACCAGAATCGGTTCACCGGGTTGTGCGGGCCGGTCCGGTTCTGGGGTTGGTCTGGCTCGGATAGATCCATGACTACTCTATTATGCCGTGAGTCTCGTGACATTTTTAGCAAGCTTTCTAAAGATGTTTTTACTTGGACTGTAATTTGCTGGTCTGGTCTGGTTTCCTTGTATTTTTATAACTATCCAAGTCTGGTCTTGTCTAGGATGAATTACAGTCCAAGTAAAAACATCTTGATTGCGTAATGCAATACCCATGCTCTGTTGATCCTTCGTTTTAAGTTCCCAACATTGTAGGTGATAAGTATCTGATACCAATACCAAATAGATAGGGACTGATCCCATTTGAATGGGGTCTGGTATTGACCCGGTTTGGTCTGATTTCGGTCTGGGTACCTGATTGGTCCTTAGGTTGGTCCTAGGCCGGGCCGAGTCATGTTTTGTTTTTTAATCCACAATCTAGATTGAGAATAATTTAAAACATTAAATACATTTGTCAAAAATCAATCGAAATTTTCGCCAGCGGTCGGGGTGATGCAAACTTCTTGAATTCTATGTCGGGCTTTCAACAAATCGTGGAAGCAAATGAGCTTTTCAAGAGATTGTGTGCTCAATTTTGTGATATAATCAGTGAGTATGTTGTTGGCTTCGCCTAATTCTTGTTCAACGGCTATGGTTGACATTGACATCGATAGCACTTGCTTTGCCATTTTCGATAAAATTAGGAACATTCCATTCTTCATATTCAACAAGAAACACTAGATATAAAGAAAGCTCGTTAATCGAGTTTTGTGCAACAGCGGAAGTTGTTTTATTTTCTTGACAAGATTTCTCCACTTCTAACATAATACAAATTGTGAATTTTTTGTTTTATTTTTGTTCCTAGGCTATTTTATTTTGAAGGTTTTGGAAAGCCATGTGACTGTAATTCTGATTTAGGAATTCATTTTTGAACAATAACAGTTTCAGCGCAAGTAAATGATGGGACATGATGACTTCGAGAAGTAAAGATTTTCTCCCTTTGTTGAGGTTTATTCCGAAAGATCCGAAAGCCCAACACAAGCCTTGGATATTGTAGGGATATTGGGTTGGGTTGAAAACTGTATAAAATATAAAACAGTGAGATATTATCCAACTCAGGAGCTTACTAGTATTCAATAATTATGCTATTACACTGGAACTACCCGGACGGTAGATGGTTATGAGAATACAAGGATAAGAGATATAAATCTATTACTAAGCTCTGAGTATCAAAATGCTAACCCTTTACAATGATCTAAACATGGGTATTTATACTAAAATGGGGATGGGTAAGGTGGACACGTGGCCGAATCTGGTAGGCTGTCACCTCTGCCATGTAAGCACTCATGCCCCCACTTGCAGCCGTCATGATCCAGCATTAAATGCGGCTTCCACTTGCTGACTGCCGTTCGGGCAAGGTGTTCGGTGTGTGGGACCCCGCCATAGGTGTTATCTTGTTATGGAAGTATCTCGAACGCCGATCGGTATCTGGGCATTGGCACTTTGGCGTAAGTGTTTCCTGGAATGTTCCAAGTAGAAAATTTATCCCGAATGCCGTTCGGGAGTTCTTTGGACTGCCTTGGGCCTGCTGCTTCTTCCCAGGTTTTGGGCCTAGGGATATTGGGCCTGGACCTAATATCCCAACACCCTTGATAGACGTTTCAAATGTTTGATTGAATAAACCTTGAGGGGATATTTTAGTTGAGTTGCATCACAAACATCATAGGTAGAAGCTTTAAATCATTTCTGTTTAGATTTCCATCACTACTCACATCACAATGATGACTTGAAGTATTAGATTGCTTGGTTGCACTAAGAGAAGCACTAGATCAGAATGAGTATTCACATGATTAGAACCATCAGAAGAAGACTTAGAAGACTTGTCTGTGGAAGAATTTAGTGACTGACTTTCAAAACTAGAATGAGTATCCTTGAAATTACTTCAAGACTTGGAGCAAAGATATTTTGAATTTTCAGAAACATTTTGAGTCTTACTGCCTCCTGAGTTTTTTTTTTTTTGAAAATCCAAGTCATCCTCTTCTCTTGGCGTTTATTAAGAATACTAGCTGCGACCCGCGCGTTGCGCGGTTGTCATGCCCAACGGGAGATACAAAATTTGGGAACAAAAGGAATGCAAAATTAATATACGAAAGGGACAACTGAAATAAGTAAGAAACATAAAAGCAAACATTGTTCCAACACTCTTGCATCATAAAAGCAAGCATTTGTTCCATCAGTGCGGACAAAGACTGAACTCAATTTAAGCGAGCAGGCCCAAAGTTATTTGAGGTGAGTTCACCTGAAATATGTTGGACAAAAGATCACGCGTGGGTCAGGCCCAATGCGGGGGAGAAAACTGGAAGTGAAAGTAATGCAAAATCAATTAGGATAGTAATGTTAATAATAATAACTATACTCCTTAATAATTGATAAGAAATGCCTGCTGCACTACCTGGAAGGCCGAGCATCATGTACTACCTCAAGACCTCCAACTCTTCTCAATTCTTCCCTTAGGAGTCAGGAGAGAAGAAACGTCAACTGCTGCTCCCAAAGCTATTCTTCCTGGTCAATCTCCTTTAAAGACCCCAGCTTTTGGTCAATCTCCTTCCAGCCCTACCCCTTCTCCTTTAACACCTTTTCCCTGGGTCTAGCTTCCCCAAAAAGATTAGACCCGGCCTTGAGTTTTGTTGAAGTAGCATTCCCATTCCCTCCTCTACTTTCTTTCCCCAATGATTTGAATCGTTATCATTAGCACCACGACTTCTATCTCTTAAACGATCAAATGCAAAAAAGATCCATAATCAAAACACATGTAACCTTAGCAAAAAAATAGACAAAATTCCAAACCTGATTCTTATTTTCATCATTTTTGAATTCCAGTGTCGCCAAGACGCCTTCAGCTGCTCTTTGCACAGTTGGATAAAAAAACTCAAGCAATTCAACAAGAGGTGGTTTGTCGCCTTCTACCCTGGATATAGAAGGTCTCATAAAGATTACTGGCAAGAATAATAAGTTATTTAAAAAAGCTTTTTGAAAATGATTTTAAGGCTACGTAAAAACACACAATGTAGGAAAAAAAAACCTCAATTAAGGCAATAAAGATAAAGACCGCATAATTAAAAGGACGTAAAAGTTCAAGAAAAAGTTGAACACATGGATGAACACATAAAGGTGCACATCATTGCATATTGGGAAACAATAATTGATTAAAAATGAAAAAAAAAACTTGCTAATAATCAACAATACAAGGAAGGTACACAATAAACACGAAGATATAATTTTGTATTGCACTTAAAACCATATAATTGAAGTTAGAAGACACAAAACCTCACAAACCCACCAAAATATAGGCAAGGAGAATCAAAAGAAACAATGATTAAAAAAGTTATTCTTAGGGAAAACTGTCAAATAGTTCCACCTGCTTTTATGAAAAAGTCAATTGAGTCTATGTACATTTGCTTGAAGTCAATCAAGCCCGTTAACTATAAAAGACGATGGGCAGCCATCTAGAATTTTGTTTAATGTTCTCTAATTTTTTCTTTTTCCTCTTTCTTCTTTCTTCAGTCCGCTCCTCTTCTGCTTCTGCACTCCATCTCGGCATCTCCCCTTTGAATTGAACTCCTCTTCCTTCCCTGTGTCTATAACTACAGATCTATGGGATGGAGGTGGCGGCTATGGAGACCAAGTGGTTGGAGGTCATTCCATGGAAGGCATAGAGTTGGAGACCGCATAGGTGGTTGGAGGTCGTTCCATGGAAGAGGCGGAGTTGGAGACTGTGGAGGTGGAATTCGGAGGCCGCGAGCACGGTAGTAAGGGCAACGTTATGGCTATGGAATCCAGAACGGATGGAGGTTGCTTCAGTGGAGGAGTCGAAGTGGAATGCCACATAGGTAATGACCAAAGGTGGTGTGTATGGCGGGAGGAGCGGTTGAGGTGAATGTGTAGGCCGGACTCTGGAGGCGGTGGCTATGGAGGCTAGAAATCAGAAGTGGGGACACATCATTGGAGACAACCAGATTGGGAAGGGGAAGAGGTGCGGACCAGGAAGAAGAAGGAAAGAAGAAAAGTAAAAATGGAAATAGTAAAAAACGCCATGTAAGACATCCACGTGACCACATATGTGGTTAACCAGGTAACCGCTTCACAACCTATTAAATAGCCAATTTGATAGTTAACAGACTTGATTGACTTAAAAAATGTACATGGACTCAATTGATTTTTTTTTGTAAAGGTAGGTGGAGATATTTGACAGTTTTCCCTTATTCTTGTAAAGAAACAGAGGTTTTTATATCAAAAATTGTTTTCATATCAAAAATTAAATCCAAGACAAAACCAGTCAAATAATTTTAAATGAAACTTGGTTATGATTACCTTTTTGAAATAGAAAACATAATTCTGTGCAGCTCGACGTGTGGACTGGTATTATCACCGAGTTGCTCATCTAGGGATATATTTTCTTCTACCAAAAACATAAGAAATGCAGAACATACAAAACCTAAAACCGGATACAAACAACAGACACAGAAAAACACAGGCTTAAAAGTGAATAAAAAACTAATGCAAAGAAACAAATGTGATTCATGTCATAGATTATATTAAAAATCTGATTATATAGAATAGAATTGTTTTGGTTTACCTTCTTAAAAAAAGTAGAACCTTGTATGGGTGGGCACCTACAACATTGCCAATGGAGATACAGTAAGTTGTGCATTTTGTACCTAAACAGTCATAAATTAAAATTAATGCAAACTGTTACTTCAGGTATCTAATGTGAAGAACGGAATTAAAACTTATCCCAACAATAATAAGAAACAACAAATGTTAGTAATAAAAAGGAGGTACAATACTTCTATAGTGGAAGAGATAGAGGACAATGGCAATGACCAGGTCCTCAATATCAGTAGATGATGGGCCTCGATCACTTCATTGCCAATAGTTGCTTCAACCCTAGTTGCTTTTCCTTCTTGCCATAAGAAATGAAACGAAATAGAAAGCAAAGAAAAAAAAAGAGAAGAAAGAAATATCAGCTAAAGTTGCCAGGGTGAGAGGCGGTTAACATCAGGCCAAATTTAATTTGGACGGTTACTGCCAAATTTAACATCGACGTGTGGACTGGTATTATCACCGAGTTGCTCATCTAGGGATATATTTTCTTCTACCAAAAACATAAGAAATGCAGAACATACAAAACCTAAAACCGGATACAAACAACAGACATAGAAAAACACAGGCTTAAAAGTGAATAAAAAACTAATGCAAAGAAACAAATGTGATTCATGTCATAGATTATATTAAAAATCTGATTATATAGAATAGAATTGTTTTGGTTTACCTTCTTAAAAAAAGTAGAACCTTGTATGGGTGGGCGCCTACAACATTGCCAATGGAGATACAGTAAGTTGTGCATTTTGTACCTAAACAGTCATAAATTAAAATTAATGCAAACTGTTACTTCAGGTATCTAATGTGAAGAACGGAATTAAAACTTATCCCGACAATAATAAGAAACAACAACTGTTAGTAATAAAAAGGAGGTACAATACTTCTATAGTGGAAGAGATAGCGGACAATGGCAATGACCAGGTCCTCAATATCAGTAGATGATGGGCCTCGATAACTTCATTGCCAATAGTTGCTTCAACCCTAGTTGCTTTTCCTTCTTGCCATAAGAAATGAAACGAAATAGAAAGCAAAGAAAACAAAAGAGAAGAAAGAAATATCAGCTAAAGTTGCCAGGGTGAGAGGCGGTTAACATCAGGCCAAATTTAATTTGGACGGTTACTGCCTCTGGCCAACCGCTTTATTCTCAGCAACAAATCATAGGGGTCCTCCAATGACCCTGCCCCGTAGCTCTCTTCACATTTAAAGTTTTGTAATTTCTATTTTCCTTCTTCGGGTCCAGTTTTTAAAGCCCAAATACCCGACACACTTTGTAATTCTCGTTATCATTTCAATAAAAATAATATTACATTGACAAAAAAAATACCAAGGTGAGAGGCGATCTATGGCTCTGAGAGCAGTTTGATACTTTGTGGACGTTGAGGGACTTGGCGGCAAACTACTCCATCACACCCCTAACTTGATTCTAAATTTCTAGAGAGTAAATTGAAGACCCTTTATCATTCACACAACACTACTAAACTAAATAAAATAATCACTTTCAAGAATGGTGTACCCATCATCAATTGTTATCAATATGCATAGCTGTGTTCCTCACCTAGAGACAAAGCAGTAACAAGTAAGCACTACCTAAAAACGTCAAAATATTAACCACTATCGATTTTGATTTTATTTTGCATTGAACTGCCCTCTTCTTCATTTTAAGTCGTGTCGAGGACCGCTGATTCAACATCTAAACGAGAGGAAGAAAAGATAAGTCATTCTTAATTAGTACAAGAGAACAACTCAAAACAGTTATATGAAATTACATCTTTTAAAAACCAAAGAATTGACAAAATAATTGAAAAATATTGGAAAACTAACAAATAATTATCAATACAAGCGAGATACACAATAAACACGAAAATATAATATTCTATTGCATTAAAATCATATATTTGAACTTATAAGACATATAAAATGTAACAAATCCACCAAAATATAGGCAGGGGATCAGAAGTAAGAATGAATAAGGAAGTCATTCATATAAAGAAATAAATGTGTTTTGCATCACAAATTAAAGCCAAACAAAACCTGTCATATACATTCAAATGAAATTGTGTTTTGGTTACCTTTCTGAGAGTAAAAAAAAGCAGAACCCTGCAACTTAACGCCGGGACTGGTAAAACCTATGAAATACAGAGCACACGAAACATAAAATTCAACACAAACAACACAACTATATAAAAAAAAAGCTCAGGCTCGAAAGTAAATAAAAACACTAATACAAAAAAACAAATGTGGTACACATCATAAATTAAATTCAAAAAGATCCTATAACATCAAACTATTTTGATTTTACCTTCAAAAATAGAACCTTTCGTGGTTGGGCGTTTGCAATAGCGCCAACGAGGATATGGTCAGCTGGGCAATCTTTTCTTCTGACAAAACACCTAATTACCTAAACAATCACAATTTCTTTTGACAAAACCCCTAATTAACTAAACAATCACATATCAAAACTAATGCAAACTGTTAATACGAGAATCTAATATGAAAAGTGAAATCAGACCTTATCCAAACAAGAATATGATACAAGAAAAGTTAGTACTGAAGAAGATGATACCGTAGTTTTATAATGAACCACAAAGAGGACGAGGGCGATGACCATGTCCTAATATCAGTAGATGATGAGCGGAAGATAACTTCATCACCCATGAAAAGCACCCTAGATGCTCTTTCGTTCTTACGTAGGAAACGAAACAAAATAGATATTAGAGAAAACAAATTAAAAGAGAACAAGAATAGTGTAAACAACCCCTACATCTAAGTTTGAGGAGGAGATGAGAGATTCACCTCTGAAAGATTTATCGCACAAACTGAAATGCCCTGACCCTTTACACAACCACCGTAAAAACAAACCAAACAATTTTTCTCTGCGAAGCAAAACAGTCCCTGCACACCACACCAGATATACCAATCAATTTATTTCCTCTATTTTCTCAAGGAACATGCCTAATTTTTCGGGTATTAGAAACAAACCGTACAAATAGTTTTCAAATCCAGCCG
Source organism: Cuscuta epithymum (assembly GCA_945859915.1). Taxonomy (NCBI): domain Eukaryota; kingdom Viridiplantae; phylum Streptophyta; class Magnoliopsida; order Solanales; family Convolvulaceae; genus Cuscuta; species Cuscuta epithymum. Next base: position 646,882 of record CAMAPF010000094.1, on the reverse strand, counting down.
CAGGAAAGCAACAAAAGCACAAGAACAGCACAAAAGCAAAAGGCCCACAATCGCAAAATTGTACAGTATATACATAAAGGAGAAAACAATTCTTTGCAACAATTCAGGGCATTTCATAAAACGGTGAAACATTGTGAAGCAAAACAGTCCATGCACACCACAACAGATAAACCCAGCATTCCATTTTATGGGTAGAGGAGCAACCCATAGATAGAAGAGGAAGGGCGACAAAACAAAGAAATGTAAAACTTGAAACAAAACAGAAAGAACTCACGAATTAAAAAGCCAGCGCCAGAGAAACACAGGGAAGGAACGATCGGAGCTGGAACGAAATGGGAAACTTGTTGGATTCTGTTTAATTCAGGATGCTTTTAAGTTTGAGGAATTCACTGTTGAACGAACGAACCCCGAGCTCTGAACTCCTTGAGTGAGAAGCATATGAGACTTGAGAGCAGTTGCAATGAGAAGTGCGAGTGAGAAGCGGCAACGAAAGGATCCTATAGCAAGACTTGGCAGAAGACTCTCGCAACCCTAGCTATGCGAATTTCTGATTTCCGGAGAGTGGAATGGCAAATGAGTTGGGAAGAACATCAGACACCTTTTTACGCAGGAGAGCTACAAACGACGTCAATTATTTGGGGATGTAGTAACGGATAGAGTAACGGAATAGGACGAAACTAACTTCCTTCCACCCTTTAGATTATAGGGAGATTACATTTCGGTTTTTCAAAATATGAGTGAGAGAATGAGCCGTTTTCTTTACAAGCCTGTTGAAAAAGAGACTTTCAAAAAATGTCTTTAGAAACAGGAGATGAGATAGAGTCTTCTTTTTGTTCTTTTCAAAAGGGGAATTAACAGGAGTTTTCGAGCCTTGATAGGAGTTAATAGTTAACTCAGAAATTTTCTTTAAAAGATTCCCCTTTTCTTTTTTAAACTTTTCTCGTTCTTCTTCAAAAGAATAATGGAGATCAACCATTTTCTTGATTATTGCATGAAATATGGTTTAGAAACCTTAGAAGTAAAGGCTTCTTCCTCATTGAACACAGTTTGATTTTCAGGAGGGAAGAGGGCAAAATTAGTCATCACACAGAGAAATTTGTTTAGTATTGTAGCTATTATTGAGAGTAGTACAATCAAAACTAATTTAACCTTTAGCTCTATTTTTCCTTTTGTACTCTTCTTCCTCAATAGTTTGAGAAGCACGAGTGAAATGCATTAAATGGGCTAAATACCAAGTCTGATATCTGCGATTTAGCGTTTTTAGCGCAAATAGAGTATTTTTAGCGTAAATACATTTGGGATTTGAAATTCGGTTCATTAGGTAGTCTTCTCGTAATATTTTGAATTCAAAGCCTGAAGACAAGTTTTAGAACTCAATAAGATCTTTCCAACGAGACAAAAAAACACTTTAAACAGAACTAAATACAGTAATATATGAACAAATCAAATTCTACACGTGTTCATAGTGAAATAAAAGATATTTGTGAATTTCAAGTTAATCTGTATCTTATACTTAATGCATTGTGAATTGAGTCGAAACAATAGCTTTAGAACTCAAAATGATCTTTCCAACGAGATATAATACGCTTGAAACGAAAGAACATACAACAAGATATGAGTGTTACAAAATACTAAGCCTGGTCTCTGTGATTTAGTGTTTTCACCATAAATAGATAATTTTTAGCGTAAACACAGTTTGAGATTTGAATTTCGGTTCATTAAGTAGTCTTCCCGTAATATTTTGAAACTGACGCCTGGAGACGAGTTTTAGAACTCGATAAGATATTTCCAACGAGATAGAAAACGTTTTAAACAAAACTAAATACATCAAGATATGATCAGATCAATTTTTACACATAATCTGAGTGAAATGGGAAATGTTTGTAAATTTCAAGTTAATGTGTACCTTATACTCAATGCATTGTAAATTGAGTTGTAAAAATGGCTTCAGAACTCAAAATGATATTTCCAATGGGATATAATACACTTGGAACGGAAGAACATACAATAAGATATGAGTGTCACGAACACTAAGATAATCTATGTGATTTAGCGTTTTCAGCGTAAACAGAGCTTTTTAGCGTAAAAACAGTCTGAGATTTAAAAATCCGGTTCATTAGGTAGTCTTCTCATAATATTTTGAAACCGAATCCTAAAGACGAGTTTTAGAACTCGAAAAGATCTTTCCAACGAGATAGAAAACGCTTTAAACGAAACTAAATACAACAAGATATGATCAAATCAATTTCTACACGTGTTTGGAGTGAAATCGGAAATGTTTGTGAATTTCAGGTTAATCTGTACCTTATACTCAATGCATTATAAATGGATTCGGAACAATAGCTTTAGAACTCAAAATGATCTTTCCAACGAGATATAATACGCTTGAAATGGAAAAATATACAGCATGATATGAGTGTCACAAATGCTAAGCCTGCTATATGTGATTTAACATTTCTAGCGTAAATAGAGAATTTTTAGCATAAAACAGTCTGGAATTTGAAATTCGGTTCATCAGGCAGTCTTTCCATAATATTTTGAAACCGATGACTGAAGATGAGTTTTAGAACAGAATAAGATCTTTCTAACGAGATAAAAGCGTTTTAAACATAACTAAATACAACAAGATATGACCAGATCAATTTATACATGTGTTCGGGGTGAATTTGGAAATGTTAGTGAATTTCAAGTTAATTTGTACCTTAAACTTAATGCATTGTAAATTGAGCCGGAACAATAGTTTTAGAACTCAAAATGATGTTTCAAATGAGATAAAATACGTTTGAAACGGAAGAACATACATCAAGATATGAGTGACACAAATACTAAGCTTGACCTCTGTTATTTAGCGTTTTCAGCGTAAATAGATCATTTTTAGCGTAAATACAATTTGAGTTTTGAAATTTGCTTCATTAGGCAGTCTTCCCTTAATATTTTGAAATCGACGCCTGAAGACAAGTTTTAGAATCTAATAGGATATTTCCAAGGAGATATAAAACGCTTTAAACGGAATCAAATACAACAAGATATGGTCAGTTCAATTTCTACACGTGGTCGGAGTGAAATCGGAAATGTATGTGAATTTAAGAACAATCTGTACATTATACTCAATGCATTGTAAATTGAGTCGGAACAATAGCTTTATAACTCAAAAAAATCTTTCTAATGAGATATAATACGCTTGAAACGGAAGAACATACAGCAAGATATGAGTGCCACAAATACTAAGCATGAGCTCTGTGATTTAGCGTTTTCAGCGTAAATAGAGCATTTTTAGCGTAAATACAATCTGTGATTTGAAATTCGGTTCACTAGGTAGTCTTCCCGTGATATTTTGAAACTGACGCCTGATGGTGTGAATTTCCTATTATATATGTTTGTATTTTTAACTAATTTTATTAGTTCTAGTTGTGAAAATTACACACTTTTGGTGTAATACTTTATTTTCATTAATTATTTGTAATTTATTTAGATTAGGATTATTCTGAGCTTAGGACAAGTCAAAATCATCCCAAGAATCAAAGGATGGATCCTAAAGACCAAAGAATGTGCAAAAAGGAGAAGATCAAATGAAGATTTTGATATTTGTTCAATACTCGGTCGAGTATTGCCAATACTCGGTCGAGTATTGGTCAGAGACGCTGGTCAAAATCAAATCTGGGAGCAAAAGAACGTGGTTGAATATTTGATAAAAATCCTGTCATACTCGGTCGAGTATTGGCAATACTCGGTCGCGTATGCCTATTTTTCACAATTTCCTGGAAATTTCCTCTCATACTCGATCCAGTATCCCCAATACTGGATCGAGTACAAAACCCTGCCACCTCCATTTTGCTATAAATACACCCCCTTTCCTCCACATTAAAATCACTCCTTCTTCCATACTCTTAAGCTCAACTTAGAATAGTATTTCTTTTATATTTTTATAGCATGTTTAGTCTCCAAATGAGGAGCTAAACTTCCGTTTCTTGGTGTTGCTCTTGAAGCTTGTTGATTATTAAAGTTGTGAGTTATTTTCTTAACTTCTTCCCTTGAATATTAATTCTTCTTTTAATCTATCTATATATTAATGTTGGAGAGTGTTGCTAAGATGACAATTAGTTAACATCTCGACATTAGTTATAGTAGTATTTATTTTCTTCCTCTATATATTAATGTTGGGGAGTGTTGCTAAGATGACAATTAGTTAACATCTTGACATTAGTTATAGTAGGATTTATCATCTTTAATATTCTTCTTTGAATATTAATTAATTCCTATTCATATTTCATATTAATATTTTGAACATTACTTAAAGGATCAACTAGTTTTGTTTCATTTATTAATTATTACTAGAATCGATCGACGAATACGCTTGTTAATCGTTGATGGTTTCACAAGTAAGTAACTTCGGTTTATTAATGCACGGTCGTGGTTAATAAACTTAAGAGGGATTAATTTTGTTGGTTAAACCAAAACCGTTGTGTTGAGGTTATCATTCTCAATTGATTTCATCAAGGTATTAAGAGATTAAATGCTACTATCAAGTCGGTATATGGCGGTGTTCTATACTTGACTAATAGTAAGGGTTATTAATGAACGGTCGTTGTTAATAATTACCCTCGATGAATTGGATATACTCCTCGATTGAGTATTCGAGAGGGGATAAGTTATAGATATAACAATGATCGACTAAAATATATCAACAAGTGAAAAGTAGCAACGTAAAGTCTTTTTTATCTTTGAATTAAATCACATATAAGTTGTTCATCTTTGTGTTTAATTAAATTAAATCATTCAATCCTAAACCCCCCTTTTATTTACTAATTTTATAAAAAGAGAATTATTCCTTTCCCTGTGGATACGAACTCTACTACGCTATACTACGTATAAGTGTTAGTATTGAATTTATTTTGACGCACCGTGACAAAGTGCTCGTCAAATTTGGCGCCATTGCCGGGGAAAGGCAATTATTTTTCTTTTTATTTTATTTCATAAAAATAAAAAATAAAATAAAAATTAATAAAAATAAAAATATAAAAACTAAAATCTTACCCTTCTATTTTTTTGAGCTTACATGAGTATATGGATACCAACACATCATCCTTAGAGAGTCAAATTTCCACCTTGACTTCTCTAATAAAGGAATTTATATTAAACTCAAAAGCTCAAGATGTCAAAACATGCAACATTTGCATGTCTCACAAGCATCTTACGGATTTTTGCCCAAAGCTCCGAGATGAATAGCTTGAACAAACTGATGATGTTGGTTACCAATGGAAAGTACCTCACATTAGGTATGATCCGTTCTCCAACTCTAACATGTCTACGGAGGATATGGTCCGGGCTATTGCTACCAACATGACCACCATGCAAAACAACATGGTGCAATTCCAAAATGAGACCAAGTCTAGCATTTCAAACTTGGAAACTCAAGTGATTCAAATAGCCGGAGCCGTAAGTAGGCTTGAAGCAAGGGATTCGGAAAAACTTTCCTCTCAAATAGAATGTGATCCTAAACAGCAAACTTTTGCAAACACATTGACAAATGAGAAGGAAATACAAAAGAAGATCCAAAATCCAGAAGAAGTAGAAGAAGAAAAAGACGCAGAGCTCCAGCTAGTCAAAGAAGAGGATGAACCGAGTTTCAAGGTCAAATATCTATTTTTGTCATCCTTTGAGGTACCCCCAAGAATTCTAAAAACTTTGAGGGAAACTCATAAAATTGACAAGGATAATTACATTTTTGAAATCTTCAGCAAAATTGAGGGATCAAAACATTTTCCGTTAACCATGTTTAACGATAATTTCTTTCCCTCACCCCCACCACATGAATCAATTAAAATCTGGATATTTGATCTTGGAAAGATTTTCAAAGTGAAGAGTCGAGAAATTGAGCATTCCTATGGAAGTCCTAGGAGTGAAAGCGTAAAGAAGATAAACTATCACGATCCAAGTTTGAATGACTGAACACAATGATAGCGTCGTACCACGACGTTAAATAAAGCGCTTCTTGAGAGGCAACCCATGCAAGATACATTTACTTATTGTATTTTATTTTTGCACTTTAAAAAAAAAAATTCACCCCATTCTTGTAAATAGAGCATTTTTACCGTAAATATAATCTGAGATTTGAAATTCGGTTCATTAGGTAGTCTTCCCGTAATATTTTGAAACTGACGCCCGAAGACGAGTTTTAAAACTCAGTAAGATCTTTCCAGCGAGATTGAAAACGCTTTAAACAAAATTAAATATAGCAAAATATGATCAAATCAATTTATATACGTGTTCGAAGTGAAATAAGAAATGTTCGTTAATTTCTGGTTAATCGGCACCTTATACTTATTGCATTATTAAACTGAAACTGATAAAAACCAAATATACCAAACCAAACTAAAAAAATTTAATAAAACCTTCATATTTGATTAAAAAGTACTCTGTAACAAATTCAAATCGAAACAAATCAAACCTAAGAGCATCTTCAATGGTAAAATGTGCACGGTGCACATGTGACATGAGAAATAGCCACATAAATATTAGTAAATTAATTCTTTCTCTCCTTATTTGAATGATTTTATACAGTTTTGGTAAGTTTTTCTACACAATGTCAAGGAGACCGTCTACATGTTGACATTGCAGTTGACATTGTAGGGAAAAACATACTAAAATTGTATAAAGCCATTCAAATAAGGAGAGAAATAATTTATTTGCTAATATTTATGTGGTTGTCTCTCATGCCACATGTGCACCATGCACATTCTACCATTGGAGATGCTCTAACCAAGCCAAAAAATAGTAAGATTTTTATTTGGTAATACGGAGTAATTCTTTAAACACATTCAAAACCGAACTGAATCGAAATCGAAAACACAACCAAAAACCATCATCCCTACTTAGGGAGTGTTTGCAACTGCTTCTGCTTAAAAAAAGCACTTTTGGAGATGTAATGAAAAAGTGATTAGTAGTAAAAGTTGATAGTGTTTGAGAAAAAAGTGATTTTGAAAAGTAAAAGTTGATAGTGTTTGGTAAAATAAGTGCTTTTTGTGTAATAGAAAAGGGGAAAACATTTTTCACACGCAAGCCGAGAAAAAATAAAACTTGGAAGTGTTTGGTAAATAAGTGCTTTTTTAAGCCAAAAACTGAGAAGTGTTTTTTTTAAGCTATTGCAAACACTCTTTTAGTACACTCATAATTACGAGTAAAACACCCAATTAAAAAGAAATTAAAGCACTGGAACCCTAGCCCGGGAGATTGACAAGAAGCTCCTCTTCTCCCCTGTCGCCTCCACAGTTTCTCTCCATAGTGTCAGAAGTCTATCTTTAGCTCATGGAGATTAACGATATGGAATTTTTGCCTCCATGCGACGCTGATGATGATTTCTGCTCTTCCGTATTATCTCAGTTTAGTGATTCGACCAACGATTCTCACGTTCACATATGTACTGCCATTGGTGCGATGTCACAGGAGCTAAAAGATCAAAACTTTCCTCTTAGCCCCATCGCCTACTTTGGCGCCACTTGCTCATCTCTCCAGCGCCTATCGACTGCTGAAGCAGAGGAGCCCCCGGGTCACATTACTGACGCTCTCTCGACCATTCTGTCACTTGTGATTGATAAAATCAGCAAAGCTATGCTGGTGAAGCAATTCAGTTATGTTTCCAATCTCGTCACCCGGATTCTCCATCAGAAAAATACGGGCGATCAGGGAATCGTCTCGTGTATGAAGTGCGTTTCACATCTTCTGATTGTCAGAGAAAATGTCAGCTGGGTGGATATAGCTGAACTCTATGGTCTTCTGCTGGGTTTTATGGTGGATGGCCGGCAAAAGGTTAGTATACTCGTTGCAAAAATTGTTGCAAGTTCCAGTAAATGTGGATCATTTAAGGAAAACTTTGTCCCTATAGGCCATAAACATACGCGTTTCTGTGAATGCAAGAAAGTTGGGGTCTTTGTTGCTTCTGTGGTGATGGAAACCCGGAAATTCAAAAGAGCTCTTTCTTGTCTTGTGAAATTCTACTTAGGGCGGTTTACATTCTATTTAATGAGAATATCTACTATCACACGACTTAAGATAAGTAAAAAACTGATTCAATTGTTAAGCTGGAATATACCGTCCTTACCATGAAGTATGTTTTTAATCAGACTGGAATTTTCTAGTCTAATCTGGTCTATTTAAGTCTAGTCGGATATGGTTTGAATTGGTGTGGATTTCTGGTCTCTTGTATTTTACAATTGTCAAAAGTGTAGCGCGGTTTGTTTAAGTCTAGTATGGTCTAGTGTGAGATTCAAACCAGTCAAGTAAAAACATCGTAAGGCATCTATTAAGAAATCATTTCTGTCTTTTTTTTTTATCGAGCGTGGAATAGATTTATTATGTTAAGAAATGAAATTTCTCACTGAGACACTGATATTATAACCCAAGAATAATACAGAGTAATACATTGATTATTTTACTCAATTAAGATCGTTTATTCAGTACACAAAATAAACAGCCTCATATATAAATACTACTTAATTCAGAACACATCTTAATCCTGACAGGACTTAATAGAAAAATAAACAGCCCCTTAGTGTAAGATATGTAGTAATGTACTCTGTATTTAGTTAGAGCAGTAGAATATCTATATGTTCCCTGTTTAGATTAAAAATAGTTTTTTAAATCTGCATAGTCGGTACAGAAAATTCCACATGTACCTTTGGAAGAAGACAAATTCAATTTATTGTACTGCACAGAACAGTCAATTATTTGACATTATAGAATAGTTATGTCGCATGCTTAGTCTGACAGTCGCCATGATTCCATGAATATCCCTGAAAGCTCAATGTGCATGCAGAGCCGGTTGCGTTACCTTTTTGGCGGTAGAAGTCCACCAAAAGAGATCAGTTCTTGCTAACTTTCTTCTTCCTCAAAATAATCACATTTATCATTTTGATTTAATGATTTTGGCGGGTGATTTGTGGCAGGTAAGGAAACAGTGCTACCTTTGTCTTTGTGAGGTCCTACAAAAATTTCAGAAGTCATCTACAGCCAAAGCTTTATTGGCACCTGCAAGTGAAGCCATCTGTAACATCTTTGAAAGGTCTCTTCTTCTTGCTGGAGGATCAAATGCAAGTGCTCCAGAAGGCCAGAAAGGGGCACAAGAAGTTCTGTACATTCTTGATGCACTAAAAATTTGTCTTCCGTTAATGTCTGTGAAGTCTTCAGTGAAAATTTTGAAGTACTTTAAATCTCTCTTGGATTTGCGTCAACCTCTTGTCACTAGGTCTGTAACAGATGTAATTAATGCACTCTGTATCCACCCAGCAGAAGTTTCACCAGAAGTGTTACTGGACCTGTTATGTTCATTAGCCATGTCAATTTCTACAAATGACTCATCAGCTGATAGCATGGCATTTACTGCTCGCTTGTTAGGTGTAGGGATGAAAAAAATATATTCTCTTAACAGACAAATTTGCGTGGTTAAGCTCCCTGTCATATTCAGCACACTTAGTGGTTGGTTATTCCCTCCCTTCTCTCTCTCTCTCTCTTCAAAATTTCATTGGGTTAAATAAGTCTAAAGTACTTTTTTGGTTGGTGTTTCTTGTGGAGGTGTTGGGGTGATAATTTTTTTAAATCACATGTAAATAGATGTGTTGTATTCTGTAGAGCTAGTTCTCACTTCAATGAGTATGTTTGGTTGTTTATTTTCCTGAGCATTGCAGATGTGTTGGTTTCTGAACATGAGGAAGCCTTGTTAGCGACAAAAGAAGCTTTCCAGAGTTTAATAGATGTGTGCATTGATGACAACTTGGTCAAACAAGGCATGGATCAGGTTGCAGTGAGTTCTAATGAGGGAACAAGGAGGTCAGCTCCAACTATTATAGAAAAAGTGTGTGCAACAGTCGAAAGCTTGCTTGATTATCAATATTCAGCAGTTTGGGATATTTCACTTCAAATTGTTTCAGCAATGTATGACAAACTAGGTAATTGCATTATTTTTCTTTACTCTACTTATTTAATCTTAGGAAATAAATCCCATGGCCTGTTTTTTTCCCTGACAAACCATCCCTGGACTTGATGTATCTAATTAAGAGACACTTAAAGTAGAGTTGAAATTTCTTTCATCGTTTTTCTTTCAGGTCATTATTCTTCTTATTTCTTGAAAGGAGCACTTAAGAATTTAGCTGAGATGCAAAAGCAGCCTGATGAAGATTTCCCATATCGTAAACATGTAACCCCTAAGAAACTTGTCTTATTAGCACAATGAACTATGTCTCATTAACAATTGCTTTAGTTCAGAGATATCTGTCATATGTGGAATTAGAATTTTGCCGTGCTGGCTGCCCCAGAAAGAGTTTTTAATATAGTTTCAATTTACTTTGAGATGAATAGTTGATACAGTCTCCAGTTTGTTGCTTGTTTTTTATAATCCCCAGAGATGTTGGTCTAAATTTTGGTTGGCCAATCGCAGTTGCATGAATGTGTGGGATCAGCTGTTGGTGCTATGGGACCTGAAACTTTTTTGAGCATTCTTCCTCTGAATATGGACTCTCATGACTTATCAGAGGCCAACTTGTGGCTTTTTCCTATTCTGAAACATTACATTGTTGGTGCTCAACTAAGTTTCTTTATCGAGACAATCATATCTATTATTGGAGCTATGAAGCAGAGGTCTGCCATGGTATGACCTTGATGCCAAATAGCTTATATTAACCTGCTATCTTCCTTTCCCTTCCCTTTGTGCTTGTAAGTTTATTGTCCTTTACTTGTTATGCAGCTCGAGGAAGAGGGAAAGATAATTTCTGCAAGGACTATTGATGGAATTGTGTACTCTTTATGGTCATTGTTACCCTCATTTTGCAACTATCCTTTTGACACTGCTGACAGCTTCAAGGGTTTTGAGAAAGTACTACATAGGGCATTGCGTGAAGAGCCTGATGTCCATGGTATAATATGCTCCAGTTTGCACATTCTCATTGAACAGAACAAGAATATTGCAGAAGGAAAAGAGGATCCATCTAACAGTGGTATGAGCATTCACAAGCAGCGAGCAATTTCTCATTACAACACGCAAGTGGCAGCTGATAATTTGAATGCCATAAGGGTCTCTGCTAGCAAATTATTACCAATTCTTTCTGAAGCCTTCATGAAATCTTCTAAAGATAACATTGGACCTTTGCAGGTATGTTTTTAATATTTCTAATGTTCTATTCTGTATAAGTTTATTCCCTATAACCCTATGTGTTTGTATTCATTTCGAGCCATACATGTAACAAGGTATGTACCAAATCCTCCATAGACCTCTTATGTTGTACTGGAACCGATATACTAAAGATCTTTTTCCACGTCAGTTCTGATATCCGTGTTCTTTCTAATATGCTCATTTCAATGCAAATCTGGCAACCTATATAGCCATCACAAAAGAATGATTTATGGTATGGGGCACCTGGGTTTACAGCACTACATTAAAAAACTATCCTTTTTGCACTGTGTTTTAGAGGTCACTGTTGTTTTGCTCATATTCAAGGATTTGAAGTTTATTCCAACATATCATGTAAAGGGCATCTTATTCTAATATTATTTTAATATATATTGCATATTTGTGTGGCTGCATGTGACATTCAGACAATTATCAGTGAGATCGCTTCCATTTTGGATAAAAAGGTCGTCACTGGGTTCTTCAAGCGTACCATGAGTAAACTATTGGAGGTGACAAAGGAATATTGTAAAATAGAGTGCTCCAAAGTTGCAAATGCAATGCAGGTGGATAACTCATCTGGGAAAGAATCATTGGCATTAATGAGGTGGGATTGATAAATATTTAAAAGCATCCTTTAATTTTCTTTATTATGTCAAGAAAATTATTGGCATCTTATCCTTTAATTTTCTTCATCCCTGTTAGCAAATTGAAGTGTTTCTAATGAAGAGTAGTTTTCATTGCGCATCTGATTTAACTATTATGTAGGGCTCAGCTGTTTGATCTGGCAGTTTCATTGTTGCCTGGCTTAGACGCCAAACAAATTGATATGTTGTTCAATGTAATTGAATCTGCATTAAAGGTTAGCTTTTTGTGTCTCTAAGTAGTGCTTAGCTCTTTGCTTGATGTAGGGTTAACTAATTCTATACCATTAGTTGACACAATAAGTATATATTTCATGCCACTGTCCACCATAGTTGGGATTATAGTGCAGGATGACATTGCATTAATATTTTTTGCATTTCAGGATGAGGACACATTGGTCCAGAAAAAGGCATATAAAGTTCTATCGATCATGCTCCAAGTAAAGTTTCCAACTGAATATGTTTATTTTTGTCTGCAGTGTATTTTATGTGGTTCAGACAGTCACTTAAAGAACAGAGTATTGAAAATACCAAATCCAATCAGACTCTGCAAATTGTGGTTGAACCACAATGGTATTGTTATTCTAAAATGACAAACCATTTACACCATTCTTGAACCAATGATCAAAGAATTTACAACTGTTCATAAAACACTTCCATACATATACTACCTCTAAACTTTTGACCTGTATTAAAAGCTCATTTCCATTTTGTGGGTAATGACGATGTTGTCTATATTTGATTAATGTGTTTGATTCTACAATCCTGATTTTCATGTTTATATACTTTTAATTATTTTACTTGATTAAAAGGGATAAAGTGGAAGGCGGATATTCGTGTGGCAGACGGATCTCTTCTAAACATTTCTCCCTTTATCTTCTTTATCTTTATGTATTTTTTATCAGTTTATCTTTTTATTATATATATATATATTTATATTTAATATATATATATATATTTATATTGAGTAATGATCCTATCCATCCGGATGGACATGATCTTTTTCCTATATATATATATATATATATATATATATATAGGACAATGTTCAAGTAAGGTAGGCCTCTTTCATTTGAGGTGCTTCCGGATCAAATTTTTTGATGAAATTTTGTGAGCATGTTCTCCATGAATTGTAGATTATGTCCACCATGTTTCACAACAGAATTCAATTGGAAAGTTAGTTAAATAAATTATTGAAAAAAAACTGCATTTTTATATATATATAAACCTGCGCAATTTTGAAAAAATTATTTAACCGACTTTCCGATTGAATTTTAATTTGAAATTTGGTGGGCATAACATATACTTCATGGAGAACATGCCCACAAAATTTCATCAAAAAATTCGATCCGGAAGCACCTAAAATTCTTAGGCCTACCGTACTTGAACATTTTCCTATATATATATATATTCTTTTTATCCTTTTATTTATCTTATCATTTTTATGTATATATTAACTCTATTTTTGTCTTATCTTTTTTTTTTAATCATATCTTTTTTATTGTTCTTTTCCTTTTGACTCATATATCATGTATCGATTCATGTTAGTTGACCCTAAAATCTTTTTGGGATTAAGGCTTGGATGTAGTTGTTGTTGATTAAAAGGGATCAAGCATTCATTAGTGAATAGTGTATCACTGTATTGTATATCATTTAAATTTGAACTGTTTTGAAGAACATTATCTGAACTAATCAAGAGGGAGCCTTGACGCACCGGTTAAGGTGTTGCTGTGTGACCCAGAGAGGTCACATGTTCAAGTCTTGAGAGCGGCCTCTTGTCAAAAAATGATTGGGGAAGGCTTGCCCTTATACACCCTTGTGGCGGGAGTGTGGGACCCTTCCCTAGACCTTCGCGTTGCGGGGATGCCTTCATGCACCGGGCTGCCCTTTTCCTTATTATCTTAACTAACCACCCAAGGAGTAAACTGATTGAACCTTCCAATTTATTGATCAATGATCATAGCTCATTCTGCTATTTGATTTTAGTAAAGCTAAACTTTGGATGCCACTTGTAAGCTTGTTTTATTTCGCTATCTAGTACAATGTGTTTTAGATTAGATTTTGCGCCATTCTTTACAAATTCATTCTGGTGCTCATCCATTCTTTACAAATTCAAGATCAATCACATAATTCCGCTTTTCCTTAAATCGGGCAACACTTCCCATGTCCCAGCGAAGTGTGACTGAGTGAGTAATAATAATGTGGTGTAATAGAATTAATGGATCTCTATGAACAGAAATCTGAAGACTTTGCCTCAAGGAGGCTTGAGGGGTTACTTAATTTAATGATTGAAGAACTGCCATCATGCCATTTTTCAGCCAAGCGCCATAGACTGGACTGTCTATATTTCTTGATTCTCCATATATCAAAGGTGAGAACTTATGTGTCTAAGCTAATCGATGCACTTCCACAAATGATATAGTGTTACAGCTGCTAACCCTGTATAGCATTGGATATTGTGCAGGATAACTCTGAACAGAGACGTGACCTTGTTGGTTCTTTTCTAACTGAAATTCTGCTTGCTTTAAAAGAGGTCTAGCATCTATTATGCATATATTTATTATTTATTTAATTTATTCTCATACTTGCCTTGAACATGGATTATAGCTTTATGATGTGATTTCGACTTAATCCATGCCTTGAACATTATTAGGCTAATAAAAGGACACGGAATAGGGCATACGATATTCTTGTCCAGATTGGCCATGCTTGTGTGGATGAGGAGAGAGGTGGCAAAAAAGAGTACCTGGTGCAATTTTTTAATATGGTATAAATTGTGCTATATTTCATGTGCAAGAAAAGGAAAGGGTGTTTTATATCATTGATATGCAATTAAGCTAGACCATTTTTTGCTGACAGGTTGCTGGAGGCCTTGCTGGGGATGCGCCTCACATGATTAGTGCGGCAATAAAAGGTTTAGCTCGGTTGGCCTATGAATTCACTGATCTTGTTGCGGCTTCATTCAATGTCCTTCCATCAGCTTTTCTCCTTCTTAGGAGAAAAAACAAAGAAATAATTAAGGTGATTTTCAGCTGTCTGCTTGCTTTTGTATGTTGACCATCTAATTAGTTTTTGTCCATTAATTGTATGTCTTAAGTTAAGACATATTAGTGACTAATATGTTAAGACTTAAAATGTTAAGACTCTTAACATTTCTAACGTATGCAGGCTAATTTAGGTCTCTTAAAAGTATTAGTGGCCAAATCACAGCCTGAAGGGTTGCACTCTCATTTAAGAGGCATGGTTGATGGCATCCTGAGTTGGCAAGATAGTTCTAAGAACCATTTTAAAGCTAAGGTCTGCCTTTCTATAGTGCCTATCTCTATTTTTATTTCTCAAAACCTCATCGGACTTGTACATATGAGCACCTTGTGAAAAACTTGCTGATATTGATTTTGTATAGGTGAAGCTACTACTTGAAATGCTCATCAAGAAGTGTGGCCTGGATGCTGTCAAGGAAGTAATGCCAGAGGAGCACATGAAGCTTCTCACCAATATAAGAAAGGTTAGTAGGAAAAATTTTGATGTATAAATATATTAAAATGTAATGATGCCTATGTGCAATCCATTTCATGGTATGTTAAGTCACTTTTCTGAAAGCACAGATTAAGGAGAGGAGAGAAAGGAAGCTCAACACTGATGGCTCTGATGAAAGTAGGTCTCATATATCAAGAGCAACAACCTCTAGGTTTTTCTCTATCCTTGTATATATTGACATTAAGTTGGGACAAATAGTGAGTGCTTTTCGGAGGAAGTTAAGTACTTTCACTTCAAAAAGAAGTATTTGATAGAAAAATGGAAAAAGTGATTTTAACAATAAAAACACTTCCAGTTCTTATTTAAGAAAGTAACAAGTTGCTTTTCCAAATAGCACTTAAATAGTTAAATTTCTTAAACAAGGACATGATATTAGCACTTATACAATATATTATCTCAAAAAACTGAAGAAGGCTCTTGTTAACTGAATTGGCATTAGACTATCATGTTCACATATGATTTACCAAAAATCCATCCTCATTTCAGGCTTAGCCGATGGAATCATACAAAAGTTTTTTCCGATTTTGGCGATGATAATGAGACAGGGTCTGTGGGTATGAAGAATGCATCTCGTAGGCGAGGTCTGCAAAAGTCAGAGGCATGCTCATTACGGTGCGTTTGATGAGTATATTGTAGTTTTAATTCATGAAGTTGAAGATAGCTATTGGGAATGTTTCCTTTAACTTGAATCCCCTAAATTGCCAGGAAAAGGAAAGTTCATTTTTTATGGTTTGCGTCAGCTTGGGAAATGGAAGATATTAAAATTAGACCCTGGTTTTTCTAATCACAAACTAATACTACCTCCGTCCTCTTTTTATTGGGACGGAAGAGGGTGGCACGAGTTTTATTAAAAGTGGGTTTGTGTGGTTGATATTAATTGATAAAGTAAGAATAAAGTAAGAATGTTTTTGAGCCACACAAACTTTACCAAATAAGGTATGAGACAATTAAATAGGGACATCCCAATATGGTAAAACGGGACATTTAAAAGGGGACGGAGGGAGTATTATATATTTGAAAAAACATCTAAAATAACGGTAATGTGTGAGCCTGTTTTCTGCTTTCACTGAATTGTCGTGTATTCCTATATATTTTCCTGAAGTGTAAAGGTTACATACAGTCTATAATAAATTTATATTTTCTCTCCCTAGAATTTCAAGGTTCAAAACGGACCATAAAGATTACAGTCACCTGAAGCATGTGTGAAATTTGCAGGTCAAAGAAAACACGTAGAGCATCTAGGAGCTTGCAGGAGGATTTGTTTGATCAAACAGATGATGAACCTCTTGACTTGCTTGATCAACAGAAGACAAGGTCGGCCCTTAGATCCAGTGGAACTCGTAAACGAAAATCAGACTCTGATGATGAGATGGAGGTAGACAGTGAGGGCCATCTCATTATTCATGAGGATAATTGGAAGTCAAACAACAAGAAGACATCTTCAGTCGATGATAGAGAGATGACAGATGGTGGAAGAAGTGAAGTGTCTAGAAAAACGCAGAAACGTAGAAAAACATCATCAGACTCTGGGTGGGCTTACACAGGAAGTGAGTATGGAAGCAAGAAGGCAGGTGGTGATGTGGCACGCAAGGGGAAACTTGAGCCATATGCTTACTGGCCTCTTGACCGTAAGATGGTGAGTCGCCGGCCAGAGCACCGGGCCTCTGCAAGGAGAGGTATGTCAAGTGTTGTGATGATGGCAAAGAAGTTGGAGGGTAAGAGTGTCGCTAATGCACTTTCTATTAAAGGCCCGAAATTGGGCAAGAAGAAGAATGGGTCACATAGAAAAGCCAAATGAGGTGATGTTATATATTTCTCAGCCTGCCATAATTTAAATTCTTTCTTCCAATTTTGTTTCTCTCTTGAGTGAGTTGAGTATCTTCCATCCAAGTGTACACATTTTTGTAATTGTGCAAGTGTTTAGATGTTCTCTTTTATTTCTTTGTAAACAATCTTAAATCAAAGTTTTCTTGTACCCTGAATGCCTTAATCGATGGTAAGGATTACTTGGATCATACTCAAGTTAATGTAACAATACTAAAAAATGAGGATATTAAGTTTTGGGTGGGGAGACAAAGTTAGTGCTTTTGTCTTTGAGAAAGAATATGTTACTCTTCCTTCGGTGTTATTGAATGATCATGATGATTTCATTCCTAATAATGTTCAGGAAGCAACTTTAGTTCAAGATAATCTCGAAAACCTCCCAATACTCCTGAAATTATTAATGAAGATCAAACTCAATAACCTCACGAACTTGAGTTGCCATTGAGGAGATCCACTTGAGATCGGAGAAGTGTTATTTCAAACGATTATTGTATTTCTCCCTAGGCATGAGAAAATTTGAGAATTGGTGGAAGTAGGGATGGACTCGGGCCGGGCGGCCCGGCCCGGTTACTGTTTGAACCGGCCCGGCCCGGTAGGAATGCGGTTTGGGCCCGGGCCTTAGGATTGGTGAACCGGCCCGGCCGGTTCGGGCCAAATTAATTTATTTTTTTTATTTTTTTTAAGTTTTTGGGTTGGGCTGGGTATTTTGGGCCATTTGAGGTGGTTTGGGGGTGAGGGGGGAGGGTTGGGGGTTAATTAGGAAAAGCCAAAAAAAAAATAGAACCGAGGCCCGGCCCGGACCCGGGATTACCCGGGCCTGAACCAGAACCGGTCCACCCCTAGGTGGAAGAAACAAATATCTTCCTCCAGAACAAGAAGCAAATGTTGGTCTTGCGGAAGATGATCCAATCAAAAATTGTTTTTGTTTTCCTTTGATAAAATGCCAAGCATATTGAATGAAATTGCCAATATTGTGTCCATCTTTGTTGAAGATAGAAAATTTAATTTATTATTATGTTGTCAATAAATTGAGTTTGAGGCAGTAATGTAACATCTTGGATATTCAGAATTGGCTTTGATCCGGCGGTGATGCTGGAGTGATGGTGGCAACAGGAGTAGCATCGACAGCAGCAAGATTGGCGACATCGGCACTAGATTGGCGGCAATGACAGAGATTGAAGCGGCGGCCATGGAAAGTCAAAAATAGTAGATGTCACGGTTGAAATTAGTGTTACTAGAAATCAATTTATTTTTTTAATTTTAATTATTAATTGACTTAAAATTCATTGACGTTAATTTTGTCAAATGAATAAACTTTTAGTCCTATGAAACATGTAAGTCATGTTTGTGCATTTATTCATTGTCTTAGTCCTATTTAGAGAATTAACTCTATTTATTTTTACATCGGAATGTTTGACTTTTCAAATTATAATTATTTACAATAACTAACCGCAAAAAATTGATGTATAATACGGAGTAATAAAACTAACCTAGATTAAAAGAACTTTGATGAGGTAATATGGAAAATTGATCTATTGATGAAGTTGAACTAGGGTTAGCAAGGGGCGGAGCTAGAGGGGGCCAACTTAGGTCTTGACCCATCCCAAATTTTTAATTTTAATTTGGTAGATCAATTCGATCAATCCGGACCATTGTTCTGACTTGGCCCAGGTTAGCCCAAGTAGTCATTCCTCCAAAATGTCAACTACTCCGTATTTAGAGCATCTTCAATGATACAATGTGCACGGTGCACACGTGGCATGAGAGAGATAGACACAAAGGAATAAATTTATGATGTTTCTCTTTCATTCTTTCCACGGTCTTATGCGTTTTTGGTAAGATTTTCTCTGCAATGTCAACCACAATGTCTACATTTACACATTGTGGTGAACATTGTGAATAAAACCTTACCAAAAACATATAAGACTATTCAAATAAAGAGAAAGATATTCTATTTGTTATTTTTTACTACCTCCGTCCCCCTAAGTTTGGGACAAAGGGGTGGTGTTTTTAAGAAAAAGTGGAATTGTATGGTTGATATTAAATTGATAAAGTGTAAATAAAATAGAAGTGAATTCTAACCACTCAAATATTATCTAATATGATATGAGACAAACTTAATGGGATGGATGAAAAAGATAAAATGAGACAAAGTTAGGGGGACGGAGCGAGTAATTGACTTCTCTCATGATACGTATGATCGTTCATGTTTTTGCATTGGTGATGCTCTTATATTAGGAATTTTCTTTTAATCATGGTAGACGGGTATCATGGTATTATGAAAAAAGTGACGTCACAAACTTGTGGGGACTTAGAAGTTAGAAGATGACTTGTAATGGAGAATAATTTTGTTCACCCTCATTTGAGAGGATTATGTTCACCCTCCACCCCTATTTGCCTGCAATGTGGCAAGACAATACTTCACAATTTGGCAATTGTTTTATCTTTTTCTTTTTTGATCCATTTTTTTTAAAAAATATATCAACATTTTTCTTTTTTTACGATCTTTCATATGGTCTAATATTGCATATAAAAAATAAAAAAAATCAACTAAAAAAAGATATTTAGAAATAAATGTTTTTTTTTCAAATTTTTATATATACAAAATTGATACCATCGGAAAGATCATAAAAAACTAAAAAATCTGATATATTTTTTATAAAAAGTAAACTACAAATAAAAAAGTTATAACATTTTAAAGGAAAAAAATGGAATGAAATGGCATATGACAACCATAGAGCAAAGGGGGTGAACATCACCCTCCTTAGAGCATCTCCAATGGTAAAATGTCCACAGTGCACACGTGGCACGAGAAATAGCCACATAAATATTAGTAAATAAATTCTTTCTTTCCTTATTTGAATGACTTTATACAGTTTTGGTAAGTTTTTCTCCACAATGTCAAGGAGACTGTCTAAATGTTGACATTGTTGTTGACATTGTAGGGAAAAACTTACCAAAATTGTATAAAATCAGTCAAATTAGGAGAGAAATAATTTATTTGCTAATATTTATGTGGCTATTTCTCGTGCCACGTGTGCACCATAGCACAGTGCACATTATAGCATTGAAAATGCTCTTAGTGAGGGTGTACAAAATTGCACTCCTTCGTAATGTGAAAGTAGGCGAGTGGAGAGGAGCTGTCGCATTTTGGTAAGCTGATTTTTGACGGAAACTTCGAAGGAATCTTTTTCGCCTCATTTTACATATGACTCCGTACAAGCTAAAGTAACCAAAATTTGCACTATTTGTTCAACCAGTTTACTTTATATACGATACGAAGTATTTCGTACGGAATATCTTGTTTCATTCCATTCTCCATTTTCACAATTTCTTAAAATTTAACTAGTTCGTCTCAAATTGATTTATACATTTAAATTTTTTGAGTTAAACAATTTCATTTTAATCACCTAAATGGGATATTAATTCTTAATTATATTTTAATTTCTATTTTACTACTTTATAAAAAATTTAATGTAGTTTTCAAATATCCAAATTTTGTTTATTAAATAGAAATATTTATCAATATGAGAGATATAACTTTAACATTGGTTTATCATAAAATGTTGATTTAGCAAAACAAATTGAAGAGAGAGTATTAAACAAATTTTCATGTATTTTAATGAAAATTTTAGAGCAACATGCTCCCTCCGTCTCATTTATATTGTCTCGTTTTACCTTTTGGGGAAGTCCCACTTAAATTGTCTCATACCATATTTGGCAAAGTTTGTGCGGCTCTAAATCATTCTTACTTTATTCTTACTTTATCAATTAATATCAACCACACAAACCTACTTTTCTTAATAACTGTGCCACCCTCTTCCGGGACAATATAAATGGGACTGAGGTAGTATATGACTGCACTATGAAATCATATGTCATGTGCAGCATCACCATAGTTACTCATTTACATAGCGCGTTCATCCACTATAATTACACTTTAGAAATGAATGACTATAATGATGTCACATATGACATATGACTCCATAGTTAGGGTCATATATGTGTACATAAAATTTCTCATATTTTAACCCTTTTTATGGTAACGTTTTATTGCTAATTCCTATTGCAATATTGTCCATGAGAAACTAAATTTTACTTACATTTCACTTGCTTAAGGCCATTGTTGTTTTGGAATGAAAAGACAAATTAAGAATTCATTTAATAAACACACTCCTTTGCCATAGCTGAGTTGGAGACTACACAAACACACAATATTCCTACTTCAATTTCTTAGCAATATTCCCAAATTGTCATATATTATCGATCATCCGTTTCTTTTTAGTTGCAACATGATTTTTTTATAGTATTCACACATTCTATTTTGACAATATTTTTTCTATTAAAGTATGAGATTTATTTTTTTTGGAAAAAATGTTGAATTCATCTTACAAATTTCATAATCTAATTTTTAAATTATTTTCTTAAATAGAAAATTAAATATAATATCAGTCAAAATTGTGCATTGACAAATACGTAGTATGAAATGTGAATGTCACAACTAAAAAAGAATAGAGAAAATATATGGAAAGGGCAGTGGCGGAACCAGAACTTTATTCTAGGGGATGCTGAGAAAGGTAAGAAATATAAGAAGATTTGTTTTGTTGTACATGACGGTTTACACGTCTAAACGCCCCCTAAAAATCTGTGTAAACAGGGCACTTCATAAAAAATTAGATTTTTTGAAAACAAACACATGATTATCTAAATTCAAACTATTAGAAAACTTTCCTTTCCGATGTACAAAAAAACTAATTGAAAACATAATGTTTACATATGAATAACGAACTAACTACTCAGGGAAATAAATTGAACACAGGTTGTTTTCCCCTTTTATTCTCTTCAGTAGAAGTGTTTGAAGACTCTCCCATAGGTACTAGAAATTTTAACATGTTTAACCTAACAAATTATACAACAATAAATTCATGTAATTCACATAATACATACATAAACTCATGTTTAATTGACTTTATGACCTGATTTTTTATTTAAGCATTAGTACATAAATAAATAACACAAATTGACAAATTGTTGCATACTAGTATATTCTAACTCAAAAAACGACAAAGCACTAAAACCGTGAAGAGAATTGAATAAAACTACAATTCTACAAAATTAATAAAACTAATACGGAGTAAAAGGAACTTTACTCCCATAGTGCATCACTTTCAGCCTCACTCAGCGTAGCCCTTCGAAGTTTCTACTTCGCCCCTTCAGCCTTCTATTTTAGGTTTCGCACTTTCGCCTCTTCAGTTTTGGGCCGAGCAATTAAGCAAATCCAGAGGGTCAAACACCTGTTTAATTTTTTTTGGCCAATACGACGACGTTTCATATTATCCTGTGCACTTAATCAAACGACGTCGTTTGGCTATCTGAATTAATAATAAAAAAGGGCTGCAGCTAATGTCGTTCTCTGGTTCTGCATCTCACACCGCCGTAGGTGAAGAATTCAATTTCCAGGTCATATCCAAGTACAAGCAAATTGAAGAATCCAATTCACAGCTTCCATGAAGCTTCCTCCATGTGCAAGAATGACAAGGGGAGCTTCCTCAACCACCATTGAAGCTTCCTCATGTTCCATTGAAGCTTCCTCCTAGCTTCAACACATCTTCCTCCCACCTTCATACTACCTTGTTTTGGTACTATAAATAGAGAGCTTGGAGAGTCTTTCTATCATCAAGCAATTTAGATCATAGATTAGAATACCACAACCAAGTTTGAGTTGTGAATATCCTTGAGAGATATGTGAGGTGTTTTGAGAGTTTTTAGTTAGAGCTTGTATGTCTCTTCTTTCTATTCTTGAAAGTAATAGAAGTGTTTTTCTCTCATATTAGCACGATCCTGTTATTCCCAACAAGTGGTATCAGAGCCAAGTTGAGCTTTTGATATTTTTCCCATATTTTTTTCAGATAAAATTCTACTGTCTGAAAAATCGAGTTTTTCAGTATTGCTCGGAATTGCAATCTGAATATACCGTTGGATTCGTCTCGTTGAGACGAGAAAACTGGTATTTTTGGGGATTTTTTTGGCCAACGGAAGCTGCCGTACGCGCCGCCAAACATCGGCCAAAAACTGCCTGCGTCATGCTGACGTCATCACGCGCAGACAGAGGTTGAAGACAGCTGACGTCATCAGCCAGCCAGAGCTGCGTCAGCGACACGTCAGCGCCACATGTGAAGTCCCAGCACAGTCAGCCGCCACGTCACCAGTCAACTGCCAACTTTTACCAGTGCCCAGTCAGCTGCCACGTCATCGCCCAGTCACCGCCACGTCACTGCCACGTCATCTACCACGTCACCGGTCAGTTTGTAATTTTGAAAATTTGCAGTTTGGTCCCTCAATTTTTGGAAAATTATAATTTCCACCTATAATTTTTCGAAAATTGTATTTTGACCCCGAAAGTGCCTACCCACCACTTTCGGCCGTTCCGGACGCAACGGTGCTGCCCGTTTTTCGAAATTCGGCTCCGATTTTTCTGAAACAGAAAATCAAAATTATTTAGAAGGTGAAAATGACCTTTGACGAGTCAACTTCATCTTCTGGAGCTATGATTATGCTCACGGCTACCAACCACACGCTATGGAAATCTCGGATGGAAGATTTCCTTAGTTGTAAAGACCTTTTTTGATCCAATAGAGATGAAAGGTATTAATTCTAATCCGGCCAAGTCAACGGAGTGGAAGAAAATTAATAGAAAAACTATTGGTCAAATCCGACAATGGATTGATCATAGTGTCTTCCATCATGTTGCACAAGAAACCGATGCTTATGCCCTTTGGAAAAAGTTAGAAGATATGTACCAGGCCAAGACCGCTAGGAACAAGGCCCTACTGATGAGGCGTCTTGTCAACATGAAGCTCAAAAGTGGAACTTCTGTTGCCGAACATTCTAGTCAATTTCAGAGTCTGGTAAATCAACTATCTTGTGTAGAAATGCCACTTGGAGATGAAATGCAATCTCTACTGCTTCTTAGTTCCCTTCCTGATAGTTGGGAGACACTAGTTGTTACTCTCAGCAACTAAGCCTAGGGCTGGACTCGGGTCAGTTCGGGCCTGGGCCCGGCCGGGCCTCGGGCCAGGAAAGGGAGACCCGAGCCCGAACCGCCGGTGGCCGGTTCCGGTCCCGGTTCCGGGCCAAACCGGGCCGGGCCGGGCCAGGCCGAACCGGCCCAATTATTTTTTTTTTGTTCTCCTATTTAATCCCCTACCCCTCCCCCTCAACCCCAAACCATCCCAAACCACCTCAAATGGCCCAAAATACCTAATCCAACCTAAAACTTAAAAAAAATTCAAAAAAAAAAAAAATTAAAATCCGGCCCGGACTGGGCCCGAACCGGCCGGGCCGGTTCACCAAAACCTGGGCCCAGGCCCGAACCGCCCAGCAGCCGGGCCGGGCCGAACCGAACCGGTGGACCCACCGGGCCCCGGGCCGGGCCAAACAGTAACCGGGCCGGGCCGCCCGGCCCGAGTCCAGCACTAACTCAGCCCCAGATGGCAAATTTACCATGTCTGTGGTCAAGGATGCACTGTTCAATGAGGAGGCAAGAAGGAAAGACATGAGCACAGATGAGACTCATGCCCTTGTGACAGAGAATAGAGGAAGATCACAAGGAAAACAACAAAGAAACAGTAGAGGGAAATGGCAAAGCAGGGGCAAAAGTCGGGGGAGATCATCAGATGGTCGAAAACCTTTTTATACCTGCCACCATTGCGGTATAGAGGGTCACATGAAAAAGAATTGCTACAAATTGCTAGAGGAGCGAGGCAAGAGCAATTCTCAAGCGAAGAGCAAGGGTGGTGAAGCGCTCATCACAATCTCAGGTGATGTGGCGTATTGTACTATCAATGATGAAACATGCCTTCACGTCTCAAGAGAGGACACTGAATGGGTGGTAGATACTGCAGCATCCTACCATGTTACTCCCCACAGGTACTACTTCACAACTTACAAAGCTGGAGACTTTGGAGCAGTGAAGATGGGCAATTCCAGTTCATCTGAAATAGCTGGAATTGGTGATGTACAAATAAAGACGAGTTCTGGGAGCACAATCACTTTGAAGGATGTCAGACATGTTCCAGACCTTCGTCTCAATCTCCTGTCAGTGGTATGTCTTGACGAACAGGGGTATGAAAACCACTTTAACAGGGGCACCTGGAAAATGTCAAAGGGCGTTTTGACAATCGCTCGAGGACATGTTTGTGGCACATTGTACAAAACCCATTTGAGGATGTAACACTTGAGATTTAATATAAACGGATTAATAGTACTACTCATACCAACAAGATGCATCTCCTTTTAAGGGAGCTCATCACCAAGAACTCCAAAGTTAAGCGTGCTAGCACGGGAGTAGTCCTGGGATGGGTGACCCCCTGGGAAGTTTCTCAGGGCGCGCACGAGTGAGGACAAAGTGCGCGGAAAAGGCTAGTGGCGGTTTGTGAGGACAGTACTAGAGGTCTGTAGTAACTGCCTTGGGTCCTACGGGGCCGGGGTGTTACAGGTGGTATCAGAGCAACCCTGCGACAGTGTGCTGATCCGTTGGATATCGGGCGGGCACTTAGCGGGGCAAGATTCTGGGATGATTGAGATTGGTTTAAGGGCGCAACGAGGACGTTGCGATCCTAAGTGGGGGTGATTGTAACACTTGAGATTTAATATAAACGGATTAATAGTACTACTCATACCAACAAGATGCATCTCCTTTTAAGGGAGCTCATCACCAAGAACTCCAAAGTTAAGCGTGCTAGCACGGGAGTAGTCCTGGGATGGGTGACCCCCTGGGAAGTTTCTCAGGGCGCGCACGAGTGAGGACAAAGTGCGCGGAAAAGGCTAGTGGCGGTTTGTGAGGACAGTACTAGAGGTCTGTAGTAACTGCCTTGGGTCCTACGGGGCCGGGGTGTTACAGAGGATTTGTACGGATAGCCTCAACATTGCTGAGGAGACTTCTCAGAATCTGTGGCACCTGAGACTCGGCCACATCGGTGAGAAAGGGCTGACTACCTTGATCAAGAAGAACCTTATCAACATCGACAAGAATGCTGCACTGGGTCCTTGCAGTCATTGTCTGTTTGGTAAGCATCATAGAGTATCATTTAGTTCTACTTCAGCTAAAAGATCAGAGTTGTTAAGTTTGGTACACTCCGACGTCTGTGGTCCTTTCGAGGTGGAATCAATCGGTGGAAGCAGATATTTTCTGACTTTTATTGATGATACTTCTCGGAAAGTGTGGGTGTATTTCCTGATTACGAAAGATCAGGTATTTGAGTGCTTCAAGACATTTCACGTCTTGGTGGAACGTGAAACGGGAAAGAAGCTGAAATGTCTCCGATCTGATAATGGAGGCGAGTATACTTCTAAGGCGTTCGATGCATATTGTAGAGAATATGGCATTCGACATGAGAAGACAGTACCACGCACCCCTCAGCACAACGGCGTTGCTGAAAGAATGAACCGGACTATCATGGAGCGTGTCCGGAGCATGCTGAATATGGCTAAGCTTCCGACGTCATTCTGGGCAGAAGCAGTCAACACCGCATGCTACCTTATCAACCGATCACCTTCGGTACCACTGAACTTTGAAGTTCCAGAGAGGTTATGGACAGGTAAGGATCCTACATACTCACATCTTAGAGTATTTGGCTGTTCATCATATGCACATGTATCCAAAGAGCTCAGGTAGAAGCTCGATGCAAGAACTATCCCATGCATTTTCGTTGGCTATGGAAATGAAGAGTTTGGATACAGGCTATGGGATCCTAAGGAGAAAAAGGTGTTCAGAAGTAGGGATGTTGTGCTCCACGAAGATTTGACAATAGAAGACATTGAAAAACCCACAATGTCTCGGAAGTCAAATGAGGGTGTTCAAGTTTCAAATGAAGCACCAGAAGAGGACAAAGTGCATGAAGATAACTCAGAATCAGAAGAAGGCGAGGAGACAGAAGAGAGTGCAGAGCAAGGGGAGACACAATCCACCCCGCCAGACACAGATGATGGTAGCTCTTCTCAGATGGTTCCAACTGTTCGTAGATCTGAACGAGAGCATATACCATCAACAAGGTACACATCATCTGAATATCTTTTGTTAACTGAAGATGGAGAACCGGAGAGTTTTCAAGAAGCTATGTCTCACAAGGATAAAGAAAAATGGCTAATAGCAATGGGCAGGATGAGTTAGAATCTCTACAGAAAAATCAAACCTATGAGATCGTAGAACTTCTTAAAGGGAAGAAAGCTCTGAGGAACAAATGGGTGTTCAAGCTGAAGAAGGATGCAAATGGACAAGTGGTGAAACACAAAGCTCGGTTGGTTGTCAAAGGGTTCCAGCAGAAGAAAGGAATTGACTTTGATGAGATCTTTGCACCAGTTGTCAAGATGACCTCAATCCGAGTTATACTTGGCTTGGCAGCAAGTATGAACTTGGAGCTTGAACAGATGGATGTGAAGACAGCATTTCTTCACGGAGATTTGAAAGAAGAAATCTACATGCAGCAGCCGGAAGGTTTTGAGAACTCAAATGATAACTTTGTGTGTAAGTTATCTAAAAGTTTGTATGGCTTGAAGCAGGCACCAAGGCAGTGGAATAAGAAGTTTGACTCATGCATGAAGAGTCAAGGCTACAAGAAGACTACTGCAGATGAGTGTGTATACATCAAGAAACTTCCAGACGGTACCTTCATTGCTCTTCTACTATATGTAGACGACATGTTGATCGTTGGGAAAGATGCAGTGAAGATAAACCAACTGAAGAAAGAACTCTCTAAGTCTTTTGATATGAAAGACTTAGGACCGGCTCAACAGATTCTTGGGATGCAGATCACTCGAGATAGGAAGAATCGCAAGTTATGGCTATCTCAGGAGAAGTACATTGAACGAGTACTTGAGAGATTCAACATGAATGATGCCAAACCAGTAAGTGTTCCACTTGCGAATCACTTCAAGTTGAGCAAAAGAACATGCCCTACATCCAAGGAAGAGATCGGGGAGATGTCAGCAGTTCCATATTCTTCAGCAGTTGGGAGTTTGATGTACGCCATGGTATGCACAAGGCCAGACATCACACAGGCAGTGGGTACAATGAGTCGTTTTCTCTCTAACCCCGGGAAGGAGCATTGGGAGGCAGTCAAATGGATTCTCAGGTACTTGAAAGGTACCACGAAGTTATGTCTTTGTTACGGAGGAGCTGATCCAGTCTTGGAAGGCTACACAGATGCTGATATGGCCGGAGATACTGATAGTAGAAAGTCTACTTCAGGATATATTTACACTTTTGCAGGGGGGGGG
Organism: Cuscuta epithymum; assembly: GCA_945859915.1. Classification (NCBI taxonomy): domain Eukaryota; kingdom Viridiplantae; phylum Streptophyta; class Magnoliopsida; order Solanales; family Convolvulaceae; genus Cuscuta; species Cuscuta epithymum. Next base: position 618,445 of record CAMAPF010000094.1, on the reverse strand, counting down.
GGGGGGGCGTTTCTTGGCAATCAAGATTGCAGAAGTGTGTCGCTTTATCTACAACAGAAGCAGAATACATTGCTGCCGCTGAAGCAGGTAAGGAAATGTTGTGGCTAAAGCGCTTTCTCCAAGAACTTGGGATCCAGCAGAAAGAGTACAAGGTACATTTTGACAGTCAGAGTGCTTTAGACTTAAGCAAGAACTCCATGTACCATTCTCGTACAAAGCATATTGATGTTCGGTATCACTGGATACGAGAGACGATTGATCAACCAACTGTTGAGACTAGTGAAGATCAATACAAAGGAGAATCCATCAGACATGCTGACGAAGGTGGTGACACGGGATAAGCTAGAGCTGTGCAGAGACATAGTCGGGATGCTTGTTTTGAATATGTCTGGAAGGGGAGAATTGAAGAATTCAATTTCCAGGTCATATCCAAGTACAAGCAAATTGAAGAATCCAATTCATAGCTTCCATGAAGCTTCCTCCATGTGCAAGAATGACAAGGGGAGCTTCCTCAACCACCATTGAAGCTTCCTCATGTTCCATTGAAACTTCCTCCTAGCTTCAACACATCTTCCTCCCACCTTCATACTACCTTGTTTTGGTACTATAAATAGAGAGTTTGGAGAGTCTTTCTATCATCAAGCAATTTAGATCATAGATTAGAATACCACAACCAAGTTTGAGTTGTGAATATCCTTGAGAGATATGTGAGGTGTTTTGAGAGTTTTTAGTTAGAGCTTGTATGTCTCTTCTTTCTATTCTTGAAAGTAATAGAAGTGTTTTTCTCTCATATTAGCACGATCCTGTTATTCCCAACAGTAGGTATAACGAAGAAGATGAAGATATAGGAGCGGCAAACTATAGACCTAATACTAGTACTAAAAAAACGACGATGAAGGGGTGTCACCAGCACCGGCTCGCCCACCCCTGGTTCCGCCACTGGGAAAGGGCAACATAATTTAAGGATTTATGGTGAATTTAAATACTTGGTATCAGACAAAAATTTATAATAATGATGTTTATTTATTATATCTTACAAGTTGATGTACAACAGATTGTGCTAAAAAAGAAGGTACAAATAATTTTAGGTTTTATGGGAGGGGGCAGCTAAATACATTATATTTGGATGAATTATTATATTATATCATCTCCAAAATTGAAAGGACAAGATTGCCATTAACTATAGTGGCAAAAAACTCCAATCCGCAAATCCGCAATGGTTATACGCTTTTACCCATTTTCTCTAAGATGTGATTGGTTGCTTTAATAATCCCAGAGACGGAATGATCCTTGTGACGCATATCCATCATCCTGCTCTTCGTTGTCGAAATTGGTTTCGGGTAAAGTGGGCGGGGCATAATAGTCATTACCGAAATCATCCAATCCAGGAAAATACCCGTAATCCGTAAAGTCGTTATTAATCGGAGCGTCCCACGAGAAGGAAGAGAACTGCTGCAGAAATCCGTCGTCAAAGGGTGTTTGTGTCATTTCACCTTCCACGCCTTGGGCGGGCCAACCGGGACCCGGCTGAGGAGGTGAGTCAGCATGCATGGCGTGAGGTGGCGAAAGCGAAGTCGAATGATCCGAAACATTCCCACGGCTGGGACCCGACCCGGTATCCTGATGGGTCTCCGCGTTGGCGTAATTGATCGCGGCAACCTTAATTTCGTCGACCGACATTGAGCTGCCGCCGGCGATATCGGGCGGGTTGTCGGGGAAGTTGAAGTTCGCATTCCTCCCGCGGAGACAGAAAAGGGCGGCGTCGAACGCCCGCGCCGCCTTCACCGGCGAGTCGAAGGAGCCGAGCCAAATCCGGCGCCGGCTATTGGGTTGCCGAATCTCCGACACCCATTTCCCCCACTCCCTCCTCCTCACTCCCCTGAACGTAGCAGAAGACGAAGCGTCGTCGTTTGGAGCGTTCTCCATTTCGGAACTGTCGCTGGAACTGGCCTCCAGAATGTTTGGAAGATGGAATGTTTTGTTTGAATTTTGGAAGGTTTGGAATGGAGGGAGAATGGGGAATGGCGGCTGAATTTATACGTAACGCGAGGATAGTGAACTGTGAATAGTGGCGCGGTTCGTAAAGTCAATTAGGCCGTGTTTGGATGACGCGGTGGAACAAGGACGTGCAACGTGGACATGTCCGGCCCACACGCCACGCGCCTTTCAGATGTACTCCCCAACCGTAAAAATAAATGAACAACGGTCGTACAGGTGGAATAATGCTCTACGCCTGAATTAAACAATATCTTTGAAAATTTTAAAAGCTTTTACATGAACAGGTAAAATACGTTGAAAGTTCAACATGGGAATAATTGAATCAAGGTAAACACTCCCTACAACATACTTCCTCCGTTCTTAAATAAATGCAACGGTCAACATTTCACACTTGCCGAGACACAACTTTGACCATTAATATAAATGATTTTGTATTAGTAAAAAATTCAAAAAATTAGATTATGAAAATTTACAATGAGACAAGTTTAACAATATTTTTTCATAAAATAATATTATTACATTAATAAATAAAATGTAGTCAAAGTAGAACATGTGAATAGTGTAAAAGTCAAAGTGTTGCATTTATTTAAGAACGAAGGTAGTATTAAATCTGTTGAAAAAAATAATTAAGTACTTGAGACTATTTCGTACTCATTTCATCTTGTGGGCTTTGTCAAATTTTCCTTTTTAGTTGTACCAAAAAAATTTGTCACATTCCCAAAGAGGATGTCGCAGGTTACAGTCTCATCCCAATCAAGGATATTCGTGTAATTATAAGCAGATACGATAATAATACGTCTAAAAGAATGTTCCAAAAGAAAATTGTCACATTCCAATTAAAACAATTAACTTGTGATTCTGCTCATTTCTCTCCTTTGTACAAATTTAAAAAACGCAACTTTTACTTTACTTAGTTTTCTTACTTTAAGATTGGCAAAGACTATTGGGACAAAGATAATATTCGATTGATGTTTAAGCTCATTTTTATAATTTAATATTTGCTATTATTAACAACGCCCTTTACTCTTAAAAAAAACAACGCCCTTTATTACTTTAATCTATCTATTTTATTTCCCTATATATAAATTTGATATTCTTGTCAACATGATAAGAAGTCTAATCCTGAATCAAATATAATATTTTTGTTGTTTTATAGCGTTGTTATATGAATTACTCCAGAGTGTTCTTAAAGTATTTACGGTTGGGGAGTAAATACTTTAAGATACATACTAGCATTAATTAAGAATATAAATGATTTGTAATCTACTTGTTTGTGTATTAAGAAGTTAGAGTTGTGCAGATTTATTTACTTTGCTCTTCATATTTTGATTCAAGCGTTAGACATAAAATTCTTGTTTTTAATTTAGTTTTCACCGTAAACTATTTCATACTGATATTTATTAGTCTCTCCGTTACTTAAAATTCTGCCAACTTTTATTTTTTGATTATCTATTAATTTTGTCATTTTTCATTTTTGATAAAAATGTGTGGTTTCCCTGAATTCACTATCATTTGCACAGAATTCAATCAAGTTTTGTGGAATGAGAATAAAGGCTTATCTCTATAAGTCTTTTGATGATTGCGGGCTATGACATGAAGTGTTTGCACAAAAAGTAATGTAGTACGGAGTACTCCGTATTTCAGTTGTAAGACAGTCAACCTACGGCCCACCGAACTTACCGGGAGTCACATCACTTCTATTCCAGACTTATGTTAACAGGGTACCTTAACTTTAGAGAGTGACAATCTAAAGTACCGCGTGGCCTCAAATTTGACCATGTGAAAGTGGTTGAATGGTTGAATGCGTACAACCTAATTTGTTTTGCAAATTTCTTTTTTCGATTATCCCAAAATGAATTTCCACTTTTCATTTTCCATTTTAAATACAGATATATAACTAAAGTCACAACTTTACCCTACCTAACCTTTTAATCTTCCGCCCCACTCGAGTTCCACCCACCTTATCTTCGCAAATTATATCGTGCAACCGGCGCATCATGAGGATGGTGCGCCCGGTTGCAAAACGACGGAGTATTGAGGCCTGGTTCCTTGATTTTTTATCCTTTTGTTTTCAAAAAATGGTAATAACTTTTTTATTTTTGATCCGATTTCTATAAAATTTATATCAACATTTTTTATTTTTCATGATCTTTCAAATGAGACCAATATTGCTTATGTAATTTTAAGAAATTATCGAACTATTATATTAATGTGTATTGGATTATAAGGAAAACCAAACTAAATTTAATACAGAAAAATAATTGTAAATCACAAATTATCTTAAAATTGTGTATATAAAAAATTTATTGTATTAGGTATTTATACATGTGAGTTACATATTTTTATATGTGAAGTTACATATTTTTACACGTAAAGTTACATATTTATACACGCGAGTTACATATATATACACACGAGGTTCATTTGACTTGCCTGAACGCGAGTTACATATATTTACACGTAGAGTTACATATTTTTACACGTAAAGTTACATATTTATACACGCGAGTTACATATTTATACACACGAGTTGCATTTGACCTGTCTGAACGCGAGTTACATATTTTTTTAAAGTAAAGTTACATATTTTTACACGTAGAGTTACATATTTATACACACGAGTTGCATTTGGCATGACTGGACGTGAGTTACATATTTCTACACGTAAAATTACATATTTTACATAGGTTAAAATTACATAGGCAATATTGGTCTCATTTGAAAGATCATGAAAAATAAAAAATGTTGGTATAAATTTTATAAAAATCGGATCAAAAATAAAAAAGTTATTACCATTTTTAAAAAAAAGAGAAATAAAGAATAAAGATCCGGTGCTTGCCAAATATGCTGCTTGCCAAAAAACGTATGCCGGTATACGGTGCTCACCGTATACCGGTCATACGGTATAACAACTGCCTTATCTTATCACATCACCCATCACTTCCACTCACCTTTTCTTTGAGTTTTTCCCAAAGGAGGGTATTCTAATCTTATTTCCCAAATGAGGGTTGTTTTGTCCTTGTCGTCCGATTTCCGCCACATCACCTACTCCACATCATTCATCGTCATCAATCATTCCATGTCATCAGCCATATGGGTATTCTTTTAGAATATAAAAAAATCCGTAGCCCCGGGAATCGAACTCACGACCAAAATGATGCATTTGCATCTTGGAACCCATTAGGCTACATTGACTAGTTGGTACAATCACACCTTTACAAGTACTACCTCCGTCCCATTTTATGTGTCTTTGTTTGACTCGGCACAGTTATTAATGAAGTGGTTGAAAAAGTAAAAATTGTGGTTTAGATTTGAGTTTTTTGGGACAACCCAAAAAGGAAAATAGGACATGTAAAATGGGACGGAGGGAGTATTTAACATCTATGTATGCAACGTATTTTGATATATGCAATTCAAATATAATTTAAAATAACTCTACAGTACTTAAATAAAATGAGAAACAAAAATGACAACGGCTGGACTAATTCATCCCATATTTAATAAAAAATCTTATATTACTAATGCGTAAACATGTGAAAATATCAATTCCATGACAAAAATTAAAAAAAAAAATCCAACACTGAAATACAATTTTTTTACAATCATAATATAGGTATTTTACAAGTCTGAGATGGATTTGAACCTATATTGACATTTTTTTTTATTTAGAGTAGATTTATTTTAAGTTATTCTTGCATAGCATATATCAAATTACGTTTTTGTTATAATTTTTAATTGAGTTTTAATTTTTTAATTGTATATCTCAAATTAATTATTTATCATATTCTTATTTTAATGTTATGTTATCGTATTCTTTAATTGTTTGAAGAATGAGTAATATATCTCTAAAGGAACGATTAATATATGAATTAAGTTGGTGATGTCGTGGGCTTAAATATATAGTATGTAGTATATGCCAAATAACTGTCAATATACTTGTAAAATACTTATATTATGATTGTAAAATAAAATTGTATTTCAGTGTTGGAATTTTTTTTATAATTTTTTTCTTGGAATTTATATTTTTACATATTTACGCATTAGTAATATAAGATTTTTTTTAAATATGGTATGAATTAGTCCGGCCGTTCTCATTTTTGTTTCTCATTTTATTTAATTAGTGTAGAGTTATTTTAAATTATATATGAATTGCATATATCAAAATATGTTGCATACATAGATGTTAAATTCTTGTAAAGGTGTCATTGTACCAATAAGTCAATGTAGCCTAGTGGGTTCCAAGATGCAAATCCATTATTTTGGTCGTGAGTTCGATTCCCGGGGGCTACGTATTTTATTATGTTTTAAAAGAATACCCATATGGCTGATGACATGGAATGATTGATGACGGTGAATGATGTGGAGTAGGTGATGTGGCGGAAATTGGATGACAAGGACAAAGCAACCCTCATTTGGGAAATATAAGTTTAAAAGTACCCAGGGCCGGTCCTGTCTACTTTCGGGCCTATGGGCGAGATAATATTTTGGGCTTCATTTAAGACAAATAATAGATTATATTTATTTAAAAATAATAATTATAATAAAATTATCTAATAAAGGTCATTAAATAGAAATAATTACATAAATATGACCAAAATAAAGATGATTTACAAAAATATGATTAGTTACTAGAGTAGTAATGAAATCATAGTAATTCATGTTCAAGTTTTGAACTTAAGTTACTACAACACCACGTTGTAGTAATGAATAGTCATATTTATGTTAATAAATTTTATTTTAGTAATATTCCTTTAAAAAACCCCATTAAATAAAACGAAACTCGTTTTATTATTATTATTATTTAAATTACATATTTGGTGGAAAGTAACAACACAAGTATCACATAAAAAGAAAAACAATACTTAAAACGTTTGTTACAGAATTTTCAAGATTCAATTTCTCAACAAAAACAAAATTTTCCATCGATCCCTTCTAACTTAAATCTGTCTTTTCTAATCTTCTTTTCTTTCTTGACGTGCACTTTGTCGTGAGGTGCACTCAAAATAATAAATCAATACAACAATTATACGTAGTATATTGAAGTAAGGTTCGTATCCGCAGGGAAAGGAATACTTCTCTTTTTATAAACTAATAAATAAAGGGGGGGGGGTTTTGATTGAATGATTTAATTAAAATTGAACACGAAGATGAACGAGTTATGTGGTTTAATTAATGAGAAGAAGACTTGGTTTTGCTTTTATCTACTTAATGAAATGTTCGTCGATCCCGGTTATATCTTTAACTATCTTCCTCTCGAATACTCAATCGAGGAGTATATCCAGTTCATCGAGGGTAGTTATTAATAACGAGAAGCGTTCATTAATAAAACTTACTATCGAGTTAATATAGAACAAGCGCCGTATATTAACTTGATAGTAGCAATAAACTTAAGATGAAAACGATTGAGATTGATAACCTCAACACAAGCGGTTTATTGGTTTAATCAATATAATTAATTCCCCTTCGATTATTAACCATGAGATGCATGCATTAATAATCCAAGTTTACTACCATGAAAGGACCGAATTAATAACAAGCGTATTAATCGACCGATTCTAGTATTAATTAATATATGAAACAAAACTAGTTGATCCTTTAAGTAATGTTCAAAATATTAATATGAAATATGAACAGGAAGTAATTAATACTCAAGAAAGAATATTAAAGAAGATGAATCCTACTATAGTTAATATCAAGATGTTAACTAATTGTCATCTTAGTAACACTCCCCGATATTAACGTAGAGGAAGAAATAACTATTACTATAACTAATGTCAAGATGTTAACTAATTGTCATCTTAGTAACACTCCCCAACATTGATATAGAAATAGTATTTAAAGAAAGAATTAATATTCAAGGAAGAAGATTAAAGATAATAACTCACAACTTACAAATTCATTAAGCTTCAAAGTAGCAAAACCAAGATGTGGGAGTTTAGCTCCTCATTTGGAGACTAAACATGTTAAAAGAAGTATAAAGAAATGCTATTCTAAACTGAGCTTAAGAGTGTATATGAATTGGTATCTAAAAATGAAGGAAAGGGGGTGTATTTATAGGCTTTTTGAGGTGCAGGATCGAGTACTCGATCGAGTATGTATACATACTCGATCGAGTATGTATAGAAATCAGAATTTGGTCAATACTCGATCAATACTCGAGTAGATTTTATATGCATACCCGATCGAGTATATAAGCATACCCGATCGAGTATAGACACTCGAACGTGGGAAAATCTTCTCCTGCATGTTCCTTTGTTTTCGGATCCGATCCGATTTGAAATGTCAACCAGATACCCGATCGAGTATATGTATATACTCGATCGAGTATAGACCAAAATCAGGATTTTTCCTTCTTTTTGTCTTGTACTCTTGCACCTTCCTTCACCATTGATCATTTGATTGATCTTGGACCTGTTTAAGCTCAGAATAAACCTAATCTAAACAAATTACAAGAATTTAACAAACTAAACTATTACACCGAAAGTGTGTAATTTCCGAAATATTAAACAATCAAAACTAACTAAAAGCGTAAATAAACATACGGAAATTACAAACGTATCAACTCCCCCACACTTAGTTCTTTACTCGTCCTCGAGTAAAGTCAAATGTTCAAACAGTTTAAGACCATTCCATGAGTTCAAGAAAGAAATGAACTAAGATCACCAAGAAATAAGAAAATGATTTTTACAAACAACTTTCTTTCTTGGGTTTTATGATCTTCTATGCTCCATCTTCTTGCCTCTTCTTCTTTGCCTTCTCTTCTTTTCTCCTCAAGAGATCAAATGAGTTCCTGCACACAACAAATATTTCTCTCATATCTCTCATTTTGCCTAGGAGCCTTTTCAGGTTTTCATCCTAGCATCTCTTTTTGTTTTTCCATCCTTACTAACTCACTCATTTCATTTTTTTTATAAGCCATTTTTTTGCTTAGATTGCCCATTTTTGGGTTTTCAACCTAACTAGCATTTCAATTCTTTTATCCATTTTTCTCTTCTTCTTTTTTTTTTTTTTTTTTTTTTTTTTGTTTACAAAGGGTAAAAGAGATTCATGCATAGTAAAAGGTAGAAAATGAAATTACATACCATGAGTAATCTCCTCCCCCACACTTAGTTGAAGCACTGTCCCTAGTGCCCGCCTTCTCCGCCGTAGAAGCCGCCTCCAAAGCCGCTTCCAAAGCCTCCTCCAAAGCTCCCATCGCCCATGTGGGTGTCGCCGCCATCATCCCCTCCATCAAAACCTCCACCCCCGGAGCTAGATCCTCCAAAATTACCCCATTGAGTGGGGTCATACCAAGAGGGGGGTGGGGGTGGTTGAGCCATGGTATGGAATTGGCCTTGATGAGCCATGTATGAGTACATAGGTCCATAGAACCTACGTTGATCCTCTTCATACCGTCGGTTGTCCTCGGCCCGTTGTTCCTCGAGTCTTTGGAATCCCGCCCTTTGTTCATCTCGATACTTACCAACTTCATTGGTAACTCTATTAAATCCGTCAAGAAGTTGTTGGAAGTAATCGGGGGGTGGGTAAGCTTGGTTAGGTGCGGGCATGTGGTGATGTGCAACCTCGGGTTCTTGGTACTCGGGTTGAGGCTCTTGGTCGGGTTGGTCTTCGGGGAGATCTTGGGCTTGTGGTTCTTGGAGATGTGGTGGTAGGGCGTGAGGGAATAGGTAGTGGGGCACCTCGAACTCTGGCCTGTAGATGATTTTGGGAGTGTCGGGGTTTGGTAAAAGGAAGTATTGGACCGGTTGGACGTGTATGATCCAGTTGTACATGTGTTTTGGTTGGTCTCCAATGTACACTGTATGAGAAAAAGAGGTGCAGCCTGATCGGCCTAACCAACCTATGTCCATCAAACAATATTCGGGTATAGGAGAGTTATCCGTATACCCGAATTTACCGGCCAAGTGCATAATTACCCCTCCCAAAACAATGGCTCCTTTGGCTACGCTTTCTTTTTTCAGATGTGCCCACATGAGATTGCACAGATTAAAGTCTACGTGACGACGGAATAGGGCCACGGACATCAAACAAACGTCCCCAATTCTAGTGTGATGGTTGTTGGGACGGCCAAGCAAGCAATTGGCTAAGAATTTCAAGAATAACCGGAGGACGGGGTGTTGGACATGACTAATATACATTTGGGAGGAGTTAAAGCTCACTTCCCCGGTCATCTTTGTCCATAGGGAGTGCCCAAAAATGGTGTTATCCGAGATGGCTCTCTCGTAGGGCACCGGGATACCAAAGTGTTCAGCAAACTCGAGTTTCGTTATTGAATAGTTTCGGTTAAACAGACGAAACTCGAGTCTATCATCCCTAAAATCCGCCTCATCACTTTCAAATTTCACCGAACTCAAGAATTCGTAGATAATCCGTTCATTAGAATTGTATTTCATATTGAAAATACGGTCCATATCTAATGCATGAAAGAATTTTCTACAACTCTTATAGACTCCTAATTCACGTAGAGCATCATGGCATAGAAAACGGGAAGGTTTTACTTGCCTTTTTGTTGTTGCTAGGAGTCTAGTTCGGTGTTCGGCGTCGGCGGGAATGATGTCTTCAAAGCCCGGGATGGGTGCTATGGTGATTGAGCTCTCTCCCCTACTCTTCCTTGGTGCCATTGTTGATGAATTTGAGCTTGAAGAGGTAAAAATTCGAATGGGGTAGGGTTTTTTTGGGATTTGGTGGAAGTTTGGGGAAAATGGGATATTTGGGTATAGATATGGAGAGGAGAGGAAGGGGAGTATTTTGGTGGAAGAATGGGTTGATTTGGTGGAGAATTGAGAGAGATATGGTAGAGAGAAGGGTTGAAAATGGAGTTTGGGGGAGAGGTTGTTCGAAATATTGAGAGTTTTGGGGAAGATGAAGTGTTTTGGGGTGTATTTGGGGTTATATCCGCAGGGGTACCCGATCGAGTATCCCTGTATATTCGATCGGGTACCGGAGACAGGGGCTGGAAAAACTGGCTTTTCTGAGCATACTCGACCGAGTATTGATATGTACTCGATCGGGTATAGGAGGCAGGGGCTTTTTGCTTTCATTTTTCCACCAATACTCGATCGAGTATCAACCTGTACTCGATCGAGTACAGGAGACAGATTTTTTCTTCTTCTTATTTCAGTTCATACTCGACCGGGGTAAAGAGGTATACCCGATCGAGTATGCCTCCATTTTTAGAAATATATGGCTACTTCGATCGAGTAGTGCCTCGGTTCCTCTTTTTAAACAATACCCGACCGAGTATGAGGTGATACTCGATCGAGTATGTCCCCAGACACTTCAAAACCTGCATTTTCTTCTTCTTCAAAACAAACATGTGATTAGTTCCCTCTCTCTCTTTTCTCTCAAATTTACACAAAAAGGAAATAAAATCTAACTAATTGACTTGGGTTGCCTCCCAAGAAGCGCCTTATTTAACGTCGTGGCACGACGTTTTATTTATTTTTATTTTTATTTTATGTGGGATCGTGAGCATCCCTTCCTTCATTTCTTTTCTTAAGCCTTTTCCAGTAAGGCCGACATTTCTTCTTTGTTCCCAACTCAATTAAAACATGTGGTGTTGGTGGTTCAAAAACATTTAAAGAGCAAAGAGATTGATCTTTAATTTGTTTTTTCGTAGAGTCAAAGATATTGAACTCTACTTTTTGGTCATTGAACTCTAAAGTTAATGAACCACTAGACACGTCAATTTTTGTTTTTGCGGTCTTTAAGAAGGGTCTTCCCAAAAGGATGGGTGTTGTTTGGTCATCATTCCCCATTTCGAGGACGTAGAAATCGACGGGAAAAACCATATTCTCTACTTCTACCAGCACATCTTCTAATACACCTTTCGGGTAGGTACTAGAACGATCTGCTAGTTGAATCACTACACCGGTTTGATGTAGTGGGCCAAGTTGTAGGGTTTTATAAACGGAATAAGGAATGACGTTTATAGATGCCCCCAAATCTAGTAAGGCCTTAGGAAATGTGGTGTTTCCTATCGTGCAAGGAATGGTGAACATGCCCGGGTCGTCACATTTTTTTGGAAATTTTTTCTGAAAGACGGCCGAGACATGTTCACTAACTTCAACCTTTGGTTTCCCCTTTAATTTATCTTTTCTTTTTATTACACATAGTTCTTTCAAAAACTTTGCATAACGGGGAACACTTTGGATTAGTTTAAAGAGGGGGGTATTTACCTCACAATCGGTGAAGGTCTTATAGATGTCCCGATCACTCTCTAGCTTCCTTGTATCTTTCAACGCCTCAGGGAATGGAGGGATTGGTTCATATGATGATAGTGGAGGAAATTTTCTCTTCGTTGGCTCCTCCTCCTTGTGGTCAATCTCCTCTTTTTCACTTTCCTTTGCTTGTGATTCCGGGCTACTCCTTAGCATGATGGCATTGACTTGTTGCCTTGGGTTTTGCTCAGTTTGGGACGGGAGCCTACCCGAATCTCTTGCTTCAAGTCGATTTACAGCATTCGAAATTTGGCTAACTTGAGTTTCCAAATTTTGAATGCTTGACTTTGTTTCTTGTTGAAATTGCACCACGTTTTGTTGTAAGGTGCCCATGGTAGTAGCAAGAGTTCGAATCATGTCTTCCGTAGACATACTCGATTGAGAAGGTGGGTTGGCTTGTTGAGGGTTTCCATACCTCAAGTTGGGGTGATCCCTCAATCCGGGATTGTAAGAATTTGAGAACGGTTCATACCTCCTTTGTTGATGGCTTTGGAAACCCAAGGCGTTGACATGCTCTGTGGTGTCTTCTTGAAGAGTCGGGCATGAGTCCGTGGGATGCCCGTGTTGTGTACAGATACCGCAGACCTTGACTTCTTGGGTTTTGGATTTTAGAAGGAAACCCTTAACCAAAGAAGTCAAGCCGGTCACTTGACTTGCCAAGCCGTTCACTTGACTCTCCAACGCGTTGTTGGATTCTGCCGCCATAACTCTCCGAGTTGAGGACCGCCCGTTATAGTGTCTGGAGTTCTCGGCCAACTCTGAGATGAGATCTCTCGCTTGGGAAGGGGTTTTGTTGACAATGCCCCCTCCACACGCCGCATTCACCATGCGGCGATCTTGATCCACAAGACCATCATAGAAGTAGAGGATGAGGTCTTGTTCGGTGTATCCGTGATAGGGGCAACTTGCACATAGCTTCTTGAATCTCTCCCAATATTCATATAGAGATTCATCATCTTTTTGTTCGATGTTGCTTATTTGCTTCTTGAGTGATGATGAAATAGAAGCGGGGTAGTACCTGTCAAGAAAGGCCTTCTTCATTTGTGGCCATGTAGTGATACTTCCCGAAGGAAGATAGAAAAGCCAATCTTTCGCGATGTCCTTCAGAGAGAATGGGAAGGCCCTCAGTTTGATTTGCTCCTCGGAGACACCATTGGGGCACATGCTTGTGCACACAATGTGGAACTCCGACAGGTGTTTGTTCGGATCCTCCCCTCGTAAACCATGGAATGATGGAAGGAGATGAATGAGCCCAGATTTTAGCTCAAATGTGACCCCCGTATCAAGAGTTGGAAAAGTGATACATAGGGGTTGTTGATTAAGATTCGGAGCTGTGAGCTCCCTCAATGTTCTCGTCTCAAGAGCCATAGTGATTGGCTCTTCGGTCTCGCTAGATTGAGAACTAGCACTTGATGATTCCTCCGAAGAAGTATTCGGAAATAAATTCCTAAACCTTTCGAAGGCTTGTTCCGTTTGGGGGGTTGTTTGGTAGATGATTTCGTTTATAGATCGGGTTCTTACCATATACTCAAACAAAGCTCAGAAGAAATAGAAGTCTTTATACTTCAATTATATTTTTTTCTTTTTCTTTAAAATAAAATAAAAAGAAAAATAAATTGCCTTTCCCCGGCAACGGCGCCAAATTTGACGTGCACTTTGTCGTGAGGTGCACTCAAAATAATAAATCAATACAACAATTATACGTAGTATATTGAAGTAAGGTTCGTATCCGCAGGGAAAGGAATACTTCTCTTTTTATAAACTAATAAATAAAGGGGGGGGGGGGGGGGTTGATTGAATGATTTAATTAAAATTGAACACGAAGATGAACGAGTTATGTGGTTTAATTAATGAGAAGAAGACTTGGTTTTGCTTTTATCTACTTAATGAAATGTTCGTCGATCCCGGTTATATCTTTAACTATCTTCCTCTCGAATACTCAATCGAGGAGTATATCCAGTTCATCGAGGGTAGTTATTAATAACGAGAAGCGTTCATTAATAAAACTTACTATCGAGTTAATATAGAACAAGCGCCGTATATTAACTTGATAGTAGCAATAAACTTAAGATGAAAACGATTGAGATTGATAACCTCAACACAAGCGGTTTATTGGTTTAATCAATATAATTAATTCCCCTTCGATTATTAACCATGAGATGCATGCATTAATAATCCAAGTTTACTACCATGAAAGGACCGAATTAATAACAAGCGTATTAATCGACCGATTCTAGTATTAATTAATATATGAAACAAAACTAGTTGATCCTTTAAGTAATGTTCAAAATATTAATATGAAATATGAACAGGAAGTAATTAATACTCAAGAAAGAATATTAAAGAAGATGAATCCTACTATAGTTAATATCAAGATGTTAACTAATTGTCATCTTAGTAACACTCCCCGATATTAACGTAGAGGAAGAAATAACTATTACTATAACTAATGTCAAGATGTTAACTAATTGTCATCTTAGTAACACTCCCCAACATTGATATAGAAATAGTATTTAAAGAAAGAATTAATATTCAAGGAAGAAGATTAAAGATAATAACTCACAACTTACAAATTCATTAAGCTTCAAAGTAGCAAAACCAAGATGTGGGAGTTTAGCTCCTCATTTGGAGACTAAACATGTTAAAAGAAGTATAAAGAAATGCTATTCTAAACTGAGCTTAAGAGTGTGTATGAATTGGTATCTAAAAATGAAGGAAAGGGGGTGTATTTATAGGCTTTTTGAGGTGCAGGATCGAGTACTCGATCGAGTATGTATACATACTCGATCGAGTATGTATAGAAATCAGAATTTGGTCAATACTCGATCAATACTCGAGTAGATTTTATATGCATACCCGATCGAGTATATAAGCATACCCGATCGAGTATAGACACTCGAACGTGGGAAAATCTTCTCCTGCATGTTCCTTTGTTTTCGGATCCGATCCGATTTGAAATGTCAACCAGATACCCGATCGAGTATATGTATATACTCGATCGAGTATAGACCAAAATCAGGATTTTTCCTTCTTTTTGTCTTGTACTCTTGCACCTTCCTTCACCATTGATCATTTGATTGATCTTGGACCTGTTTAAGCTCAGAATAAACCTAATCTAAACAAATTACAAGAATTTAACAAACTAAACTATTACACCGAAAGTGTGTAATTTCCGAAATATTAAACAATCAAAACTAACTAAAAGCGTAAATAAACATACGGAAATTACAAACGTATCATTTCTCTCTTTATCCCAACCCGATTCACCAATTTATCAAGAATAATTTATTGATCACAGATGGATTATTTAAAGTCTTGAAAGAAGTTTTTTGGTCATCGACTGCCGTTTGGGTTTCTCGATTGATTGGCTTCAATTTTTAACAAACCGCTGAGGCACTCACCGAGTCACCGCTTTGCAACATTCTTTACTCTTGTTGATATTGGAATTTGGTAACAACTAAACAATTTGAATGGGCTTTGCGAATTGGGAATTTTGGACTTGGGAGGCCTAACATAACATGATAATTTTGTAATTAAAAGGATTACAAAACTTAGAGATCCGAAGAGAATTAAGAGAGGTGGGCCACTTTACATTTATTTTAAAAATTAAACCTTGAACCAATTAATTGAGCTTATTTTTTTTAAAAGAAGTCTACTTACACTACATAGTTTATTTTATTTTATTTTTGTAATTTTTTTTGTCTACTTACACTAAATACAAAGAAATATTTTTGGGCCTATTCCCCCCCCTAATTTCTTGGGCCTAATTTATTGGGCCTAGGGTGGTCGCCCCTGTTGCACACCCCCTAGGACCGCCCCTGAAAGTACCCTTAATTGGGGAATAAGATTGGATACTACCCTCTTTTGGTAAAAAAACTCCCTTTTCTTTCCATATTAGCAATTTCCCATATGAAGCACAACCACCTTTGTAAATGTAGTCTCACACCTTCTCCATGGCAAGATTATGTTCATCTTCCTTTTAAAGATAAAGATGGAGAAAAGAAGGGGGCTCCAGCTTAGGGGACAAATCAAAGAAGGGGGCTCCAGCTTAGGGGAAAAATCAACGTTAAATTAAAACTCCCTTACAGTCCTATTAGCTCTGGCTCCGCCTGAAATTCCTCAGATCCGACACGTTTAGTTGACCAAGTTGCAGATGAGTCGCCGTTGCGCCGTCGCCCTCGAAGAACCTTACAGATGAGTCATTGCTGCCCTCATCGAACCAAATACTTGTGTCGCCGGTCGAACCATTGAAGCGGCAGACGGTGGACAATCGGTTGGAGTCTTGACGTATATGTCAAAAATGTTGGAGATGCTCTCGAACAGAGATCAGACGCTAACGATCGGTTTTCGGCAATTAACAATCCCTGTTTCACTTTTTTTCCTACTCGATATAAGCCATGTAGAAGAAGCACAGTAAGACATCCCGTACTGTCTGACAAAAGTTGTAATTGAACTGCTTTAAAAAAATCGTTTCGTTTTTCCAACTTAAAAAAAGTTGCTGACAAAAGTTTGTCCTCCAGTCCACACCGGGTGAGGAAGGGAAAAATGGGAAAGTAAATGCCAATTTCTATTCTTTCTTAATTCCCGTGCTGTTCAATTTTTGACCTCAATTCGGGACGGAGGAAGTATAAGACAAAGGGTCCTTTTCATAAAATAGTCTCAATGGACTTAAATGACTTTATTGACTAATTATGCTGATTTATCAAAAATTAAATTTAAAATATACAGAATATTTTATTAATAAAATGAAGAAGATATTATATATAAAAATAACTAAAAACGGTCCTGTACAATAACTCAAACCTTAGTTTTTATTATTATTACACATATAGCGCCCAAAATCACAAATTTCGAGGATATAATTCAGTGTTTTAATGTACAAGAACTTAATCGACTTTCGGTACACAGAATTAAGGAGAGCGTAATTGACAGTTTTCCCTTCTTACTTTTATTACTATAAGTCAATTTTTTGTAAAACTCGTTTTTTCGAATATGTGAAAAATAATATTGCCTCTGTTTCCCTCTAAATCAAACATTTGTATATAAAAATAAAATGCATTTGGTGTTTAATTTTCTTTGTTACTTCATACGAAATAATATTGCCTCTGTTTTCCTCTAAATCACTGAGGATGAACACCAATGCAGAAAATAATGTACTTCGTAGTAAAAATCGAGTGTTTGAGATTTTTTTGAGAGACAAGAGAAATAAAAACAACCATAAATCGATTGATTAATAAAGAAAGTGACAAATTTTTAAGACAATTAAAAAGGAAAGGTGACAAATTACAAGAGATGAAGCGAGTAAAATTCCGAACATATGAGTGAATCTTTAAGATTACATAAATAAGACTTACTCCCTCCGTCTCGTTGGAAGATTCCCATGAATAACTGACACGATATTTTAGGCAAGTTAAATAAAGTATTTTGATAAAAAAGAGATGAAAGATTTTTTTAGAAAAAGTAAACATATATGAGATTTTTACATGAATATTATCAAAAGTCATGAGAGTTACAAGAAAGTGACTTATAGCATGGATCACGTATGGGCATCATGGGATTAAGTTAGATCAAAAAGTCATATTTTTGTTAGTGGAGTTTAAAGTAGTTATATTTGTGTAATTCTTTCAATATATATTGTGATAGTAATTAAAGGGAAATAAGTTGAAGGGGGGAGAAATCGTGAGGTTTGATATGTAATGAGTAGGGAAAAATTGAGTAAATGTGTAACTAAAGTACATAAATTATTACCCAAACTAGAATGTGAACTCTTAAAAGGGACATTCGCATAAGCAGGGGTGGAGCCAAGGGGGGGGGGGGTCAGGGTGGTCAGCCGACCCCGGTGGAAATTTGAGAGTTTAGAACATTGAAATATCTTCGATTTGATATATTATGGTCCCCGTAACTCATTATGAGTAAAAACTTATGACCTCTGGAAAATCAGGACTATGTAAACGTAAAATCATTACAATTTGATGATTCATATTGATTATTTTCTTTCTTCTAAAAAAATTGATTATTTTCCCAAAATTTAAAAACAATGTATAATAAAGTAATAAACTCATTACGTACGTGACATGATTCAGAAACAGAGAAAAGACAATGTATCTTATAGCTACGAGCACCTATTTATCTAAACTACAAAGGAAACATTCAATTCGGATATTGTCTAAAAATGACCTACCATTTTCATTTGTAAATAGTTTTTCTACTCAGATATTTTCGACCCCCCCGAGCCGTTTTTCTGGCTCCGTCCTTGCACATAAGGGCGTGTTTGGCATTTAGCGGTTAGCGGTTAGCGGATAACGGATTATGTTATCGGGTTGTTAATAGCGAATTCAATCAACGGGTTTGACGAGCGGAATAAAATTGGCGGGTTTCAGAAGATGTTTGATAATTTAGCTGTTTGACCATAAAATTAATACAAAACGCCATTTCTCAAAACGCTAACCCAAATCTCTTCTATTTGCAGCATTTTCATTTCAACGGTTCCGTCCTAAAATGCTAGTGCCGAACCGCTATTTACCAAACAGTAAGAGTGTGTCCACTCATAAAAATGTCAAAAGTGGTCAAACGGCTATTTTTTGGATGAAACACAATTTACCAAACACCCAGAAGGAAAGCATATTCATTTCAATGGGACGAAGGAGTATTATTTATGATTGAACATACATACACTCATAATTGAAGCTTGGTTACCGGACGCAACAGCCTACCAGAAATCGGCTGTTGTCGCTGGAATGGTGTGTGGCTGGACTGCCACCTTTGTAGTGCAACTGCATCTGGAGTGCTCCGCCATTGACGGACGGCCCTGATTACACATGAGGAGTTAGGAAGAGAGATTAGTTATATTTATTAATTACATTAAATGTAGAAATATAATGTTTAGTCTTATTTAAGGAAAATATAAAACATATAATGCTATTTACGGAACATAGCTAATCCATACTCGTATATTTTACTCTTATTTAGCACAATTTTTTTTGGATTTACAGAAAGTCCTGTACATATTAGTCAGGCTCGCCATTTTTCGTGAACTCGCGTAAAATTCATCTCTGATTTGAAGAGATATTGAGTTCGTTGAGTATTACTGGAATTAGTTTAACGGGAATTTTCTCTAAGATGTGATTGGTTGCTTCAATAATCCCAGAGACGAAATGATCCTTGCGACGCATATCCATCGTACTGATCATCGATGTCGTAATTGGTTTCGGGTAAAGACGGTGGGAAACCATAGCCATTAAAGCTGTAAATCGGAGCGTCCAACTGCTGGAGAAACCCATCGTCCAAGGGTGCTTGTGTCATTTCAACTTCAACATGTTCGGGCCCACCGGGGCCCGGCTGAGGAGGTGAGTCAGCATGCATGGAGTGAGTTGGCGAAAGCGAAGTCGAATGATCCGAAACATTCTCACGGTTGGGACCCGACCCGGTATCCTGATGGGTCTCCGCGTTGGCGTAATGGGTCGCCGCAACCTTAATTTCGTCGACCGACATTGCGCTGCCGCCGGCGATGTCGGGAGGGTTGTCGGGGAAGTTGAAGTTCGCGTTCCTCCCGCGGAGACAGAAAAGGGCGGCGTCGAACGCCCGCGCCGCCTTCACCGGCGAGTCGAAGGAGCCGAGCCAAATCCGGCGCCGGCTATTGGGGAGCCGAATCTCCGAAACCCATTTCCCCCACTCCCTTTTCCTAACTCCCCTGAAATTAGCAGAAGACGAAGCGTCGTCGTTTGGAGTGTTCTCCATTTCGGAACTGTCGCTGGAACTGACCTCCAGAATATCTGGAAGATGGAATGTTTTGTTTGAATTTTGGAAGGTTTGGAACGGAGGGCGAATGGGGAATGGCGGCTGAATTTATATGTAACGCGATGATAGTGAATTGTGAAGAGTGGCGCGGTTCGTAAAGTCAATTAGGCCGTGTTTGGATGACGCGGTGGAACAAGGACGTGCAACGTGGACATGTCTGGCCCACACGCCACGCGCCTGTCAGATTTCTCCCCAACCGTAATAACTAATAACAAATGACCCAACGGCCGTACCAGCATCCGAGGCCCAAGGGTGTACTATTGCCTAGGTGAAATAGTGGTCAACTTCTGAATTTAAAAATATTTGTCAAAATTTTTAATTTTACTTCCTTCTATTCTCGGAATTATCTACATATATTTTTTTGGTTCGTCCCAAATCTATTTCATCTTTTCTTTTTTTTTTTGCAAAAATATTGTGGTTCATAGCATTTCAGACACATTCTTACACATTTCTTTCTTTTTTGCACAACTCTCGAACACACAATATTCCCTATCTTAATCTGTTTGTCATTTGTATTTTAGAAAATTTATTTGGGACGGATGGAGTCCTCTGTATTACATTAACAAAGTAAAATACACTCAAATTAAACATGTGCATATTGTCAAATATTACCTCTGTTCCAATGGACTTTACACAATTTAAATTACGTGAGAATTAAGAAATGTAAAAATTATGTTACTGATGTTTGTACAAGGAGAGATAAATAAGAAAAACCAAAAATTAATTACTTTGATGGAATAATGACAAGGTATTCCTTTTTTTCTTGATAAAAGTATACATTTACAAATTTTATATACACATTAATAATTAAAGTCATTATCTAAATCTTGTTATTATTGACCATGAAAATTGATCAATATGGTGAACCTCTTTTAAGGGAGAAAGTACTACTCCCTCCGTCCCGAAAACAAGTTCTCACTTTCCTTATTTGGATGTCCCGAAATAAACTTCTCACTTCCTTATTTAGCATATTATCTACATCAATACAGTGCAAAACAGTGCCGAACATTGTTGAAATAGTGTCAAAATAGTAAAATTTAACCCTCAATAATTTCATTTCCTAAAAATGTGTGAAAGTCGACTCAGGAACTTGTTTCCGGGACGGAGGGAGTATATTAATTTTTTGTTTACGCTATAAACTCGATCTTGATATTTACTCCTTCGGTAACATAAAAAGTTCCAATTTCAAAAGTAGTTAGATTAAGAATTGTGAAAGAGAATATAAATAATTGAGAGTGATTGGAAAATAATAGAATATTGTGATAGAATTGACGAGCACTTTGTCACGGTGCGTCAAAATAATATTCAATACTAACACTTATACGTAGTATAGGTGAAGTAGAGTTCGTATCCACAGGGAAAGGAATAACTCTCTTTTTATGTAACTAGTAAATAAAGGGGGTTTTTGATTGAGTGATTTAATTAATTTAAACACGAAGATGAACGACTTATATGAGATTTATTTCAAGAATAAAAAGGACTTGGCATTGCTACTTTCTACTTGTTGATATATTTTAGTCGATCATTGTTATATCTATAACTTATACCCTCTCAAATACTCAATCGAGGAGTATATCCAATTCATCGAGGGTAGTTATTAACAACGACCGTTCATTAATAACCCTTACTATTAGTCAAGTATAGAACATCGTCATATACCGACTTGATAGTAGCATTTAATCTCTTAACTCCTTGATGAAATCAATTGAGATTGATAACCTTGACACAACGGTTTCGGTTCAACCAACAAAATTAATCCCTCTTAAGTTTATTAACCACAACCGTGCATTAATAAACCAAAGTTACTTACTTGTGAAACCATCAACGATTAACCATCGGTTCGTTGATCGTTTCTAGTAATAATTAATATATGAAACAAAACTAGTTGATCCTTTAAGTAATATTCAAATATTAATATGAAATATGAATAGGGATTAATTGATACGCAAGAAAGAATATTAAAGAAGATGAATCCTACTATAGTTAATATCAAGATGTTAACTAATTGTCATCTTAGTAACACTCTTCAATATTAACATAGAGGAAGAAATAACTATTACTATAACTAATGTTAATATGTTAACTAATTGTCATCTTAGTAACACTCCCCAACATTGATATAGAAATAGTATTTAAAGGAAGAATTAATATTCAAGGAAAGAAGTTAAGAAAATAACTCACAACTTTAATAATCAACAAGCTTCAAGAGCAACACCAAGAAATGGAAGTTTAGCTCCTCATTTGGAGACTAAACATGCTAGAAAAATATAAAGAAATGTTATTCTAAACTGAGCTTAGAAGTGTAAAGGAATTGGTGTCTAATTGTGAAGGGAAGAGGGTGTATTTATAGGTTTTTTTGGGAGTGCAGTTCGGGTACCCGATCGAGTACACATAGGGTACCCGATCGAGTATGTGTAAAAAGTGTAAATTTGAGCCATACTCGATCGATTTCATAGTGGAAATAAAAGGCATACCCGATCGGGTATGACAACTGATCGTGGCCAAATCTTCCCCTGCACACCACTTTGTCTCCTGATTGATCTGATTGAAAGTCCAGTTAGTACCTGATCGAGTACATGGTATACTCCACTGGGTACAGGTCAAAAATCAGGATTTTGCCTCCTTTTTGTCTTGTACTCTTGCACCTTCCTTCACCAATGATCATTTGATTGATCTTGGACCTGTTTAAGCTCAGAATAAACCTAATGTAAACATATTACAGCTATTTTACAAACATAACTATTACACCAAAAGTGTGTAATTTCCGAAATATTAAACAACTAAAAATAACTAAAAACGTAAACATACATACGGAAATTACAAGCGTATCAACTCCCCCACACATAGTTCTTTACTCGATCTCGAGTAAAGTAAAATGTTCCAAACAGTTTAAGAGTTTTCCATGAATTCAAGAAAGACAGAAACTAAGATCACCAAGGAATAAAAATGAGTTTTTAAAACATTCTCTCTTGGGTTTTGTGATCTTCTATGCTTCATCTTCTTGCCTCTTGTTCTTCTTCTCTTCTTCTTTTCTTCTTCTTTTCTTCTTCTCCTCTTTCTCCTAAGAGATCAAATGAGGTCCTGCATACAACAAATATTTCTGTCATATCTCTCATTTTGCCTAGGAGCCTTTTCAGGTTTTCATCCTAGCATCTCTTTTTGTTTTTCCATCCTCCCTAACTCACTCATTTTTTTTACAAAGAGTAAAAGAAAATCCATGCATAGTAAATGGTAGAAAATAAAATTATATACCATGAAAAGTCTCCCCCCTTCTCAGTCCAAGCACTGACCCTAGTGCCCACCTTCGCCGCCATAGTAGCCACCTCCAAAACCGCCTCCAAAGCTCCCGTCGCCCATGTGAGTATCTCCGCCATTCCCGCCATCATAACCTCCACCCCCGGAGCTAGATCCTCCCCGAATAACCCATCGTTTAACATCGGCTGTTTGAGTATTTAACATCAATGGGAAAAGGTGCAAATAGGCCCATGTACTAACCAAAAAAGGTCAAATAAGCCCTTATTTAGGAGGCTTTGTCCGGACGTCGCCAGTTAGGGTGGTTCCCAGTAGATTTTTTTGATGAAATTTTTTGAGCAACTTATTCATTAAGTCTAGTTTACTCATACCAAATTTCAGCTAAAACTTCAATCGGGAAGGCATTCAAATGAATTCTTGAAAATAACTACGCAGTTAGAAGCACAGTTATCTTCAAGAATTCATTTGAATGCCTTCCCGATTCAAGTTTTAGCTGAAATTTGGTATGAGTAAACTAGACTTGATGAATAAGATGCTCACAAAAAATCATCAAAAAATTTCACCGGGAACCACCCCGAATGACGACGGCCGGACAAAGTCTCCTAAATAAGGGCTTATTTGACCTTTTTTGGTTAGTACATGGGCCTATTTGCACCTTTTCCCAACATTCAATCAGCTAAAGCAATCGGCCAACAGCCAACAACCAACAATTAACAGCCATTTGCCAAACACCCCCTTTACGTATTTCATAAACTAATCACAATTCTTTCTATCCACAAGCTTTAATTTCCATCGATTTAGATTTATTCATTTAGTCAATTTTAATTGTTTTATATTTAAGCAACTGCAATATAATCACTCATTAAACTTTTCTATTATCAGATAAAAACAATTAAAATAACCCCAAGTCCCCAAACTATGAATCCGAGTGAGGTAAACACTCTAAACTTTCATATCTAATTTAAATATTCCAATTTTTTTATAAAATATATTTTAACATCATGGTCATTGATTATTTATTCTAAAAATATAAATTTATGATGTTAATTGCGTAATTTAAAATAACAAATTAAAAATGTTGCAACTATATAGAGTGGGGGGTGTACTATTTATTTTACAATGGAAGTACTTTAGAATGTTGATTGTATCTTCATGAATGTTAAAATATTTTAAATTCTGAAATTAACAAAAAAAAGTAACATTTTTGAAAGAAATACTATATGACTCTGGTGCTAACAAAAATTTTTATATAAAGTTTGGAATATTTAAATTACATATGCAAGTTTGAGTTACTTATCTCGCATCCCTTCAAAATTTGGGGTATTTATATTTTTTCCCTTATTATTAAGTCCTTACTTTTATTTCTACATAACCCATTTTTTCGCTAAGCTCGTATTTGCGAAGAATTTAAAAAGTCAAACATTCTCTTAAAAAGTAATCCGTAAAATATTTCAATGTAAAATAGATAAATTTGATGTTTAATTGTTTTTGTTGCTTCAGACCAAAATATAATTGCCTCGATTTTCCTCTAAGGATGAATACCAAGCAAAAAATAATAAAGTAAAATGTGTGTGGTTGAAATTTTTGTAGAGGAGAGAAAAATAAAAGTAACTACTACAAATCAATTGATTAATAAAGTAAGTGGAAAATTTGTTAATACCATAAAAAAATAAAGATTACAAAATTACAAGAGATAAATGGAGTAAAATTCCAAGTATAGGAGTGAATGTTTAAAATTACATAAATAAGACCTTTTATTTGTGATTGAACAAAAATACATTCATCATTGGAGTTTGGTTGGCTACAACCTACTAGCGCCATTGGACCGTATAGTAGTCGGGCTGTTGTCGCCGGAATAGTGTGAGACTGCCGCTGCCTTTGGACTCACCGCCATTGTCGGATTGCCCCGATTACACAAGCAATCACCACACCCGACTGGCCAAAGCTAGCAAGGAAAAAAACACCCTACAACTGAGGGGAACAAAAACGCCGGATATACCGGGAAGGAACCAGACTGAGATTATCATCTGTTTCAATAGCGTTGAACCATGTGAGTCTTCAATTGCTCACGAATTGGGGCAACATGCGAACTAGTTCCGTTGACTGTTGCTATGCCTCAAGCGATGCCAGCGAAATCCACGGTCCTGCTGCATGCGTCGATGATGCCGGTGACCTTGATTAGGATCCAGCGGGCCTTTGGTTCTTTCGCTAGGTTCATCGTGGCGGCTAGATAGAAACTTCCATTACTCATCTCTTCAACAAGTCAAAAACCCCAAAAGAAATTATATTGATTAATTAATTGTATTATGGGATTTATTTGAAAGAAAATAAAACGTATAATAATTCCATTTATGGAATACTCCACATTTTGTCCTATATTTAGAACAATGTTTCTTGGATTTACAAAAAAACCGGAGAGGCGACAAATCAAAATGCCATCAACTCTAGTGGCAAAAAATTCCGATTCGCAATGGTTTTACGGTTTTACCCATTTTCTCTAAGATGCGATTGGTTGCTTGAGAATTAATCCCAGAGAGATGATCCTTGTGACGCAAATCCATCATATTGGTCTTCGATGTAGTAATTGGTTTCGGGTAAAGTCACCGGGACATAATAGTCATTGTAACCGAAATCATCCAATCTAGGAAAATACCCGTAATCCGTAAAGTCGTTATTAATCGGAGCGTCCCACGAGAACGAAGAGAACTGCTGGAGAAATCCGTCGTCAAAGGTCATTTGTGTCATTTCAGCTTCCACATATTGGGAGGGCCCACCGGGACCCAACTGAAGAGGTGAGTCAGCATGCACGGACTGAGTAGGCGAAAGCGAAGTCGAATGATCCGAAACATTCCCACGGCTAGGACCCGACCCGGTATCCTGATGGGTCTCCCCGTTGGCGTAATGGGTCGCCGCAACCTTAATTTCGTCGTCCGACATTGATCTGCCGCCGGGGATGTCGGGAGGGTTGTCGGGGAAGTTGAAGTTCGCATTCCTTCCTCGCAGGCAGAAAAGGGCGGCGTCGAACGCCCGCGCCGCCTTCACCGGCGAGTCGAAGGAGCCGAGCCAAATCCGGCGCCGGCTATTGGGAAGCCGAATCTCCGACACCCATTTCCCCCACTCCCTCTTCCTCACTCCCCTGAACTTAGCAGAAGACGAAGCGTCGTCGTTTGGAGCGTTATCCATTTCGGAACTGTCGCAGGAACTGGCCTCCAGAATGTTTGGAAGATGGAATGTTTTTTTGAATTTTGGAAGGTTTGAATTTATATGTAAGGGGAGGATAGTGAACTGTGGAGAGTCAATCAGGCCGTGTTTGATGACGCGGTGCAACAAGGACGTGCGACGTGGACATGTTCGGTCCACACGCCACGCGCCTGCAATTACGTATCTCCCTAACCGTTAAAACAAATGAACAACGGTCGTACTAGCATCCGAGGGTGCAATATCGTACAGGTGGAATAATGTTCATCAACTTCTCAATTTCACAATAATTTTCAAAAATTTAAAAGGTACTGAATACTACCTCCGTCCCACAAAGATCGGTCAATTTTCTTAGTTAATGAGGTTAAAGTTTAGACAACAATTTTAGGTACTATATTTTTGTGTAATTTATTAATTTTATACTTTGATATTTTAATAAAGAATAAACTCATATAATTTTCATACTTAAAATAATTTTGTATTAAAAGATATCATTGTTCAAACTTAATCACCATTGAATAAGAAAAGTCAATATAGCCAATCTTTTTGGGACGAAAGGAGTATTACATCAAAAATGATGTTCATACTCACTCTATAACTACTCTTAAAAGCTACTGAATATTACATCAAAAATATTATATCAGAAAGGATGTAGTTTTAGTTTTAAAATTTTGATGCCACAATAAACTAATGATATTTATTAAAAGGGAAAAATAATTAAAGTAATCCAAACTTTGAAGGGGTGTGAGATGAACAAATCAAACTTGAATATGTAATATAAATATCTAAACTCTATACAAAAAGTTATTTTATACTCCGTATAAAATTTGTGTATTCAAATTACATATGCAGATTCAGGGTGTTTATCTCAGACCCCTTTAAAGTTTGAAGTATTTTTATTACTCAATCCGTCCCACTAAGATTGTCCCGTGCACTATTCACTTGGTCAATGCGAATCACTCTTAATCTCCTACTTTATATATCAATTTTTTATCAAATTTGATTCAGATTTTTGCGACTTTGTAAAGCTTTTAATGTAGTTTCTGAATATGTATTTTTTTCTTTTTAAAAATAATTTTAGAACGGACAAGAATCTGTTTGCTTAATTATTTTATGATCGGTCAAGCATCGTAAGTCGAATTGTCCCAATCTTAATGACGTGAGACGGAAGTAGTAATTTTTTTTCTTATTAAAAACGTATGTGAAAAGTCTTTTGATGACTGCTCGCTATGACGAGAACAGACTCGTTTCAAAACAGACGGCAGCAAATGATTTACATAGGGAGTAGTGTATTATTTCAGTTCTAAAAAAGTGACCCATGGCCCACTGAACTCAGCCGCAGTCACATCACTTCAATTCCATACTATGTTCACTACAGGCTACCTTAACTCTAGAGAGTGACAATTATATATTCAAATCGCAGGCAGGCACCGCGTGGCCTCAAGTTTGACCATGGTTGAATACTTTAATTCAACACTTCTAATACGGAGTACTTTCATTCTTCAATGTTTTTTCTTAATATTACTCCCTTGGGCCGCTAATAGTATTCAAGACAATATTTAAGGAAAAAAATAATATCAACAATGAATAGTGTAGAAAAAGTAGGAGAAAAAGTAGGAAAGAAAAGGTAAAAAGTAAAAACGGTAAGGATAACTTAACATTTTAAAAAAAAAACTTATCAAAAAGAAAAAGAGTATAATTTTTTTTAATACATCTCAAATAAAAAGTATAACAAATGTTTAAATACGAAGAGTACTGAGTATTATATAGAAGTATCAGTTTTTCTGCCAATTTTTTTTTTTCCGTGAATAATTAAAAGTCAAATATTTGTCAAAAGTAACAAATTTGTTACTTCTGACAAAATAACATTGCCTCTGTTCCTTCAAAAAAACAATATTGCCTTTGTTTCCCTTCATATCACTTTCGATGAACACACGTCGCTTCAGATTCCGCATGTATCGGTTATACGATACAAAAGAATTACTGAAAACGATAACACTTGTTGAGGTATATATCCCGGTCTACTACTGTTCTGGATCTCAATTCATCGCCTTAGTACGAAGCCCGAATGACGAGGGCCATATAGGCGTATTAGGCCTGTTTCGGCCTATCAAGCCCATTTTGGCCCACTTGGCTCATTAGGGTAGGCTTATCCCCTACACCCATATCCCTATAAATAGGAGGCCTTCCATAAATGTAAAGAGTTGGTCTCTTCTTCCCCAATTCCTTCTCCTTCTCTCTAGAATAGATTAACTAACAACCTCCATTAATGAGAGCTTCAATACCTTGTATTATGTAATGGTGAGGAGAGCTAAATGAGAATGAAATGGCTTGTACATTAGTCTAATAAATCCCGTGATTTTCTCCCTTTCGGGTTTCCACGTAAAGATCGAGTGTTCATACCAAATTATATCTATATTTGTTATATCGTGTTGGATTAAACTCAACAACAATCACTTTATTCGAGGCGGGCCCAGTTTCCGATATATTATTATCTCCGTACTCCTACGAGTTAGATAATACAGATCGAATGGTGCGTTTTGTTGAGAAAACGAAATCGTGGGATAATTAGTAAAGTTTGAATAATGTAAGAATACGTCAAAATCAGTCACATATTAACAAATCTGGCAATGATATGAGACAAATTTAGTGAGAGAATGAGAAGGATAAAATGAGACAATGATAAGGAGACGAATGGAATAGTTCTTATTGAAAACAATAGATTACCACCAACACTTCTCTCTTGAGATCCTATTGGGCTATTGGCTGGTTGCATTTAGGGAGAACTACTCAAACGGACCAAAACATGCTACTTCCTCTTTCCCTTTTACTTTATCAAGTTTAATTGATGCGGATCGGAGAATAAAAAATTAAAGGCTGTGTAATTAAGATTTTGCAGAGGAGGGAGAAATAAAATGAACTACAATTCAATTGATTAAAAGAGAAACCAACAAAATTTT
Organism: Cuscuta epithymum; assembly: GCA_945859915.1. NCBI lineage: Eukaryota > Viridiplantae > Streptophyta > Magnoliopsida > Solanales > Convolvulaceae > Cuscuta > Cuscuta epithymum. The sequence goes on along the minus strand of CAMAPF010000094.1, from coordinate 589,020 downwards.
TGGGACAAAAAAAAATGAAAGACGACAAAATTAGAAGAGATTGAGGGAGTAAAATTCCAAATATAGGAGTGAATGTTTAAAATTACACATGTAAAGACTTATTATTTGTGATTTCAAAATAATACTCTCATAATTGGAGCTTGGTTACCAAACTGCCATGGCTGACCGCCACCACTGGACCGTCATCGAAATGATGCGGGATTGCAGCTACCATAGTGCCGCTGTCACTGGAGTACGTACGTGCCACCGCCATTGCTGGACTGCGATGATTACATTACTCGAGGAGTTAAGGGGGCAATTAATTATACTTATTAATTATATTAAAGGTAAAAATATAATGTTGAGTCTTATTTAAGAAAACTAAAACATGTAATCCTATTTAGAGAATACTCCTATATTTTAGTCCTATTTAGTGCATTTTTTTTCGAATTAGAGAATTAGTGAAAAGGCTGGTGAGGTGACAAATCAAGAGATTTAAAGTTCGTTTTTAGTATTACTGGAGTTAGTTTAATCGGCCGAATATGTTGAAATTGATGAAGTGCCACTGAAGCGGTTAAAATAATTAAATTTGCTGAATCATAAAAATTATATTAATATAAAAATAGCTAAGTATTTATCTCCAACAATTTCAGTCAATTCAGTCTTAAAACAACTCAAATATTATTTATTTTGATTATTATACACTTCATCACCTATATCAAAAGTAATGTGTTTTGTAAAAATTAAATAATACTCCGTACGTAGTAGTCTAATTAGAGTATAAGACTATTCAATAAAACTCTGGGTTACTAAACATACTCGAAATCTAACTTTGGATCTAGCTTTATTGCTGAAATCTAACTTGTGGGTTTCTTTTTTTGGTAATAATGATTAGAGAAACAAGCTGAAGACATGTTTTTTTTAATGAGAATATTTGTTATGTTTGGAAGTTGAAACATACCAGATAATGTAAGAATGGTGAATCATCGTGACTAGAGCAGGTGAGTATCGAAGTTTGGAGGATCGAACCACGTTGAGAGCTCATTTGGTGACACAAAAATCGGTTGATTCTGCTGAAATTTATTAAATTCTGGCTGAAGTAACTGCATTGACTGGTTCAGTCAATTTAAGAAAAAAGTATTTTAGGGTGAAGTCACAATGAGTTATGTAATAATAAGAAAAAATTTGAGATGACCATTCTCATGTGCTGAATTGTGTAATAATAAGAAAAAGTAAGGTTGAAGTTATTTTTATGGTTATATTGGCTGAATTTACTCTAGATTACCATTTTAGATATTTTTACATATATTTTTTTCTTTATTTTATTAATAAAATATATTTATAAGATACGCGTTTGGTGAAAAAGTTGGTTGATAAGTGTGATAAGCCGAAAAACAGTGTTACCAAACAGCTTCTCAATAAGTTGGGACACCATATAGCACAACATTTCAAACACATCAATTTTCATAAAGGTATGTGTGAACAATAAGATTTCGATTCTGAGTTTTTTTGGCACAAAATTGAAATTGTTTGAATCGACTAATTTTACTAAACCAATAAATTTCTGATTGAATAATGATAAAAGTATATTTAAAATAAATTATATTAATAAAATAAGAAATAAATTATATAAAAAATAAAATCGTCTTTTATAGTATTAAAAAAATTGACTGACAAGTGGATAGGTTACAACAGGGACCATTAAAATCGTGAATTGAGTGCACGGAATTGTAAATGAGTAGTATTAGTAGGGGTGGGATCGGTCCGGTCTGGGTCGGGTTTTTGCTAAACCCGAAAATTACCCGGAAAGTCTCGGGTTATGAAAATTAGGGACCGGAACAAAGCTCATTATTTAAAGCCCAGCCGTGAAATATGTCATTGTTTTATATTTTAACACTTATTTTCAAATAAAATTAACCAAAAATACAAACCGCAAATAATAACACAAATATTAGTCTCCAAAATCACCAACAATTCAAATTTAAAGAAGATAATTATCTTAATATTTTATGTAAGATGTATATATATAAATAATATAGGTTTCTTAAAAATATTACGAAATAAATTTTATAAATAAAAAAGTTACTAGAGTTGCTATAAATATATTCTCATGGTCATCATTATGCTAAACAAATTCAACATATTCGTAGTCACTAAAAATTATTAAATCTTTTTTTATCCACCGTGATTATAGTCATATATTAGGAAATATTTTATTTATATTCATATACTATATTAATTTTATATTAAAAGTAATTGTTTCGGGTTTTTTCGGTCCGGGCCGGGTTATAGATTTTAAGGCCCGTTAATGAGCTCGGAATTTTCGGTTCGGTCCGGTTTTTATTAATTCGGGCCGGTTAAAAAGAAAAAACCCGGACCGGGATCATAATTTGATCGGGTCGGTCCAGGATCGGTTTCCGGGTTTCGGTTCGGTTTTTCCCACCCCTAAGTATTAGTGCTTTAAATACAAAAAACATGCTTCAAAAAAAAAAATACAAAAAATATACTACATTTTTTCTTAAAATAAAATATTCTGCATTGTTTAAGCAATTGCAAAAATGGGGTGTGCAATTGGTGCAAACACATTTTTTCAAGATGGAACATTCTTGTCATAATCTTACGACAGGAACTAACTAGTGGCACAATATTTCCCATGAAATATTACTCGTATATTTTTATACCACGAAATCTAAAGAACAAAAATGCCATTAATTAAGTCCAGTGGCAATACTGTCAAAAAAAAAAGTCCAGTGGCAAAAAAAAATCCGGGACCAATGATCTTGCCCATTTTCCTCTAAGCGTTGCTTCAAAAATTCCAGAGAAATGATTCTTGTGAAGTATATTCAGCATATTGGTCTTCGATGTGGTCATATGTTCCCGGCAAAGGCCGGGGGAAATAATTGTCATTGCAAAAATGATCAAATTCCGAAAAATACCCCAACTCCGTTACGTTATTTTCACTGGGAGCGTTCAACGAAGAGGAGACGAAGAAACGCTGGAGAAATCCATCGTCCCCAAAGGTCGTTCGTGTCATTTCACTTTCAAATTGGTGGCCCGGCCCGTCGGAAATCGACTGAGAAGGCGACTCGGCATTGAAGGAGTACGATGACGAAAGCGAGGTCGATGGATCCGGAACAATTTCAGGACCCGACTCGCTAACCCGGGTCTCCGCGTTGGCGAAACGGGCCGCCACGACCTTAATTTGGTCGTGGGACAAAGACCCGCCATCGACGATGTCGGGAGGGTTGTCGGGGAAGTTGAACTTAGCATTCCTACCGCGCAGACAAAAGAGGGCGGCGTCGAATGCCCGCGCCGCCTTCTCCGGCGAGTCGAACGAGCCGAGCCAAATCCGTTCCCGGCTGTTGGGGAGCCGAATCTCCGACACCCATTTCCCCCAATTCCTCTTCCTCACTCCCCTGAACTTGCTAGAAGACGACGAAACGTTGTCGTTCGAGTCTGTGCTCTGTTTTTCCGGCCTCCCCATTTGAGTTTTTGTTGTTGATGATTGAATTTGGGAATGGAGGGAGAATGGGGAGTGGCGGCTGAATATATAAGTAACGCGGGAGAGTGACCTGTGAAGAGTGGAGTGGGAAAGTCAAACAGGCCGTGTTTGGACTTTGGAAGACGCGGTGCAATAAACACGTGGGATGTTGGTCACTCGTAGACAATAGACATGTCCGGTCCACACGCCAAACAAGGTTGGATTAGATCTAGAATATTTCCAACACTAAACTCAAATGAACAAACTTTCTTTCTTTGGATATTAGTTCCATTGTGACAAAATATTGTACGTAGGTATTTCAAAAAAACAAAATTACATGGGAGTACAGTATTATACTTCTTCGGTAACGTGGAGATCTTCCAGTTTTAAAAGTGGATGATAATATGAGTAGTGAAAAGAGATACTCTGTATAAATTATTGAGGGTATGATGAAAAAAATGGGAAGATAATGAAATAATGTGATAGAATGAAAGATAAATCCAAAAAAGTAGGTGTATAATGTTTAATTCATAAAATAGTTGAGAATATGATCAGAAGATTTAGAAATAGGAAAATTATTTAGTTACGGTTGATAAAGGTTAGTATGAAGATCTTTTACGTTATAAAGGTAGTAGTTTCTAAGGGTCCATTTTTATGCTTAATACAAGAAAGACGTCACAGCATGAGGACTAGATCATAGTCCAAACAATTTCCCTGGACCTTCTGTGTTTTTATTTTCGCACTGTACCGTTTTTTTCTTATCAATAAAATTTCCCTTTTATCAAAAAAATAAATAAATAAAGCATGTAGGTGTATTTCATGTTACCCTCATTAATTTAGTGTTCACAGAAATTGAGGTTCTTATATTTCCTTCAATGTCTTAGGGCATCCACATCCATAGATTATTTTTGAGATCATTTTGATGATGTGGAGGATTTTTTTGGGGATCATGGATGAGGAGTTGAGATTATTTTATGAGATTATTTGATAAAATAATCTGGTATCAAATTCTAAAGCTGGATTATTTTGAGATTATTTCCAACTTCTAGGCATATACTCATAATTATGGTGATGACTAGCTTTGTAGTTCGTGCATGTTCATGCTCCTATTCAAGGTAAATTAAGATCATGAATGAGGAGAAATTTATTGGTTTGGAAATTATTTGAGATTATCTTATGTGGAGATGACATGAAAATAATAGACTATGAAAAACCGTAAAGTTAAAGTACATTAAAGTACTCTATTATGTTGTTTATCATTTTAACTCGAGCAAAAGTTGAATACGAAAGTGGTGAGTCTATTTTTCGTTCTGAACAATTTGTAACTTACCCGTGCACAGCCAACATATCATGGTGTTCTATAACACTGCGTTTTAGTTAACAAAAAAAAAATTGGGGAGAATATTCCAGGAAAAATAAAGGATAGACTTTACATTTTTTCACATTTTTCACATATTGAAGCTCTAATATTAATACATTGCACTGAGAAAGCTTATTCTTTTTTAATCTTAAAACAAAAGGTAAAATTGGGGAGAAAGTTCGAGGAGAAATAAAGGACGATAGACTTGATATTTTTCGTATGCTTTAGGGACTAAATTGATCTCTTTTTACATGATGTTATCACAATTAGGATGTTTTTGAGTGTTTGAATGGGCCACAAAGCACCATACTTTGATTGAGCCAAATGAAAATCAAAAGAATTTGATGAAACCCATGATGTCATTTTCAGGACGAGTTCGTAAATAACAACATTCCATTGAGCTTCCGGCAAAAGTTCTCAAGTACCGTTCATCTTAAAAGAATTAGAAGAGACAATGACATTGGTTTGTGAAAGAGAAAACTATTGAGATTGTTTTTCAAAGTGAAATGAAGTATATAATAATCGATAAAGCATTTTTTCCGAACCAAAACTATTTTGACAAATTATACAGACTATTATTTTACGTGGTTAGGTAGATAAAGTTTTGATAGATAATAATAGTACTCCGTAATATTACCTCCGTCCAATAATCGTTGTCTCATTTCAATTTGGTACGATTATGAAAAAAGTGATTGAAAAGTAAAAGTTGTGATTGTGATATGAGAAGAATAAAATGAAATGATATGGACCACAAATTTATTACCAAAAAGGGAAACATGACATGCATTTTGGGAAATCCAAAAAGGAAAGTAAGACAACCAAAATAAAGCAGAGGGAGTAAATTTTTAATTAATCTTTGATAGAGTTTGCAGGAGATAAGTTGCACCTCTTCTATATCGTGCATTTACAACGAACTAAGAAAATAGATAGTAAATGATTACAAAGCAAATGTGCATTTACTACCATAACATACAACAAAACTAATTAAAATTAAAAGTACAAATATACACATTGAAAATCGAACATAGTCAATGTTTTTTAACCACGTAACCAAGTTTCCGGACAATACCAGGTTTCGGGACAAGCACTTTTTCGAATGAGAAAGGCTCTTGCAGATCTGTTGTAACTTTCAATTGGCTAGTCCAAATAAAGTGATTCTAGTTGCGTTGGATTTGTATAGAATAGGGAGCATTTAACTTCTCGAAAAACGTCAATTTACGTATGATAGGTAATCAAACTAAATTACACTTAGTTCATGAAAATTTATATCCAAGGGATAGTGTCACAAGTTCATCCCCTAAAATGGTATTTTATCCTTGATATCTCACTCCTTAAATGCACTTTCACCATAGGAATTGTCTTGCTCCTCAGCTTTTGTACCTATATATATATATATGTCCACGATCTTCACTGATCGGATGCGTAGTGCAAGTCTTCTCGTATCTCTATCGGTGGTTTCTCGAAAACAAGTGACAGATCTCATACATTCTTCTTGCTCATTGACACATGAAACACATCATGAAACTTCTCTAGCTCCAGAGTAAGTTGAAGACGATACACTATACGCCATGACCTGATCCTCTACAGGAATACCTCGGCTATTTGTCTATGGTAACCCTACTATAAAATACTTGGTCAAATGCTCCCGCTTCCACTCAAGAATGGTGAGTGGCTACAAAAGTCCCGTATGCTGCTGCTATTCAACCTTAAACTTGCTCGCAAGTGTACGTAACGCCCCTCCTAGGATTAAAGGAAACATTATACTAACTTACTACTTTAAAAATAAACTGCAATATAACAATCGTTTCTTTAAGATATAACATAACCTTGATATATAAAATTATCAAAAGTTACTCAAATATAATTCCAAATAAAACTTAATGAAATCTATTTATCACAACGGGTGTGATAACAACCTGGATTCAGCCAGATCAAATTAAATAATTAAGAACAACCATTTTACTATCACAAACTTAAATCCTTAAGTAAAAAATATCTAGAAGAGCCAAGGTCATTCCCGTTAACTCATTTTAGCACACGTTCTACTCCCTCACTATCTTCCAAGACCTTGGTCTTACCCTAATTAGTAAGGTCATTCCCGTTAATAATATTTGTACATGTAAATGAAGAAAACAGATAAGTTCTACGCTTAGTAAGTCACTATGGATCCGCAAAAACATTTGATAAGTCTATGCTAATTCATCAGTAGATGAATTTAGGCTATAAACATGCCCGTAAAAAAACTCACAAAAACTTCTCAAATAAATTTTGAAAAAGATATCACAAAAGAAAATACTTTCTAAAATAATTTCTCAAAACTGCTGAAAATATCTCAAAATTTCTTTGTGAAGAGATCTCAAAATACTTTTTCAAAACATTTATGTAAAAATTTTCTGAAAGAGATTTCATTAATACAGGGTGTAAACATTTATGTTTGGATCCCTATAATCCATCAATGGTGCTTTTATTGAGAGTTTGAGCAAAAATAAAGTGAGAAAACCTCCCAAAAAGAATATGTCCAAAACACAAAAAAATCCAGTCAAAAACTATTCTGGAAAATATCATAAAATAGCCGAAGTTTCAGATCTGGAGAGGTTGGAAGAATCACAGCCTGCGTTCGGGCAGACCCAACAGTCCCCGGCGAAGTCTAGTCCGGTCACATCCGTCACAGCCGCCACGCCGGTAGCCATCGCAGCTCAAGGAACGCCCAGGCCGCGATTAGAACTCCGGAGTCATCCGCTTCGGCGGTTGAGGCTCAACCTCAAATACCGCCATTAATGGCCGCTTCAACGCTCCTGGAGTAACGAGGTGCACCTCCGGACGAAAAACATGCCCTGAATCTGCAGGACCCGCCGGAGCGGCCCGAGCAGTAATAGTTCTGACGGACCTCTCCTCACCCCTCCGATGACTGCGAACCCCGGAGCTTGGCAGAGCAGCAACGGACATCGAGGGGTCCTCTCCCCTTTTTGACGATGACCGTGACCGGGAACTCCCTTCCTCTCCATCAGCGACGCCGATTATTCTCAGTCTTAGGGACAGCAACTCCGACGATGGCCAAAGCACTCTCCCTCTTCGGAAGCTCTGTCCGCAGAAGCTTGGGTAAGGTGTCGGGCGAGCTAGCTGTACTTGGTCAACAAGAAATGCTGGGCTTGATTCTTGGGCCAAGGCTACTCCAACCCCAAATTTTACTCTCAACAATGATATTGGGCCACAATTTCAGCAACACACCCATTTTCAGCCCAACAGAAGCTAAGTGCTTTTTCTCCAACTTTTATGTAAATTGTCAAATTCTTAAACTGATTCAAAAAAAAAAAAATAATTATAAAAATTATGAAATGGAATATTTTAATAATATAGCATCTAACTTCAATCTCAAGGGGCGAGTCATCCGTTAAAAGATCCCGAAAAGCACGGACTGGCAGATTCGAACTAAGTGACAAGTTGAGCTAGATTATTAATTTATTATCATTACTTTTAAAGACTTCCAAAAAAGAAAGTCATAAAAATGAAAAAATTAATAATATAACATCAAACTTCAATCTTGAGGGGCGAGTCATCCGTTAAAAGATCCCGAAAAGTGCGGACTGGCGGATTCGAACTACGAACATGAGTGGCAAGTTGAGTTAGATTATTAATTTATTATCATTATTATTTTTAAATAGTGTGTATTTTTTGACATTGAAAAAACGAACTTATTCTGAGCACTCGCATACACCGGCGGACTATTGAAGTCTTGCGCCACGGGTCACGACAAACGGGTGTGGCGATAAATAAGCTTCAAATCCAAATGTTATCTAATAGACACTCTGGTTTCTATGTTCTATACGAGTTATGTGTGCGCCCTAAAACTATCGAGTCATACTCCAAATTAGGCGCGTGTCACGCTCCAGTTAAGCATAGAAACATAATTTGAGCCCCAACTTGAAAATTTGAGGTCACTTAATGTAGGCTCAAATCCAACAGCAAATTATAAGCTCAAGAAATTATAACAATTTTATTTGAATGCATAGGTGCAACTAAATGATGACCAGGACTACTTAGCATGCTGAGCTACTCACATAGAGAGACTGGTCTCGGCCATCCCCTCAGCAGACGGACACCGCTGCAGCTCCGTGCCTAGGTCGAAGGGTTCACCCCTTTTGCTTCATTTTGGGGGCATCTGATGTACTCTTTTTCCCTCATTAGGATTTTTTTCCCACAGGTTTTTTCGTAATGAGGTTTTTAACGAGGCATCTCCCCATTGTGGATCAAAAAGTGTCGACCCTCGGCCCCCTATTGAAGACATCATCACGAGACATGTACTACTCTACTCCTCTTCACCTCACTACATTCACCTCAAGGAGTGGGGGACTGGACGAGTGGGGGACTTAGCGCCACCGTTAACCAAAGAAGCAGAAATTCCAAAATTTTCACGAAGTTTACTCACCAGACGATGACAGATCAGCACACATTTCTACTCCCTTTCGCCTCGAGTACTCTCGACTCAGGGAGTGGGGGACTCCTGATAGAGTATATAAACTTGGACCCCAGGGTCTCACGACTATTGGGTCTGGACAGCGGCCCACACACGCTTCACCGATATCATTCATATTATTGTACAGTCCGATTTGTATTTGTATCCACTAGATTAGCCTTTTTTATATCAGTCCATTTATGTAACCGGGTTTGTCGGGCCCATATTAGAGGCCCAGACCCGGATTTCCCTATTTATACACCTCTTGGAGCTTCTTGTAACCTTAAGTCATAATTCCATAATTCAATACTATTCATCTTCTTCCTCACCTCTCTTGCTCAAATCTCTCCTAATTATGTATGTTTGGATCTCTATAATCCATCAGAACTATAATACGACGGTGGTTCAAAAATTGTGAAATCTTGATGCGAAGAGAATTGAGGGGGCGGTTGTGATTTATCACCCCCACATTCATATTCAGCTGCATCACCCTCTTCCTCGTTTCCACCGTCACCTGCATATTCATCTCTATCTTCATCAACGTGACCATGTGTACGATCACGGGTGGGAGCATCTCTTCTTCGATCAGGCGTACGACGAGGGACGGGAGCGGGCTCATCTTGTGCATTCGGGTAAAGGAAAACATTATGGTGGAGCATCATTTCATCACCTAGATGTTTTCCTAACTCGCCATCCATGGCCAACCGCTCAAGCCGTTCTTTAATGTTTTCATAACTCGCCGCCTGGTTGGCGAGCTCATACACATCGTGAAAGCCCTGCTTCTGCATAAAAATTTAACACATATAAATAATATGACACAAAATATGTTAATGAATATGGTATGTATTCAAAAACTTACCATAAGACCCCAATCACGTGCTGTCGGGGTGTATCCTGTCGCCGGCGCAACGTGAGAAGGGTTCTCGACACGTATCATCCCATGTTGCGAGTACCATTTTCGGTACCTATCAGTTGCTGTGAGTATTCTTTGTTGTTCGTAATCCAGCATGTCTACACTATTACGTCGGTTCGCCCACATTGTCAAGACAGATGTTGATACGGCGGAACGACTAGTGTGATGATCATTACCTTGCTTAGCGTCTTGTGGAATATCTTGCATTATATAGTACTGTCGAAGAAATCGATCAGGGTAATGCCTTTCAGTCATATTGCAAAATATGAGCATTCCCTCATATGCCCAAAGCAGGATGTCATCAAAGCAGATATGTGGGAGTGTGTTGAACGGGTAGGGAAAGAAGTAAAACTGTAAATAGTAAATTTATAAGATTTTACTTTAAATTTAACAAGTATAAAACAATGTGTACAGAAAATTGAATAGTACGGTTGAAGTATAAATTCCGAGTACTACCTGACTCTCACTCATGCGATCAAAGAGGTCCCGGTACAAGCGTACGTAGTGTCTTGGGGCATTCTTGTATGACTTGGGGATGATCCACCTACATTTGTTGATTACCAATATGAAGTTAAAAAATGAAACCACATAAAAAGTATTCTCAATTATTAAGATCTAATTGCAAACATACCGACACCCATATGGAAGATGTTGATGTTGAATTACCTGGCGTAATTTTGGACCGATCATCGAAATCCTTGCACAAGCCCAAATCTGTAAGAAATGCATACAACCACCAATTTGTTTGGTGTCCCACTTCGTGCCACGGTCTAAGTTGTGGTAGAGGAACCCAAACACCGCTGATCCCCAACTCCATCGATGAGCTAAATTCAAGTCATCTTGCATAACCTCCAAAAAATACAATCTTATTCGATCTGGTCGAACTTGTGTCGGGGAACAAACATTCTCCCGCTAATTGCCATATCATGACCCTAGCGTGCTGGGTGACCTCTTCATTTGTACTGTGAGGTAGGATTGGGCGACGGATAACACTACTCAGTACGATATCCGTCGTACGCAGAGTAGTCTCCATAGGAGTGAAACCAAAAGACTGCGTGCACATCTCCATAGGAGTGAAACCACTAGTCTACTACGGAGTATTTTAGTTGTTTGTGTTTCTTCTGGTGGGTATAAATTACTACGTAAGTTGTTTGTGTTTCTTCTAGTTGGTTGCAAGCCTCTAATATCTCTTAATTTCGGTAGGTAGGCTTTATCTATCTTAAATAATCTAATTAATTTTTATGTGATAACATTTATCTAATTAAATTTTATCTGATTATATTTATCTGATTAAATATTATCTCATCAAATGTATCCGATTAAATATATCTAATTAAATTTTATATGATTATATCTGATAAAAGTTTATCTGATTATATTTATTTGATAAAAGTTTATCTGATTATATTTATCTTAGCTGTTTAAAATAGAAGTAACTCCTAAGTTTTTGGTAGCGTTTTACCTTTGTCCTTTTAATTTCAAATTTTAAAAGTTTAATTTAACCCTATAATAAATGCAGTACCCCATATTCTTCCTTGTTCACGTAAACCGTCTCCTTAGACCCTGTACTCTAGTTTGATGCTTTATACTCCATTTCGTTATTTTCTACCTCCGATCTCTTTTAATTGCAACATTGGACTTTTTGCACTATTCACATATTCTACTTTGACAATATTTTATTAATTAATGTATTATAAATTAAATTTTTTAAAAATATTGTTAAATTCTTCTCATTCTAATTTTTCAAAATATGAATTTTTTTAAATATTTTACTAATAAGGAATGAAAGATATTAATGGCCAAACTTGTGCGTTGGTAAACGTGAAATGTTGACTGTTGCAATTAAAGGGGACATAAGAAGTATTTGGGAGTTGGATGTGTACCGTTTTTTATGTTTTCTTTTTTATTTAAAAAATTATTTATACTGAATCTTTACTAATTCAAAACATTATTATATCATTAGTTACAAATTTGAAAAACCTAGTCTTTCCTTTAAATTATTTTACTTCCCTATATCAATAAAATAAGCAATATTCCGTACACAAAATACTTTAAAATTGCACTCCCTCCGATTCTTATTCATCTTTACACTTCCTTATTTAACTTACAAATCTATAACAAACAGTGCCAAACAGTGAAAAAAAAAGGACAAAACACCCACTAGTCACCATAAACAAAAAACGAAAAGCAATGTCATTAGTTTACTATTGCATTCTTATTTAATTGAATGGATCCTTTTTTTTTTGATTAATTGAATGGATCCTTATTTCATTGAATGTGCCCGTATTTTTTTAAAACGTGTAACATACTACGAAGTATTATTTAAACTAATGTAATATACTATTCTTTAAACTAGTGTAATGTACTATTATCAAAATACCTAAGAATAAATTACATGTTTAATACGTTAACTAGTCTTATGTGATGAATTTTTATCTGTTTACTTTTTATTATAAATGGGTCAGATCCTCCCTTAAATTATTAGAAATTTTATGCAATTCATAAATTTTTTATGAATAGTCTTATTTGTCTGATTTTATCTAATTATAAATTTATAATCGAAATAGTGTATAATGACATATATAATTTCTATATACTACTCCCTCAGTCCCTTAAAACTATGTCAAATTTGACCAATATGGGGATTACCAAAAAGAGAAGTTATTCGATCAGTATATATATAACATTAGACTATTTATTAAACTATTAACAATAAATGTCAACACATAAAACCAATTCATTTTAAATTCTATTTAACATGATCAATACATACCGGGTGATTCAGAATTCTCAAACGTTTGGGGGTTGTTTCTCCGGCCATATAATGATGATGGTCCCACTCTGCTATTTTGAAGCATAATAGTATTATTTGAAGGAGCTTCGAGGAACGTCAAATTTTGTGGCTAAGTCGCTATAGCTTCCACGTAAATGTGCAACTCATCGTACTCATTTCTAGCGATTCGGAAAAAATTAGTCCAAATCTTCTCATCGTGAATGGGCCATAGTCTAGACGCAACATATACCGAGTTCTAATATTTTGGCAATTTTCCGTAAATTAATCTAATTTCGGAAAATCACTCACCTGTAACACGGTTTAGAACAGTCTCGTGTATACTGGTAAAATCATCTTCTTCACTAATGAATAGTACCGCCCTAGGAGGTATGGAGTACTCTATTTCATTATCTATTTTGAAATGTAACGTAGAGCCATTCCAATGAACCATAACAACAATCTCACTAGACATTTGTATATAATATATACGGAGTATTAAGAGAGCAAGAAGTTTTTTTATTGTGTTAAAAATTTGAGGATGAGGAATGGGTTTTATAGCATAAATCAACACCAATGTTAGGTAAAAGTTTTGGTTTAAGATGGAACACGTATATAAATAGTATAGGTGGGACCAAATTTTTGGCTTTTCCTCTAGTTGGAAGTGCCAATTACGAATGGAGATAAAATGGAATCTAATGACTTTTTTTTTAGATTTTAATTGATTCAAGTTGGCAGGATGTATAATTTCAAAAAAAAAAAATCTATTATCTATACCTTGTCGGATTTGCCAATTCTGACAGGAAGCCCTAACCCATGCCCTAACCCCTGGTCGGAAGGGGAAAATCCGACTCCCGCATTTTGTATTTCGGCCCTCGTAATTTCCTCTGTTTAAGAGGTCCAGTGTTTCTGGCAAATGACCCGAGAACTCATTATTGGATAGATCCAAAGTCTGAAGATTGGGAAGTTTGCCTATCTCTTTTGGAATATGGCCTATATTGTTGTTTTGTAACACCCTCCATGAAATAAATAAGGAATTTATTCCAATAATTAGGACTCTAATACAAACGCGTGTCTGATTTTTTCCCTTCTTAGGATGTTTTCTTTTGGACTGAAATTTGCTGGTCTGATCTTTGTGTATTTTATAACTACGGAAGTCTGGTCTGATCTGATCTGGTCTGATCTGGTCTAGTCTGGGACTGAAAATAGTCCAAAAGAAAACATCCTTTGCAATTTTCCTACCTATAAGGGAAAATATAAACAACAATTCCACCATATACCTACCAAAACAGGGCATTCTTACATTTGTTTGAGATTTGTGAGGTTTGCTCTAAACCTAGACAATGTCCCTGATAAACCTTGACTTGGTGCTATTCTGCACAACCCAAGAATTAGTTCTCCCTTCTTTGTCTTTTATTTAAAATAAAGTAAAATATTTGAAAAGAACACCAATAAGCTAAGGAGGAAAAAAACCTCACAATGCAGTGACAATCTAGATTTTCAGGAGAACAAGTTATCATAGCCCAACGGAAACCTAAGATTCAGAATAAGAAACTCAGCTAATGAGATAACACCAGAATCACACTGCCCATACGATCGACTAGAAGTTACACATGCCAATTGATATTATATGTTTATATGTGAACCAAAAGTTTCAGAACATACAAGCAGATGAATTACGTACATGATAATTTGATATGGGACAAACCTGAAATGATTGCCATTTGATGAACCTGGAGTTTACAAGATTCTCTGCCTCCTTTAAAAGCTCACCAGCTAAAACAACTACTGAAGTATACCATCCCTCACATCATCCTGTTGGACTTTAAACATCCTAGATTTTATCAAATATATAAATTGGTAAGAAGTAGCAAATTATATAGTAGTATATAGATTACCCTATATTAGTAAATCCAAATATAAAATAACCTAAATGAAAAATACAAATCGAAGTTCAATTTGTTGTCCAAAGTTTTTTTATTCTTCCATGTTTAGTCGCAATTCTCCAATCCTGAAATTAAAACAATCCCTCATAGTGTTTTGTAAAATAAATAATAAAGAAAAGGGAACATAAAAGACTAAATTCAGATGCAATCTTAACAGAGTTATTGTTAAAATTAAAGAGATATTCGATAGTCCACAAATAGCGATTGACTTGGGCAATTCAGCAAACAGTTTATGAACAATGCTTATTTTTTATCAAATCCAATTGAAGGCCGTGAATCAATGTCAAAATCACAAGTTGAATGATAGTATAGAATTGTTATTATTTATGTTTGTAATTTTAACTAGTTTTATTTGTTGTTGTTTGGGAAATTACACACTTTTGGTGTAATGCTTTATTTTTCCTATTTATTTGTAATTTGTATAGATTAGGATTATTGTGGGCTTTAACTAGGTGAAGATCATCAAAAGGATCCTTGGAAAGGTCAAGGAAAGTGAAAGGGAACAAGATCAAGTGAAAATTTGGGGAAATAGTCATTTACCCGATCAGGTAAAGCATATACCCGATCGGATATTGACTTGATTTGAAAATCAAATCTGATTTGGAGGCAATTTAACGAGCATGGTGAAGATTTGGCAAAGATTTGTCTTTTACTCGATCGGGTAAATCATTTACCTGGTCAGGTATAATGTGACTAGTGAAGCTTTGGGGCAATTTCTCAGGATACCCGATCGGGTATTTCAAATACCCGGTCGGGTAAATGACCCTACCGCCTCTAAACACCTATAAATACACAACTTTTCCTTCCCATTTGAAAACCAATTCACATATTGTAACACCCACCCCGCCCGGTCTGACCGGTTCAGGGCAAATGTAACTTTCGTTTATCATTCGGTAAAAAAAATCTTCCAATTAAATTAGAAAACATTTAGTAAAACGCAAATCGTGGAATTTTAGTTGATAAACGTGTCTCCAAAAATATGATTCTCAATATTAATAAAACTCACTTTATTGAAATAAAGTCCTTATTTTTAAGGCATTGTTTGTACCAACTTAAAATATGAAAACAAAACAAAAACATATGCATTGCAGTCCTCTCCAGATGTCTCTTTGTCCCCGGACTCCAGCTTGATTCTCTGATTTACCTACGTGTAGAAAAAACTACACGCTCAGCAATTGAATTGCTGAGTGGTACTATAATATATCACGCAACAATGAAAGTTGTACAGATAAATAAATAACAGAGATTTATCAAAGTTCAACAACAACTTTCATATCAATTGTACCTCGATCTCATTTTTAATTAAAAATATTCTTTAGCTTGTTCATGTACTTATATCGGGGTGGAAAAATAATTCCACATATAATTAACTGTACAACGGAAGTCATATTCCGATATAAGGAAAATCGTTCTCTTCTTTCTTTTAAAATAGATGATAAGCTAATTTTCAACATACCATTTGTCTTGTTCCATTTAACTGTATTCTTCCTACCATTTGTCTTGTTCCATTTAATTGATTTATTTTCCTTTACTTAATTTTGGACCAATTGTATTTTAGTTCCATGCATGTATACATTTTTTTTGTAAATGATATTCCAATCCCAAACTTCACTTTTGTTTTAGCATTTAATATCTTTGCATTTTATTTTCGTTATTCCCAAAATAATACTAAAAATTGTACAACTGAGGTGTTACATTTTTAATCCTCTTCCTTATAGAAAAAGTCATCTCTATTGTTTTGATTGCTTATATAAAAAAGTCGTTTTTATAAACATACTACGTTGCTTTTATCCCTGTTATAAATTTTAATTTAAATATATTGTACGAGTAATAAAAAAGTTTTACATCTTAACTACTAGACCGAATTTCGGGGTGTTACAATTATCTTCCCCTAAATAAAAATTTCGTCCTCGAAATTTCAAGTAAGGGTACATAAAGCTTATTGCATATTTAAAAATACCTGAAGTAGCATGTATGTATATACGCTTTATTATTAAAACACTATTATAAAATCCCTTTCAAAAATCTGGTACGGTAAGCCCTTGTGTAGAGTTTAGAGTATCATTCACGATATCTCTCTAGGCACAGTTTTATTTAAAAATCAGGTCTATACGCTGAACAACTATTGTTTGTATCTAATCCCAACATCTTATGTTATATGAGTTTCACTCTTTTTGTAAAAGAAGCACAATGGATAGAAATAGGTGCAATCGGCTTCCCTCAGAATGGAATCTCAAAAATTAAATTTCTTAACCACTCCGCCTCTTTACCGGCGGTAGCCAACGCAACAAATTCAGATTCCATCGTTGAACTTGTGATATAAGTTTGCTTCTTGGATGCCCCAAGAAATGGCACCTCCCCCAAGCAAGAATACCCAACCACTTGTAGAAGAATGATCCGATATCCAACTTGCATCCGAATATCCCTCTAAAACCGAAGGATACTCAAAGTAACACAAACCATAATCCATGGTTCCCTTTAAATACTTGAACACTCTCTTCATTGCTTGCCAATGTTGAGTACTAGGATTACTAGTAAACCGGCTCAACCTACCCACGGCATAAGCAATATCCGCCCGAGTGCTTGTCATGGCATACATCAGACTGCCAATGGCTTGAGAGTACTCAAGTTGTGATACCGCCTTTCCTTTATTAGGCATCAACTTCACACTAGGATCCATGGGAGTACCAACGGGTGAACAATCACTATAATTAAACCTTTTGAGAATATTCTTAACGTAGTGAGCTTGTGTCAAAGCAATCCCTTTGTTTACCCGTTTAATCCTTATACCAAGGATCACATCCGCCTCCGTTTTACATCTTAACTACTAGACCGAATTTCGGGGTGTTACAATTATCTCCCCCTAAATAAAAATTTCGTCCTCGAAATTTCCAGTAAGGGTACATAAAGCTTATTGCATATTTTAAAAAAACCTAAAGTAGCATGTATGTATATACGCTTTATTATCCTATACCTAAAAGCACTACACTGGAGAGAGAAATTTCTCCCGCTCATTTCCATCCTTAATTACTTCGTGCTGGGCATAAACGTAATTGCACTACTCCAGAGAAAAGAATCGTCTTCAATTTCTGTCTTTTCTCTTCCTTCTCCAGCCGCACCTACACGCTTGCACCAGTTCACCGAGAATCACCTTTCGCCGCACCGTTCCCTGCAGCAGCTCTCAATCGCGCCCACCCTTTTGCTTGCACTATTTCTCAATCTCCCAGTGTCGCCGCACCTCACCGCTTCACCACTTCAATAGTGAGGTTCCTCGCGCATTGTTGAATCAGTTGTTTGCAACAGTTGTTTTGAGGTTTTCTTTTTCCTCAAGATTTCTTGATGTAGCTATTATCCAGATTTACCATCCGTTTTTGTATCTGAGTCTATTCCCCCCTAAATATTGACTAATTAGTATTAGTACGAATTATATGATACTTTCTCAGTGCCTACTTTACTTGCATTCTCTTCAGTATTAAACTTTCAATTCTTCCTTAATTTTTCACACTATTCAGTATTAAACTTTCTAAAAAAATGATCAATTGGAATCTGAAATTTCCTCCATCTTTGCCTAAATTTACTCGCTTACCTCAAACTTTCTGCTTCTTTTCTGATGTTTCAAATTCAGTGGTATTTGTTTATGCCTAATTTACTTCCTTTCTTCTCATTTAGTATGTTAAATCTGACTTACTCACACTCAATGTTCTAAAAGGCGCTAGGCGCTAGTCGGGTGCCAGCCCAGCGCCTAGCGCCTAGACAGCTAGGCGGGCGCCTAGTCGGGGACTAGTCGGAGACATAGACATTGCATTTTATCAATATTTTTGCATAAATATGATAAGTAATATTATATTTTGTGTGCATAAAATACATATATACATATACATTAACAAACATGGATGATAAAATTATCACATTTAATCATACGTAGTACTCCATATATGATAACTGATCAGTTAACTTCATTATGTTATAAGTATAAATATGTTATCACATTCATACATAGTTTTATCTTAATTTACAACTTCATTTCTTTATATCCATGGCTAAAGTTAAAGTATGTATATCGCTTAGAAAATTAAAATTAAAAAGCGAAGTAATGTTCGGCGAATCTAGACGGCCTAGGCGGCCGATTAGGCACTCTAGGCGGGCAACTAGGCGCCATAGGCGGCCGACCAATTAGTCGGAGCGCCTAGACGAAAATCGGGGCGCCCGACCACCGCCTAGCGCCTAGGCGGGGACTAATCGGGCGCCTAGAACGATTTTTAGAACAGAGCTCACACTAATGAGTGTAAAACTATATAAAATAAATGACGGATTGGAATCAAGAGAGCAGTTGCTTGATTAATCTTTATTAAGATAAAAACTCACTCTTTTTTTTTTATCAAAACTTGGAAGAACAATGATAAAACTTATTCCTCATATACTGTGTTGTGGGGACCCTTTAATTTTTTATATATATTTTCAATTGAGATCAATTCCAATCTGGTCCTAATAGGTTTTGTTTTGAAAGCTATATCACTTTGTATGTAATAAGTTTATAATTTGTTGATTTTGTCTATATAAATTTTGTTATGGAGCTCTTTAAACTCAATTTATAAAATTAACTCTCAAGTTAATCTAGATTTTTGTTGCTTCTGTGAATTCACTTTGTACATAATAGGTCTCAATTTGTTGATACTGCCTCTGTAGTGAACATGTTTCTGAGTTCAGTGATATTTATCTAAATTTTTATAATTAACTTTTTAGCTTATCTTTTTGCTGATTCTTAGATCAAGTAGACAACACTACTTTTAGTTTTATTTTCTTTTCAAGATATAATTAATTAACTTTTTAGTTTTATTTTCTTTTCAAGTAGACAACACTACTTTTAGTTTTATTTTCTTTTTAAGATATAATTAACTTTTTAGCTTATCTTTTTGCAGACAACATTCATTTTTATATTCTTTTTTTGTTTTCAAAAAATGCTTTCCACTATAATTGATACTCCATATATTTATACTCCATATAAATTATATACTCCATACAGTTTTTTCTTAACAACTCTTAAATTCAATCAATTCATCTATTAGGATAGTTTGTTGGAATAAGTTCATATATACTCCATGGAGTATAAAACTGGATCCTTAAATCATATAACACTTAACAATTTTCTAATTAGTTTTTAACTGATCTATTACTATGTTTAATTCTAACAAATTAAACTCTTATGTTTTGAATCTCTAATCTAATTAGTTCTTATCTTTCTGCAAAATCTGTCATTCCATTTTATTATATTATATATTTATGATTGGACCATGTCTGAAAGTTCTAAAAATAAACCCTTTGACATTTATTGAATAGTAAGGTAATAATCTAAAAATGTCTAAAAATGGAGGTATTCATCACTAGAGGTGGTTGATAAATATCTAAGAGTTTATGAAAATAATAAGTTCAAACAAAAGAAAATAGAAGAAGAATGAAATTAATTATTCCCTCTATAATATGAATATAGAGGGAATATCTGGAGAATATAATATGAATACAGCTGCACATATATTGATATTTTTCAGTCGTTGTGTAACACAATTAGACAATAGTTTAAAAAAGAGAGAATTCCCTAAATAGGAGTAAAAACGTTTTGAAATTCCAAAATAGGAGTATCATGTTTTTTATTCCCTAAATAAGAGTAAATTTCTGCCAAGTTTGGGCATTACAAGGCTTTAAACAAGACATTTTTTTTTCAAACTTGGCAGATTACTCATGTCCAAGGAATAATAAAAAACATGATACTCCTATTTTGGAATTTCAAAACCTTTTTACTCCTATTTAGGGCAATTTTTGTTTAAAGAATAAGCTTGAACAAAAATCTAAAACTGGTTTATTGAGTTTGAGATGGTTCAATGACCTTTGGCAGATTTGTAATATATTATTTCTTGCTTTATATTCTTACTGTGGAATGAGCTTATCAGTTGGAAACTTGGAACTATGACCACTGGTTGGGATAAAAAGGGTCCAAGACTATATTATGTGGATAGTGAAGGTTGTCGGATAAAGTGAAACAGGTTCTCTGTGGCATTTGGTTCTCCATATCCTTATGGAATCTGGATAACTGGTATCGGTATGATTTGTCTGTTGAAGAAGCAGCAGAGTTGGGAAAGCGGGCTATTTATCACGCAACATTCTGAGATGGGGCAAGTGGAGGTGTTGCCCGTTGAGCCTGCATTAGTGGGGGACATGAAATGGCTGATGTGCATGTTGTCTGAGACCGCCCCCCCAAAGTGAATGTTTCTTGATTTGAACTGCTTATTTCATTTTATTTTCCCTGTTGTTGTTTCTAATGCACAACCTTGCATGCTTTGAGTTCATCAGATTTGAAGTTTTCATCCTTCTTGACTAGGTATCAACGCTGTACTATTCCTTATCTCATTATAGCAAAAGCTCTAGCTCCAAAAAAACATAAACGTCATATGATTGATTGTTCCAAATCCCAATTTCAAAATTTCATATCCACAATATACTTAAATCCGGATATTTAAAAGGATGAGGTACGGACTATAAAACACTATTCACAGATTTTTTTTTGCTATTTTATAACACCAAATAGATAGTTTTTACCCCAAGGTGATAAATTCACAGATTTTTTTGATCATCAAACAGGCCTCTATTCATATCAAAAGATTCAAGATCATTACATCAAGTAAAAGGAAAATAAAACTGACACCAACTGAAACTCCAACAACTACGACTGTAACCCTATGGTGAGACTTTGAGACTGTCACCCTTGAGAGAGCAACACGAATCGCTAACCATGTAGTGGGCTTGACACAGCCAAACTTGTTCTCATAGATCCAACTATACCCAATGACATAAAGAGAGGCAAAAAACTCAAACAAACTGTCAATGCCAAGAACAAAAATAGACACTAGAAAACGAATAACAAACAGATAAAAACTACAAGAAAAGCTTTCGCGAACTCTGGCACCTCGTACATCCCATGGTGGTGGTTCGGGAGGAGGTCGTACCACCGGTACCATGCTAATTGATCCTCCATGACCTTTGGCTGCCAAAGACCGTGCATCAATCCTCTGTCCCTCCAAAACCAGACTCATCCCCGCTCCGTGCGACCGGAGTAAACGGATAGGCGGCGCCAATCTTCTCCAACGACAACAGCAACGCTGCATCCTCGAACCTTGACCACAGTGCCGATCTCCTCGATCCATGACAGCAAATCCGCCTTCCTCCACTAATCTCCGCCCTCCGCGTCTAACCTGGACTCTAGCCGAGTACCAGCGACCAAGGGATAGCAAAACCGATCTTCGACAAAGTCGAAATCGGAAAAAGGCTCCAGCGGCTGACATAGTCGAAACCCTAGAGAGAAAACGTGCTTGACTAGAACTTGTCTGGTCTGAGACTAAAAACAGTAAGAAAGAAAACATCCGTATTATCATTACAAATGGCATCATAATTAAAACACGGACCATAATAAATCTTAGAACTTTTTGTTTAAATTCATAGATTTATTCATGCATTTTCCTTTTAATATCCATTCAAGATTAATGATTAATATAAAGTAAAATTTCTAATACCGTCCTCGGTGACGAAACATCTTAATGATTAATATAAACTATGATAAATTAAACGATTCAAGATTCTTCCTTTCACTTCGATCCTCTCATATTATTCTGGTCATAACTTTTCAAAATAAACTTAAATTATTAAAATACATGGAAATTCTTTTATACACTAGGTTTTTCTCTCTCTCTCTAAAATAGACACCATATAGGCTTCTAAGTTTACATTTTAAATTAAAATTCAACTAATCTGTACTTCTTATAATATATATATTCTTAGTAAAAAAATTCAATAAGATCACAAACAACATTTCATCACAAATTTGATCATTATTATTACTTTATGTTACAGGATTTCGTTTTATCATGAATTTTATTCCGTTAACAAGGACCACAATAAATTTCTTTTAATTTCATAGATGCTGCCTGCCTCTTTCAAAGATCTAATAACAAAGATGGCTGCAATGTCCGTTGGTAGTTTTTTTCCCCTCTATATCCTCATATATACATATTTCAGCTTCGGATCCTCTTCAATTGTATGATCAAATAAAATGTAACACACGATAATTGATTTTTTTTTTCAATTCTTCTTCCTTAGATATATATAGCATATACTACGTGGATCGGAGTATATCTTTAATATAGTGATTGTATGAGGATAAATATTTATAGCTTAGCTTTATGCCTATATATTTTAATTATACTAATCATCAGTTATCCTTTTTCTTTGGCGTTTATTTTACTTAGTTGATCACTAGCTAGCAACCAATTCCATTAAGCCTGTCTGTAGTAATTAAGTAATTCAATATTAATAAATATAATGATTGTACTTCAATGTTACGTGGCTAGCTCTTTCCAACACCTACGGAGTATTAATTTAATATGACAGTCGGCCGTATTTGATAGTTAGCATATGCATGCATGCGTTTTTGTCTTCATACCCAATCTAGTTCCATTTGTATGATCAAGGTGAACTGGGTGCGTCACGTGATTCATTTCTTTTTTCTAATTTATTTATTACGGGGTATAATTTAAGTCTATACGTATATATATGCCAACTATTCAGTCTATGTATACGGCCTATATACAGTTTATTTTTTTATCCTCTTCGTCGTAGAAAAACTAGGACCATTATTTAGGCATTTAGCTTAATTATTAAATTATATACAAGTATATTCTGAAAAGACTTAATTATATTATATTCATATACTCCTTGTGCATGATTAGCTGCCTATTATCTCTAGTATGGTGGCAATATAAGGAGTATTAACTTTGATAAGAATTAACTTTTATCTTTATTTTTTTTCAAAACATAGTTGTAAATTTAAAGTACATACATGGCATATTTTTAACTTGAGGGTGATTCTAGCATCACGTTGTTTAAAGTGGCCAGCCACGTGTAGCTCCTTGCATGAGTAGCAAATCCACTTCCTCATTTTGTTTTTATTACTTATTGATGATTAATATCCTTACTTCACTTTTACTAGTAATGCATAACCTTTTGAATTGCCACCATTTCAACCTGAATTGCTATATTAATGTTTATTAGGTTTTGTATATGGGTTGGTATATGATGATATGTACAGTTTCTAAATTTCTATCATACACCCGTTCTTTTCTTCTAATTGCACCGTACCCTTTTTGTAGTAGTTTTTTTATTATTATTTATTATCACGCTAATTATTGTCCATTCGAGCACTTTAGTACTAATTAATGCAGGCCGCTTTTTTTTTTTAATGGTAAAACGTATGGTAGTATATTGAGCACTAAAATAAAGTAAGCTCTTTTTTTCATTATTATTGCTTCCTGTCCATCCAAATTAGCTGAGTACATGATATCTACTACTAATATTATATTATGCACTATTTATTTGATTCAAAAGCTACTTAATATAATTTGGAAATAACTGTAGATATGTCTATCACTCAGTCCAATTATGCAATTGCAATTCTATTAGTTCTTACGTATAAATAAGTAGTATCTCCTAAAGAGGTTTATCCCTGAAATATATATCTCAAGGTCAAACATATATAAATTACTATATTACCGTACTAATAACCTGAAAATTAAGGAGTCCGGACCGAGACATCTGGAATGCAATACAACTCACGTGTAATGAAAACCATTCCCCAAAGGCTAAGAATCGTTTTTAGAAAACCTTGGGCTCTAATACCAAATTGTAACACCCACCCCGCCCGGTCTGACCGGTTCAGGGCAGATGTAACTGTCGTTTATCATTCGGTAAAAAAAAATCTTCCAATTAAATTAGAAAACATTTAGTAAAACGCAAATCGTGGAATTTTAGTTTATAAACGTGTCTCCAAAAATATGATTCTCAATATTAATAAAACTCACTTTATTGAAATAAAGTCCTTATTTTTAAGGCATTGTTTGTACCAACTTAAAACATGAAAACAAAACAAAAACATATGCATTGCAGTCCTCTCCAGATGTCTCTTTGTCCCCGGGCTCCAGCTTGATTCTCTGATTTACTTAAATGTAGAAAAAATTACACGCTCAGCAATTGAATTGCTGAATGGTACTATAATATATCACGCAACAATGAAAGTTGTACAGATAAATAAATAACAGAGATTTATCAAAGTTCAACAACAACTTTCATATCAATTGTACCTCGATCTCATTTTTAATTCAAAATATTCTTTAGCTTGTTCATGTACTTATATCAGGGTGGAAAAATAATTCCACATATAATTAACTGTACAACGGAAGTCATATTCCGATATAAGGAAAATCGTTCTCATCTTTCTTTTAAAATAGATGATAAGCTAATTTTCAACATATTCATTTAATTTTCCATTTCAGCCTTTACTCCAAGAACCAGACTCTAGTTCAGGGTACAAATAAAATAGCTTATCCGATAACCAACTGTAATTTCGTGGACTCTGGCCTGGGGTCATATGCTAGCATACCGTGGAGAACAAATCGTCGTAACAACCCGAACTCAGCGTGGAGTCGTAGTTGGTGTAACCAACTCGCGACCCAAAAACGTGGGAAACAAGACTACCCAAACCGGAGTTTAAGTAATCTTGAGACCAAAACTGTAAAACGTGGTACCCGAAAACTAGTATTCCAAATCCTAGAGTAAGGCTTTTAAAGAAACATGTTACAAGTTCTTGTATCATTCGAAAATGTAATAATAATCCTGACATGTTACAAACATATATAGCCATATAAATACGTATTTCTTCTACTTATGATTTTTATTATATAAAAAGTATATTTCCATGCAGTTATAAGAATACTAGCTATCAAATACCTTTTTCTAATTAACTAAAAACAGTGCCGTAAGCAACATTAGGATACCAACTTCGTACTTATTATGACTAAACACTTTATTCTTCAAGTATTTGAAAATGATACTTTAATAAGAAGTCATATTAAATACTATCATTATCTTTAATTAACCGAAAATGGATTTAATATAAAACTATATTCATAGCACACGGTTTATCTTTAATCACTTAAAATAAAATGGAATTTAATAAAAATAATGACATACAAGTCCTATTATAATACTGACAATATTTTGTTTTGAATAATAAAGATAATTGTACTTAATAAATGTCGTATTATAGTACAGACCTGGGCAAATAAGAGTGAGAGTTGGGATGAATAAATTTCCTCCACATTTCTCTGCCATCACTTTTCTTATCTCCCTCTTCACCCTTCCCGGGTTTCCTACCATTTTGATCGGTTCTCCTACTATTAATTTTTTTCGTATGTGTTGATTGTTCACTTCCCTTTTTTCCATGCATATTCTCTCTGCCGAACCTCCTAGCGTGCTATATAATCCTTTATATCATTATTTCCTTGTTAATTTAGTTTGCATAGCGGCATTGCATGCAGGGCCGGTCCTGAGAAAATATGGACCCTGTGCAAAAATAAAATGTAGGCCTTTTCCTAAAATAGGTAAAAATATATACAAGTGAAGATTGTATTGGTAATAATTTGTTACAGTAATAATTTATATCAAATTACAAGTTATTCACTAACATAATAGTTAAAATAAAAGTACTCCTTAACAAAATAATCTTCATTTATTTGTTAAATTAAATTATAAATTAATAGACTAATAATCTAATACCTGAACATGGTAATTTGCCAAGTTCAATTATTACAAACCATCCAAATATAATTATCTACAGTATGTACTAAATCATTCAAACTCAAAATTAAAACCCAAAAAAGAATAATATAAGAACTACAAAATATAAGAAATAAGATTATTACTCCATATTGAGAAATAGAAGATATTATAACTCTCATTCAAAATTTAATAATGGTTACAAGCAGATTAAATTGAAAATTAGTGCATCATTATCTAAAATATAACTCATAAATTGAAGAAGTGTTTGACTCTTTGGAATTAAATGGATAATTTGTCAAAGAAAATATATATAAAAAATATAAATATAATTGATAGATGTAAAGAATATTTCATACATATGTAATAGTTTTT
Source organism: Cuscuta epithymum (assembly GCA_945859915.1). Lineage (NCBI taxonomy): Eukaryota > Viridiplantae > Streptophyta > Magnoliopsida > Solanales > Convolvulaceae > Cuscuta > Cuscuta epithymum. Next base: position 562,088 of record CAMAPF010000094.1, on the reverse strand, counting down.
AAATTTAATAATGGCATGCAATAAAAATAGTTATTATTATGATTACAAATTAATATCATTAATTTTAGTTGGAGTATATCAATAGTTGAATGGTATACAAAAGCAAATTGGACGGAAGCACGCATCCACCAGATGGTTGAGTTGGTTGATTGGTTCACCATCCGTATGTGTAACAAATTTGTCAAGGTTCGAAACCACCAGGCGTTTTCTTTTTCATTGAAGGATCTATCTTATGTTATTGGGCTCTGTTAGTTGATAATAATAGGCGGACTATTGAAATTTGGGCCCTTAAAATTCACGGGCCCTGTGCGGTCGCACTGCCAGCACTTGGCCTGGGCCGGCCCTGATTGCATGCATGCATGGTGTGGTTATTTCCTAGACTTGCCACATGTCCTTCATGAATTATCATCATTTTTGCTTAGTATACAACGTTATTTCTTTGTTGCTGTCAAGTGGAGCTAGCTAGTTTTGTATTCTTCCTACCATTTGTCTTGTTCCATTTAATTGATTTATTTTCCTTTACTTAATTTTGGACCAATTGTATTTTAGTTCCATGCATGTATACATTTTTTTGTAAATGATATTCGAATCCCAAACTTCACTTTGGTTTTAGCATTTAATATCCTTGCATTTTATTTTCGTTATTCCCAGAATAATACTAAAAATTGTACAACTGAGGTGTTACATTTTTAATCCTCTTCCTTATAGTAAAAGTCATCTCTATTGTTTTGATTGCTTATATAAAAAAAGTCGTTTATATAAACATCCTCCGTTGCTTTTATCACTTATAAATTTTAATTTAAATATATTGTACGAGTAATAAAGAAGTTTTACATCTTAACTACTAGACCGAATTTCGGGGTGTTACACATATACTCTTTAGCTCAGTTTAGATTAATGTTTTCTTTATATTTTCTATCATGTTTAATCTCCAAATGAGGAGCTAAACTCTTCCATCTTGGTTTTGCTACTTTGAAGCTTAATGAATTGTAAGTTGTGAGTTATTTTCTTTAATCTTCTTCCTTGAATATTAATTTTTCCCTTAATACTATCTCTATATTAATGTTGGGGAGTGTTGCTAAAATGAAAATTAGTTAACATCTTGACATTAGTTATAGTAGTATTTATTTTCTTCCTCTATATTAATGTTGGGGAGTGTTGTTAAGATGACAATTAGTTAACATCTTGACATTAGATAGTAGGATTTATCTTCTTTAATATTCTTCCTTGAATATTAATTAATTCCTATTCATATTCAGGGCCGTCTAGAGCAATTTTGAGGCCCTAGACAACCAAATAATACTTTGTATTTAATTATGAGATACAACATACTCACGTCTCACTAATGCTAGGTTATGATAAAGTTTTACACTTATTAAGAAAAGCTAGTTTATGTGGTTGATATTGAAGTGATAAAGTAAGTATGATTTAGAACCACACAAATTTTGTCAAATTTGATTTGTGACATTCTTAATGCATAGGCTGAAAACGAAAGATGAGACAATTTTAGCGGAGTAGAGAGAGTATTACTTCAATATATTTTTTAGTAAAAAAATACAAAACTATAATAAGAAACAAATAGGAATGATATAGCCAGAAAGAAATATTAACGTGGCTTGGTTAGTTTTTTCCTGATGATCTTTTACGCAATCTCTTAACATATAAAAACATATAACTATTTTACAAATTTGGGGAGGATTGGGGCCTAAAAATTTAAAGGACGTCCTAATTTAGACATTTCAACTAAATGTTTTCACTTTTTATTTTAGAAAACAATTAACCCTCTTAATTGACAATTTGATAATAAAATATTAAAAATAATACATTTATAACTCATTATATTATATACATACACATCAAACCTATCTCTCTAAATATACTTGAATTAGGATATGGAATTACTGTCTATGCATATGCATTATAGTTAACACAATCATGATTATTAAAATTATAGTCACTAAAGTATAAAAAGACATATTTTATTCACTCTTATTTAGATCTATATTTGTCATTATTTTCTAATATATCACCGAACATGGTTAATCTTGATAATTTGTTTTTTTGCATCAACGTATCTTTTGTTCTACACTAATTTTTAAGTATTTTAATTAATTTAATTAAAGATTTAAGATATATATAATATTATTATTTTTTTAAATGGAGGCCCTACGAAATTTGGAGGCCCTAGACAAATGTCTAGGCTACCTCCCTCCATGGCCGGCCCTGTTCATATTTCATATTAATATTTTGAGCATTACTTAAAGGATCAACTAGTTTTGTTTCATATATTAATTAATACTAGAATTGATCGACGAATACGCTTGTTAATCGTTCGGTCGTTTCACGGTAATAAACTTGGATTATTAATGCATGCGTCTCATGGTTAATAATCTAAGGAGAATTAATTATATTGATTAAACCAATAAACCGCTTGTGTTGAGGTAATCAATCTCAATCGTTTTCATCTTAAGATATTGCTACTATTGGGTTAATATATGGCGCGTGTTCTATATTAACTCGGTAGTAAGTTTTATTAATGAACGCGTCGCGTTATTAATAACTACCCTCGATGAATTGGATATACTCCTCGATTGAGTATTCGAGAAGAAGATAGTTAAAGATATAACCGGGATCGACGAACATTTCATTAAGTGGATAAATGCAAAACCAAGTCTTCATCTCTATTAATTAAACCACATAAGTTGTTCATCTTAGTGTTTAAATATAATTAAAGTTCACTAAACAAACTTAAAAACCCCCTTGTTACTAGTTCTATAAAAAGAGAAGTTTACCTCTCCCTACGGATACGAACCTTACTACGCTTTACTACGTATAAGTGTTAGTATTGAATTTATTTTGACGCACCGTAACAAAGTGACCGTCTTTGAATTTAAGGAAAAACATGCAGAGATTAAGAAGATTATACAAATTAACACAGAGATACTTGCAAAGGGAATACAAGAATTTAAACAGGTAAGCAAGAAGTTCCCACAATGAAGAATTGAGATTTAAAACTTTCATAGGGATGAGTTTATACCATGAGAAGCTTGCAAATTAAGGCAATTGCCATAAAATGTTCACTTTGGAATTAAATATCATTTCCCTCATTAAAAAAAAACACAGAGATACATGCAGCTAGCGAAATAGACGAGAAATTAACAATTATAGAAATTCAATCATTAATATAATCTCTTGATCCTCCCCTTACGTTTTCATCGCCTACGAGTATCTTCCGCCTCCGTAACTCAATTCCGACGTCTTAGCCTGATCGGCAACATCTATAGTTTGACGCAGTGGCGGATCCAGAAAAGTTTGTTATTGGGGGCACCGCTAATATATACATATAATGACGAAGCTACTCTAATACTAGGGCTGAGCATATCGATTTTCAGTTCGGTTTTTATCGGTTCCGGTTCGGTTTGGTTTGGAAAGGCTTGGAAGAATTATTACTAAACAAAAACCATACTATTTTTCGGTTTGGTTTGGATTTGTTAATTTTAATAATATATGAAGGGGTTTTTGAATTTCTCTAGTTCAATTTTTTTCGGTTTTTTTCGGTTTCGGTTCAGTTTAATAAGGTTTGGAAGAAATAGTACCAAACTCAAACCAAATTACATACGGTCCGGTTTTAGTTCGGTTTAGTTTTTGTTTGGTACAGTTTGGTTCGGTTAAACCAAACCGTTATGCCCACCCCTATCTAATACTCCATTCTTCCCATTCTAAGGTTCCCAATTTTGTTTTTGGGACGTCTCACTTAGGATGTTTTTACTTGGACGGTAATTTGTCACAGGCCAGACCAGGCCAGATCAGACCAGACCAGACTTGAATAGTTATAAAAATACAAAGAAACCAGACCAGACCAGTTCAGACTAGACCAAACCAAACAAGCAAATTACAGTCCAAGTAAAAACATCCTTAAAGGTTATCATTTATATTTTAAGAAACAATTAATTTTCTTAAATGATAATTTAATCATCAGATATTGAAACTAATACATCTGTAACACAACATTTATCATCAATGGTCTCATTATATTATATAACCATAAAAATTATTTCTTAAAATATACTCGGATTGTCATATTTAATTATTATCCAATCAATAGTGTCATTTTGCATTTAGAATCTTTGAACGGGGCACATGAAGTACCAAGTTATTTGAGAAAAATAGAAAGAAATGTGTCAGTCTAGAGCTAGTGGAATATAGCTCAAATAAGAGTTTAGTAATTTTAAAATGTAAAAATAGGACTAGTTTTATGCGGAGTATGAAGTTTTTTCCTAAAATATAACTGAACTGAATAACACTCATAGACAAAAATGGTATTTAATACTCCGTAACTTTTAGTGACTAAAAGTATATTTATAGTGAATATAACTAAGGGTACTTTATAGTCACTAAGATGTATTATACTCAAATATAACTATAGTCACTCAAAGTTATTGAGTCACATTTTTGTCTACTTTTCATATTTTGATAATATATTTGGAATTATTTCTTTTAATATTTTCAAAGTATGAGTAGTTTATATACTCTCTTCATGCTTTAAATTTATATTAAAACCACAAAAACAATAAAAATATGTATGTATAATAAACACGTAAATAAAAAAAACATAATTTATATTTTACGTACATACGTAAAATATGTACGTATTGTTCTTGACATGAGGGCAAATCTCTCTTTGTTATTGAGGGCATCCGATTTTTCTTATTGGGGGCACCCCATTATTATTTAATAAAAATATGGTTTTATAAAGCTAAAATTTAGAATTTGTTGGGGGCATGTGCCCCCATTACCATGTGTGTGTATCCGCCCCTGGTTTGACGTTTGATTTGTGCCGATCAGTAGCGGATTTGAAATTCAAGTTTTGGGAGTTCAATTCTTTTATACAACTAGAAATTTTAAGAGTAATAAATAATCATGTTAAATTTATACATGGATACCTACATGTTTTTCAAATAACAGGGTGTTCATGTGAACACTTTAGAACCAATGTGGCTCCGCCACTGGTGCCGATGTCCCGGGGACAGGGCCGGTGGGCCTGTGGTGTGTTGGTGCTGGGTGGCGGCGGTCGTCTCTTAGTCGCGCGAGTCGTCGCCTTCGACGGTCATTGACGTTTGTCTAGCTTGCGTCCTTGGCTTCGTTCCAGCGGAGCAGACAACGCAGGTTTGGCGAGGTTATGACAGTAGGATTTGGCTAGAGTATAGTACTAGTTTTTATTTTGGATAAAATTTTGGGAAAACTGTGAAATAAGTTCTCGAACTTTCATAAAAAGGTCAAATAAATCTTTTTGTAGGAGTCTTTGTCCGGCCGTCGCGATTTGGGGCAATTCCGGTGGAATTTTTTGATGAAAATTTTTGAGCATCTTATTCATCAAGTCTAGTTTACGCATACCAAATTTCAGCTAAAACTTCAATCGGGAACACATTCAAATTAATTCTTGAAGAAAAATGCGCAATTTAACTGCATAATAATCTTAAAGAATTAATTTGAATGCGTTCCCAATTGAAGTTTTTGATGAAATTTGATATGAGCAAACTAGACTTGATGAATAAGATGCTAAAAAATTTTCATAAAACAATTCCACCGGAAACCGCCCTAAACCGCGACGGCCGGACAGAGCCTCCTATGTAAGGACTTATTTGACCTTTTTATGAATGTTCGAGGACCTATTTGACTGTTTTCCCTAAAATTTTATCTTTTGTCATACTTCGTTAAATTTTATGAATTGGATTCTTTTCAATTTCTAATCTTGAATGTTGAATGCCACTTTCTATTAGGACTGATTTCAGTTTTTTTAGCTTTACATATACTTACGGAAGTTACGGTTTTATTAATAATTGTTGGAATATTTAAACACTATACCCACGGCTAAAATTTTGGGGTAGGAATTGTATATCATTTACCAACAAAGTTAGGATTCTGTGGATATTGACATTGTAATAAGCAACGGACTAGATTGACCGTAGGTATGAGTGGGCTATACGGCTATACCAACAATAATCGCCCGTTGGTATAAATTACCGCGGGTAATTGGAATTTTTTTGTAGTGACCCTTTTCCCTCAATGTTTTTTTGTAAATGAATTATCAATTTTAATGTTATAAATTGATACTAAATACGGAGTAATATACTACGTATTTGTTTATCAATCAAGGAATGATGCGTTAGCATTCCATAACTCAATTTGATCACTATATAGTATATATATACAGGGCCGGTTCTGGGGGTGGGGCAGTGGGGCACATGCCCAGGGCCCATCTCTAACATGAGGCCCATATTTTTTTCAATTATATTATTATACACACACACACACTACGAGAGATAATTCTACTGGAATTACCTCGCAGGAACAACCGTTCAAATGGATTTTTTGGTGAAATTTTATGGGCATATTTTTCGTGAAAGGTAGATTATGGCTACCAAATTTCATACTGGAATTCAATCAGGAATTCAATTAAATGAATTATTGAAAAATACTGTGTTTTTATATATTTTTTGGCGCAACATTTTTTCAATAATTTATTTAGCTGACTTAATGATAGATTTTTAAGGTCGAATTTTGTGAACATAATATATACTTCATGAAGAACATTATTACAAAATTTCATAAAAAAGTTCCACCCAGAAGCAACTCATACGGAGGCGGCCAGACAACGGTTCCTGTTAGAGTGTTAGGCATTTCTGATAGGATCATTCCTCTATATACTACTACGTACTACATTCGTCCACTAACATTGAGACATGAGAAGGTGATGCGGTTATTAAGAAAAGTGGACTTATGTGGTTCATATGAACTTGATAAAGTAAAAATAAAGTAAAAATGATTTAAAACAACACAAACTTTACCTAATTCAGTATGAAACAATCTTAGTGAACGGATCAAAAAGGAAAAATGAGACAATCTTAATGGGACGGAAGAAGTATATTACTGTTTTAATTTACAGATTTTTGTTACACCTGTGTTTTGTCTGACATTGAAAAGGCAAACTTTGGCCTTTCTTGAATCTCTTCGACATTGAAGATATGATATTGGTTTTTGTAATTTTTCTTCATGAAGTACTTTCGTAATGTATTGAACTTTTATTTTATAGTAAAATTGATTTTCAGCAGTATATATGAAAGGGCCCCTATTTTCAATATGCCCCGGGCCTCCAAAATGTTAGGACCGGGCTTGTATATATAACTCAGTTCCATCATTCCATTCCATCAACAACTTTACTTAAAGAGTGTTTCTATAATCCCAGGCAACGAAATGGTCAAAAGCCATTTTTGAAGACTACGAGATACTAGAGTAAGTTGTAAAGTTGGAGGCTATGTTTAAGTCAATTTTATTTTTGGGGACAAATAATCTTGATTTTATTTCGTTACAGACTGAACCAGACATATTGTTCGACAATTTTCCTAATTTCAAAAAGTAAATACATATACGTAAAGTAAAATATGTGTATAAGCACATGTACATAAGAGCATATACAAACTACGATATATATAAGCTTCACATGTACTATAATATTGTGCTACTACTTATATACTACCAATGTATGTGTATATTTATTCTCGGTACTTAATAATTTTACTCGGTACTTAATACTATCCTCCGTTTCTTTTTAATCGCAACATGTTGAATTCTACACTATTCACGTGTTCTACTTTGACTATATTTTACGGTATTATTTTACGAAAATTATTTAAAAAAAAGATATTGTTCAATTCATCTCATTACAAATTTTCAAAATCTGATTTTTAATTATTTTTAACTAATAGAGATTAAGATATAATTACGGTCAAGTTAAGATGTGTGTTGGCAAGTGTGAAATGTTGACCGTTGCAACTAAAAAAGAACGGAGGAAGTATATAGTTACTATTTGCCTAACTAAATTGTTGAGATCATTTGCGCTATTTTCTGGTTGAAATCGATACTTTTTATATTAAAAGCCAATTCAAAGGTATCACGGTCTTTTGCACATTGCACAAGCTTAGATTTGCTATTTGAATTATAATTTGTGCTTGCAAAGTCATACTTCGTATTAAAACATGCTTGTAAACTTGCCAAATTGTGTAAAATAATTGATTGGGGATAGATGACGAAAGTCCTGTCATTTAACATCATTTATTATTAAATTATTATTATTATTATCTCATCATTTTAAGCGTCTTATTGTTTTAGTTTGATATATAATTAATATATAGCAATTAAATTGGTTATACAATTGTTTTTCGGCTGAGTTAGTAATGCAGTTGTGGAAAAGTAAAATGTGTGACAAAAGTTTAAATAGAATAAAATTAAACGATATGAATCACATATATCGTTCCAAAGGTAAACATATGCATGAACTTGTTTTAGAACACTCTAAAATAGAAAGTAAGACACATGAAATAGGGAGGATGAAGTATTTTTTAACAATTTCTATTGTACAATTGTATTTATTAGTCCATTAAGAGTATGTTTCACTACAACAAAAAAGACCTTTTGTAACACTTTATTTGCAACATAATTTTTTGTGTTACATATAACACGTAGGTGTCAAATCCTGCAACATTTACTTACAAATGTTGCATAATAATCCGATTTTTATAATTAGGCAACCGTTATTAAAAAATATTGCATATTACTACTATTTATGTAACACTTTCGTTTCAAATGTTGCATTAAACAAGAAATAAAATGACGGGGAACCATGTTTATGTAACAATACTAAAGAGTGTTTCATATGGTTTCGTTCAATTTATTTTAATTCAGACCTCTATTCCCGCTTCCTTTTCCCACTACTAAAAACATTTTCCCTCGCCCTGATCCCTAAACATTATCTCTACTTTCGATCCTCCCACCGCTTGCGCCCTATTCCCTAAAAGCAGTCCGCCGCTATCATACAATCAGTAGTGCTCCAGCTGTCCAGCCTAATAGCAGTTCGCCGCTATCATACAATCAGTGCTCCAGCCTAATAGCAATTCGCCGCCCTATTCTCTTCCAATCCAGGTTTCACGAACTCCATATTTTTCTTGTCTTTTAAATCGCACCACGCTCTGCTCTAATCCAGAGTAGTATTCGGTATGGTTTCTACTTCATATTTTGATGTTAAAATTAGATTCCAGGATATTACAATCCGATTTTTTTGTTAAACCTAGAATTAGTGGCGTCCAAATCTTATATTATTGGAATTGTTTCAGATTTGGGTATTGTTTCTAGATAGTGGCATTTGATTTTGAGTGAATTTGAGTCTTGTTTCAGATTTGATGTTAAAATTAGAATTTTCGTAGGTATTATTGTTAAGATTGCAACTATGTTCTAAGATTATCCTAACTATATTATTATCGGTAGTTTTTTTCCTCTTTTCAAATACTACGTATATTTTATCAATTTTCAATGAACTATCATCTCCTTGGAGGCCTTCATGATACTATGTTCTTCCTAACGTCCAGGCACATCTATTATCCAGGTTTATATTTTTTTCGTAATGCTATTTTATTTATTTAAATTCTTTTTCAGTTCACCTTATCTATTAATTAGCATGTGTCAGTTTATATAGATTTTGTGTATATATATATGATAATCTCACCATTTTATTATATTTTTGTAGATTCTATATTGTGTCTTATATTGTGTGTAGCTTCAGTTTTGGCTAAATTTGATGTATTATGCAATTAATTATTTCAGACTTGGTTTAGTTTTTCAGACTTATTTTGATTAATTGATTATTCATAACACAAACCATTAATTTATGTCACATCATCTCTCAGTTACTTAAGGTGGGAATATGATAAAAGTTATAATTTTCTTTACTTAATCAATACTTGTTGACAAAGTTAAACACACCAAAGTTAAACACTTGTTTTTTATTTACGGATTCTCATTAGTGATTTTCCCTGGAGTTCTGAGTTTTTGAAGGTTTTTAATGGTTGAGAATGCTGGAATTTGCACTAGCTTTAGAGTTCTAAGGCATGGCAGTTTAACTTTAATGTTTTAGTTTTGGTGAATTTTGTTAAAAAGCAGTTTGAAAGAGTGGGTTTTGACTTCTGAGGCACACCAGTTTAACTTTAATGTTAAAATTCTAAGGCATCACAATAAGTCAGTTACTCCCAATAAGGCAGTTTAAATTTAATGAGAGGAATTTGCATGCTTTTAGTGATTTTTAAAAGAGTTGGTTCCTAGTTTTGGTGTTCATGGTTTAATTTACCGGGCTGCAACTTTAATGTGTTGTCATTTATTAGACTAAGTTGTTATATTTTCATGCCTCGATGTTTCCTCTCATTTTCAAAAATGAACATTCGGTTTTTTAAAAACCCGGAAAAAATCAAAACCGAACCGAAACCAACCGAATCAAACAAACCGTGGTTGATTTTTTTTATCAAATAAACCGAACCAAACCGAACATTTCCCTTTGGTTCTGCGTTCGGTTTTAGGTGAAAACTGAACCAAAGCAACCAAACCCACCCCTGCTATAAACCCTCCTCCAGGTCATACCTCCAATAAGCAAATGAATAATGTCACTCAAACATATTACTTTTGAACCTTCACACTAATAAACATAAGGTGTTATCATCCAAAGAAAGTAAACATATTAGCTTTTAACAAAGCAATCAAAAAATTGAGTAAAATAAAAACGATAACAAAATAAAGGCAAATAATTTATTAAAACTTTTCTAGTAAAATTATGAGAAAAAATAGATTGGCAAAAAAATTAGCACCTAAAGCTAGTGGAGCAGGGTTGATAAGTAGTTAAGTATGGTCACTCAAAGCTTTTCAATTTTTCATTATTGCCCTCTTTTGTCTCTAGATTTGTTAGTCACATCTTCTAAATTCCATGATATTCATCATCCTCACTCATAATTCTACGAAAATTAAAAAACAAAAAAAAAAGTCACAATACTCGTAATATTCTTCATTGTTACTTTTAGTTAAATGATAAACAAAGTATTCTTTTAATGAAAGGGAAAAAAGTACACCAGCTAGCTTTGATTTGATTCAAATACTTTGTAGGCTAAATCACTTATTCTTTATTTGACCAGGTGTCCAAATCTCCCCCAATAACAGTATATTTGAGACTTTCCTTTAGTAAAAATTTTATATGTGAAATAATGACAATATCCTATCTAACTTGGATATACCTCAGTAGTGCTTCATAATTTGATCAAGGTAGAGGTGTTACTAAAATCTCAGGTATTCAGATGGTAAGAAAGAAAATATTTAAAATAACAATAATAGTTCCATTATGTGCTCTCCATTTCATAGTACAGATAGCTTCAATACTTGCTCTGTTGTTTGCTTTTCATGTGATGTTGTTTCATTCCATCTATTAATGCAAACAATAATAGTTTTTACTAATTTAATCTGTAACTGAGTCTTACAGAAATATTATATATAAATTGTGTTTGTGAGTTTCTTCTTATTATTGTGCAGTTTTTTTATATAGTTCATTATGGTATCGATTTTTTTGTTTTTTTACTTCCTTTGATGAGGACTTGAGTTTAATTACTTTTATATACATAAGCAATAGTTGTGACTGGTATATCTTATGTGTTTTTTTTATTTTATCTAGTTTATTGAAGTTTAACGTAATGGAGAGGGATAGAACTTGGATGTATACACGTAGACTTTCATTAGAATTCAAGACTGGTTTGGCCAATTTCCTTGACAAAGCTTTTGCTAAAGTAGCTCGTGGGGGTCAAATTCCTTGCCCATGCAAAGAGTGTAAAAATCATTATTGGTATCGTAGAGATGAAGCGTGGAATCATGTAATAGCAAAGGGGTTTGTGGAAAATTATTTCAAGTGGAACTTTCATGGAGAGGGACCTATGTTTGTTGATTCAAAGGGTCTTGAGAATGAAAGTGATACAGTTTTGCCTGACAATATTAGTGATCTCTTAGAAGACAGATTTAGAGGGATTCATGAAAACGAAAATATAAAGGGGATGAATGAAGATGCAAAAAACTTTTATAGTTTGTTGGAGGAGGGAAAGAAAGAATTGTATCCAGGATGTAAAAACTTTACAATTCTGTCTTTCACAATTCGTCTTTTACTTTTCAAGACAACTAATGGATTGAGTAACACGGCATTTTCTGAACTATTACTGCTGTTCAAAGAAGTAGTTCCTAATGGAAAATTTCCGGAATCCTTCAATGAAGCAAAGAATATGGTAAAGGATATAGGGCTTCATTACCAAAAAATACACGCGTGTCCTAAAGATTGCATGCTCTTTTGGAAAGGAGATTCTGATCTAGAAACATGCCCAAAATGTCATACCTCCAGGTGGAAGTTGAAAGAAGACAAAAACACCAAGGGTAAAGGGAATGTTCCAGCCAAGGTTTTGTGGTACTTTCCATTAAAACCAAGATTAAAAATGTTGTATATGTGCTCAAAAACTGCTGAACAAATGATGTGGCATGAGACAAAACGTCTTAATGATGGTAAGATTAGACATCCCGCTGATGGTGAAGCTTGGAAGAAATTCGACTCATTGCATCCTAATTTTGGAAAAGAAGGTAGAAATGTGAGGCTCGGCCTTGCAAGTGACGGTTTTAATCCTTTTCGAACAATGAGCATTGCTCATAGCACTTGGCCAGTGGTGTTGGTCAATTACAATATTCACCCTTTATTGTCCATGAAGTCAGAAAATTTGATGTTGTCTTTATTGATACCAGGACCACACTCTCCTGGAAATGATATTGATGTGTATTTGCAGCCATTGATAGACGATTTGAAAGACTTGTGGAGTGAAGGTATAGAGACATATGACAAATTCAGGGATAGTACATTTAAATTACATGCTGCGGTGCTATGGACCATAAGTGATTTTCCAGGTTATTCTATGCTCTCGGGATACAAAACGAAAGGTAGATTTGCATGCCCGGAGTGTAATTATGATACACCTTCAGTGTATCTCAAACATAGTAAGAAGACAGTTTACATGGATCATCGTAGATATCTAGCCCCAAATGACCCAAAGAGAATTACAAGGACATCAGTTGAGAAGAGGTCTGCTCCAAAGCCCTTAACTGGATTCGATATCATGGAGGAGCTATCTTCATTTAATAATGTGTTTGGAAAGTCACACAAGAAGAAAACGAATAGTAGTTGTGCTTGGAAGAAAAAGTCAATATTCTTTGAACTACCATATTGGAAGTTCAATGAATGTCGACATAACCTAGATGTAATGCACATAGAGAAAAATATATGTGACAGTTTGATCGGAACACTATTGGACATCCCTGGGAAAAGTAAGGATCACACAAAAGCACGGTTGGACCTCGTGGAATTAGGTCTTAAAAAAGACCTACAACCTGTTCTTAGTGATGACGGAAAGCATATTATTTTGAAAAAGGCACAGTTTTCACTTTCTGCCAAAGAAAAAGAGTTGTTTTGTGTTGCTTTAAAAGGAGTAAAACTACCTTATGGTTGTGGATCACATATTGCGCGTTGTGTACATCTTTTAGAGAAGAAAGTATCGGGTTATAAGAGCCATGATGCTCATATCATGCTTCACTTCTTGATCCAGGTGGCAATAAGAAGAACACTGCCCAAGCATGTTGCCATTCCATTAATTAGGCTTGGTTCATTTTTTCAAAAAATTTGCAGTAAAGTTTTTTTACCAGAAGAGCTTGATCAATTGGAGTTAGAAATCAAGGAAGTTTTGTGTGATCTTGAAAACATTTTTTTGCCATGTTTTTTTGACATAATGATCCATTTGCCCATTCATTTGGTAAGAGAGATTAGGCTTGGTGGACCAGTTCCATATCGTTGGATGTATTTTATGGAGCGTTATCTTTGCAAGTTGAAAACATATGTTCGTAATAGAAGTCGTCCAGAGGGTTCTATAGCAGAAGGGTACCTTATCGAAGAATGTTTGACATTTTGCTCTCGCTATTTACATGATGGTTCAAATAGAAAGCTACATAGTGTCTCTAAGGATCTGGATGCCAATACGGACTTCACAATATTTAACGTGACTGGTTATCCACTTGGTGGAGTTAAAAGAAAAAAGGGAAAGCTATTCACCTTAGATGATATCACGTCTAAGCTGGCACATCGTTATGTTTTATTCAACTCAGATAATGAAGAGATAGAAGAGTTGGTCCGGTAAGAGAATGAATACATCATATCATGCTATTTATACATACTAACTTTATTATCTTAACATATTATATCTTTTTTGTGTATAGAAAACATCAGGATCAAGTGCGTAGAGACAAAAAACGAAGTAGGTGGGCACAAGAATATAATCATAGTCATGAATTCACAAACTGGCTAAAGGATAATATAGCACATTACTCCGTGTCAGACAACTTATTTTGGTTAGCAAAGGGACCATGTCCTAGTGCGAAGAGATATACCGGATATTCTGTGAATGGGTACCACTTTTATACAAAAGATCGTGATGAAAGATGCAATACTCAGAATAGTGGAGTAACTGTAACTGCCATGACAAACAGTTTTGCAAGTTCTAAAGACAAGAATCCCATCACTGGTGATGTCATCTACTACGGTGCAATACTAGATATAATTGAATTAAATTACTGGTCAAAGTTCAAGATTGTGTTGTTCAGATGCGAATGGTATCAAACCGAAAAAGATGAATATGGGCTTACATGCATTAACTCCACAAAATTTTGCTCGTCAGATGATCCATTTGTGATTCCTTCACAAGTACATCAGGTGTTCTATGTGGTAGATCCCGTTATAATGAGCTATCATACGTTATGGAAAGAGTTCCTAGAGGTTTCTTTGATTCGGACACACAAATAAATGAAGATGATGAAATTACCTACTGGAAAGAGCCTATAGATCATCGAGCTCAAAATTTCTCATATGTTTCCAGTGATGAAATTAATGGGGCCAGAGAAGATCTTGATCCAACTATACTTGATGCTCAAGTTGAGACAGTAAATGTTGGACAATCAAGCACGGGCATCACAAGTGAATCCGAAGAAGAAGATGATACGCTATGGGATTGGATGCATGCTAGTGATGAAGAGCAATAACTTCATTCTACTTTTCATTGCTTTTTATAACATGTCCATTGATTTTTCCTTGCATTGTTATTTGTTTGAAACTGTTTCTTAAATGATTTGGGTTATTAATTAATTTATTCTTGTTTTAATGTGAAAAGTTGTATCCCTTTGGTGTATTTTGATGCATTCATTATTTTTTCTTATGAATTATTACTTTTATGATTGTATGGATCAAAGCATCTCTTTAGACAGTATGTTCTCTGTTGTAGGTTTTACTTTGTGTATATAAGTGTTTTCTTTAGATAATGTACTTATACATATAACTTAAATAGTGTTCCAGCTGACATATCTTATTTGTGATTCAGAGAGACATGGACAAAACAAAAAAGCATAATGTGCCAAGGAATTTAGCATCAAAGCGAACATCAACTACATTTGGAGACAATATGTCAGAATATGAGAAACAACGTTTACTCAGAGTTCGTGAGAATAAGGAAATGATGCTCAAATTAAAACTTACTGATATAAGTTCTTCACTAACAAGTTTGGTGGATAGTCAGAACGGGATAAAGAGAAAAGAGAAACTGAGGAATGATCCTAATTATGTTCCTACTGCTGAAGAAATTACTTCATTAGAGATGGTTGAAGGCGCAAATGTTCTGAAAAAGGTACACTTTACATATTTTTGATGTTATAATGTGTTACTTAAACATAGTAATGGTAATGTTTTCAATTTTGTAGAAAAAGCAACAGTATATCGCACCACAGTCACTCACTAGAGTTTTAAGGAATAAACAGCCTCAAGGCCTACCAAAATGTGATTTAAAGGTGCAAAATCAATTTGCAAAAGAAGTCACAACACAGAAGAACAAAAACAAGGGTCCACCCAGAGATGCAGTTATTAATATGGCTGAGTTTTTAAGATACAAATCTCAAGAGGAGAACCAGGAACCACAATTATCTCCAGAAAATGAAGGTTCAGTTTTAATACTTTTTCTAGATTGCTATTTTATTACTTTTGAATTCATAAATATTTAAAGATTCACACATGATAATATAGTACAAGGACAAATGGATTTTAGTTCATGGGAAGATGATGACATTTTTGATAGCATTGAGTCAGACAGTGAACAAGGTATGTATTTCAAGTTTTATTTTATTGTTATTCAATTGGCCTATCAATTATAACCTAAGTACTTTGTGTAGGTGGACATAAATCTAAAGAAGGGGATGATGATGTTATGATGGATCAATTCGTCGAAGAAGACGAGAATGAAGATGATTTTATAGAACACGGTCAATTAATTGGAGATGATGATGATGATGTTGAGGTTGATGTAAACGGTAATGAAATGCATGAAGGATCAAGTAAGTGCATTTTCTTTTTTCTTCTAATATTTTATGGTTCTTCTTCTTTCTTCTTCTCCTTCTCCTCCTCCTCCTCCTCCTCCTTCATTGTTTTATGTTCTTCTACAATCTGTAAAATAATGTGTATCGTGAGAAGTTTGAGATCCTCTACTTTTAAGAATATTATTTTTGCTTTAATTGGGATAAGAATATTGTTGCTCTCTGTGGACATCAATCTGATGCAGTGTATACTTTATTCTTTAAACTTTAGATACTTTTAAAACTTGTGCATTAAAAATTGCATTATTCAGTTCATTTTTATCAATATATTTGTTTCCTTGATAAATATTTTATGATGTATTTTACAGATGTTGTGGCACACGAAAGAAAAAAAAGAGGTCCTACAATGATGCATGCAGTACACGTGAGAGAACATCGTATATCCATCATATTAAATAAATTTGGACAACCTATTGGGCCCGATAAAGCCACACTGGATCAGTTTTCATCATTTTTGGGAACAGTGGCTCGTCATTATGCCTTTGCTCCACTAGTTACTCCAACTTGGACCCGTGTAGAAAACAAAAACAAGATGTGGGAATATGTATTGGTATGTTATGGTAATAATCAGATATTATAGTATATCAAATTGCATATTACTAATTTCTCGCTATTATTCTTTTTTCAGTCAAAATATGATGTCCCCATGCATGGACAAAAATGGGTCTTAAGTACAATGGGGTCTGCATGGAGGGTACACAAGTGTCGATTCAAGGAAAAGTTTTGCAAAACATATAAGGATAATATGACGAGATGGCGCCACCGCCCAAAAGACATTCCCCAAAGTGATTTTCGAGCTCTTTTAAAGCGATGGAATTGTAAAGATTATCAAGTACGTTAAATACATGTAAATGTGTATCTCGATTTCCTAATATTTTACACTAATTAATTATGAATAAATATTTTGTTTCTAGGCAAAATGTTCCCGTAACAAGCGCAGTCGTAGTTTCCAGAAGGACAATCACACAGCTGGTCGTGAGTCTTTTGCGAGGATTCGGGAAAGATTGGTATTTAGAGTACATATTTATATATATTGATTTTTAATTTAAAAGTATACATAACTTTTTTTTTACCCAGGAAACTATCCTTCCAAATTGTAATGACATACCTTTGTCAACTATGTTTGAAGTCACACGTAAAAGGACTGAGGGCCGCAACTACAAAGAGTGTAATGAAGATACTGTTGCAAAAGTGGTACGTCTTATGTGGTCTAATACTTTTGAATCATAGTCATTGAAAGACAGTGTGGTGAGTTGTTAGTTTTGATTTTTTTAATCAATTGTGAAGCAGGATTGTTAATATAGATTTTCATTGTTTAATTGCATATATTAAATTTGGGTGAAATGCAGTACTTGTATTACAGAGTATAGTTTTGATTTTTTAATCAATTGTGAAGCAGGGTTGTTAATATAGATTATCATTGTTTAATTGCATATATTTTTAGATGTGATAATTTTGGGTGAAATGCAGTACTTGTATTACAGAGTATCTACTACAAGGTGTAGCAACTTGTATTTGATGTTGTTATATACGAGGTTACTGTTCTACTAATAAATATTAGATTGGTTATTTTGATCCTATGTGATTGCCTGGATTTTTGAGCTGTTTTGGGGTGTTGAATATTTTGTACTCTTGTATACAGAATGTTGTTTTATAAGTTCTTTACAAGCTAGTAAGTGCAGCTTCGTTTCTGCAAATTTGTGCATGCAGTTTCTAAGTGATGTTGTCACTGCAAAATAGTGTAGTTTTTTGTGTAATTTTGAAGTGCAACTTTTAAGTGTAGCTATTAACTTTGCAACTTATATTCCCAACCATTTTTATTATTTGTAGGCCGAAATGAAGAACTATGAGGCACAGAACAAGGATGAAAGTGGTAGTGCAATAATTGATGGATATTCATTTGTTATGTCAAAAGAGGTTGATGGTCGTCCGATAATGTTTGGCAGAGGTGTGACCAAGAAAGATATCTCCAAAGTGAAAGATAATCCACAATCACATGTTGCGACTCCAAATGACATGGACACCGTAATAAGTGATTTGAGAAAGGAGATTGAATTAGTAAATGAGAAGAAGAATGCTGAAGGATTTAATTTTGTCAAAACTTGCTACTTTGATTCCAGATCTCGATTCGGATTTACTTGAACTATAGATTGGGCTGAAAGACACACCAGACATAGGTAGTTGATTGAACTTCGCAATATTTGTGAATTCATATATGATAGATACTTGATATCTTGTATTCTTGTACTAATTTATTCCTTTTCTCTGTGATGCAGGCCAGCAGCATAGACAAGCATAGACATGGCCAGTGGTGAAGATTGCAGTTTACTAGCGGCACTAGAATTTTATAGATTAGTTGGATATTCTTTCTGTCTATTTTTTGTTGAGCACGTTTGACATATTTTTTGGGCACTTCGACATTATGATGGATTATTTGAAGATGTTATTAAGTTTTATTTGAATAAAATATTCCTCCAGGGAAAGCTTATAAATGTATGTCGCGATTATTTTAATAGAAATATATTTATAAGATTTTGTATTATGCTTGCATGCCGCATAATTTATAAATTGATACTATATATACTAGTAATTAAAAAAACGACGCTGATACTTGAAGTGTGTGTGTGTATATATCGAAAATGCGTTAAAAAATAATGTTGCATAATCTTAATAATAATTTTACTTATAAGTCTCTAAAAGTGTTACATGAAATAAAAAAAATGTTACCTAATCTTTTCAATTAACCGTTGCATATTGTGAATGAATGTTGCTAAAGTACAAAACCACATGTTACGTAAACCTTATAAAGTGTTGCGTAAAGTAACACTTCAAATGTTGCATTTTACTAGAAAAATGTTGCATAAGATTCCGGGTATAGTGTTGCAAAAAAGTGTTGCATATATAATACTTATGCAACACTTCGATACAATGTTACTTATTACAATGAAAAGTGTTGCATGTGACCTTATGCAACGCGATCTGATGCAGCATCCTTGAAAATGTTGCATTAATTATTTTGTAACATTTTATCTATGTAATGTAACATTTTTCACGTGTTACATAATGTTCATTTTGTTGTAGTGTTTTTACTTACCAATCTTATTAATCAACTTCATTCTTTTACTAAATGGATAACTTTTTATTTCAAGCACATGTTGATTCAAAACTACAAATAGTAAATTGTACATACTCCTTTCATATTTTTTTGTTTATTACAATAGGCGTTGACACATTTTTTAAGAGTAATGTAGTAGGAGTAATAAATAAAATAGAAATATTAGGAGGGATGGTGAAAAAGTATGAAAAAGAAGATAAAAAGTAGAAAATGTAAGAGTAGTTTAGTATTTTAAAACAAAAACTTACCAAAAAAGTAAAGTGTACCAAATTTTTGAATACATCCAAAAGAGGAAAGTGTAGCAAACATTAAAATAGGGAGTGAGTAATATATTTCTTATTTTATTAATATAATACTCGTATGTTGTAAATACAACTTTTTAATAACTCACTAGCTTCAAGGATTGCATTAATTATATTAGCAAATACGTAGAAGAGAAGCAGGCGTCTCCCTATGGATTAGGGTTGGGGTTTCTCGGCGGCGTTCTTCTTTTCGATCGCGAAGGGAAGACCGCATCGGCTCGAGTTGTTTGGTTGGGCTGGCACGGGCCTTGGGACTGCTGCACAGCAGATCGTTGATCGCAACAGTTGGAAGACTTTCGAATGCAGCGGGGTTCAGGCAGTTTGGATCGCGGTTTCGCTTGGGTCATGGCCTGCTCGTTTGTGTTACTGGTTTCGGTTGGGGAAATACCATCAGGCGGAGATTCCGGGTTCACTCGTGCTGTAACACCCCACCCGGATCAACCCCACCGACCCGAGCGGTGTGTCACGAGGCAGAAACCGAAACGGACTTATTTAAAAATTCCATCAGGTTAGACCATATTTAATAGATTTACAAACATACTTTTATTTTTGAATAACTGGAACACATTAGCCCAAAATAAGTAAAAATTTATCAAACAGACATAACGTCAACATTACAAAATTCATTTAGCTGCAGCGGAAGGTTCTTACAAAATATCAAAATAAAGTTTATTTCAAATACGCATTCCATACTTTAAAGAACCCCAAAACAGACCATATGCATATGAATCCTATGCCTCCCTTCATCCCGATGCTTCAGGTTGATCTTGGACTTGACCTACGGGTAGGAAAAAACAAACAACTACCCGCTCAGCAATGTGCTGAGTGGTACGGTAATAACACATAACATATTGAAGCATATAACGGCATATCATAATTAGCATGTAATCATTCAAACAAATAACCATACCTGAGTGAGCTGGATAAGCTTTCATGTATTTTAGCATATTCATATACATAACAAAACAAGTTCAGATTTCCGATTATCAGATAATTCTTTTTTTTTTCTTTTAAAATGTATCATTAATCAGACAGATTAATTTACTTAGCCTTAAACTCAAGAAACTGGACCTAGACAGCGGAATACTAACGGTAAGGAATACAGTCTCGAGTCTGTACCCACATTACCCAGAAAGGATATGGAAACGTAATCGCCGGAGCTACACGTACCAAACCCTGACAGAAGCTAGCTGATCAGAAAGGACGAGATCACCGAAGAAATCCGATCCTTAACAGAAGAGTAATAGTGTTCTAAAAAGATTTCAGGAGTGTACGAAGTACACTAAACAGGAGAACACTAATTCCTCTAAAACAGAATTTCAGGAGTGTACGTAGTACACTAAACAGAACAGAAGTATTCACGTCAGAGTGCCAGACCGAAAGCAAGGCTTTTCAGAAAATATAACTTTAATATTTAATTATTACTTACGTATAGTAATTTAAATAAAATTAAAGTATTAATTCTACTGAAGTCATTTAGAAAATATATGTTCGTAAACTCACATAAGCAAGCAACTGATATACATACTTTACGCCTGTTTTCTAGAAATATATTTTAAGAATTCCTATACTTCATATACACACGTAACATGGAGAACATATACTACGTATCATATGTATATATAAATAACATTAATCAATCAATTAATACATACTTCGTATTTGTTAATTGGAAGTATATATTTTATACTTATGTTAAGCATTAGATTATGCAAGCATGTTATTAGTATATTATTTTTAAACACTTACGTATATATTATAAGTTCATATATATACACCCTAATATGCAGGTTATATTATACGTGTGTGTATATGAGCTAATGGATAGGTTATAAAGCTAAGGCACTAACTTTTTACTATATTATTTAATATACTTACGTAAACATATGTTTTCAGTTTATACGTATATAGATACTTTAGATAACATATTAACCACGTATATTTATGAAAATTCCTATCACTAACAAAACTACACAGAACAAGCTTTAATCTGCTAAACTTTATTTACTATATGTATGGCCGTTTCTTTTTAGTGTATTAGTTCTTATGAATTCAAAGAATATACTTTCTAAAACACACAAAATATCTTGAATTTACACAATGTTCATCATCCCCATAACATAACAGGAAACGGGGACGGAAATTAACATAACAATATCATACTAATCTAAACGGGGGCGGGAACGTACTGACCTTATATTGGAGATCTTAAGAGTACTCTATATTGATTCAAAATGCCTTCTTTAATTTCCCAGCTCCTTTCTTCCCTTCCCACTTGGTGAAATTCTTTCAGATTAATCTAAGTTATAACTAGTATTGGTTTGGCCGAAATGTGTGTTTTTTAAGAACAAAGAATAATTCTGGTCATATATATATATAGTGCTTGGCTGCCGTAGTAATTGAAATTGCTAGAAGAATGGACTTGGTTGTATTCTAACGTGTAAAATATATGGAGCTCCACTTCATAGCTAGCCATCCTTAGTCATCAAAATTTAGACTTCAAGATAAACCCAAGTCTGACATCCATGTTTATCCTTTTACTATTCACGTAAATATCTTAAACAATGTATTGTTTGTTTTGTTCCAACACATTAGATGACTCATCCTAAAACATAGTTGACTCATCATTTAGAAAGGTTCCAGGCTACGTGTTTTTTTTTTTTCGATTTAGAGAGTATAATATGTTAATTAAGTCTTAAAGTTAGAAAGTGAACTTTTAAGTTTATTCTTGTCATAAAATTTCTAACTTCTTCACGTTACTTTATTATTAATAATTCGTAAAAATAGGTTGGATATTAATTTCAAAGTTAAACAAGATTAATGATTAATTAAAGATAATCTTTGAGATTATATTTTTATGTAACTTAACAACTAGACCGGATTTTGGGGCGTTACATTTCTCTCCCTCTTAAAAGAATTTCGCCCTCGAAATTACCTTAGCTAGTGTCCTTGAATAGATGTGGATATTGGGTCAGCATAGCTTCTTCTGTTTCCCATGTTGCTTCTTCTGTGGTGTGGTTTCTCCAGAGAACTTTGACTAGAGGAACTTTTTTATTTCTTAACACTTTTACATCTCTTGCGAGTATCTGTACCGGCTCTTCTTCATATGTCAAATCTTTATCAATCTCCACAGTTCCGGGTGTCAGTACATGTGAAGGATCTGATCTGTACCTCCTTAGCATAGATACATGAAATACATCATGTATTTGACTTAGTTCGGGTGGTAATTCTAGTCGATAGGCTACAGGACCAATACGCTCAGTGATTTCATAAGGTCCAATAAACCTCGGACTTAACTTACCTTTTTTACCGAAACGAAGTACTTTCTTCCAAGGAGATACTTTCAGAAAAACTTTCTCTCCCATGTCATACTCGATATCACGACGCTTGAGATCTGCATATGATTTTTGTCTATCAGATGCCGTTTTGAGTCGTTCTTGAATCAATTTGATCTTCTCCTCCGTTTCTTGAATCATATCAGGCCCAATAATTTTTCTCTCGCTTAGCTCTGTCCAACAGACTGGAGTTCTGCACTTGCGACCATAGAGAGCTTCATATGGTGTCATTTGGATAGTAGCTTGATAGCTGTTGTTGTATGCAAACTCCATAAGAGGTAGATATTTCTCCCAACTTCCTTTGAATTCAATAGCACATCCTCGCATCATATCTTCAAGAATTTGAATAACTCTTTCAGATTGACCATCTGTTTGAGGATGAAAAGCTGTGCTGAAGTTTAGTTTTGTACCAAGTGCCTTCTGTAAACTTCCCCAAAACTGAGAAGTAAATCTTGGATCTCTATCAGACACAATAGACAGTGGTACCCCGTGTAATCGAACAATTTCTTGAATGTAGAGTTCTGCCAACTTATTCAAAGAGAAATCTCTTCGAATGGGAATGAAATGTGCAGATTTAGTAAGTCGATAAACAATTACCCAAACTGAGTCGTTCTTCTTGGGTGTCAACGGTAGACCTATCACAAAATCCATGGTTATGCGATCCCATTTCCATTCTGGTATAGTGATGGGTTGTAACAATCCAGATGGAACCTGGTGTTCGACTTTTACCTGTTGACAAGTAAGACACTTTGAAGTATACTCGGTGATATCACGTTTCATACCTGACCACCAATATAGGTTCTTCAAGTCTTTGAACATTTTGTTGCTTCCTGGGTGCATAGAGTATTTTGTTTCATGTGCCTCACAAAGGATTCTTTGTTTAATCTCCCCTTCCGGAACAACTAAACGTCCTCGAAAGTGCAATCCACCATTATCTTGTTTAGTGAAATCTGGTCTCTCCCCCTTAGAAACTGACTCTGCTATTTGAAGGCATCGATCATCAGATTTCTGAGCTGCTATGATTTCCTCTTGAAGTGAAGGTTTGAGATGTAATTCAGCTAGAGTTTTCCGGCTTAAAGCATCTGCCACGACATTTGCTTTTCCCGGGTGATAATCGATTACACAATCGTAATCCTTGATTAACTCTAACCAACGCCTTTGTCTCAAATTTAGCTCTTTCTGGGTTGGAAGATATTTCAGACTTTTGTGGTCGGTAAAGATATAACATCTTTCTCCATAAAGATAATGCCGCCAAATTTTTAGAGCGAAGACAATGGCTGCTAGCTCCAGATCGTGTGTGGGATAGTTCTTTTCGTGTTCTTTGAGTTGTCTTGAAGCATATGCGATTACCTTTCCTTCTTGCATTAGTACACATCCCAATCCATTATGAGATGCATCACTATACACGGTGAAGTCTTTACCGGATACAGGTTGGACAAGTACTGGAGCTTCAGTGAGAACTTTCTTTAGTTTATCAAAACTCTCTTGACAAGATGGTGTCCATTCAAAACGTGTATTCTTTTTTAGAAGTTTATGAAGGGGTGAAGCTATCAAGGAAAAGCCTTTAACAAAACGACGATAGTAACCAGCTAATCCCAGAAAACTTCGAACCTCTGACACATTTCGAGGCGGTTTCCAGTTTGTAATGGCTTGTACTTTGGTGGGATCCACGCTTATACCATCTGCTGAGATGACATGACCCAAGAAAATTACTTTATCAAGCCAAAATTCACACTTTGAAAACTTAGCATAGAGTTCGTGTTTCTTTAGTGTTTCCAGCACGATCTTGAGATGTTCCTTGTGTTCCTCCTCAGACTTTGAATAGATCAAGACGTCATCAATAAAGACAACAACGAATTGGTCAAGGAATGGTTTGAAAACTCTATTCATCAAGTCCATAAAAGCGGCCGGAGCATTGGTTAGCCCGAAAGGCATGACCAAAAATTCATAATGACCGTATCTGGTTCGAAATGCAGTCTTGGATACATCTTCTTTTTTTACAGGTAGTTGATGATATCCCGATCGAAGATCGATCTTTGAAAATACTCGCGCTCCTCTTAGTTGATCAAAAAGATCATCAATTCTCGGCAACGGGTAACGATTTTTCACCGTTACTTTGTTCAATTGTCGATAATCAATGCAAAGTCTCATAGAGCCATCTTTTTTCTTCACAAATAGAACCGGTGCACCCCATGGAGACACACTAGGTTGGATAAATCCCTTATCTAAGAGATCTTGAAGTTGTGCCTTTAACTCTTTCATCTCGGCAGGAGCCATTCGATATGGAGTTGCTGAAATGGGTGTTGTACCAGGTACTAATTCAATAGAAAATTCCACTTCTCGAGATGGTGGTAGACCCGGTAACTCTTCAGGAAAGACATCAGGAAAATTTCGAACGATGGGGATATCATTCACTGTCAGAGCTTCTTTCTTTGTGTCCCAAACATATGCTAGATATGCTTGACATCTCTTACGCATCAGCCTTTTCGCGTGCATCATAGAAATAAGTTGAGGTGGTTTTGGAAATAATTCTCCAGGTACAAGAATAGTATCACCATGTTCAGTTTGAAGTAGTAATGTTTTGTCTTGACAATTCACTACAGCTTTATGCTTAGAAAGCCAATCCATACCAAGAATTACATCAAATTCTCGATATGGTAATTCGATAAGATCCGCTTTGAATTGTTTTCCTTGAACCTCTAAAGGACATTGTCGAAATACTTCATTAACAATGATACTTTTCCCTAAAGGCGTGGATACCTCCATTTGAAAATCTAGATGCTCTTTTGGATGTTCATTTAAACAAGATGGACGAACACATATATAGGAATGTGTGGAACCAGGATCAATCAATGCAGATATATCAGTGTTGAAAAGGGTGAACATACCAATAATGACGTCATTTTCGGGTTGCTCTTCCCTGGCTTGCATGGCATAAGTCCGAGCTTGAGGACGACCTTGCGTAGGCCTGTTTACTGTTTCAGAGTTGTTTCTAGCATTACCCTGGGTACGAGTTTGTTGGCTCCTCTGCGGGGGCTGAGTAGGACGAACTGGTGCTGAAGAGGCATCACCTGTAACAAGCAATGGGCATTCTCGGAGCATGTGCCCCATTTGACCACAACGGAAACAAGCTCCCGATGCTCTTCTACATTCACCGAGATGGTGTTTACCACAAAAGGAACATAGCGGGACACTTTTAACCTGTGAGACTGGTGGTCGAGATTTGTTGCTACCAGATATGGACATGGCACGAGATGGTTCATTAAATCGGGACCAGTGACTCTGAGATTTGCCCTTCCCACTTTCATGTTTCTTTCCCGTCGAGTTCTTGGTCGGTGCTGAGTGTGAAAATGTTCCCTTACTAGTCTTTCTTCTACGCCACCCCTCAAAGCTTTGAGCGGCATCAATAAGCTGTGTGAAGCTGCTGTGGCGTAAGGTAACCACTTGGCCAGCGATTTCTTCGTTGAGCCCATATTCAAACTTCCGATATTTGTCAGCTTCCTCTCGCACCATATCTGCAGCATACTTGCTTAAACGAAGGAATTCATACGCATACTCCGCCACTGTCATGGATCCTTGTGTCAGATCCATAAATTGCCGTTTTCGTTCCTCTTGGTACCAGGCTGGAACAAATTGATCTATAAAACGTGCTTGGAAATAGTCCCACGTCACGGGTCTTGTTAGGTCAGGTCTGAGGAGAACTGATTTCCACCAATCGTAGGCTCCATGTTGCAGCAAGCTGATTGCATGTCGTGGGCGATCGGTCATTGGAACTTGAAGGTCTTCTAACACTCGAGCAGTTTGCTCGAGCCAAAATTCGGCAACTTCCGGTGTATCTCCCCTTTTTCCGAAGAAAATAGAGGCACCATTCCTTTTAAGCTTCTCGATTGTGATGGATTCTCGCGAATCTCCATTTGGAACCGCGTTTTGCACTAACCGCTGGAAAAACCCGGCCATTTGTTGCATAAATGGATCCGGCTGCTGATTTTCTTCATGATGCCCATTTACGTTTGCGGATCCGTGTACAGAGTGTTCACTAGGGTCTTCAGAAGACATTGCTAAGCCTAAATGTTTAAAATTAAATAATAACTTAATTATCTATTGTACTTACCAAATATTGGGATGAGAGGCGGCCTTCTAATATGCAATGCAAATTATAAAAATATACCCATTTACCCCAGGTTTAGAAGAACCATTTTAAAACCATTGGCTCTGATACCAAAATGTAACACCCCACCCGGATCAACCCCACCGACCCGAGCGGTGTGTCACGAGGCAGAAACCGAAACGGACTTATTTAAAAATTCCATCAGGTTAGACCATATTTAATAGATTTACAAACATACTTTTATTTTTGAATAACTGGAACACATTAGCCCAAAATAAGTAAAAATTTATCAAACAGACATAACGTCAACATTACAAAATTCATTTAGCTGCAGCGGAAGGTTCTTACAAAATATCAAAATAAAGTTTATTTCAAATACGCATTCCATACTTTAAAGAACCCCAAAACAGACCATATGCATATGAATCCTATGCCTCCCTTCATCCCGATGCTTCAGGTTGATCTTGGACTTGACCTACGGGTAGGAAAAAACAAACAACTACCCGCTCAGCAATGTGCTGAGTGGTACGGTAATAACACATAACATATTGAAGCATATAACGGCATATCATAATTAGCATGTAATCATTCAAACAAATAACCATACCTGAGTGAGCTGGATAAGCTTTCATGTATTTTAGCATATTCATATACATAACAAAACAAGTTCAGATTTCCGATTATCAGATAATTCTTTTTTTTTTCTTTTAAAATGTATCATTAATCAGACAGATTAATTTACTTAGCCTTAAACTCAAGAAACTGGACCTAGACAGCGGAATACTAACGGTAAGGAATACAGTCTCGAGTCTGTACCCACATTACCCAGAAAGGATATGGAAACGTAATCGCCGGAGCTACACGTACCAAACCCTGACAGAAGCTAGCTGATCAGAAAGGACGAGATCACCGAAGAAATCCGATCCTTAACAGAAGAGTAATAGTGTTCTAAAAAGATTTCAGGAGTGTACGAAGTACACTAAACAGGAGAACACTAATTCCTCTAAAACAGAATTTCAGGAGTGTACGTAGTACACTAAACAGAACAGAAGTATTCACGTCAGAGTGCCAGACCGAAAGCAAGGCTTTTCAGAAAATATAACTTTAATATTTAATTATTACTTACGTATAGTAATTTAAATAAAATTAAAGTATTAATTCTACTGAAGTCATTTAGAAAATATATGTTCGTAAACTCACATAAGCAAGCAACTGATATACATACTTTACGCCTGTTTTCTAGAAATATATTTTAAGAATTCCTATACTTCATATACACACGTAACATGGAGAACATATACTACGTATCATATGTATATATAAATAACATTAATCAATCAATTAATACATACTTCGTATTTGTTAATTGGAAGTATATATTTTATACTTATGTTAAGCATTAGATTATGCAAGCATGTTATTAGTATATTATTTTTAAACACTTACGTATATATTATAAGTTCATATATATACACCCTAATATGCAGGTTATATTATACGTGTGTGTATATGAGCTAATGGATAGGTTATAAAGCTAAGGCACTAACTTTTTACTATATTATTTAATATACTTACGTAAACATATGTTTTCAGTTTATACGTATATAGATACTTTAGATAACATATTAACCACGTATATTTATGAAAATTCCTATCACTAACAAAACTACACAGAACAAGCTTTAATCTGCTAAACTTTATTTACTATATGTATGGCCGTTTCTTTTTAGTGTATTAGTTCTTATGAATTCAAAGAATATACTTTCTAAAACACACAAAATATCTTGAATTTACACAATGTTCATCATCCCCATAACATAACAGGAAACGGGGACGGAAATTAACATAACAATATCATACTAATCTAAACGGGGGCGGGAACGTACTGACCTTATATTGGAGATCTTAAGAGTACTCTATATTGATTCAAAATGCCTTCTTTAATTTCCCAGCTCCTTTCTTCCCTTCCCACTTGGTGAAATTCTTTCAGATTAATCTAAGTTATAACTAGTATTGGTTTGGCCGAAATGTGTGTTTTTTAAGAACAAAGAATAATTCTGGTCATATATATATATAGTGCTTGGCTGCCGTAGTAATTGAAATTGCTAGAAGAATGGACTTGGTTGTATTCTAACGTGTAAAATATATGGAGCTCCACTTCATAGCTAGCCATCCTTAGTCATCAAAATTTAGACTTCAAGATAAACCCAAGTCTGACATCCATGTTTATCCTTTTACTATTCACGTAAATATCTTAAACAATGTATTGTTTGTTTTGTTCCAACACATTAGATGACTCATCCTAAAACATAGTTGACTCATCATTTAGAAAGGTTCCAGGCTACGTGTTTTTTTTTTTTCGATTTAGAGAGTATAATATGTTAATTAAGTCTTAAAGTTAGAAAGTGAACTTTTAAGTTTATTCTTGTCATAAAATTTCTAACTTCTTCACGTTACTTTATTATTAATAATTCGTAAAAATAGGTTGGATATTAATTTCAAAGTTAAACAAGATTAATGATTAATTAAAGATAATCTTTGAGATTATATTTTTATGTAACTTAACAACTAGACCGGATTTTGGGGCGTTACATTTCTCTCCCTCTTAAAAGAATTTCGCCCTCGAAATTACCTTAGCTAGTGTCCTTGAATAGATGTGGATATTGGGTCAGCATAGCTTCTTCTGTTTCCCATGTTGCTTCTTCTGTGGTGTGGTTTCTCCAGAGAACTTTGACTAGAGGAACTTTTTTATTTCTTAACACTTTTACATCTCTTGCGAGTATCTGTACCGGCTCTTCTTCATATGTCAAATCTTTATCAATCTCCACAGTTCCGGGTGTCAGTACATGTGAAGGATCTGATCTGTACCTCCTTAGCATAGATACATGAAATACATCATGTATTTGACTTAGTTCGGGTGGTAATTCTAGTCGATAGGCTACAGGACCAATACGCTCAGTGATTTCATAAGGTCCAATAAACCTCGGACTTAACTTACCTTTTTTACCGAAACGAAGTACTTTCTTCCAAGGAGATACTTTCAGAAAAACTTTCTCTCCCATGTCATACTCGATATCACGACGCTTGAGATCTGCATATGATTTTTGTCTATCAGATGCCGTTTTGAGTCGTTCTTGAATCAATTTGATCTTCTCCTCCGTTTCTTGAATCATATCAGGCCCAATAATTTTTCTCTCGCTTAGCTCTGTCCAACAGACTGGAGTTCTGCACTTGCGACCATAGAGAGCTTCATATGGTGTCATTTGGATAGTAGCTTGATAGCTGTTGTTGTATGCAAACTCCATAAGAGGTAGATATTTCTCCCAACTTCCTTTGAATTCAATAGCACATCCTCGCATCATATCTTCAAGAATTTGAATAACTCTTTCAGATTGACCATCTGTTTGAGGATGAAAAGCTGTGCTGAAGTTTAGTTTTGTACCAAGTGCCTTCTGTAAACTTCCCCAAAACTGAGAAGTAAATCTTGGATCTCTATCAGACACAATAGACAGTGGTACCCCGTGTAATCGAACAATTTCTTGAATGTAGAGTTCTGCCAACTTATTCAAAGAGAAATCTCTTCGAATGGGAATGAAATGTGCAGATTTAGTAAGTCGATAAACAATTACCCAAACTGAGTCGTTCTTCTTGGGTGTCAACGGTAGACCTATCACAAAATCCATGGTTATGCGATCCCATTTCCATTCTGGTATAGTGATGGGTTGTAACAATCCAGATGGAACCTGGTGTTCGACTTTTACCTGTTGACAAGTAAGACACTTTGAAGTATACTCGGTGATATCACGTTTCATACCTGACCACCAATATAGGTTCTTCAAGTCTTTGAACATTTTGTTGCTTCCTGGGTGCATAGAGTATTTTGTTTCATGTGCCTCACAAAGGATTCTTTGTTTAATCTCCCCTTCCGGAACAACTAAACGTCCTCGAAAGTGCAATCCACCATTATCTTGTTTAGTGAAATCTGGTCTCTCCCCCTTAGAAACTGACTCTGCTATTTGAAGGCATCGATCATCAGATTTCTGAGCTGCTATGATTTCCTCTTGAAGTGAAGGTTTGAGATGTAATTCAGCTAGAGTTTTCCGGCTTAAAGCATCTGCCACGACATTTGCTTTTCCCGGGTGATAATCGATTACACAATCGTAATCCTTGATTAACTCTAACCAACGCCTTTGTCTCAAATTTAGCTCTTTCTGGGTTGGAAGATATTTCAGACTTTTGTGGTCGGTAAAGATATAACATCTTTCTCCATAAAGATAATGCCGCCAAATTTTTAGAGCGAAGACAATGGCTGCTAGCTCCAGATCGTGTGTGGGATAGTTCTTTTCGTGTTCTTTGAGTTGTCTTGAAGCATATGCGATTACCTTTCCTTCTTGCATTAGTACACATCCCAATCCATTATGAGATGCATCACTATACACGGTGAAGTCTTTACCGGATACAGGTTGGACAAGTACTGGAGCTTCAGTGAGAACTTTCTTTAGTTTATCAAAACTCTCTTGACAAGATGGTGTCCATTCAAAACGTGTATTCTTTTTTAGAAGTTTATGAAGGGGTGAAGCTATCAAGGAAAAGCCTTTAACAAAACGACGATAGTAACCAGCTAATCCCAGAAAACTTCGAACCTCTGACACATTTCGAGGCGGTTTCCAGTTTGTAATGGCTTGTACTTTGGTGGGATCCACGCTTATACCATCTGCTGAGATGACATGACCCAAGAAAATTACTTTATCAAGCCAAAATTCACACTTTGAAAACTTAGCATAGAGTTCGTGTTTCTTTAGTGTTTCCAGCACGATCTTGAGATGTTCCTTGTGTTCCTCCTCAGACTTTGAATAGATCAAGACGTCATCAATAAAGACAACAACGAATTGGTCAAGGAATGGTTTGAAAACTCTATTCATCAAGTCCATAAAAGCGGCCGGAGCATTGGTTAGCCCGAAAGGCATGACCAAAAATTCATAATGACCGTATCTGGTTCGAAATGCAGTCTTGGATACATCTTCTTTTTTTACAGGTAGTTGATGATATCCCGATCGAAGATCGATCTTTGAAAATACTCGCGCTCCTCTTAGTTGATCAAAAAGATCATCAATTCTCGGCAACGGGTAACGATTTTTCACCGTTACTTTGTTCAATTGTCGATAATCAATGCAAAGTCTCATAGAGCCATCTTTTTTCTTCACAAATAGAACCGGTGCACCCCATGGAGACACACTAGGTTGGATAAATCCCTTATCTAAGAGATCTTGAAGTTGTGCCTTTAACTCTTTCATCTCGGCAGGAGCCATTCGATATGGAGTTGCTGAAATGGGTGTTGTACCAGGTACTAATTCAATAGAAAATTCCACTTCTCGAGATGGTGGTAGACCCGGTAACTCTTCAGGAAAGACATCAGGAAAATTTCGAACGATGGGGATATCATTCACTGTCAGAGCTTCTTTCTTTGTGTCCCAAACATATGCTAGATATGCTTGACATCTCTTACGCATCAGCCTTTTCGCGTGCATCATAGAAATAAGTTGAGGTGGTTTTGGAAATAATTCTCCAGGTACAAGAATAGTATCACCATGTTCAGTTTGAAGTAGTAATGTTTTGTCTTGACAATTCACTACAGCTTTATGCTTAGAAAGCCAATCCATACCAAGAATTACATCAAATTCTCGATATGGTAATTCGATAAGATCCGCTTTGAATTGTTTTCCTTGAACCTCTAAAGGACATTGTCGAAATACTTCATTAACAATGATACTTTTCCCTAAAGGCGTGGATACCTCCATTTGAAAATCTAGATGCTCTTTTGGATGTTCATTTAAACAAGATGGACGAACACATATATAGGAATGTGTGGAACCAGGATCAATCAATGCAGATATATCAGTGTTGAAAAGGGTGAACATACCAATAATGACGTCATTTTCGGGTTGCTCTTCCCTGGCTTGCATGGCATAAGTCCGAGCTTGAGGACGACCTTGCGTAGGCCTGTTTACTGTTTCAGAGTTGTTTCTAGCATTACCCTGGGTACGAGTTTGTTGGCTCCTCTGCGGGGGCTGAGTAGGACGAACTGGTGCTGAAGAGGCATCACCTGTAACAAGCAATGGGCATTCTCGGAGCATGTGCCCCATTTGACCACAACGGAAACAAGCTCCCGATGCTCTTCTACATTCACCGAGATGGTGTTTACCACAAAAGGAACATAGCGGGACACTTTTAACCTGTGAGACTGGTGGTCGAGATTTGTTGCTACCAGATATGGACATGGCACGAGATGGTTCATTAAATCGGGACCAGTGACTCTGAGATTTGCCCTTCCCACTTTCATGTTTCTTTCCCGTCGAGTTCTTGGTCGGTGCTGAGTGTGAAAATGTTCCCTTACTAGTCTTTCTTCTACGCCACCCCTCAAAGCTTTGAGCGGCATCAATAAGCTGTGTGAAGCTGCTGTGGCGTAAGGTAACCACTTGGCCAGCGATTTCTTCGTTGAGCCCATATTCAAACTTCCGATATTTGTCAGCTTCCTCTCGCACCATATCTGCAGCATACTTGCTTAAACGAAGGAATTCATACGCATACTCCGCCACTGTCATGGATCCTTGTGTCAGATCCATAAATTGCCGTTTTCGTTCCTCTTGGTACCAGGCTGGAACAAATTGATCTATAAAACGTGCTTGGAAATAGTCCCACGTCACGGGTCTTGTTAGGTCAGGTCTGAGGAGAACTGATTTCCACCAATCGTAGGCTCCATGTTGCAGCAAGCTGATTGCATGTCGTGGGCGATCGGTCATTGGAACTTGAAGGTCTTCTAACACTCGAGCAGTTTGCTCGAGCCAAAATTCGGCAACTTCCGGTGTATCTCCCCTTTTTCCGAAGAAAATAGAGGCACCATTCCTTTTAAGCTTCTCGATTGTGATGGATTCTCGCGAATCTCCATTTGGAACCGCGTTTTGCACTAACCGCTGGAAAAACCCGGCCATTTGTTGCATAAATGGATCCGGCTGCTGATTTTCTTCATGATGCCCATTTACGTTTGCGGATCCGTGTACAGAGTGTTCACTAGGGTCTTCAGAAGACATTGCTAAGCCTAAATGTTTAAAATTAAATAATAACTTAATTATCTATTGTACTTACCAAATATTGGGATGAGAGGCGGCCTTCTAATATGCAATGCAAATTATAAAAATATACCCATTTACCCCAGGTTTAGAAGAACCATTTTAAAACCATTGGCTCTGATACCAAAATGTAACACCCCACCCGGATCAACCCCACCGACCCGAGCGGTGTGTCACGAGGCAGAAACCGAAACGGACTTATTTAAAAATTCCATCAGGTTAGACCATATTTAATAGATTTACAAACATACTTTTATTTTTGAATAACTGGAACACATTAGCCCAAAATAAGTAAAAATTTATCAAACAGACATAACGTCAACATTACAAAATTCATTTAGCTGCAGCGGAAGGTTCTTACAAAATATCAAAATAAAGTTTATTTCAAATACGCATTCCATACTTTAAAGAACCCCAAAACAGACCATATGCATATGAATCCTATGCCTCCCTTCATCCCGATGCTTCAGGTTGATCTTGGACTTGACCTACGGGTAGGAAAAAACAAACAACTACCCGCTCAGCAATGTGCTGAGTGGTACGGTAATAACACATAACATATTGAAGCATATAACGGCATATCATAATTAGCATGTAATCATTCAAACAAATAACCATACCTGAGTGAGCTGGATAAGCTTTCATGTATTTTAGCATATTCATATACATAACAAAACAAGTTCAGATTTCCGATTATCAGATAATTCTTTTTTTTTTCTTTTAAAATGTATCATTAATCAGACAGATTAATTTACTTAGCCTTAAACTCAAGAAACTGGACCTAGACAGCGGAATACTAACGGTAAGGAATACAGTCTCGAGTCTGTACCCACATTACCCAGAAAGGATATGGAAACGTAATCGCCGGAGCTACACGTACCAATCCCTGACAGAAGCTAGCTGATCAGAAAGGACGAGATCACCGAAGAAATCCGATCCTTAACAGAAGAGTAATAGTGTTCTAAAAAGATTTCAGGAGTGTACGAAGTACACTAAACAGGAGAACACTAATTCCTCTAAAACAGAATTTCAGGAGTGTACGTAGTACACTAAACAGAACAGAAGTATTCACGTCAGAGTGCCAGACCGAAAGCAAGGCTTTTCAGAAAATATAACTTTAATATTTAATTATTACTTACGTATAGTAATTTAAATAAAATTAAAGTATTAATTCTACTGAAGTCATTTAGAAAATATATGTTCGTAAACTCACATAAGCAAGCAACTGATATACATACTTTACGCCTGTTTTCTAGAAATATATTTTAAGAATTCCTATACTTCATATACACACGTAACATGGAGAACATATACTACGTATCATATGTATATATAAATAACATTAATCAATCAATTAATACATACTTCGTATTTGTTAATTGGAAGTATATATTTTATACTTATGTTAAGCATTAGATTATGCAAGCATGTTATTAGTATATTATTTTTAAACACTTACGTATATATTATAAGTTCATATATATACACCCTAATATGCAGGTTATATTATACGTGTGTGTATATGAGCTAATGGATAGGTTATAAAGCTAAGGCACTAACTTTTTACTATATTATTTAATATACTTACGTAAACATATGTTTTCAGTTTATACGTATATAGATACTTTAGATAACATATTAACCACGTATATTTATGAAAATTCCTATCACTAACAAAACTACACAGAACAAGCTTTAATCTGCTAAACTTTATTTACTATATGTATGGCCGTTTCTTTTTAGTGTATTAGTTCTTATGAATTCAAAGAATATACTTTCTAAAACACACAAAATATCTTGAATTTACACAATGTTCATCATCCCCATAACATAACAGGAAACGGGGACGGAAATTAACATAACAATATCATACTAATCTAAACGGGGACGGGAACGTACTGACCTTATATTGGAGATCTTAAGAGTACTCTATATTGATTCAAAATGCCTTCTTTAATTTCCCAGCTCCTTTCTTCCCTTCCCACTTGGTGAAATTCTTTCAGATTAATCTAAGTTATAACTAGTATTGGTTTGGCCGAAATGTGTGTTTTTTAAGAACAAAGAATAATTCTGGTCATATATATATATAGTGCTTGGCTGCCGTAGTAATTGAAATTGCTAGAAGAATGGACTTGGTTGTATTCTAACGTGTAAAATATATGGAGCTCCACTTCATAGCTAGCCATCCTTAGTCATCAAAATTTAGACTTCAAGATAAACCCAAGTCTGACATCCATGTTTATCCTTTTACTATTCACGTAAATATCTTAAACAATGTATTGTTTGTTTTGTTCCAACACATTAGATGACTCATCCTAAAACATAGTTGACTCATCATTTAGAAAGGTTCCAGGCTACGTGTTTTTTTTTTTCGATTTAGAGAGTATAATATGTTAATTAAGTCTTAAAGTTAGAAAGTGAACTTTTAAGTTTATTCTTGTCATAAAATTTCTAACTTCTTCACGTTACTTTATTATTAATAATTCGTAAAAATAGGTTGGATATTAATTTCAAAGTTAAACAAGATTAATGATTAATTAAAGATAATCTTTGAGATTATATTTTTATGTAACTTAACAACTAGACCGGATTTTGGGGCGTTACACGTGCTATAATTGCAGGGGGTAAGAAAGTGTCTTTGGAATTTGTGGTGGTAGAATCGCAAGGAATTTTTCAAGACGAAGGTTTGATGATTGATCGGGCTGAACTTGCAAGTATACAAGTGCCGATGTAGTAATAAATTACCGGTAAATACCGGGTCGATCCACAGGGAAATGGGTTGATATTATAAAGTCGAGTATTGAATGCAAAGATTGTAAATGGTAAAGTTTTTAGGAACTTTGTTCTTTAAGGTTGATTTAAACAAGAATAAGAATTACTAAGGCAATCGGGATTCACCTAAATGCTTTAATAGTTATTTAATAATAGTTCTTTCCCAATAATCGTGAATACGATGTCGCTAATATATTCTCAACTCCGGTTAAGGCAGCGAGAGCGTGGTTTTCGTTACGTGTAAGTCCCGTTACGGCTTACATTCATCTACCAAAAACCCCGTTGAATATCAAGACATCACACCCGTATCATATAAGACCGGATATATTTCTATTCTCGGTACTATATATGTTTATCCTTTAATGTTCATAGTTTAGACTTCAACGTTAATTGCAAGCATAAACTAAATTTAACATACTTCTATGTTGTACACCATAGTCATAAACAATCAAAATATAAAGGATAAATCACAATTTATTGGTTTAGAACTTTTATCAAACACCTAGTGTACATAGAGGTTCATCCCTAGCCTTAGCTAAGAAGTTAGCCTCTAATGCTCATATTAATCACAATACAATATTGAAATGTAATGGAACATGAAATTACAAAGGAAATAATACCTAAACACCAATGGTTTCGGAGGTTGAAGTTTCCTCCTCAAGAACTTGAAGAACAAAAGCAAAAACAAAGTATAAAGACTAAAAATTAATCTATGGAATGGAATGATCCTCTTGTTTGATGAATTGGGGGCTTTATATAGGCTAAAGATTGGCATCTTTTAGTCCATTCGAGCCCAGCAATCAAGCATGGAAGAAATATTTGATCAGATCATTAGGAAAGTGGGTTTTTCCCATCAAGATCTTGCTGCACGTCTCTATGTTTTGTGCAGAATCGGGATTAACCGGCGCCGGTTATAGGGGTGGACCGGCGCCGGTTTTACTTCGCAGCTGGAAATCTGTTAAAAATTGGTATAACCGGCGCCGGTTATAGGGGTGGACCGGCGCCGGTTGACCTTCGGCACACCGTGGTAAAACTGTTTAAGATGAAACCGGCGCCGGTTTTAAAGCATGACCGGTGCCGGTTTTCCCCTGCACTGCAATTCTTCATTTTTCGCTCCATTTTACGCCCGTGGCTGACCCCGAAGTGTCGGTTCTCGGCCCCTTTTGATCGTTGACTCCCGTTTCTTCATCTTTGATGTATTTGTGCGATTTTTTACTCAAAATGGGATTTATACCTGCTCTGTCTTTGAATATTTGTACAGATAATCATAATTACCTATATAAAATATAGGTAACTATTGTGCTTATCAAATCCCCCACACTTGAGCATTGCTTGTCCTCAAGCAATTTCTTCACCTTTGGATGTCTTGGTTAGTTTCAACAAAAATATATGAACAAAAATAAATCAATTTTTTTAAGAGAGATAAAAAAAATGACATATAAACTCTTTTATCATTCTCGGTCCAAAAACCATTTTTTTCAATTAAACACAAAAAGTATCATTTAGATTTAGAAAACTACTTATACTCTTGAAAATAAAGAAATGATTTGTGACTATGGTTTTTTTTTTGGGTGAGTGGGATGGCTTTTTGGTGTTTTTGACTTTTAAGTTGTATGAATCAATTGAACTTCCAAGATGAGACCATGAGTTTTTTTTTTTTTCTTTTCTTTTTTTTTTTTTTTTTTTTTTTCAAACTCATTTGAGAAGGTCTTCAACTAGTATTTACTGAAAGTCATTTGATGATGCCAATTTATTTGATGAGGTGTGAGAGTGGGTTTTGTGTTCCAAAATGGTGCTTGAATGTAGTATTTGACCATTTTTGGAAATGAAGGAAGGAGATGCTTTCTAGTCACAAGAATTTATTTTTTTTTTTTTTTTTGGAATAATTTTCAAGAGTAAAGAGTAGTCTAAAAAAATGATAGGTTTTTGTAAATAATTAAAAAAAACTTTCTCAACCAAATACCCGTTAAAAAGAGAAATATGAAAATTTTACCTTCCTAAAAAAAAAAAATTATTTTTGCACACATAATTTGTTTTAACTACCCATGAGATGCACCCCCCCCACACTTATAATACATTGTCTCAATGTATCATGCATGATAAACAAAATACTTTCAACATCCACAATAAAATGTGTTTGAGAAAAGCAATGTCATAGAAAAAGCATTAACAACAACGCTGTAATTAATTTTCCGGGTCTTGAGGGGGGTACCCATGTTGGGAGTAGTAGTAGTCGGCGAATCTGTCGAAACGCTCCTCAAACCTCTGTTGTCTCTCCTCTTGCGTGTCCATCCGCGTATGCATGCGGGCCATGGAGTGCATCAAGTAGGCCATCGCGGGGTCGGTAGTGTGTGGCGGTTGTGGTGGCACCGGTGGCTCGGGTACGGCTCCATCGTCGTGAGCATCCTCCATTTCTTCTTCTCCATGTACCTCTTCCGCTCTCCTCGCCTCCTCCTCATCATGTAAGTTAGCAAAAAATCGTCCGGGGAACGTCCACTCTCCATCCGAAAGTTTATGTTGAAGGGCGGCCATGGTGGTATTGTCCAAAATGTTGGAGTCATCTGTGTAGATGACTTCTTCTCCTCTTAAATCCACCTTATAATGTTTGAATACCAAGGTGAGTAAAAGAGGAAAACAAAAGTTTTTGTCACCTCTTTTGGAGAGCACCACGGTCTTCATATCTTTGATAATGAGGTGGGGGAGAGATATTTTCGGAGTTTCTCCCAACCCCTCTACCATTTTAGAGAGAAGGTAGAGGTCTATTTTTCGGATGACATGACGGTCACTTGCTCGGGGGACAAGGTTGAATCCAATGAGATAAATGATGAGTCGCTCACGGATGTTCAAATATTTAGTGAAGAGCTTTGGGAGTTCATACCTTTCCATTGTTCGAACTTCATCATAAGTCTTGTCACTGGAGATTCCTTTAAGGGTAAATTCCAGGGTTGTGCCGTCATCGGGGACCTTGAGGAGGCGGGAGAGAAAACTTGGATCAATCTTTATGTTCTTGCCTTTGACAAATGAGTGAATGACGGCATACCCAGTTTGTTTGTCCGTGATGTTGGCGTAGAACTCACGGACCAGTTGGGGGTAGTACGCCCCTGTTAGGGTAAGCATCACAGCCCACCCTAGCTCCATGAATGCCTCCGTTAGTTCAAAAGTGGCGTCGATGATCGGGTCAACTGTTTTCTCCACCACCATTCCCCATTTTTTTCTTGTTTCGTACCACTCCTCATTTTCATGAGAGGTGAAACGGGGGTGGGAGTATGAAGAAGAAGAGGCACCGTCATTTTGCTTCCTTTTTGGGGCCATACCTGCATGGTTAGAAGAGAAATAGGCACACAACACCATAAACTTCATCAATTCAAGGTATATTTTTCTAAATTGTTCATTAATTTTCCCAAAATTTCAAGTTTAATCACAAATTAAATGCAACAATGATGTTTGGAATGTTTATATATCAACACAAAAGTATTTCAGTGTTATTCAAGTCATCAATTGTAGAAATAATTTGAAATTAAGCATGAAATTCGGACCTAGGGTTGAAAAAAAAGAAAAATTTGCAAGAACTTCCCCCAATTCTCAACTTTAATCTGAAACTTTTGGCAAGAGTCATGTTTACATTCATCATATAAGCACAAGTGATCAACTTCTAACAATTATAAACATGTAATTCGGCCAAAAATCGAAGAAGAAGCAAGGATTTCGAAAATTGAAAAAAAATTGGGGGTTTAGCTTTTTTACCTTGATTTTGTGGAGAAGAAGCTTGAAGATGATGTTGTGGAGCCTTGAGAGTGATGGGTTTGGGTTGTTTTGACCTTAGAACTCGAAGCTATGGAGATTTGAGGGAGTGGGTGTCGTTTTTTTGGGAGCTTTCGTCCGAGGGGTTGCTGTTTTGGCTCGTGAGAATGACGGAAAGACGAGCTGGTGTTGGGTTAAAAACGGGTCAACCGGCGCCGGTTATAGGGGTGGACCGG
This sequence comes from Cuscuta epithymum, assembly GCA_945859915.1. NCBI lineage: Eukaryota > Viridiplantae > Streptophyta > Magnoliopsida > Solanales > Convolvulaceae > Cuscuta > Cuscuta epithymum. The sequence continues at coordinate 520,996 of CAMAPF010000094.1, read as the reverse complement.
CGCCGGTCTTTGTTCGAATTTTCAAAAAATGACAGGTTTTAGTATAACCGGCGCCGGTGATACGTGTATACCGGCGCCGGTTTTCCCCTGGGACTGACATCTCCGGTTGAAACATCAAAACCGGTGCCGGTTATTCCATAAAACCGGCGCCGGTTGACCTTCGGGATCCGACTTTTAAGCCTACGTTAATCAAACCGGTGCCGGTTTGGTCACCCGACCGGCGCCGGTTATTCAATTTTTTTTTTTTTTTTTTTTTTTTTTTTTTTTTGTTTCAATTATAAATAAATATGGATACTTGTGTTTGTGTAAACGAACATATTTATTTATAATTGGGTGTTGTTCAATTATAAATAAAAGATGAATACTTCGCATCATTAAACATATTTATTTATAATTGAAATTATTTTTGTTGGGTTGCCTCCCAATTAGCGCTCAGTTTAACGTCGTAGGCCGGACGCAACGTACCTTTTTACTCCTCCAATGGGCAAACGGCGGTTGCCGAGGTGTTATGATACTCCATGTATGGCTTGAGTCGGTGACCATTTACAAGGAATGGGGTTTGGTCACCGTTTTGAATCATCATTGATCCGTATGGTCGGACCTCGGTGATTGTATATGGTCCGGACCATCGGGATTTGAGTTTTCCAGGGAATAATCGGAGCCTTGAGTTGAAAAGTAATACCTTTTGTCCGACGTAGAACTCCCTTCGGTTAATGTTTTTGTCGTGCCAAACCTTTGCTTTTTCTTTGTAGATGCGGGAGTTCTCATATGCATCCCGTCGGAGCTCTTCTAGTTCATTGATTTGGAGCATTCTCTTTTCTCTCCCAAGTGTGGTATCAAGGTTCAGTTGAGAGATAGCCCAATGAGATTTATGCTCAAGTTCCACAGGGAGATGACATGGTTTGCCATAAACAAGCCGGAAAGGGGACATACCGAGTGGAGTTTTAAATGCTGTTCGGTATGCCCATAAGGCATCATCTAGCTTTAGAGACCAATCTTTCCTTGAAGAGTTGACCGTCTTCTCAAGAATGGATTTTATTTCGCGGTTGGACACTTCTACTTGTCCATTAGTTTGAGGATGGTAAGTGGCTCCGGTTTTGAACATACACCCGTATTTTTTTAGGAGGCCGGCAAAATGAGCATTCTTGAAATGAGTACCATTATCACTAATGATACTCCTAGGAACCCCAAATCTTGAAAAGATGTTCCTTTTTACAAACTCCACTACCGATTTGGCCGTGTTATCCGGTAGAGCAATGGCCTCCACCCACTTGGATACATAATCAACCGCAACAAGGATGTATTCCTTCCCATGAGATTTAGGGAAAGGGCCCATGAAATCTATTCCCCATACATCAAATATTTCAACCACAAGAATCATGTTTTGTGGCATCTCATTCCTTCGGCTCAAATTTCCGGTGCGTTGACAACGGTCACAAGCTAGGACAAAGCTCCTTGCATCCTTGAAGAGTGTTGGCCAAAAGAATCCACATTGGAGGATTTTAGCTGCAGTTCGGTCCGGTCCATGATGTCCTCCACAAGGGAGATTATGACAATGAGCAAGGATAGATAGCATCTCCTCATTTGGAACACACCGTCGTATAATTCCATCGGCACAATGCTTGAACAGATATGGCTCATCCCAATAGTAATGTTTGACATCATGTAAAAATTTCTTCCTTTGATGGAAAGTGAGCTCTTGGGGAAGAATTTCTTTGGCAAGATAGTTCACAAAATCTGTGAACCAAGGTAAGGGAACCCCCTTCACTTCCATGAGTTGCTCATAAGGAAAATCATCATGAATTACCTCCACATTTGTAGTGGCGTTTGGCTCAAGGCGAGAGAGATGATCTGCTACAAGATTTTCACTTCCTTTCTTGTCCCGAATTTCCAGGTCAAATTCTTGGAGTAAAAGCACCCACCGAATTAATCGTGGCTTAGCATCCTTTTTATTCATGAGGTACCGGATGGCGGAGTGATCGGTGTAGACAATCACTTTTTGGCCAATGAGGTAAGACCGAAATTTGTCAAAAGCATAGATGACGGCTAGGAACTCTTTCTCCGTTGTTGCATAATTAAGTTCCGCATCATGGAGTAACCTCGATGCATAGTATATGGCATGAAGTTTCTTTTCTTTTCTTTGACCTAGCACAACCCCAATGGCGTGGTCGCTAGCGTCGCACATCAATTCGAACGGTAGAGACCAATCCGGTGAAATGATTATTGGGGCCGAAGTAAGAGCCTTCTTGAGAGTGTTGAAGGCTAGCAAACAAGATGGAGAGAAATCAAAAGTAGCATCCTTGGCAAGTAAATCACAAAGTGGTTTTGCGATTTTTGAAAAATCTTTGATGAATCGCCGGTAAAAACCGGCATGCCCCAAAAAGCTTCTTATGGCTTTTACCGAATGAGGAGGTGGCAATTTTTCAATAACCTCCACCTTGGCTTGATCAACTTCGATGCCTTGAGGGGAGATTTTGTGCCCCAAGACAATGCCTTCGGTTACCATAAAGTGACACTTCTCCCAATTAAGAGCAAGATGGGTTTCTTCACATCGGACGAGCACTTTTTCAAGGTTATTTAGGCAAACATCGAATGAATTTCCAAAGACTGAAAAATCATCCATAAATACCTCCATATAATCTCCGACCATGTCCGAGAAAATAGCCATGACGCACCTTTGAAAGGTCCCCGGTGCATTGCAAAGACCAAATGGCATCCTTCGGTAAGCAAATGTCCCAAAAGGACAAGTAAACGTTGTTTTTTCTTGATCCTCGGGTGAGATGGCTATTTGAAAATAGCCGGAAAAACCATCCAAGAAGCAATAAAATTCATGACCCGCCACTCTTTCTAGCATTTCGTCCATGAACGGTAGGGGGAAATGGTCCTTCCTTGTGCCGGCATTCAGTTTGCGGTAGTCAATGCACATTCTCCATCCGGTAACCATTCTAGTAGGAATTAGTTCATTCTTACTATTGGTTATAACGGTGATTCCTCCCTTCTTCGGGACTACTTGCACGGGACTCACGAAGTTGCTATCGGATATGGGATAGATAATACCGTAGTCAAGAAGTTTGAGAACTTCCTCCTTAACTACCTCCTTCATATTTGGGTTGAGCCTCCTTTGATGTTCTACCGTTGGTTTGTGGTTTTCCTCCATGAGGATCCGATGCATGCATAGAGTTGGGCTTATGCCCTTGATATCGGCCAAGGACCAAGCTATTGATGATGTGTGAGCTCTCAATACCCGGAGTAATTTCTCTTCTTGTAAAGGAGAAAGAGTAGAGGAAATTACCACGGGGTATGTAGAATTATCGCCAAGGAATGCATATTTGAGATGTACCGGTAGAGGTTTGAGAGTGGGCTTTGGAGGGATTTGACTTGATGGTTTGAGAATAGACTTCCTTTGCCCAAGGTCTTCAAATCTTTGCCGGTAAGGTTTATGAACGACTTCTCCTTGTAAGAACATCATTTGTTGGAAAATTTCAGAATTTTCTTCTTCTTCGGAATGCCCAAGTGTGAGACATGTTTCAAGAGGGTCTTTTTGAAGTTCTTTTTCAAACATCTCCCGAGTTATAGTATCAATGATGTCAATATTAAAACACGTGGAGCTATCATGATGTTTCTTCAATGAATCCCACACATGGAATTCTTGTTCATCTTCTCCTACTCGGAATTTGACAACTCCGTTCTTCACATCAATGAGGGCGGCGGCGGTGGCTAGAAATGATCTCCCAAGAATGATAGGAATTTCCATTTCTTCCATTTCTAAGATGAGAAAATCTACCGGAAAATAGAATTTTCCCACCTTAACTAGAACATCCTCCATAACTCCCAATGGATAGCGGATTGTTCTATCCGCTAATTGGAGAGCAACCGTTGTAGATTGAAGTTCCCCCACACCAAGCTTTTTAAAGAGGGAATGTGGCATAAGATTTATACTAGCTCCGAGATCACAAAGAGATTTTACCTCTCCAATGTTTCCAATAGAGCATGGGACGGTGAAGCTTCCGGGATCCTTCAACTTTGGGGGGAGTTTATTTTGAAGGATTGCACTACACTCCTCCGTGAGTGCTACGGTTGCAAAGTCCGCTAGTTTCTTCTTGTTTGAGAGAATCCCCTTTAGAAATTTGGCATAAGAAGGGATTTCCGCAATAGCCTCCGCGAATGGTATGTTGATGCTTAACTTTGTAAAAATATCAAGAAATTTCTTGTATTGCTTACCATCATCCTTCTTCTTTAACCTTTGTGGATATGGGATAGGGGGAACATAATTTGCCATAGTAGGGAGTGGCGATATATGTTCCTCCAACTTCTCCTCGTCTTGTGTCGTTGGTGCTCCCTCCGGAGTTTTAGGGTCCTCCGTTTGTTTGCCACTCCGCGTTGTTATGGCCATGACGTTTTCCCTTGGATTAACTTCGGTTGTTGTGGGAAATCGCCCTTGTTCTCGAGTGCTTTTTCCTTGGGCAATTTGCCCAATTTGGACCTCCAAGTTGTGGATAGATGCCTTGGTGTATTGTTCTATGTTGTCCATGCGTTGGTGGAGTTTCCGGTTTTGATCTTCAAATCGGAGGTCAAGCTTGGTGAATTGTGAGTGGAGATTCCCAATGGATGCCTCCACTCTACTATGATTCTCCTCATTTTGGGCTTTTACACTAGCCACAACATTTTGAGTGAGAGTCTTCATCATTTCCTCCATTGTTTGCTCTTTTTGCCCATGTGTAAACCCGGATGAGGGGTAAGAAGGACCTCCTTGTGGTTTACCTTGGTTAAACCTTTGTTGATTGTTGGAATAGTTGTTGCCTCCTTGGTACCCCCTATTCCCGTAAGAGTTCATATAATTCACGTCTTCAAGAGTTTGAGGTGAATTTCCTTCCGGTTGTGCAATATTCTCCACACTTGCTACTTGACTAGCTCCTCCAATCACGGCTTGAAGAGCCGTGTGAATAGAGGCTTGAAGATCTTTGTGCATAGCTTGTTGAAAATCAGCAAACCGCTTGTCCAATTCGTGAGCTATGGACACCTCACTCACACCGGCTAATTTGACATCTCCTCCTTGTAGTTGAGGATTGGAAGCAATGGATTCAAGGATTCTCAAAGCCTCCGTTTCAGTTTTGTTGCCAATATAGCCCTCCGCACGGTTATCTACAATGGCTTGACAGGAAGAGTTCAAACCATTGTAGAACGTATCAATTTGAAGATCAAGAGGAATGCGGTGATGTGGGCATTCCTTCAACAAGGCTTTGAAACGCCTCCATGCGTCTTGGAATAGTTCTCCAACTTGTTGTTTGAAGTTGAAGATTCGTTGCCTTAGCTCTTGAGTCATCGTGGGTGTATAATACTTGGAAATGAAAGCATTATAAATACCTTCCCACGTTGTGAAAGTTGCCGGTGTTTGCTCCAAGAACCATCCCCTTGCTCCCCCTTTCAAGGTATAGGGAAAGCTTTTGAGTTTAAGATCATCCTCGGTGAGACCATGCCTAGGGATTCCTTGGATGAATCCATAGAACTCGGTGATGAAGTTTAATGGATTCTCCCCCGGAAGGCCATGAAATTGAGGCATAGCATTGAAGTAGCTATTTTTCATTTCATAGTCCCGAGCCGCCTCGCTTAGGACAATGCATGAGGGAGTGGCGGCAACCACGGGCCTCTTCCTTTCATTGAGTGTTGGCATCATCTTTGCCTTTCTTTCCTTCCGGTTGTGTTTGAGAGTTCTTTCTATTTCAAGATCAAGACGTTCAAGATGTTTAGAACCTTGACTTCTCAAATGCATTCAAACACAAAGGATAGTCTACACACATGAAATAAAAAGTACCCAAGAACAAGTGAAAAGCAATGGGAAATAAAAATTTCAGGATTTTGTTGTTTTAACTCTATAATAACAAGCCGTATTTCCCCGGCAACGGCGCCAAAAACTTGATCGGGCTGAACTTGCAAGTATACAAGTGCCGATGTAGTAATAAATTACCGGTAAATACCGGGTCGATCCACAGGGAAATGGGTTGATATTATAAAGTCGAGTATTGAATGCAAAGATTGTAAATGGTAAAGTTTTTAGGAACTTTGTTCTTTAAGGTTGATTTAAACAAGAATAAGAATTACTAAGGCAATCGGGATTCACCTAAATGCTTTAATAGTTATTTAATAATAGTTCTTTCCCAATAATCGTGAATACGATGTCGCTAATATATTCTCAACTCCGGTTAAGGCAGCGAGAGCGTGGTTTTCGTTACGTGTAAGTCCCGTTACGGCTTACATTCATCTACCAAAAACCCCGTTGAATATCAAGACATCACACCCGTATCATATAAGACCGGATATATTTCTATTCTCGGTACTATATATGTTTATCCTTTAATGTTCATAGTTTAGACTTCAACGTTAATTGCAAGCATAAACTAAATTTAACATACTTCTATGTTGTACACCATAGTCATAAACAATCAAAATATAAAGGATAAATCACAATTTATTGGTTTAGAACTTTTATCAAACACCTAGTGTACATAGAGGTTCATCCCTAGCCTTAGCTAAGAAGTTAGCCTCTAATGCTCATATTAATCACAATACAATATTGAAATGTAATGGAACATGAAATTACAAAGGAAATAATACCTAAACACCAATGGTTTCGGAGGTTGAAGTTTCCTCCTCAAGAACTTGAAGAACAAAAGCAAAAACAAAGTATAAAGACTAAAAATTAATCTATGGAATGGAATGATCCTCTTGTTTGATGAATTGGGGGCTTTATATAGGCTAAAGATTGGCATCTTTTAGTCCATTCGAGCCCAGCAATCAAGCATGGAAGAAATATTTGATCAGATCATTAGGAAAGTGGGTTTTTCCCATCAAGATCTTGCTGCACGTCTCTATGTTTTGTGCAGAATCGGGATTAACCGGCGCCGGTTATAGGGGTGGACCGGCGCCGGTTTTACTTCGCAGCTGGAAATCTGTTAAAAATTGGTATAACCGGCGCCGGTTATAGGGGTGGACCGGCGCCGGTTGACCTTCGGCACACCGTGGTAAAACTGTTTAAGATGAAACCGGCGCCGGTTTTAAAGCATGACCGGTGCCGGTTTTCCCCTGCACTGCAATTCTTCATTTTTCGCTCCATTTTACGCCCGTGGCTGACCCCGAAGTGTCGGTTCTCGGCCCCTTTTGATCGTTGACTCCCGTTTCTTCATCTTTGATGTATTTGTGCGATTTTTTACTCAAAATGGGATTTATACCTGCTCTGTCTTTGAATATTTGTACAGATAATCATAATTACCTATATAAAATATAGGTAACTATTGTGCTTATCAATGATCCGCCCCCCTCCTGAGCCACCACCAAGGATGACGCTTGAAGCAGGGATTCGTTTTCGCTGTCAGTTTAGTTTATTTAATTTCGTTTTACTCTTGTTGAGTTTCTTTGTGTTACCGATATTAGTGTTATTATTTATTCGTATGATTAATATCATCATTATTATTATTATTTGGTTACCAAGTTTAGATAGTTTCCTTGTTATGATTAAACTCTTCTCTTGTATTAATATGGGCAGTAGACCCATCCCAAGGCCATAATATACGAAAATATACTTCCGCTTGCTTCTAAAACCCTGCGTACTGTAGTACGCTTGTCATGGTATCAGAGACTTCACGGCCGATACTTTAGCCGCGTCGAAGAAACATGCCAGACGAGGATGGAGAGACTTCTTCCTCCAAAATTGATCATACGTCGCCGTACTTTTTGGGACCTCAAGACAGGCCGGGAGACTATATTACATCGGTGCGGCTTACGGCAGAAAATTATGATGAGTGGTCAAATTCGGTTCGGCTTGCTTTGAGGGCTCGACGAAAATTCGTTTTCGTCAATGGAGATATCAACGCACCAAAGCCGCCGTGTACGGAAGAGGATTGGCTCACGATCCATTCCATGTTGGTTTCTTGGCTCTTGAATGTGATCACTCCCGAGGTAAAAACTACCCTCTCAAAATTTGATAATGCACGCCTCTTGTGGACTGACTTGGAGGAGCGTTTTTCCGTCGTTGATGGACCTCGAATTCATCAAGTCAAATCCGATTTGGCACGATGTGAGCAAACGAAGAACATGTCTATTGGCTCATATTATGCTAAACTTAGGGTCTTATGGGATGAATTGAACAATTTTGAACCACTTATTGTTTGTAAGTGCGGCAAGTGCACTTGTAACTTGGGAGAATTACATGAAAAGCGCCGGGAATCCGAGAGGTTCCATCAATTTCTAATGGGATTATACTCGGATTACTACGGGCAAGTGCGGTCTCAATTATTGAACCAAACTCCCTTGCCGTCGCTTACGAGGTCATATCACCAAGTTTCTCAAGAAGAGCGAGTTCGAGGAATCACCCAGACCAAAGAAGAAAAGCCCGATGTGGTGGGCTTTGCAGTTCGTGCAGCGGGACGAGGGAAAACAGTCCGAGAGAAGGTAGATAAATCTGGTGTTACTTGTTCTTATTGTCGTTTCACAGGACATGAGGCGGCCAATTGTTTCGAGCTGATCGGATATCCGGACTGGTGGGGGGATCATCCTCGCCTTGGAATAAAACATGGAACTGCAACTAGTGTTGGATACGGGACTCATGCTGGAGCAGGAAGAGGGAAAGCACCTGTCATGGCAGAAAGTACACGAGCTGCTGGGAATCAAGGGGGGAGGCAAAAGAGCAACATTCGTGCTCATGCTGCAGCGGCTGACCCCTTGTTTTTGACCGAGAAATCTGACTATGCAGCAGGAGGAGGTGGGCCACCTTTGCCAGGATTTACAGCGGAGCAGTGGAAAAGTTTGATGACTGTCCTCGGTAACTCGCACTCACAGCACGAAAAAATGTCCGGTAAGTTTGACATCACTTCTTGGATCATCGATACCGGTGCGTCTAACCATGTCACCGGTGATATTACATGCTTGGGAAATGTAACGGATGTACCTTCGAGACTTGTTGGTTTGCCTGATGGCCAACAAGTGGTTGCTACTAAGGCGGGAAACGTTCGGTTGGCCGGTTTGGTGGAATTAAAAAATGTTTTATTTGTTCCAAATTTGAATTGTAGCTTGATTTCTGTATCCCAACTCAATGATGATCTGCAATGCTTTGTTCAGTTTTCATCTAACATTTGTGCTATACAGGACCTTCACTCGAGGAGGCTGATTGGCACGGGTGAGAGGAGGGATGGACTATATTATTTTCGGCCATTATCAGAAATTTTATCTATTGTTGTGGATGGTTTGGATTCTTTTGTGGACAAGTGGCACCAACGGTTAGGACATCCTTCCGAACAGGTTGTTAGATGGCTGTCATCCAATACTACTGCTTCGGGAAGTGTGACCGCACCTTGTGATGTCTGTTTTCGTGCTAAACAAAGTAGAGACCCTTTTCCTTTAAGTTTTAATAAATCAACTCAAATTTTTGAGCTTGTGCATTGTGATTTGTGGGGACCATATAATACCCCGGCATCTTGTGGAGCTAGATATTTTTTGACACTGGTTGATGATTTTTCTCGTGCTGTTTGGGTTTATCTCTTGTGTGATAAGAAGGAAGTTTTCAAGACATTTATGACTTTTATTGCTATGATTGATAGACAATTTTCTAGCAAAATTAAAGTTGTTCGTAGTGATAATGGCACAGAATTTTTCTGTTTGCACGAATATTTTCAGCAAAATGGAATTATGTTTCATACGTCGTGTGTGCACACACCGCAACAAAATGGGCGAGTCGAGAGGAAGCATAGACATATCTTGAACGTGGCACGGGCTTTGCGCTTTCAGGCACATCTTCCTGTTTCTTTTTGGGGAGAATGTGTGTTGACTGCAACACATCTGATTAACCGGACTCCCTCCCAATTGCTCCAGCGTAAAACACCATTTGAGGTACTCTTTGGAATTAAACCCAATTATAAAGAACTGCGGGTGTTTGGTTGTTTGTGTTTTGCTCACAATCCAAAAGGAAAATTTGATAAATTTGCTAGTCGAAGTAGAAAGTGTATTTTTGTGGGATATTCCTTTGGTAAAAAAGGGTGGCGATTATTTGACCTCGAAACCAAAGAATATTTTGTTTCTAGAGATGTCAAATTTTTTGAGGATGTTTTCCCATTTCATGCCTCGGCCGACGTAATGCCACCGCACCACGAGGAATTTCCTTCTTCAGATATTGTTCCTATTACTTTTGAGGAATATATTGGAACTGAGCATGAGGACGATACTGACCGGGTGACTGGGGACTCAGGAGGGACGGAACCTGCATTGACTAACGGAGAAACAGTTATTGATACTCCTCACATGCCTGGGCCGGTTTCAGATGCTACTGTTGCCCTTGGGCGCGGGAAACGGACTAAGCTGCCATCAGTCAAGCTGCGTGATTACACTACTCATACGATTATTACTAGTCCATCCCCTCACTCTTCATCTCGACCTGTCATCTCCTCAGGTACTCCCTTCCCTATAGCACATTATGTTGGTTGTACTAACTTTTCATTGCAGCATCGGACTTTTCTTGCCGCAATTACTGCCGGACATGAGCCACGGTCCTTTCGTGAGGCAGTCGCTGACTCAGGGTGGAGAGCAGCCATGCGCTCGGAAATCGAGGCATTAGAAAATAATGGTACTTGGTCGCTGGAACCTCTTCCTCCTGGAAAACGTGCTTTGGGTTGCAGGTGGGTTTATAAAATAAAATACCACTCCGATGGTAGCATTGAACGCCTTAAGGCACGCTTGGTGATTTTCGGAAATAAACAAGTTGAAGGGCTTGACTACACTGAAACGTTTGCTCCAGTGGCTAAAATGGTCACTGTTCGGGCTTTTTTGGCTGTCGCGGCCATTAAACATTGGGAGCTGCATCAAATGGATGTGCATAACGCCTTCCTTCATGGCGACCTTCAGGAGGAGGTGTATATGACTTTACCTCCCGGGTTCACGGTTTCTGATTCTTCTTTGGTATGCAGGCTTCGGAAATCTCTGTATGGCCTTAAACAGGCTCCTCGTTGTTGGTTTGCTAAACTCTTAAATGCCCTAAAAGAGTATGGATTCTCCCAGTCCTATGCCGATTACTCTCTCTTTACTTATGCTCGAGCAGATGTCCAGATGAATGTACTTGTGTATGTGGATGATCTTATTATCTCCGGCAATCATAGTGGTGCCATCTCTTCCTTTAAAGCTTATCTTAGCACGTGCTTTCATATGAAAGATCTTGGCAGTTTGAAATATTTTCTTGGGATCGAGGTGGCACGCAGTTCCACTGGGATATTTCTTACACAACGTAAATATACTCTGGATATTATTTCTGAGAGTGGATTGCTTGGTGCCAAGCCCGCGTCCTCTCCTATTGAACAAAATCATACTCTTGCCAGTGCAACTGGCCCGTTACTCCAGGACCCGGAGCCATATCGGCGGCTGATGGGCCGACTTATCTATCTGGCCGTGACTAGGCCTGATCTTACCTATGCGGTCCATATTTTATCTCAGTTTCTTCAGGCACCGCGACAAGAACATTGGACAGCCGCTCTTCGAATTGTGCGCTATCTAAAGGGCTCACCTGGCCAAGGTATACTTCTTCGAACCGACAGCGATCTCACATTACGTGGATGGTGTGACTCGGATTGGGCTGCTTGTCCTCTTACTCGGCGCTCTATTTCCGGTTGGCTAGTTTTTCTAGGTCATTCTCCCGTGTCTTGGAAAACGAAAAAACAACACACTGTGTCCCGCTCCTCAGCTGAGGCAGAGTACCGCTCCATGGCCGCAGCCACGTGTGAGCTGAAATGGTTAAAAGCATTACTTCTTAGTCTTGGCATTCATCATAAACAAGCCATGCCCTTATACTGTGATAGTCAGTCGGCGCTGCATATTGCAAAGAACCCGGTGTTCCATGAACGTACTAAACACATTGAGGTGGATTGCCATTTTGTACGGGATGCGGTTCAAGCTGGGCTTATTGCCCCTTCTTATGTTCCCACTACCATTCAACTTGCAGACATCTTTACCAAAGCTCTCGGGAAAGTTCAGTTCGAGTTTCTTGCACGCAAGTTGGGCATTTTTGACGCCCATGCTCCAACTTGAGGGGGGTGTTACCGATATTAGTGTTATTATTTATTCGTATGATTAATATCATCATTATTATTATTATTTGGTTATCAAGTTTAGATAGTTTCCTTGTTATGATTAAACTCTTCTCTTGTATTAATATGGGCAGTAGACCCATCCCAAGGCCATAATATACGAAAATATACTTCCGCTTGCTTCTAAAACCCTGCGTACTGTAGTACGCTTGTCACTTTGACATGATGAATTCTGTCGTTGTTGCTTTCTGTATTGTCGTTTTCAGTCAGACTTTTACATTAGGTAGGGGTGATGGGGGTTTTGCTCTAGCCACGTTTAGCTCATTTAGACCCATTATAGGACAAGCGAATCATATTGCTCTATACAGGGTGATTGGTTCTCCAGTTGGTTCGAGGGTCGGTGACTGGAAGTATTTCTTTTGTGGTTTGTATCCCTTGTTGAATGTTTTATTATCAATATAAGCCCCTTGTTACAAAAAAAATAACTCACTAGCTTCAGTCAATTTAAAACATTAACCAATTTCAGAGGACCTGAGCCCATTGGGTTCGTAATTTCTGTATATCATGTCAACATGTGTTGATTTTTTTTATCAAAGTTACTTTTACTTAATTCTTCCGTGAATTACAAATGGTTAATTACATCAAAAGGTGGTTGCGGCGAAAGACCGTTGTCATGGGAGCGAGTCTGGTCGCTCTGGCTTGCAGTATACAAGTATATTATTGTAGGATTTAGAATTCTTTGAGCTGAGTTCTCGATATAATTTCTTTAATTACATATTATTTCTCGATATAATTTCTTTGAGTTCTCGATGTAATTTCTTAATTACATATTATTGCCCACACCCTGCCCTATTGCCCTAAGCTAGTTGAAATGGGAAAAACATGCCGCCTTGTTATTTTAATTTCCATTTTTGCAGCGGATTCTATAGCTTCCGCTCAGGGACGGATCCAGGATTTCGAGTCAAGGGGGCGAAATTTTTTCGTTAGTGTAGGGGGAAAAAAAATCGCTAGTGTAGCGGGGAGAAATTTTTTTCGCTAATGTAGCGGGGCAAATTTTTTCGCTAGTATAGCGAGACGAAATTTTTTCACTATTGTAGGGCTGCGCGGCTATTTTTTTTTAAAAAATCATTAGTACACACACGATAATTTTAAATCTATTACATTTTAAGTTTAGAGAATGAAAAAATAACTTTAATTTTGTAACCGTGAATGCTTTAGAAAAAAGTATTGTTACATTAAAGAATAAGAAATTGCAAATCAAAGGAAATTTATTTGAAAATTGAAAAGGATATATAACATTTTGTCGAATTATTTGAAGGTAAAAAATTTGAAAGGTAATTAAACATCAATCGATGCCTTTTAAATAACTTATGTCTTGTTTAACCACATGAATCTTATCGGAATAAAGAAATGGTTTTTGAATTGTAGTTTTTGTCTACCAAGAAGGGTGTTCATGGGTCACGAGAAGTTTTTTTAATATTACAATAGTATGTATGAGATTATTATCTTTAGAATAATATTATATATAGTATTGTTAATTCATATATATGGTACATATTATATTTGTATTAATGCTAAAATAAGTTAAAGTTTATTATTTATGCAATAAATTGCTTTTAGAAAGTAAGAAGTAAATGAATTGTATAATTTAATGTCAAAAAACATTTATATTTTGGATTCACTTCACATGATTTAAAATTGTTTAACTGGTGTGTCTGATATTTAATATCATTTGTTCTTTTACAAAATTTAAAACTAATTATCTATAAAGATAATCAAATATTGCAAAACCTAGGAATTTTTATATAATAGGTACCGTAAGTCTTAAACTATCTAATTTATTTTAGATCTTACTTCTTTTAAATCTCCAAATAAGTATTACACTATGTAAGACTATATATTAACTTTGAAAACTAAAAGTCAAGGGGGCGAAAACATATATATCTAATTAAAGTATGAAAATTTTATGAAAATACTATATATATAGTAGAAAAATTTGAAAGTCCAAGTGGGGCGGTCGCCCCCGCTCCCCCCCTCTAAATCCGTCCCTGCTTCCGCTTGTGCATTTATCGGAGGTAATATAATCTCTTATTCTCTTGGACAATTTTTTGTTTCAAAAGAAAATATTTTATTAAGATACGAGGAAAAACTACAAAGCGAAAGAAGGAAAATAGAAAATAAAAAAGAAACAAGAAGAAAACGACTAAATAGAGAGTCCACCCTAGACATACAATGCCAATTCAAGAAAACCCCAACTCCAACCATCACTTCCAGCCTAGCTGGGTGTGAGGTTATCCTTGCATAGGAGAGGTCTCGTGTTCGAGTCCCACTAGCACCAGTGGAACTATGCTCCCCCAAAAAACCCTTCAAGTGGTAGGGCCAAGCGGTGTATACTAACCTGCAGGGCCAAGCCAAAGTTGGGTTTCTGGGATAAGGGGCCGTGAAAAGCGGTGGAGCTAGTCACTATAAAAAGTTTACCCATACCTTAGTTTTTAACCATCACTTCCAGCCTAGCTGGTTGTGAGGTTATCCTTGCATAGGAGAGGTCTCGTGTTCGAGTCCCACTAGCACCAGTGGAACTATGCTCCCCCCAAAAACCCTTCAAGTGGTAGGGCCAAGCGATGTATACTAACCCGTAGGGCCAAGCCAAAGTTGGGTTTCTGGGGTAAGGGGCCGTGAAAAGCGGTGGAGCTAGTCACTATAAAAAGTTTACCCATACCTTAGTTTTTACCGGTGGGCGTAGCTCAACTGGTAGCAAGGGAGTGCCACAAGGGTTAGGTCTCGGGTTCGAATCCCGGCAACTGCGATGAGGGGTTACTATGCTGAAAAATGCATAAGGTCTCTGCAAGTACCGGGGACTGAGGCCCACTCTCTATCTGTCAGATTGTGATTATAGTCCAATTTACATTCTCCCATCGTGCCGTCCGGTCGGTGTTGGGGGGCCCTCAAGGATGGGGTGTCATCCTTTTTAAGAAAACCCCAACTCCCAAAGTATGTAGTAAAACTCCTCAATTCCCCATACGAGTTTAAAATCACGTCCTCAATCAGATGTTCATACAGAATACTATACATTAATATAGCCTAGCAGCAGCTAGGTCCGGTGCGCCTCAAGTATGCGTGACATGTCCGATCACATCTCACCCCTTGAAGTCTTGAGGCCCAACTTTTATTTAAGTTATCACTATCTTTGTTTTATTTCACCTTTCGTTCTTCCCATTAAATTTATATTATATGTTGTATTATATACTACATTCCTTCCAAAAAGGTTCCTCATTTTGACTTTTTTTTATTAATGACGATAAATTTTGGACAATGATTTTTATTATTATGTTTGTATATAATTTAAAAATTTTATACTTCCATGAAAATATTTTGAATAAGAACATTTTGTTATAATTTTCATGTTCTAAATGATTTCATATTAAAAAAAATATTATTGGTAAAAATTTATTACCATTTACCAAGAAAAGTCAATTTGGCGAACTTCTTAGGGACTGAGGAAGTATGATACTACTTTCCTGCCATTTTAATTTATATCTTAGAGCATCTTTAATGCCACTGATGGAGTATATGGCCCGGGAACCCCCGGCCCATAGACTCCTACTTCTCCTACACAAGTCCATTGAGCCCAGAGAACAACTCAGGCCCAAATGCAACGGCCCGAGCCTCAAAGTAACCCAGAACACACACTGGGGTGCCTTCGGCCTCCTTGGCCGAAGGCTCCAAAACTCACAGGATAGCCTTCTCTAGCATAAGAAGCTACTGGGAGAAAACGGCGAAAAACATGAGCCTTCGGCATTATCGAGCCCTCGGCATCAGAGAGGCCTTCGGCTGAACAAAGCCTTCGGTCACACAAGGCCTTCGGCTACACAGGGGTCCTCGGTTACACGGAGCCCTCGGCTACACCAGAAGCCTTCGGCCAAGCATGCTCAATCATCGAAGATTCCTTTTGGGGACAGCCAACCACCGCATTTAATGCCACGTCACATCCGCCAACCGCATTCAATGCGGTGAACGTACCACTGCCGGTGCCACCAGGCTGATGTGACCCTTCGGCCGTTGGATTACTGACACGTGTACTCTCATCGCATTTATTGCTGCTATAAATAGCAGCCCATTTCTCCTTGTAATCGACATCATCTACATCCCAACTCCACATCTCGAGTTCATTTAATAAATCGACTCTCTCTCCTCCTATTTGCTCTGACTTCTCTCTAGTTATTCCCGTAATAACCCCTCGGATAAGATACCCCCCGGGTAGACTATCCATCAGCCACAATGTGCACTGTGCACCATATGACATGAGAGATATAAACACAGAAAAATAAATCATTCACATGTCTCTTTTTTTCACAACTTTATATGATTTAGATAATTTTTTCACAATATTGTTAACTATAATGTCTACATCTAGACACCCTTCTTGAAATCGTGAATAAAAACATACCAAAACATAAAATATTTCAAATAAGGACAGATAGAGAGAGATTGTTCATTAATATTTATATGTAATTTATTATTAGTTTTCGGTCACTTGATTCTATATCGACACATCCCATCTTTCAGATCCCGAATGGATAACTCATGCATCTTTTAGGTCATTGAATAAAATTCTTATTTTATTCACGCGTCATAAATTTAATATCAATTACGCGCACAATTCTTTTTTTTCTAATAACCACACCACTTTCTTTTGTTCAAATCTTAGGGTCCCAAATTGGATATTTACATATAACCTCTCAAAAACCAATGGCCTAAGAAATACAAGAAAACAGTTTCTTTTTAATTGAAGGTAGAGTGTCTCGAACAAAATAATAGATTTATTATGACATGCATACACCCTCCGTCCCTTTTTAGTTAGTCATTTTGATTTATCCATTTAATGATGCTAAACTTTAGCTGGTAATATATTTATATATGAAAGTTTATATAAAATAGAATTGATATGAATATCTTCTTCATTTGTTAAACATACAATCATAAATGTATAAAATTTATATTATTAACAAAAATATATTAGTTAAAATGATTGATCAAAGTTTGTTACCTTTAACCGACAAAGTCAAATTAAAGATGACTAGCTAGCTAAACAAGAAGGAAGGAGTAATTTTTTTAAAGTAATGCAATAAATAATTACTACAGTAGTTTACTACTCCCTCAATATCTTAAAATTTGACCAAACTTGACCTGCATGCGGAATATAAAATACGAATTGTATGGTAGAGGTTTGTGTAGGGGAGAAATAGAATTAACAAGAAGCACAAATTCTTTAACCGAAAGTGAAACTAGCAAAGTTAGTTAAATAACCAAAAAAGAAAATTGACAAAGTGTTAAGGAACGAAGTAGGGATCATCGCATATCAACGAGCTGGGCTGAGCCACATTGGCCCAAAACCAATGGATTTGGGTTGGGTCGGGCTGGGCTCAATATATAAAAACTACTAAAGGGGCAGGGGCGAGCTGGCCCACATGTCACCAATAGGACTGGGCCTAGATTGGCTTACAAGAAAAACGCAAAAAGTAGTTATGCATTATAAAATACAATGTAATCAATCTACGAGTTAAAAGAATTTATTACTCCAAAAATGTAATAATCGAATGAAAGTTCAAATTATTTATATCTAAGTTTTTGATGGCGCACTCTTGAAAAAGAGATGTAAACATATGAAAGTACCACACTGATTCTTCTTTATCTAAATTCTCTCAAACTTTCGCAAATTTTAATCACCAAATAATCGTCTAGAACTTCAATTCAATTCAATTTCTTTAACTATTACGCATTACTTTTATATGTTACTAAGTATGAATCTAGTGTATTAAATTAATGATGTATAAAATTAAAGGGCTTATGGGCTGGCAGGTTTCAAATACTCTAACCCATGCCCACCCCTTCAAATCATGGGATGGGCCCGCCCGTGGCCCTTATGGACTCGGCTGACTTTTTGGTAAATGGACCGAGTAGGACCCCTCGGGCTCATGAGCCTGCGCGCTAAATAACAATCCTTGAATGAAGTATTATACATTTATACGGAGTATAGAACTTAAATACGAAGTTGTACTTGTATTAGAAGAGCCCAATATATTCAATTGAACCGGACCCATGATTTATACGCATTGACGCATTTGTTTTTTTTGGATGAAATGTAAATATATATTAGCACCCAAAAGAAACTGTACACCAAAAAACCAAAGTCAAGATCTCCTAAAACCTCCCCCACTTCAACATAGAGTGAAGGTTAGGAAAGGTTTTAATTTGATCTATTCCTAAACAAAATCAAAGGCCTAAGTATACCCTACTAGATGCCAAAAATACAAAAGAGCATCGGTGCTGCTAGCAAGCACGCACACAGATCAAGGGATATCAATCAAAAACCAAAATGTGACCCTGATGTTGCGGGTTGCAACGAGATAATTCCAAAGCGAGTCCACAGCCTCCCAATTAACATGCAAAACATCAGCCCCTCAAAAGCTAATAAAGTCATGTGGGTATATAGAGTAAATTATCTTATACACCACATGCTTTATCTTCGCGATGACCTCCTCTTCCTTCTTCATGCTTCCATCAAATCTACAAGCATTCCTAGCATGCCAAATATAGTATACCGAGGCGCAAAAGGCTAGCCGGACTGCCTTTGCCTTCATCCTGGATCCTTTGTGCGTCTTCGTGATCCATTTAATGGCACTTAGTAATGTTGTCATGTCGTGTCTAAGTCCCATCCAATTCCTTATATGCTGCCACACCCTACACGTAAAGGGGCATAGGAAAAAAAGGTGTGGTATTGTTTCCAAACCACCCTTACAAAGGTCACACCTATTCACAATGTGTAGATAACCGAGGCTATCCTGAGTAGGAAGCCGGTTTCTTAAAGCCAACCATACATTAAAAGATAATTTGGGGGGAATGTAGGATTTCCATATGAAACTCATAGGAGTCCTAACATTACCCTTAACTCTTAATAAATCATAGATTTTTGCGGAGGTTAATTTTCCATTCAAGGAGCGGGCACTAAGGCCGAGTATCATATCATTCGAATTATTGAAACAGCCACGAATTTTGTCCCGTATGAGACCTAATCGTTTCATTAGCTGGGAGTCGCGGGCGTGTGGGACAAAGTCCCACACATTTCTGCCTTTGAGATAGACTCCGTTTACCCAACGTACCCAGAGCGTATCTTTCTTTTGGTGGACATCCCAAAGGGTCCGAGAGAGGAGGGCATGGTTCCATATCTTTGCATTGTGGATGCCCAGGCCCCCTTCCTCTTTAGGGAGGCAAATATCGTCCCACGCTACCTTTGCAAATTTACCTCCCCATAAGAAAATACGACAAATCGAGACAATCCTATTTAGGATTGTTTGGGGAATTGGGAACACTTGGAGCCAAAACGACTGGACTCCTTGGATCACAGAACGTATTAGCTCAAGTTTCCCCGCATAAGAAATCGTCTTGGTGTTCCATGCGTTTAAAAAATCATTGATCGTATCCAAGAGTGGGGCATACTGGGCCACCGAAATTTTTAGAGGTGCAAGTGGGATACCGAGGTATCTCACTGGGAATACTCCCTGATCAAAATCAACTAGATCCAATATGCCTTGCAAATCCAAACTGTTGACCCCTCCGATGAAAACATTCGATTTATTATGATTAACCCTTAGGCCCGATGCGTCCCAAACAGGGTACACATGGTGCAGGTAAGCTATACGTGGTGCAGGTAAGCTATACGTTTGACGGAGCTATACATGGTACATATGGTACATGGTACATATGGCATTGACGCATTTGTTGAATATATTTGATGGAGGCATTAATTTGGGCACACATGGTGCAGGTAAGCTATACGTTTTGGTTGATAGCAACAATCTGTAAAGTGTCTGGCTTTCTGGCAGCTATTCTTGGATTATATGTTAGCATTTGTGCGCTAGATGACAAGGACTCATATTGCACATGTAAAGACCTGGGTCCCAATGGTGCAACTCGAATGCAATATGGCATGACATGGTAATTGTTTTTACACAGATGTTTGATGTACCCTGTTTTTGTATAATATTGGCACATTTTATCTGTCGACACAGGAAAAAGTGTTTATATCCAAACAAAGTGTGCCAATCGTGTACGGTTTGTCTGTGCTAGCATTTCTCATTTTTTGAGATATTTAGATTCATTGATTATTGAAACTATATAAAAATGGAGCTGTACTACCTCCCTTTTTTGAATTGCAACAACTTGACTTTCATATTTTGCCGAAACTCAACTTTGTCCGTAATTATATTTAATTACGTTTTAATTAACATTATAAAAATTAAATATTTTGGAAATACACATTAAGAGAAATTTAACAACATTTATTCATACTACTTTGATTATATATTAATAAAAAAATCATGGTCAAAATAAGGTGTGTGAATAGAGTTAAATTCAAAGTGTTGTAGCTATTAGTGGGGCATATATAGTACAAACCGTATTTATTTTGCAAATATTCATAAGTTATATTTTACACTATTTGTATTGCATATTGAGGTTCAAGGCCGGTGTTGCATATTATTGTGCAATGAAATAACGACGACGATGAGTTTGTAATTTGTAAATAAGAAGGTGCTTGTACGGACGACGCCATTTATATTGCATATTAACGTACGGTTAGTTTGCAAACCGTTGGGTTTGCAGTTTTCACATGAAGCATGGTTTTTATTTGATCCACAAGCATTACACACACACACACACTACTACATCAGGCCCGAAAAGATTTGGCATATTGCCTTTTTTATCAATGATGACAAACTTTGCACAATGATTTCAGTTATTATATTTCTATATAATTTATAAATTTTAATTTATACTTCTATGAAAATATTTTGAATAAGGAACAATTTGATATAAATTTCATGTTCAAAATAATTTCACATTTAAAAATATCAATGGTCAAATTTGATTACTATTGACAGGAAAAGTCAATTTGGTGAATCTTTTTTGGATGGAGGGAGTTATAATAGATCTGATACAAACACCTCCTAATGAACAAACTATAAAGTACAAACTCATCTTGGTCATCGTATGAGTTGATCTAAGGGATATAGACGAGCGTTTCGGTAATAAAATTAATTTTTTTATGCAACACTCTTTGAATGTTAATTAGAAACTACATATTTTTATCAAAGAATAACACACTTTGAACGTTAATATGCAATACAAATAGCATAAAGATGCATCGTACAAATATTTGCACGATAAACACTGTTCTACCTTATAAACTCCATATATGTACACACATATTCATATATGTTTGCTTCCAATATGCATGCTACTTTCCGTCCTTAAAATATTATTATTATTATTATCCTTTTTGACTAAACTAGTATATCACCCGTGCGATACACGGTATGAGATATTTTTTCAAATATAATTATTAATAATTTTGTAAGAAAAAATGTTATAAAATGTTAATATTAAATTCTACAATATTGAAAAAAAAAAATATAATGCAATGATTAAATTACGGAGTACTAAATAACGAACTATTGCGTAATGTATTACAGGGCCATACAAATATGGTGATGTAAATCAATATTTTGTACACTGAAATAGATGTTTTGGCACGTACACTTCTACTGCAATTTATGAGTCCGTTTGGAGACCTCATATTTCAGGCTTATTAACCGACTTTTTCACGAATCATGTAACTTTTGATTTCACGCGCTGAGTTGGGTAATAATAAGGAAAAAGTAAGCTAAGGTTGAAGTTACATTTTTGACTGTACTGGCTGAAGTTACTGTAGAGGATCATTTTAGATATTTTCATATAATTTATTCTTTATTTTATTAATAAAAGATATTTTAATTTTTTCTCTCATAAATTAGCAAAATCAGCCAATGCATCCACTTAAACAAGAACTTCATAAATTTGAACAGAATCAACCGATTCAACCCATTTCAATGCTATCAAACGGGCTCTATACATTTATGATCCATTGATCCTGGTAATTATATTAGAAAAAATGGCAAAACTAATACTACGAACTTCTACATTTACAAAAATGGAACCAGTTTTAAGTTTGGACAAAAAAGGACCAAACATTACTAAATGGACTAAAACACCCCTAATTAAAAAAAGAGAACAAATCCCTGCTTGATCGATCGATCACTCACCCCTGCGTCTGAGATACCACTACCGCGATCCATCCCTGGAGGCTCCATGTCGTCACCATCGTCTCCGTCCCATTATGCCGCCGCTGCCGCCGCCGTCGACGTCCCAGGTATAGTAAGCTTCTTTTCTGTTGTTCTTCTCTTCTGGCTGAACGATCAAGAATCAATGGCGACGGTCGCGGTGATGGCGTCTCCGACAGTTAGGGTTTCAAATCGAGCGTGGCGGTGGCGTCTTCGACAACTTGGGTTTCAAATCGAGCGCGGCAATGGCGAATCGGCTACGATTTTAATGTATGTAGCGGAGTTGCAAATAGGTTGTTTTGGGCATGGACGGCGTGTGCTGGGGCTGGGGTTACAGTCGTGAGAGTGTTGGGGCTGGGGTTACGGTCGTGCGAGGGTTGGGGGTTGGGGAGGGGCTTGTCGGGGCGACGCTGATCAGCGCTGGGGAGGGGCAGCGGTGTACGGTGGTTGGGCGGGATAAGGTTGTTGCAGTCTTGTAGGGGGTGGGGCGGGTGTGGCGGCCGTCGCCGGCACTAGCCGGGCGCTTTAAGGCAGGGGATTTGGGGACTGAGCTATGCTGAATAGCGGACTAGGGTTTGGGTTAGAGATGGGCCGGGGAGGCTGGCCGCCGGAGTTAGGGCGGCAACGGGTCACCAACTCACTGCCAGCGGCGGTGGCTAGTGATGGCCATCATCGGATCGGATATGGGTCGAATCTAGTAACCGGTCTGATCAAGTAATGATAATCGGTTAAATCGGATAATTGTAACTGTAAATGGTTAAACGGCTATAACCGTGTAACTGTAACTGAACGGGTTGAGTGATTGTAACCGGTCGGATTGGGTAATTGTAACTGGTTGAATCGGGTAATTGTAATTGGTAGGATCGAGTAATTGTAACTGGTCGGATTAGGTAATTGTAACTGGTCGGATCGGATAATTGTAACTGGTCGGATTGGGTAATTGTAACTGGTCGGATTGGGTAACTATAATTGGTCGGATCGGTTACTATAACTGATTGAATTGGATAATTGTAATTGATCAGATTGGGTAACTGTAACTGGTCGGATCAGATAACTGTAACGGATCGAATAGGATAATTGTAACTGGTCGGATTTGGATAACTGTAATTGTTCAGATCAAGTAACTGTAACCGGTTGAATCGAATAAGTGTATTTAATCAGATGAATCAAGAAATTGTGAATGGTATAATAATTTTTTGAGGAATTATATAAAAAACAAATAAATAAACTTTTTATCAAAGTCTGGGTCTCTGGGAGGAAAACACACGCAACTGACGCAAGATATACTCCCGTATTAGTTTTCCATACTCCGTATTAGTTTTCTCGTTGCAGGGCATATTTGTCATATAAATTCTAAGCTTCTAAATGATAAACACGCAGGTCACAATTTTGGTAAAAACTAAAAGAGGTCCTATATTTGTTAGGGCTGGGACTTTGGAACCAAGAACCGGAGAACCGAACCGGACCGAACCGTTATGACCCGGTTCGGTTCGGTTCCAACATTTATTAGTTATTTTTTAACGGTTCGGTTCCTATTTTTTATTAATGGTTCGGTTCTCGGTTCCTGAAAAAAATATTTACTAGGAACCGTTAAGGAACCGTTATATATAATAATTAAAATTATATATATTTCTTATGAGCATATATATTTTAATGTATATTTACTTACTTATTTTTATATCACATTCATTATTTTTGTTTAGTTATTCAACTATTTAAAATTATTATTCACTTCAACCGGTTCTCTTAGGCTTCTTAGGCCTCTCATTAGGTCCAAACTCCAGTGGGTCGGAACTTTGAGGGTCCAAGTATTTAAAATTATTATTCTCTTTAACTGTTTAAGCATATTTGTATCGTAATTTCAAACGTAGAATGTCTTTTTGGTAAAAATTTAGTCATGATTTGTAAGAATTTTTTCGAAGACTACGAACCGTTAAATGACAAGAACCGAACCGTTATGAACGGTTCGGTTCCTTATCGGTTCTATAAAATAATTTATAAGAACCGAACCGTTAGTAAAATTTCATATTTTCAAACGGTTCCACATATTTGGCCTAGGAACCGAACCGGTCCCAGGCCTAATATTTGTCAAAACTCTTTTAATTAGTAATATTGATGATCTAACCCCATTTATATTATCATCATGGCATACAATTACAATTTGAGGCAATTACTATTCATAATCTGAGACAATGCAACATACTACATACATTAGTTTGGTTTTATATTCCATATTTAAGAAACTACTAAAAGTAAACAAGTTTCAATCCGAGTGAATAAAGTTTGTTGAATTCCAATGCCACAGTACATTACTCTCGTAGGCTCGTAGCATAGCCTTATTACTTTGATTATTGGACACAGAATTGAACACACCCTTAACCCACACATAGGTGCTGTTCTGTTCGTCTTATTCTTATTACTTATTGCTTATTCTTATTTTATTCAGATCAGATCAAATCAGATCAGATCAGAAAAATTCAGATCAGATCAGATCAGATCAGAAAAATTCAGATCAGATCAGATCAGATCAGAAAGATTCAGATCAGATCAGATCAGATCAGATCAGATCAGAAAGATTTAGATCAGATCAGATCAGACCAGATCAGAAACATTCAGATCAGATCAGATCAGAAAAGTTCAAACATGATTTATCACTTTTATTATTATATTAATTATTATTATTATTATTATTATTAATATTGTTATTACAATTACAATTACAATTATTATTATTATTATTATTATTATTATTATTATTATTATTATTATTATTATTATTATTATTATTATTATTATTATTATTATCATCATCATCATCATCATCATCATCATCATCATCATCATCATCATCATCATCATCATCATCATCATCATCATCATCATCATCATCATCATCATCATCATCATCATCATCATCATCATCATCATCATCATCATCATCATCATCATCATCATCATCATCATCATCATCATCATCATCATCATCATCATCATCATCATCATCATCATCATCATCATCATCATCATCATCATCATCATCATCATCATCATCATCATCATCATCATCATCATCATCATCATCATCATCATCATCATCATCATCATCATCATCATCATCATCATCATCATCATCATCATCATCATCATCATCATCATCATCATCATCATCATCATCATCATCATCATCATCATCATCATCATCATCATCATCATCATCATCATCATCATCATCATCATCATTATTATTACAATATAATAATAATAATAATATGATTAATGTTAATATAATATTATATTATAATTATATGTAATTATAATTATAATTACAATTATAATTCTTATAATTATAAGTATAATCAATTGTATTTATTATAATTATATCTATAAATATTTATAATTATAATTGTAATTAATTATAATTATAATAATTATAATTATAATTACAACCATAATTATAATTATGATTATAATTATAATTATAATATAATATTATAATAATATAATACTAATTATAATAATAATAATCATATTATTATTATTATTATATTATTGTAATAATAATATGAATATAATAATATCATTATTATAATATTAATTGTATTTATATTACTATTATTATATTATAATATTATAATTAATGTTAATATAATTATAATTATTATTAATTATAATTATAATAATTATAATTATACTTATAATTATAATTTATGATTACAATTATTATTATTATTATTACTATTTTAATTATTTTACGGAGTAATTATAATAATATTGATAACTATAGTTACAATTATAGAGATAAATATTGTAATTATAATTACAATTATAATTATATAAGTAATTATAATTAAAAATATAATTACAATTATAATTATATCTATATTTATAATTAGTGTAATAAGTATAAATTTTTTCATTTTAAATTTAATTTTAATTATTATTATTATTATTATAGTTACGATTATAATTATAATTTTATTTAAATTATATTTGTAATTGCAATTATAATAATTATAATTATAATTATAATCATAGAAATATTAAAATCAGATCAGATCAGAAAGATTCAGATCAGATCAGAAGGATTCATATCAGATCAGAAACATTCAGATCAGATCAGACCAGATCAGAAACATTCAGATCAGATCAGAAAGATTCAGATCAGATCAGATCAGATCAGAAAGATTCAGATCAGATCAGATCAGATCAGAAAGATTCAGATCAGATCAGATCAGATCAGAAAAATTCAGATCAGATCAGATCAGAACTTAAAAAATTCAGATCAGAAACATTCAGATCAGGCGAAGAGAACAGCTTCATAGGCTATGTTTACTATTGCTTAACTTGTAAAAAAGTGATTTTGTAAAGTGATTTTTGAAAAAGTGATTATTGATAAAAGTTGAGAGTGTTTTAGAATAGAAGTGATTAAAGTGAAAAAGTTAAAGTTGGAATGTTTGGGAAAAAAGTGATTGTGATATTATATTTTTGGGAATGTACAAAAATATCCTCCCTTCATTAATCAGCTCACTCTCCCCTGCGACATAGCTTTCTCAGATACACGGTTCTCCACTTCTCCTCCAAGCTAATTTTCCAAATTCAAAGTAAAAAATCAAAATCTCCAAGATTATTTGCAATACCTCTTTTAAATAGGTTAGTGACAATTAGGAAGGGAAAATCTACGTGGGTTCTTTATTTATAAAGCCATATAAGCATGGAGTTTTGCAATACAGACATCATCGCTCTCTTTTTTATGGGGATGTGCGAAACAACGTTTCGATGGGGAAAGGGAGCTGATCTTTAATTAGCTAGAGCAGCGTTCACGACTCAACTTTTCGATGCGGATGTGCGACACAGAGATGGAGAAGAAAGAGATATGGAGGGAGGCTGCGAGTAGGGAGGCTGCGAGTCTGGGACAGAGATATCGGGATGATTGATAAGGGTAAAGTTGGGTATAGGGGGAAATGGAATGGTATAACTATCCTTAATGTTGGCTTTAATTACCATAAAACCAAAAAAAGCAGATAAAAGCATGCTGGGAGCAACTTCCAGCTTATAATCCAAAATCACTTTTTTAAAAGCTAAAGCTCCCTTATGCAAACACTCCAAATAGATTTTTTTTCTAAAAAAGTCAAAAGTGCTTTTCAAAAGCAAACCAAAACACTGCCATAATTGTATATGGTTTAGCTAGCCTACCTTTGCTTGCATTTGATGGGACTCTTTTGAGCGGGAAAATGGACAAAAATTCTACTTGTATTTGTATATAGATAAATAAAGTCTTTCCCTCATTACGATTAGGGTTACCAATTTAATAAACTATTCTTAAATAATAATGATAGTACAATGTCCTATGGCGTTAAAGCAGGCTACAGTAATATTTATAATCAGAAAGTGCATTTCGAAAAGTCAAAGAATAGAAAATCCTTAAAATGTGATACTAGTATACGTAGTATATTTATAGTATGAAGTTCATTAAAGGGCGCAGGAAGCAACGGGGTTGAGATTTCAGGTTAAAAGTATATTTGTATGTAACTTTCGTTATACTACCTCCGTTCTCTTTTAATTGTAACGTAGGACTTTTTTCACTATTCACGGATTCTATTTTGACTACATTTTACTTAATAATGTGTTTCGAATTAAATTTTTTAAAAATATTTATAAATTCCTCGTATAATAAATTTTCAAAAACTGATTTTTTAATTTTTTTCTAATAAGGAATGAAAGATATTTACGATCAAACTTGTGCATTGGCAAACGTGAAAAGTGGACTGTTACAATTAAAAAAGAACGGAGGAAGTATATTTCGGAAAAAGCCAAGGGATTTTAACATTTTATCTGATCAAAAGGATTTCATCTTATGTATATGCACGTGTATGAAATTTATATAATACTATCGTATATAATTGCTATATTACTAATTAAGTTAATATATATGCTAAAAGAATGAGACTAATTTTTAAACATTCTAAAATTGTGATTTTACATGCCACTAATTACATGACACACGACACTAATTCTAATGTAATACGATCCTACACATCCCTTGACCTTTGGCTACACTAAGAATTTTCATCTTAATGTTCAAGACGCACCGCGTAGCTACCTTAATATTTTGGGCTTTATGATTATTTTAATATTTTAATGTACGTTAACTATGAAATTTTATGTTGCTTTAATAATTTACTACTCTCTCCGGTTTTATTTAATCTTCACACTTTGACTTCACACAAAATAAGGAAAGAAATTTGACTTTACTGTAGAGTACACTGTTGAGACACTGTTTGGCACTGTAGAGACACTGTTTGGCACTGTTGAGACACTATTTGGCACTGTTTGACACTGTTCTGATGTAGATTTCTTTGCCAAAAAAGGAAATAAGGAAGTGTGAAGTTTATTTTAGACCGTCCCAAAAAGGAAAGTATGAAGTTTATTAAAAATTGGAGGGAGTATTTTTTAATTTATATTAATTAGAGTTACTGATAAATTTAGAGACGTGTGTATATGTTAGGGTAAATTCCCATATCTCATTGATCACACTTAGGGAGGATATTTATACAAGTATTTATCTACAATAGAGCCCTTAGCCCAAACTAACAAATACAATTAAATTAAATTAATTACAGTGGGCTAAGCCCATAATCAATACGCTAATACCCCCCCTCAAGTTGGAGCATGAGGTTCAAAAATGCCCAACTTGCGAAGAAGATAAAGAAACTGACGCTTGCCCAATGCCTTAGTGAAGATGTCTGATAATTGATCAGTGGTAGAGACATGACGAGCAACGAGCAATCCCGCTTGAATAGCATCACGAACATAATGACAATCAACCTCAATGTGCTTGGTACGCTCATGAAAAACAAGGTTATGAGCAATGTGAAGAGCCGAGTTGTTGTCACAGTATAGAGTCATAGAGCGTGGATGATCAATACCCAGACTAAGAAGAAGCCCCTTAGCCCATTTAAGTTCAGCGGTGGTAGCAGCCATGGATCGGTATTCTGCCTCGGTGGAAGACCGAGATACAGTATGTTGCTTCTTTGTCTTCCACGAGATAGGTGAAGTACCCAAAAAAAAAACAATCCATCCAGTAAGAGACCTACGAGTAAGTGGACAGCTAGCCTAGTCGGAGTCACACCAACCTGTAAGAGTTAAGTCACACGTAGAACTGAGAAGAATGCCTTGTCCAGGAGTTCCTTTGAGATAGCGAACAACCCGTAAGGCCGCTGTCCAATGATCCTGTCTAGGAGCCTGCATAAATTGAGATAAAATATGAACAGCATAGGCAAGATCAGGCCTAGTAAAAGATAGGTATAGAAGTCGCCCAACTAGACGTCGGTAGGCCTCCGGATCAGCCAGAAAATCACTCTGAGAAATAGCCAAGTTATGGTTCTGTTCAATAGGAAAATGCGTGGGTTTAGCCCCAAGCAGTCCAGTCTCCGAGATAATGTCCAGAGTATATTTTCGCTGGCAAAGGAAGATGCCATCAGCACTACGAGCCACCTCAATCCCAAGAAAATACTTCAGAAATCCAAGGTCTTTCATATGAAAACAATTATGCAGATAAGATTTAAATCGAGCAATAGCACTGCTATCATTGCCCACAATAATTAAATCATCAACATAAATGAGAATAAATAATTGAGCCGAGCCCTGTGTCAGTGTAAAAAGAGAATAATCAGAATATGACTGCTGAAAACCATACTGCTTCAGCGAAGCAGATAATTTTGCAAACCAGCATCGCGGGGCCTGACGAAGACCATATAATGACTTCTTTAGTCGACAAACCTGCCCAGGCCGAGAGGAACAGAACCCAGGAGGCGGTTTCATATAAACCACCTCATCCAAGTCCCCGTGAAGAAATGCATTATGAACATCCATCTGATGCAATTCCCAATTTTTAGCGGCAGCTACAGCTAAAAACAGGCGGACGGTGACCATTTTAGCAACAGGAGCAAATGTTTCGGTATAGTCTATGCCTTCTTGTTGGTGGTTGCCAAACACGATAAGACGAGCTTTAAAACGCTCAACGGTTCCATCTGAGTTGTACTTAATTTTGTACACCCATTTGCAACCAAGAGCCATTTTACCTGGCGGAAGCGGTTCCATCACCCAAGTCTGATTATTTTCCAATGCCCGAATTTCACTTTGCATAGCATCACGCCAGCTCTCACTTTGCATAGCTTCCTTAAAAGATCGTGGTTCATGGCCTGCAAGTATAGCTCCAAGAAAAGACCGATAACGAGGAGAGTACTTGTCACATTTTAGAAAATTAGCTATAGGATACGACATACCTGAGGAGCTGATGGAAGAGGTGTGGGGCGGGGATGGGCTTAAATGCTGTACATGATTTGTGACAAAGTCCCATAGCCGAACGGACGGACGCCGAGAACGTAATCCACGACCGAGGGGTGCATCGGCAGAATGATCTTCCTCGGTAGCTGCATGTGTATGGTCCGCGGCAGCAGCTTCAGCTGAGACTGGGATGATAGCTTCGGACTCATTATCAAGTAAAGGAGGACTCGGATCCACATCTGGCAGTGAGGCTTCAGCATTTTCAGGAGGAATAGCCGAAAAAGGAAATTCGTCCTCATGATATATTACATCCCGGTACACAAATATTTCTCCGGTTGCCCAATCATATATTTTCCACCCCTTTTTACCGGTGGGATAACCAACAAATACACCGCGACGACTTCGTGGGGAGAACTTATCGCCACGGGAATAAATATTATGAGCATAACAGAGACAGCCAAACACGCGTATATGAGAAAAATCGGGGGAAACGCCATGCAAAAGCTCATAAGGTGTCTTTCCTCCCAAAAGCCCAGAAGGTGTACGATTAATTAAATGCACGGCAGTAAGAACACACTCACCCCATAAAGTAACAGGCAAATTTGCTTGAAACATCAAGGCACGAGCAACATTTAAGATATGTCTGTGTTTGCGTTCAACTCTCCCATTTTGTTGGGGTGTATGAACACAAGATGTTTGGAACAGAATGCCGTGAGTATCAAAATAAGGGTGCATGCAATTAAATTCAGTCCCATTATCGCTACGGACAATTTTGATGGAAACATTGTGTTGTTTTTCAACCATAGCAATAAATGAGAGAAAATAATGGTGAACCTCCTTTTTATCACGTAACAAATACACCCAAACGGCACGAGAAAAGTCATCCACTAAAGTAAGAAAATACACAGCATCACAGGTTGATGGAGTCTTATATGGGCCCCACAAGTCACAATGAATAAGTTCAAAAATTCTACTCGATTTATTATTACTGACAGGAAAGGAATCACGCACTTGTTTGGCTTGTGGACACACATCACACGCCTTATTCAAAGTTTTCGAAAGAGAACTAGAAACAAAAGTAGGTAACAATTTGAGGACCCGATCAGAAGGATGACCCATTCTACGATGCCACAGCTCAAATGACGAAAGTGTAGATGTCTGGACAGCATGCAAAGTCGGCACCCCTCTAAAATAAAATAGCCCATCCCGCCTTTCACCTGCTCCAATCAGGTTCCTCGAGCGTAGGTCCTGTATAGCACAAAATTGATTAGTAAATGTGACAAGACAATGAGACTGATCTGTGAATTGTGAAACCGAAATTAGATGACAATTCAGTCCAGGCACATAAAGAACATGATCCAGATGTAACTCCCTAGATAATGATACTCGACCAGATAAAACCGCACTCACAGTGCGCCCGTCTGGAAGACCAACCGGACAAACAGGAATAGGTCCGGGATCAATAAGACATGTCACGTCGCCAGTAACATGTTGAGAGGCCCCTGTATCAATAATCCACTCTACACAAGAGTACTTACCAGACATCCGGTCAGAAGAGCGAGAATCCATATTAAGGACACTCAATATGGCTTGCACCTGTTCAGTAGTCAATGGAGGCAGTACAGGAACACCTAAATTCTGGGAGGAAGAAGCCCCTTCCCCGGCTGACTGGAGGTTCGAGTTCATTGCATGGGTCCTAACTGCCCCACCGCGGTTAGCAGAAGAACCCGAAGCTCCTTTGGGGCGGTGTTTCTCCTCCCACCAGTCTGGATAACCGTGTAATTTGAAGCATGAATCGATCTCATGCCCCTTTTTCCTGCAGTGAGTGCAAACTGGCCGCGGACGTTCAGTTTTGTCTTTGTCCTGGCGACCCTTTGGAGCTCGATCAGGCTGAAGGGCGAAGGCATGAACCTCAGCAACGGACTGTTTTCCTCGTGCAATGGCCCTCGAGTTCTCTTCTTGTTGAAAAGCCTGTAGCGCACGATCAATATCGGGCAAAGGATTCTGGGCGAGAAGATTGGAACGCACCGTGCCAAAGATTTCATCATCAATTCCAATTAGGAATTGATGAAACCGTTCTTCTGCCCGTTCGGTAACAATTTTGCCCACAACGTCGCAGGTACACCTTCCACACGAACAGGCCGGTAATGGCTTCAGTCGGTCGAGTTCATCATACAAACTCATCAAAGCCGTATAATAAGCATCTACCGTCATTGTTTTGGTCTGTTTACAAGCTGAAATTGAGGCCTTCAATTGCTGCAACCTTGGACCGTTAGCAACACTGTATCGCTTTTCAAGATAGACCCAAAGAGCTCTGGCTTCTTCGTGAAACGGGATAGAGACGACAACCGTGGGTTCCATGCTGCGAAGAAGCCATGAAACAACCATGGAGTTAGTCGTTTCCCAGTTGGAACGCTGTGCCTCCTCCGCGGGTTTCGTGAGAGTGCCATCAACAAACACATGTTTCCGGCGAGCTTTGAGAGACAATAAGATAGCCCGAGACCAAGCGACATAATTATCGCCCCTAAAGATGATATGAGTGATAAGATTCCCCGGTTGATCTCCCGAACCAAGGTAATACGATGAAGTAATGTCCACCGCCATAGCTGCCCAAAGAAAGAAACCGTACACGCTGGTGCCGGTAGGGAAGAACGAAGAAAAAAAGGATCGGTGAACCAAGACCTTAGTCTGATACCATGATAAATTTAGAGACGTGTGTATATGTTAGGGTAAATTCCCATATCTCATTGATCACACTTAGGGAGGATATTTATACAAGTATTTATCTACAATAGAGCCCTTAGCCCAAACTAACAAATACAATTAAATTAAATTAATTACAGTGGGCTAAGCCCATAATCAATACGCTAATAGTTACATTAAGGTAGAGACACTATGATTTAGTTTTTCTGAATTCGCCAAAGGCTTTGGCTACACTAAAATGTACCGATTTTAAGTGTGCAACATTTTCGTGGCGACTCTTTTGAAAAGATACTCGAATCTTTTCTTGTAGGTTTCATAGAATTTTCCTATCATTTTTTTGAAATATGTAAAAAATTGTTCCGAATATTGGGTTAGTGTTGAAAGAATAATTAATCTGATTATTTATAGAGCTCAGCTTTGAAGTTATTTAGCTTACTCATTCATATTTAGATGAAAAATTGGTCATTTTTATGTCAGGGCAATTATATTGTACGCATAAAACGAACTTTGTGTTGTTAATTATTTCATTTGTGATATACTTTAATACTCCGTATATGTATGTAGTTTTCTTTCCTTTATAGGAATGGTAGTGCTTGCGCTCGGACGTGACAGCCGTGCTTACGTGTATTTCATTGGAGCAGGAATCTGTTGCGCCGGCGAGCTGATCTTTCTTAGTGTATACAGTATACTGCTGGAACACTATACACTCTTCATCAGCAAATGCTTCAGGCAACGTTTAAATGGGTGCATTCTGAAAATGATAGGCAATTCAAGCCAATATATCAAACACTACGTATCTATCAAGTCTACATAGACTAATGTAACTTATTACGTTTATGTCAAATCCCAGTTTGTCATTTTCGGTTAACTAAATTAGTCTACGATAATTTATGTTTTCTCAACAATTTAAAAAAGTTGTTTTAAGAGCGAATTAGGTTTATTTTGAGAGAAACAATATATGGTGCATATTTGAGAAAATCTCTTATGTATTATTCTTATTAAAGGAATCATATTTATTGCATTGCAATGTATCTATTATATACATTGATGAGAAGCAATAAATTAAAATTTTCTTATATATATGCATGCTTGTTTCCATTTAATATTATCATGTGTCCTGATCTATGATGCACTGATGCTTGGCCATGAAAGTGGTGCAACGCAACGGAAAATTCTAGTTGTTAATTAAGATATTGAGTTTTGCCCTTAAGATAATCGGAAATTGTCCTAAATAGGACTAATGAGTTCCTAAAAAGCACAAATAGGACTACTACTTTTAAAATTCCCTAAATAGGACTAAACATTGATTTTCTACCCTAAATACCCCTAAGAGTATTAATTCATAATGAAATGCTTTAATTCATAATAAAATCATAAAAAACGTAAAAAATATTTTAAAAACGTAAAAAAATTATAAAAAATTTATAAACATTTATAAAAACAAAAATTAATTTTTTATTTTTTAAATTTTTTTAAAAATATAATAAAAAATAGTAAAAACCCATAAAAAAATGAAAAAAAATATGGATACCTTTCCCACCGCCTCCCGCCGCCTCCCAGCACCACCACCTCCGATTGGTGAAATTTCTTCCACTTTTGGTAAAAAAAAATGCCATATTTTTCTGAAAATGCCAAAAAGATGGCATAATTACTCTTCAATATGCCAACATTTTCATTCAATATGCCATCATTATGGCATTATTTAAAATGTTGGCATATTTTTCTCCGGTGATGGGAGCTGGTGGTGCTGGGGGTGGCAGGGGTGGCAATTTTTTTTTTAATTTTATGATTTTCTTTTTTTTTCTTTTTTTTTAATTTTTTTTTAAAAATAATTTTTTTATTAATTTTCTATTATTTTTTTACGATTTTTAGAATTTTTTTCGATTTTTATTAATTTTTTTATGATTTTATTATTAATTAAAACATTTTACAAGTTACAAGGGTATATTTGTCCAAACACACATAAATAGTCCTATTAAGGGAATTTAAAAAATGTAGTCCTATTTGTGCAATTTTGTCACTTTTTAGTCCTATTTAGGGAATTGACTCTAAGATAATTGCTCTGGTGTTTTATACTTCCTCTGTTCTCTTTTAGTTGCAACGATCCACTTTTCACTTTCGTCAACACACAATTAAGTTTTAACATTAATATCTTTTATTTCCTATTAGTAAAAAATTTAGGGAGAACTATCAAATAGGCACTCGAACTTACATAAAAGTAAAAATCACCACTTATATAAGAGGTTTTGTCCGGCCGTCGTCATTTGGGGCGGTTCCTGGTGGTATTTTTGATGAACTTTTATGAACATCTTATTTATTAAGTCTAGTTTACTCATATCAAATTTCGGCTAAAAATTCAACCGGGAAGATAGTCAAATGATTTTCTATATTCAAAAATCAGTTTTTGTTGTTTCCAATCATGGGTTAAGTTATGTTTAAGTTAGGGAAAATTTCAGAAATAAGCTAAAAAGTGAAAAATATATCACTTTTGTCGCTGACGGAAGTTTTTATCAAAAATAGACTACTTACCTTTTTTCTTTCACAAATAGGCCAAAGTTCGTATCTGCTCCTGAGATAAGTTCCGTGTAGCAGCTCCCTTTTGATGAGCATGTCTCTACGTATAGGGTGCTGGGTGCCTCTACTCCTAACTTCATGAACTTCTCTATGTAATAAAAGTTCTAGGAATGATTAATTTTTAGTTTTTTAAAATAAAATAAAAACGCAAATATTTATTAAAACATCAAAATGATCAAATGAACTAAATCATTGAAAAGATAATTAAAGTCTTAAAAAACACGAGTATGAGAAAAGTTGGAAGATGATGAAATTCACCGTCTGTGTTATTTCATTGTACGCACCATATAAATATGGCTCGTTGGTTTACATCGTTGGTTGATAGAGTTTTATCTCTGGGCAACCGAACTCCTAGAATATCTCTAAGCTTTGTTATACAATGAACTTGGACAGTTTATGAAATCTAATCTAATAACCTACGTACAAGATAATGATACAACTTTACACGTGGATAATAACAAAGTATAATAATTAATCTAATGGAGTTATACAGCTATGTGGAGACTTCTACGTGTGCATGCGTGGGCATGGATTTGTGAGTAACATTTATTTATGCTAACACGCCCCCGCAGTCGAAGCGGGAGGGCCACGAATGCTGAGACTGGAACGAAACTCTTCAAATAAAATCCGGGGTAGCCCTTTAGTAAAAATATCAGCATATTGATGACGTGATGGGACGTGAAGAACCCGGACCTGCCCACGAGCGACCTTTTCACGAACAAAGTGAATATCCATCTCAATGTGTTTGGTGCGCTGATGTTTAACCGGATTGGTAGAAAGGTACACAGTACTAATGTTGTCACAATATACAATAGAGGCTTTGGCCGGCGGATGATGAAGTTCAAGTAACAGATTACGTAGCCAACAAAGCTCAGCAACGACGTTGGCAACCCCACGGTATTCGGCCTCGGCACTAGAGCGTGAGAGAGTAGGTTGTCGTTTGGATGACCAAGAAAGTAAGTTGTCCCCCAAAAATACGCAATAACCGGATGTGGAACGGCGGGTATCGGGGCAGCCACCCCAGTCAGCATCAGAATATGCAACGAGATCATTGACAGGAGAAGAATGCAAGTGGAGCCCGAGATGCAATGTACCCTGGATATAGCGTAAGACACGCTTAAGAGCATCAAAGTGAGACGTGCGTGGGTCATGCATAAAAAGGCACAGTTGCTGAACAGCGTATGAGATATCCGGACGAGTGAAGGTGAGGTATTGCAGTGCTCCAGCAAGACTGCGGTAGAGAGTGGGGTCTTGGACTGGTGGTCCGGCCGAGGCACTTAATTTTGATTGAGTGTCAACGGGGGTTGTTACGGAGTTGCAAGAAATCATACCGGCACGTTGGAGAATTTGAGAGGCATACTTGGTTTGGGAGAGGAAAAGGCCATGAGAATGCCTAGTAACTGAGATGCCCAAAAAATATGTGAGTGGACCAAGATCAGTCATAGCAAATTCGGTGGCGAGACGGCTAATGATGAGGCTGCGGAAGGAATCTGAAGAGGCTGTCAAGATGATATCATCAACATATAATAAAAGATATGCCGTGTCAGAACCATGTTTGTATATGAAGAGAGAGTGGTCGCAGGTGCTGTGAAAAAAACCAAGTGTAGCAATATAAGTAGCAAACCGTTGATACCATGCTCTGGGGGCCTGTTTAAGACCATAGAGAGATTTAATCAAGCGGCAAACATGGGAGGGACGGTGAGGGTCACGGTAGCCCGGCGGTTGATACATAAAAACAGTCTCATCAAGATGACCATGTAAGAAAGCGTTCTTTACGTCAAGTTGATGAAGTGGCCAGGAATGAGAGAGAGCAATGCTGAGGACTGTACGGATAGTAGCCGGTTTGACCACGGGACTAAAAGTCTCGTCACAATCAACCCCAACTTGTTGAGAGTTCCCATTGACAACAAGGCGGGCCTTATGTCGTTCAAGTGTGCCATCAGACCTGTACTTGTGCTTAAACAACCACATGCAACGGATAATATTAGTGTTAGGAGGACGGGGAACCAACTCCCACGTCTGATTCTTAATTAAAGCACTAAACTCATCATCCATAGCGGCTTTCCAATTTGGATGGGAGACCGGGGTAAAGGAGACGGAGTAAGTGCGTTGGACAGACTGTAGAGAGGATTGGGTTTGAAAATTCCAGCTCGACTGCGGGTAAGCATGGGATGTTGGGTGGGACGAATTTGGTTTTGTGGGTTGATGGGAGATGAAATATTGCTGGAGGCAGTATTTGGAGAATGTGTAGTTGACTGGTCATGTGAGTAGTGGGGGGATGACGTATTATTGGTGGAGTGGGGGGCCGAAGTATTATTGTGGGAAGGAGGAGATGTTTGGGCAGTAGGTTCATGTGAGGATAGAGTAGGAGTGAGTGGGACGGTGTCGGTGATAAGATGTGGGCACCGAATGGTTATGTGAGGTTCGTCCAGAAAATTATATGACAGGACAGGTGTGGTGGGAAGGTTTTTAAATGGGAAATTTGACTCATCAAAGGTAACGTGACGAGAAATAATAATTTGTTTGGTAGTGAGATTCAAACATAGGTAGCCTTTGTGTTGATCTGGAAAACCCAAAAATACACATGGTATAGCGCGAGGGTGAAGTTTATGGGCAGTAGGGGAGACATTGTGGGGAAAACATAAGCACCCAAATGTCCGGATATGACCGTAAGAAGGCTGTTGGCGGTATAGTTTGTGGGTAGGTGAGAGGAAGGAGATAGTTTGATTTGGGAGGATATTATAAAGGTAGGTTGCCATTTTGACGGCGTGAGGCCAGAAAGTGGGAGGCACTGAGGCATGTAGGAGAATGGTGCGGGTGATATTATTTATGGTACGAATGGATCTTTCGGCTTTGCCATTTTGGGGGGATGTGTAGGGACAAGAGAAACGAAATTGAATGCCATTTGTGGCACCAAAATTGTGAAATTGGGTATTATCAAATTCTTTACCGTTATCACATTGAAATACTTTAATATTGCGCTCAAATTGAGTACGAATATAAGCATAAAATTTGGCAAACACGGTAAATGTTTGAGATTTATTGTGTAACGGAAATACCCAAATAAATTTGGTAAAATCATCCACAAAAATAAGGTAATATTTATGGTGCAAAGAACTGAGAACAGGAGATGTCCATATATCACTATGAATTATATCAAAGGGATTTTGGGTTACAGAAGATGAACTAGAAAAGGGTAATTTAGTGTGTTTACCCAATTCACATGAATGACAAACAAATTTATTTGACTGACTACAATTAATAGTTTTATTGTGACTAAGAATGCGAAACACAGGGAGCCCAGGGTGGCCCAAGCGGTTATGCCAAACTGCAGCTGATAAGAGTGCACATGGTTGCCGATGGGATGGACTGGGAAGAACTGGATATAAATGGCCTGAGCTATTGCATCTCATGATTTGTGTGCCCGTACTGAGATCCTTCACAGAAAAACCAAGAGGGTCAAAAGTGACAGACACATTATTATCAATGGTAAATTGACGAACCGAAATTAAATTTTTGATTAGGGAAGGGGCATGTAAAATATTATAGAGCTTAAGGGGGGTTTGTGGAGAGGGCAGAGTGGCTGTACCAAGACCGGTGATAGGAATGGTATTA
Organism: Cuscuta epithymum; assembly: GCA_945859915.1. Lineage (NCBI taxonomy): Eukaryota > Viridiplantae > Streptophyta > Magnoliopsida > Solanales > Convolvulaceae > Cuscuta > Cuscuta epithymum. Next base: position 481,602 of record CAMAPF010000094.1, on the reverse strand, counting down.
CCATTGCCAACTAGGATTTTGGTGTTAGTATTTAATTTAGAAAAAGACGTGAAGAAACCTGGATTTGCCGTCATATGCGAAGTAGCTCCTGTGTCCATATACCATTGATCATCCGGAGGGGTTATGGACATCGTTTGCATAGCGTTATGTAAATCGGTAGGAACAAAACCCGGGGTGGCAGGAGCAGTGAAGTGAGCTTGTGCAGGTCGCGGACCCAAAATTCCAGCACTAGAATTGGGACGTGCATGAGACGGTCCAGGTGCTCCAGGCCATGCAGTTGTGGGGTACGGACATGGAGGGGTATTCCAAGAGTTGGAAGGCATCCAATAAGCCCATGGTGGAGGTGGAAAAGGCCACTGACCGGCAGGAGGTTGAGGGTCCGTGCGACCACGTCCCCGGCCGCCGCGGGAAGAGGATCGGCCACGGCCACCACGGGGGTTGGAGCGACCACGAGAACCACGAACATCGGGCTGTGGAGGTGGTGGATTGTCGGCGTGAACAAGAGCTGTTGGGGCCGAGGCGGACTGTGACTCATGCTCAACGCTATGTGCTTGCCGGCCTTCTTCCAGGAGAAGCATGGAACGGGCGTTTTCGAACGTCGGAAGAGGGACCGTTTGCTGGATCATGGAAGCAACCGTGGCAAATGGTGCAGTGAGCCCGTTGACCAGTCGCAAAATCAGTCGATTATGCTCGACCGGAGCACCGACGTTGGCAAGATTGGTGGCAATGGTGCGGAGCTGCTGGCAGTAGGCTGAAATAGAGGCAAAATTGGCCAAACGGACATGAGAGAATTCGTCTTCAAGATGTACGGCGCGAGCGTGCTTATTATCCTGAAAGATGTTGGCCAATCGGGTCCATGCTGCCATGGCTGTAGAGTCCGGTTCAAGAATTGTAAGTAAGAGATCTGAGGAGATGGTACCATATATCCATTGGAGGACAACGGCGTCCAAGCGATCCCAGAGAAGAGGGTCGATGGAGTCGGCGGCATCGTCGGAATCGTCATCGGTGTCATCATCCTTGCCGGCGGAAGTGGTGGTGGGTGTTTTCTTCGGAGGAATTATGTGATCCAAAACATCGTATGCACGGGCGGTAATCTTAAAGAGTTCCGCCCAAGAAGAATACTGGACTTTTTCGGTGTCAAGGATGAGGGGAATTAAATTTTTGATGGAGGTGACCGCAAGAGCGGGGTGAAAAGAGGTTTTGGAAGAAGAAGCCATGGCAGAGGATCGAAAAAAATGCTCTGATACCAAGTTGGAAGATGATGAAATTCACCGTCTGTGTTATTTCATTGTACGCACCATATAAATATGGCTCGTTGGTTTACATCGTTGGTTGATAGAGTTTTATCTCTGGGCAACCGAACTCCTAGAATATCTCTAAGCTTTGTTATACAATGAACTTGGACAGTTTATGAAATCTAATCTAATAACCTACGTACAAGATAATGATACAACTTTACACGTGGATAATAACAAAGTATAATAATTAATCTAATGGAGTTATACAGCTATGTGGAGACTTCTACGTGTGCATGCGTGGGCATGGATTTGTGAGTAACATTTATTTATGCTAACAAGAAACTAAAGAAAACTCAAATTAAATAAAATAAAAAAAGTTGTAATAAAAATGCCAATTGAACCTATAAGTTAAATTTAAAAAAAACTATCAAAATGTAAAATAAGATTAAAATAAATGCTGAGACTATTAAAAATATGAAAACTATTTATTTTTTAAGAAAGAGTAAATTTTCAAATTGGAAAATATGAAATAGTAATAATCTTTCAAATTCAAATAAACACGTCAAGTTTAAAATATTCAAAAAATGATATTAATGTTTCAAGTAAAATTAAATAGAATACATAATGCAAAAAAAAAATTAAAATAGAACATTATTGTAAACTATAAAGTGTGTGAAAGATTGAAATTCTGAAAACCTAAATGGCTAAATGTTATGGACAAAATACGTAAAATAAGATAAAATGTTCTTAAACTATTAGTTAAAAATATGAAAATAATTTAAAGTTTTTTTTAATAAAAAGAGTACTTTTATAAAAAAGCCAAAATATATAAAAACTAAAAACCTAAGAAATAATATAAATGTATAGATTTATAAAATTTAAAAAACTCATAGAAAATCTTATAAAATAAAAGCCGAAAATAAATTTAAAATAAAAACAGAAAATAAAAAAAAGTATAAAGATAAGAACTAAGAAATAAAAATGTGAAAAATGAAAATAAAATTAAAAAAAATATTTTACAGGAATATAAAAATCAGAAAACTATTGTAACCTAAAAGAGTGTAATATTAAAATAAATTAGAGAATAAAAAATGAAAATATTAAAAATCTAACTTTAGGAAAAAATTAAAAAGTTTGAAAAATAAAGAATACGAATTTTCTAATATAATAATATACAAATTCTAATACAAAATTAATGTAATCTCAGAAAATTAAAATGATGAGCGTGAGAAATAATTACATATTCAAAAAAGGTAAGAAGTAGGAATTTTCTAATGTAATCGTTCTTAAAGTACTTAAAATTTCAATTCTTAGTATTGTCATTTTTTGTTAGTTTTTGTTTCTTATGGTTTCTTTTTTGTTTCTTTTTGTTGATAATTCTGAAAATTATGTTTTTTATTGTTTCTTTGTGTTTCAGTTTTGTTTTCATATTCATAAATCAAAATTTAATATTTTAAGTGTTTGTATCTAAATGATTTAGAATTAAACTGTACACATATTTCTATTTTAAAGATGTGGAAAAATAAATAGAAACCTAAATAAAGAATAAAAATCAAAATCAACAATAAACAATCATATGAAACACAATGCAACAAAAAGCAACAATATGCAACAAAAAACAACAGAATGCAACAAAATGCAATACATGTGGTACAACAAAAAGCAACAAAAAAATAATAGTTGAGTATCACAACAAATATTCAATTTAATATAATATTCACAACTTTCCCATTAACCTTTTCCAAACATATGGAATCCTATTTCCATTTGACATTATAAAAGCAGATCTGTTCCCTCTCTCCCTTGAGAGCTTCACCTTTGGCAGTAGACACCTTCTCAGCAGTTCCATTCACAGCTAAAGTGTTCTCATTACCTAACATCCAAACAGAATCAATTGACTTGGTTTTTCCTCTGCCTCAAGCTCATCCTTTTGAGGCATATTTGTCCATGAGACCCATGACATCTTTTCTTTCTGGCTACCCATTGATGCAGGTGAGCTTAATGTGTCACATGTTGATCCCTTAGCAGTAGTTTGAGGTACAACATCTATCAATTTCCCACTAAAGCTTACATTCACAGGCACATCACAAATCAGCCTGAGAGACTTATATACTCCATCCTTCCAACTCCCCAGCAAATTTGTATAAGCTGTGTCATTCAAACTGGCATCTTCCTTCAGCCTCCCCAGCAAATTCGTGTGTGTTATACCATTCTAATCCACAACTTCCTCCTATCTTCCAACAAAATGCAAATCACAACAATGTTGATCTCTACTATATCCCTTCAAGCGTGTATTCTTCGGTGTTGAAACAGCAAATGTATCACTCTCCTTCAAGTGATCTTCATCAGAAACGGATTTTGTGAGCATACAATAGACTTACAATCAGAAAATACTCAAAATACTATGATGATACTCATGTGATTTCCAGAAAACTTAAAGTAAACTTGGTGGACTTTCAGAGAGAACCTAGGTAAAATTGGGTGAAGTTAGATGCATATATTAATGTTTCTGCTACATTGGGTAAATTACCGTCAATAAATAAGTAGCACTCTTAGAATCCACACTTCACCCAGTATTTTCAACTCACAAGTTAAACCACCTGCTACACATGAACCCACATAATTAAATTACATGTATATCTACCTGCGGCATATAGAAAGGCAGTTTCAATAAAATGTTTATCTGGTCATCAATCGTTCCTGAATTCTACAAGTGCACAGGTGAGTTAGTGAATAATTTTAGTGTTTCATCGGATCAACCTTCTTGAATTAAAAAGATTGTTTGGATGTAGGTTAAACTGGGTGAACATATTAGAACTACATATAAAAATAACTTAACATAAAAAAAACATCAGGTTCTCCGAAATTGCGTCAATAAGGGTTCTTAGAGTCTGTCCAAGCTTTACTGAAAACCTAGGTTATAAAAAGCGGGGAGGATTTAGACTTAGAGATGAACAACCAAAATTCACACTAAAACCAACTATAATTATTTTCCTGCCTAATGTAAATAAAAAGCTATCACTTGTGCAGAATGAGATAGTAGAAATTATCTCATTTGATTAGGTGAGTTGATTTAAGGATTCACATCACTAAGAAATACTCAAACATGTAAGAAACAAACTTCTGCAGAATGAGATAGTAGGCATATACGTTTTACAAAATTACAACCAAAGATAAAACAATAGGGTCCTAGGTATATACGGAGTACGTTTTACAAAATAATGAAATATGACAAGTTAAAAATCTCAAAATGCGGATGGAAAGCCTGACTTTAAAACATAGTCTTCCTTTTTTTGAAATCATCATTCACATATCCAGATTTCAGGTCTAATGCCTTACAATTAAGGATATGAGCGCTTATCGTTACAAAACAGTTCTTAGCTTCAACTTTATTACTACGCATATCAGTATACAAAATAAGCAAACAAAAATTAAGGCTAAAACTAAAAACTAATGTTGAGAGATTGAAATCGAGAATCTATTAACAAAAATAAAGGTGAAATTAGAAGAAAACTAACCTGAATTGAAGTCTCTAGCGTCGAGCAATGGAGTAAGAAGAAAACGGCACACTACCAGGAATTGGCCAGCTGCGGCACACGGCGAGCCGTGGGAGGTGTCGCACCAGTTGAGGACTAGGTAGGCGACGAGCAACGGACGGTTGATAAGGAACGGTTGAAGATTGCAAAGCCACGTGACGGTGAAGAACAGGCGATGGTGAAGAACAAAACAGGTGCCAATAAGCCTTGCATCTGTTCCACAATCGAATTGCAGATTGGAGAAAGACCGATTGAGAGAGAGCCGGTGTCGCGGTTGAAGTGAAGTCACTGAGAGAAGAGAAGTCGTTGAGGAGATCGATGAAAATAGGGAAGCCAGACAGAAGCTTTCCGGAGATGAAGGTCGATGTAGAGTCGGTTTTGATTAGACCCTTTTTGAAATAAAAACTGAAAACTGAAAAGTTGAAAGTCTAAATTTGAAATGTAATATGTTGGTGAACAAAAATGATATGTAAAATATAAAAGTGGACCGTATGGGAAATTTCCACTTTAAGTTATTACTCCCTCCGTCCCATTGGACTTTGCCAACTTTACCTTTTTTGTTGTCCCAAAAAACTTTGCCACTTTCCTATTAAAGTAACTAATTTGTGGTTCTGCACATTTCACTCTCCTCTGCACAAATATCAATCACTCAGTTTTTACTATTCTTATTTCTCACCTATTTTGCACTTGGCAAAGTCCATCGGGACGGAGGTAGTATATGGCTACTTTTTGGAAGGTGGATATATGCCTCAACTAAATCCCATCATGGGTTACTTTGTAATGACAATCGTGCCCTTTATAAAGTATACGTTTTCACAATTTGGTTGTAGAAGATGTGTTATATGCGGGGAAGTGCACCGTACTAATGTACATCATTCTATTAGGATGTTTTCTTTTGGACTTTGTCAGTTTCAGACTAAATCAGATTAGATCAGATCACACTTAAATAGACTAGACCAGACTTAAACATAGCAGACCATACATACTAGACTTGGACAATTATAAAATACATAGACTAGACATTTGTCGGACTAAACCAGTTCAGACCATATCAGAATAGATCAAACTTAAACAGACTAGATCAGACCAAAGGAGACCAGTAAATTTTAGTTCAAAAGAAAACATCCTTACTATGAGTAGTGATTAATTAGGATCAATTTCACTTCTCACAATATGGAGTGTTAGTTATCATGAGAACCTTTCCCTTTAACACTCGTTTGGTGACCTTGTTTTTTGCTTTATCAACCTTACCAGTCATCTTTTTCACTAAACATGTAACTTTTGATTTTGAGCTTAGAGTTGTGTAATAATAATTAAAATAAGTCATGTTGGAGTTACTTTTCTCACTGAATTGACTGAATTTTCTGGCTATTTTTCATATAATTGTTTATTTTATTAATAAAAATATATTTTAAAAATAATTTTTTCATAAATCAATAGAATCTGCCAATCCAACCTCTCCAGATAATAGACTTTCGTGAAATTCTGCAGAATTAGCCGATTCAATAAATTTCAGTGTTACCAACAGGCTTTAAATATATTATTACAAACTATAGGCGGTGATCGAAATAATTGATTTGTGGTCTATGCATACAAAAAGATCCAATATATCACATATGACTAAAACCTATTGGAAAAAATAGTTTTACAAATTAATATTATGGTCATTTTGGAGCTAAAATATATGCAAGACACTCACGTCTGTATTTTAATAGGATTAAGTCCTACTCTATTGTTCGTTTAAAAAGCAGCCGAGAATCTTAGGTATGCGTGCCACTCCCTTCCACCCCAATCTTAGGAGGACGGATGGAGTACAAATTAAATAGTAAATTGAACATAATGTTTTCTTATAAGTATAATATATTTTAAATACTACGTATAATTTTTTTTACTAATTCACTAGATTCAATCAAATATAACAGATCTCACCGATTTCAATGTTAAAAAATGGGCGGTTAAGTAACATGCCCGTTTGGTTCAGAAATACCATTTACGTAGTCAATATGTAGATATACTTTATATCAAAGTCATATACTTTTATTTAATTCTTCCATTGCAAATGGTTAATTCCTCCATTCTTTTCATTTCCTAATGACGTAGGGGAATACGCACGAAACATGCATCTGGACGTCGTGGTTGCGGCGAAAGACCGTTGTCACGGGAGCTGAGGCTCTCCCGGTTTGACGTCTGGGATCATTTCTTGATCCTTACGAGGCCGTTTGGCAGCACTTTTTTTCGGCTTATCAGGCTTATTAGTTGACTTTTACTTTAAACACGTAACTTTTACTTTCGTGCGCTGAGTTGTGTAATAAGCAGAAAAAGTAAGGTTAGAGTTACTATTGTGGCTGTTTTGGCTGAAGTTACTGTAGATACAGTGGCGGAACCAGAACATTTTTTAAGAGGGTGCTGAAAAAAATACGAAATGACCTAAAGAATTATACAACAATAAATTGATATAGTAATTAGTTAATTTCATATATGAAACTTCGTTCACTAATTTAAATGGCTTCATAGCCTCCTATATTTAGTCACTAGTACGAAGTATGGAGTATATAAATATACAAGATAAATTATATGTCCTCTGCCTTTCGTCACCGCTTAAATTTTTTACTTGATTGTCTCTTTAACATTCAAGATAAAAGTTCTCATTTTTATTTTAGAAGTAATTAGCACTCTCAAATCTCAAATTGTAAATTAATCATCAAATATTAAAATAATACACAATAAATCCCATATATCATCATTGACCTCATTATTTTCATCACAAACATCTATCAAATATATTGTAGTTACCTAATGTAATTATTATCTACATAAACGTGTCATTTCTGAACAAGAAGTTTAAGCATAATTTATTCATATATTCTAATTCAAATACTACATCCGTATTTAAAAGTTCCCTACACTTTCCTTTTCGGGATGTATTTAAATGTTCTATACATTTCCATTTTGGTAAGTTTATCCTTTATAAAATACTCAACTACCCTTACTTTATCTACTTCTTATCTTCTCTTTCATACTTTTATACACCCTCTCCGACTTTTTCTACACTATTCACTACCATTACTATTCTATCCTAAAATATTGTGCCAAAACCAAATGTAAGGAATATATACATACGGAGGGAGTATCATAGATACAAATATGCCGTACACATCACTAATTTACTATGGATCGGAGTACTATACTATTCAAACAATTAGTCAAGTAGTCAACTATGCACAATTATCAAATTGTTGAATTACATAATAAAGTAAAAGAATGAAAGATTATTAAAACTATATAAGCAAAAGTAAAACTTCCGCCTCTTCAGTTTTTCGGCTGAACAATTGAGCAAATTACCATTGACCGCTGACCGAGGAAGGAAATTTCCATTGTTTTGCTCCGTAGTATAATTGCGACGGGTATTTGGTGCCGTTTCATTTTACTGTAGTTTGCCATTTAACTTCAACAAATGACACCGTTTAACTTATTGAATTTTTAAAACACAAAACGGGCTTCGCAAGGAAGTAGATCTTGGCACCGGCAATTTTCTGAAGAAGATGAAGTTTCAGAGAACAGGGGCGGGCGGTGGATATATATATATCTATATATATATATAGGGTAAGGTTCATGTGAGAACACTCTCTTAGGAGAGAAATGAGAACAATTCTTGATCATTTAAAATCCCAAATCAATGGTATTAGATCATTAAGTGAAACGGTGGCATAAATGCAAATATGCACAACTTCAAACCACTAACGGAGAGGTTATCACGTTAGCATTGAATAATTAATGCGCCGTTACTATCGATTATACGATTAGATGCTTTCAATTGAAAGCACTTAAATTAAGTCCAATATGGAACTTAAGTTCATAAGTTTAGAGAAGTCTACCCACGTGTCATTTTCAATATAGATATGCTTGTTCATATTATTATCCACCATATTTTATTAATGCTAAAATTTTCTATTTAGTTTGGTTTATTCTTTTCCAAATTTTTAGTGCACTTATATTATCTTTATAGTGCAACCTTAAAAGTGTACTCTACATTTATAAAGTCGAATAAACTTATAATTAGTTAGGCGATGGTTTTGGTGGGATTTCTCACGTGATATATGAGAATGACCTGAAACGTACGGTGCACATCCTGGTTAATGATGTTGCACATATATGATAAACATAATGCATAAGTTAAAGTGGTATAACAATTTAATTAATTTAAAAATGTAGCGGCACTTTGTGATTCATGACAAGCACATTAATATTACAAATCATGCATAGTTGTTACGTTCAGATTCATTTTCTTTCCTCTGGATATGATTTTGATGGGAACAGTTACGGTTTCTCACATGATAAATGAGAATGACCTAAAATGATGCACATTTTGATTAACGATGTTGCACATTTATGATAAACATAATGCACACATTAAAGTTTTATAGCAATTTAATTTATTTGAAAATGTAGCTTCATTTTTGTTAACAATCAGATTCATTCTCATTTTACTTTTAGGATATGATTTTGCACATGAGAACGACCTAAAATGATGCACATCTGCGAACTATTAATATATATATATATATATATATATATATATATATATATATATATATATATATAGAATAGAGATCAAATACAAAGCCTTCTTAATTTACAAAGTACAAACTCATCTTGACCGTCCGATGAGTTGATCCAAAGGACATAAAGGCAAGGTGGCATTTTTGTAATAAAATTCAACTTTTTAGGGTGCAACTCGTTGCACCTTAATGTGCAACTGCTATTTTTATGACTTTATAATGTGCAATACTTTGAACCTCAATATGCAATGCAAATAACGTCAAGGTGCATCGTACAAATATTTGCACAATAAGCACACTTTGTACTTGATCTTTCCCCTATATATATATATATATATATATATATATATATATATATATATATATATATATATATATAAGTGTTCATTACTATTAATAGTTGCATATTAAAAGTGGTTCCGGTGAGAATGGACTCTCAGGAGAGAAATGAGAACACATCCGATCCCTTAATCTTATGTTTTTAACGGCATGAAGTTATTGATACACGATTATTATGCTGCACTTGATTACATGATATAACTTCCCTAAATAACTGAATGCACGTGTATGTAATTGAGGGGTCATATTAGTAACTCTAAATTAATTACATGATATACAAATCCCTACATTTTAGCACATTTTCTATTATTATGTAACCGCCCACTTTTACATCCCTAAATTTCCGTGCTACTCATAAATAATATTGTTGCCTACATTATCCTAATATAAGTATAATACGAACTATTATTAATCGTTTACATAGATTCGTATTTTTATTAACACAATACACATGTGCAGTTCTTTTTGTATAAGAAAGCAATATGTTCACAATAAAAGTGTATCTGAGTCATCATCCACTTAGTTAGGTCAATTATTTTTTTAATTTTTAAATACATATACAATGACTCATTTGAAGATGATGCACTCATAAAGAATGCAGTTTGTGTATGTTGTGCATTGAATTGGACCCATGGTGCATGAAATTATAAACACTATCACAGGCTAATACAAAAGTGCATCTTTTAGGCAAAGTGATGCATATATTCTTTATATGCAACTATTAATAGTAATGAACACTTTTATTACTTTTATGTATTTTACCAAAATTTGTGATCCACTTTTATGTCTTGATTGTTCACTTTTAACTTATATTATTAGTTATATAACATAAATAAATAAAAAATTGTTCAACTAGAAGTGAACTTATATGGTAAGTGCAGAAATGCACCTTTTTCTAATCGTAAGTGCACTTTTATGAATCAATAATGTCACAAGCCCTATGAATAATTCGACAAAGTGCAATATATATGAGCAACTCAAGTAACATTAACATGCACTTTTGTGCATAGCACTTTTAATGTCAATGACATGCACTTGTTATCTCATTAATGTGCATTTTTATTCAAATTGCAATTTAGCAACTAAACTCATACATTTGTGCAAAACTATCATATAATCATGAAAGATGCATTGCACACACATACAGGGACCTGAATTCAAATAATGGCACACTCAAATTGTTTACATAGAAAAATAAAATCTAAAAAACTGAAATATGGAAATATATTAGCTTCTGCACAAAAACATTAAAAATGCAATAGTGAGACATTAGTGATGCATCAAAAAGTAATAGAAAGATATTGTTTGTCTTATATATTTTTGCAACTTTCACTTCGAACATTATTTTTGGAATTCAATAAGGTCATAGATAAAAGGCACATATTAATTTCACATGCATCAAATCATTAAGAATGCTTTATACATATTTTACATATTTATGACAAGATCTATAATTACAGTACTATGCACTTTATACATATTTTACGTATTCATTACAAAATAATGAAATATAGTATGAAAAAAGTTTGTTCATATAACACGGGTCTGCGATAATATATAATATTAGAATATATAACATGCCTCTCCAATATAATACACCACCTATAACACTTCCAATATTGATCAGTATGGTTTCAAGAGATGATGATTGTAGTCGGTGTCTTTCTTCTCCTCTCCGGCATTGCAGAGGTCGCCACCACCATATGTGTCGAGCAAGGTGAAGAAGGTGGTGGGGTTGAAGTCCAAGAAAAATGAACCGTAAAGAAAATGAAGAACGGTGATTATTAATAAATCGTGTAGACAGAGCAATATTCTAGCCGGCAGTTATCGAAAGAAACGGTGTGCTAAGGATGGTAAGATGATAAATCCCTGATTTGCCCTTAATGCAGAACACACGTGAAGCAAGAAAAAATCAAAATCCAAGGGGCTGATATCTATTCTTATTTCTCTCCTTAGATGATATTCTCATTTGATCTGAACTCTATATATATATATATATATATATATATATATATATATATATATATATATATATATATATATATATATATATATATATATATATATATATATATATATCTTGACTCTTCCGGCCAAGGGGTGGCGCCGGCACCGGCACCGGCTCGCACCCCTGGTTCCGCCGCCGTGTAGATGACCATTTTAGTTATTTTTACATAAAATTTTTTCTTTATTTTATTAATAAAATATATTTTTAAAGTAATTATTTCTTAAATCAGCAGAATCAGTCAATGCAGCCACTTCAGCCAGAACTTCAAAAATTTCAGCAGAATCAGCCAAAATAGCTGATTTTCGTGCTATCAAACGGACTCTACATCAGCCTATTATATATACTCCCTGTAATAACAAAATAAAATAAAATGTGAGCACAACAAATCGTTGAACCTTATATATAGTCCATTAGTCCGTATATGCCAAGCTAATCTCGCCGTAAAAATGGCGAATGGGGGTATTTTGATTTGTGTAATGCTTCAAATTATAGCAGGAATTTGCTCAAGTGTCGCGGTGATTGTTCAGCATAATTATACTGTAAATTCACATTTGTTTATAATCATCGTTTTGGGGGTACGTAGTATATTGATAGTCATAGAGGTCAGGTTAATTTGCCGGGGCGTAGCTGGGGTGGGGTACACCTTTAAAGTTTTTTTTTGTCCCGGAAGGCAAACCACCAAAATCAGTGGGGCAAACGCCGGGGAACGTTTGTCATGTTTTATTAAATTAAAAGCACGTACAAAGGAAGAGGGGGACCAAACCAAAACATCTTCAGAAGGGCATTCCCTTCTAAAAAAACAAAAAAAAAACAAAAATGAAAGAGGACAATTGGGGGGACTAGACCTTACCCAATTGTAAAAAATACAAATATAAATTAAAAACGGAAATAATAAAGACCACATTTATCAGCCCAACAAGATTTCCTAAAATTCATATCCAATTCATTAACTGAATAAAAAACCTCCAAATCTTTCGAACCGTACTTACACAAATACGAAGTATTTGAATGCATGTGCAGATCCATATACACCTGAACTTGCAAAAGAATAAAAAATACCAATACCACAATTATGTTCGTAACAAGTACTTCCGCAGTCCCATCTTGTAAGATATCTTTCATATTCACTTGCTCAACACAAATCACTCTTAATCTCTTACTTTATATATATCAAATTTTATGAAATTTGATTATGGTTTTTGCGACTTTGTAAAGCTTTTAATTAAATTTATGAGTATGTAAAACCAAAAAGTCTAAAAATGATTTGAGTGCGAACAGAGATCCGTTTGCTTACCGTCGTCGGTCAAACATCGTAAAACGTAAAGTATCTTACAATTCGGGACGAGGGAGCAATAAATTAGTCCCCGATGATTTTAAATAAGAAATAAAAACAAAAACACTCGAAATCAAAATATATTGGCTTCAGAATCTGCACCAAACGCGTAAGCTTTGATTTCGCGCGCTGAATTGTGTAATAATAAGAAAACGTAAGAGTGAAGTTACTTTTCTGGTTCTATTGGCTGAAGTTACCGTATAGGATCATTTTAACTATGTATTCATATAATGTTTTCGTTATTTTATGATTAAAAAATATTTTGAATTCAATTTTTTTTATAAAAAATAAACAAAATCAGTCAATCCGACCACTTCAGTCAGAACTGCATAAATTTCACCAGATTTTTTCGAAGTATCGAAAGTGAAAATGAAAATGAATTAGTTTTCTGTAAAAAGAAATGATTTAGTTCTTTCAAGTATGAATAATAAAAAGGATGACATACACTCCATCCTTATAGGCCCCAACAACCGATCGAAAAATGATCTAGGAAGATTTAAGTTTAAGTCTTTGCTTATAGTTGAACCCGAAATATCTCCCTCGTTGCATCTCTACCTACCAGTTGAGCTAGGCCCTTGCCTTTCAAATATAATTAAATTTGATGTATTTAGTTCTGTTACGTTTGTATGCGCCTATGTTGATTGTCGATCAATTTGACACGATCTTCCTTTTTTGTCATGATCTCCCTAACTGGGACTAAAGTAAGAATGTTTTTTACCTGAATTGAAATTTTCTGATCTGGTCTAGTATGGTAAATGTCTAGTCTTTGTGTATTTTATGACTATCCAAGTCTGGTCTGATTTAGTTTGATATGGTCTAGTCTGATCGGATCTGGTTTGAGACTGAAAACAGTCAAAGTAAAACATCCTAAGAGGAAAAGTAATGTTAATTTTTAAATATCAAGTATATTTTCTCCCTGAAATAAGTATAATAGAAAATTAATATATATCATACCAAATTCATAACAAATATTTTGATGTTATCAAGGATTAATATTGCAAGTCAAACACCTTCTGGTTCGAAGACATCATTGTAACACTTTCAAGTAGGAGGTCACATGTTCAAAATTTATCCCGAAAAACATTTATCTCAAATTAAAGTTCTTGCTTGCCTTTTTAAGAAAAGGAAATTACTCATTAGAGGACTAAAATGTATGAATCGATCTTTGGAAAATAGAATCATATGTTTGATTTTCATAAAATAGGATAAACATTACATTTCCACCCCTAATTTAATTAATTAATTAATGTATTAACTTAATAAATTGTCCCATATTCCCTTGCACGGCTAAACTCTGTGAGTTGGTAACGGGAGCCCAGCGCTGAACTCCTGAGATAGCATAGGACGACAGTGAAATTCTGGCTGATCAACGGTGGCAATGCATGGGGAGAACACATAAAAGTTTTAATAATGGAATTTTGTTTATTTTTGTTTATGTTTCATTGTTTTGTATGTACTAGTAACTCATCCGTGCGATGCACGGTTGGTGAATTTGTTCCTAAAAAGAAATAAGTTCATAAGTGCACAACACATGTACTACTAAAAGAATCTCGTGTTAGAGGAAATATGTTGAATATTCATGCGATGCACGGTTGGAGCCAAAATGTTCTGGTTTTTACACTACAAACGCGGATAATTGCAGAAATGGGCTGAAAACGCCGGTCAACAAACAACCACAAAGTTGACCATGACTAAGAACAGGTAGCCATGGACTCGGGTCGGGCCGCCAAGCCCGTGAACCGGCCTTGCTCGCTACTGTGCGGGCCCGGCCCGGTCTGATCTTTCAGTTGTAGTACCGGGCTTCGACCTGACCCGGTGGGTTTAGCGGGAGCGGGCTCGGGTGTAGGAAATGTTGACCCGACCTGGCAGGTCCCGGGCCCGGTTCGGGTATTTTCTTCTTCATTTTTTGGGCTTTTTCCTGAGTTGTGCTGGGTGTTTTGGTGGGGTTTGGGGGTGGAGGGTAGGGGGTCGGAGTTAATTAGAAAAAAAATAACATAGACCCGGCCCGGACCGGACCTAGTGCTAACCAGGGCCGGTCCCGGGCCTTCATCCCAACCCTCAAAAGCCCGGCCGGGCCTAGGCCCGACCCGAACCCTACCCGACCCGAGTCCAACATTAAGAACATTAGTTTTCAACAATAAATTAACACACGATAAGACTGTTTTGGCTAAAGGGTCAAATAGGCCCCTGTACCGGTTTGGAATCCTCAATTCGCACCCTGAACTCAAAAAAGCTCCAATTGACCCCCTGAACTGAACAAAAAAGTTCAAATCCAACTTTTTGCAGGTTAACTTCCGGTCATCGCCATGTCAGCCGGTTAGATGTCAGCTGTGCATCCCATGTGGAAATCTAAGGGGTCAAATAGACCCCTGAACCCGACAAAGTTGTTCAATTTACCCCCCAACCGTTAAAAAGTGTCCAAATTGCCATTAAAAAATAAAAAATTAAAAAAATTTGAAAATAAAAATATAAAATGATATACAAGTTCATAATATAAAATATAGATGTCTATTTAAAATATAATAAGACGATTTTTATATTTTAGGGTAAATTAAATATATATAAACATAATGAAGGTACTTATTTTTAAATACGTAATATCAAAATGTAGTATTCCGTAGCTATTTACATATTATAATTTTTTTATAGTATAAAATTTTTATGTTGCATATAATTAGTATGAAGTATAGTACGTAGTATATAATTCTAGAATAGAATAATACGAAATATATATACATATATGCATGTGTGTGTGTAATTTTACATATAAATCTAAAACATATTAAAAATATGAAAATAGTTTTAATGAATTTCTTTTAGTTTATTTTATATGAATTTACTGTAAATATAAATATATCCTTATTTTTGCGGTAAATTCACATAAAACAAAACAAAACAAATTCATTAAAAATATTTTGATATTTTAAATCCATTTAAAAAATCAACCATACATTTTTTAAAAAATTAATATTAAGTTTTGTATTTTGCGTACTATTTTTCCTATATATATATATATAATTTACCTAAAATATAAAAAATTTATTTTCATTTTAAAAATAGACATCTGTATTTTATATTATGAACTTGTATATCATTTTATATTTTTATTTTCAAATTTTTTTAATTTTTAATTTTTTAATGGCAATTTGGACACTTTTTAACGGTTGGGGGGTAAATTGAACAACTTTGTCGGGTTCAGGGGTCTATTTGACCCCTTAGATTTCCATGTGGGATGCACAGCTGGCATCTAACCGGCTGACATGGCGATGACCGGAAGTTAACCTGCAAAAAGTTGGATTTGAACTTTTTTGTTCAGTTCAGGGAGTGAATTGGAGCTTTTTTGAGTTCAGGGTGTGAATTGAGCATTCTGAACAGGTACAGGGGTCAATTTGACCCTTTAGCCGACTGTTTTTTTACTTTTATTTATAGTCATGACATGATAAATCATGTTTGAGTATTATTACATCCAAAATATATTGGAATGGCAAGCTAATATGTGGAGGTGTTAATGAATGCTTGAGAAATTAACACCTTTTGACTCACACTAACCCTTGTTAAAATCCTTTCTTCCAGTATAATTTTGGCAAAGAATTTTTCCATATTCAAAGGTTTACAAATTCTAGCCACGACGAAGTAAAACTATTTATAATGACTAAGTAATAGGGTGATTTTACATCTATACGAATTGCATTAGTTAGAAGAATTGCTTTTGTAAACTGGCAAATCAGGGGGTGCAAATATGTGAAAATATGTTATGGTATTCTTAAACTATGCTTAAATATAAGCATTTTACCGATCTAGCACAACCTATAGATCAAGTAGATCTTCGTTGATTACTATCATATTACTTAAAGATTTTTATTAAAAATGATATTCGATTGTACATGACATGATTTTATATACTTAAAACATAATATATTTCAGCCAATGAGATAATATACAACCAAAAAAATCAGCCCAAAAGAAGGATGTTTGTAACATCTGAAAAAAATTAAATGGGCTGGAGCAGAGGTTTGTAGCATCGATGAACCACACAACCCCACCCATATACGTTTGAAAAAAGATTCTCCGACAAACCCTCCCACAAAATCAGCCGACACTACTCTCTCGCACCCTCTCTACCGAACTCGATCCACAATAGGGTACTGGAATTCTGGAAGTCCTTCGCTGCAACGGCCAAAGCATTCGACGGAACCAACCTATCATGCTACCGTCCGGCCACACACATCGCCTCCAACCACAACCAAAACCGAGGGAACCGGTTACGTTTATTCCTTCGTTCCGCGTCACTTGAAATCGGTAACGTTCTTCATCCCACACTACACCGCCTTTCGAGCACACTTCCTTACATGCACAAACAACCCAAATACATTTTAAACGATAATCAAGCTTCAAACTCTACAGATCTGAAAACTTTTTTCATTTTTTCGTTTTTGTTACTAATCTAGGATAAAATGGTCATATTATTACAATATTTTAGATGAACTCACACCCTTTATAAATTTAAATGAAAAATGACTTCCCAATCACACAAATCTGCAAGATCCGCGGATACAGAGTGAAATGTTTTTCATTTTGTGATAATTAAACCGGCAATTTTACTCCAACATTACAAACAGATCTTTTCCAAAAAATCATTTCGATTTTTCAGAAGAACCTATTTTTAAAAAAAAACTTAAACTGAAGACCTTTATCCTTTTAACGTGAAGAATATGTGAACAATAAGTGAAATGATGTAATTAACCTTTCGTAGGTAATTTATAATAAAAATAGAATATTTGTAATCGTCAATAATTTGAAAATCTTTAATGTTTCTGGACCTTTTGTCAATTCACCCAAGTGACAGTGTTTTTGGGTTCTACAAAATTTTATCTCAAAACAATTTATGTGGTTTTTCAAATTTATTGCGTATTATTTTAAGCATCCGCCCTTTTGAGAATTTGTAATTTTTCTCCAATTTTCTTAGAGAATGACAAAGACTTTTAAACTTTTTGTAAAACATCATTTATTTGTAAAATTTGATAGTTGCCAACATTTTTTAAAATTCAATTAACATTTATTATTTACTCCGTATTATTTCAAAGCACACACCCACCCCACCCACATTCATAATTTCCAACCACCAACCCTCGCAACTTTATTACGGAGTATTAGGAACGCCACATCCACCCCCATCTCAACATCTAATTTTGAAACAGGTTATACGGAGTATAACCTATTCACTTTCCCCAATTATTAAAGGGAACATATTCTAATGTTTATCAACATTAAATTTCTTCAATTAAATTAATATGATATCATTCTCTTTAAAACCTATTAACCTCTTTGATTCCATTTTTTACAATGACATGGGACTATGGGAGGAACTGGTGCCCATCACAGCAGTTAAGAGTTCTCTACAGGTAACTTCAATTTCCTCAAACTATATTTCTTTTTAAATTTTGAAATACTTTAGAACTAATCTACTTTAGTCCTAGAATAACCATTCTTTTACTGTCAAACATCAGTTAGTCATTCCTGCAGTCACTTAAACAAAGGAATTAAATTATTTTTCCACAACTGAGGACATAGCTGTAAAATACCAAAATGAACAACCTTGGGAACTTAAACATCAGTTAACTTCGTGCAGTCACTTAAACATCAGCTAACATCTTATCTTTTGGTACCTATTTGTAAAATACCAAAATTGGGAACTTTTAAAAAAAAAATTAATCATTAATGAACAACCTATAACTGTATTAAATAAAAATCAAAATATAGTCATGCGAATCAGAATAGGGTAAAATATAATACTCTGTTTATGCGTGTTTGAGAGTCTCAATAGATAACACGAAGACAACATATTCGTTTTAACAAACTAAATCACATACATCTTTGACACGGTGTCATTTGTTTGTATATGTTAAAACCAATTATCAGAATTGCCAAAACAAAATTAAAACTAATTGCCTGAGACAGTCAATCTGAGACATATCAGATAATAAAAAATGAAAAAATAATTCTGCACATTAATCAATTTTATAATCAAAGGCACAAAATTGCTCAGCATTTTGATTTAGAGATTCTGGCAAAAATGTATTATGAACATGTTTAAATTATCAATGGAAATGTTATTTAGCTTTGGATTATTAATACTTTTGCAGCACATAATGGTTGCATTTGTGAAGATTCTAATGCAGATCTATTGTTGAAATGTGCAGGGATTTCTGCGATGCGTCCTTGCATTTGATTTTGCGACTGTGTAATTTGTCCCAGACACCTGCATTGGCCATTAATTAATTACTCCATAACAATTTGTATGAAATTGTTTATAAATGACTTGATTAAACTACAAACTTACCGACTGCAGCTTTATCATCAAAGGCTCTTCCCTTTATGGCCCAAGAGGTCTTAATCTCAAGAATCATACACCTCATACGAATCATATTGAGAAATATTTGTTCTTTTGTAATGTTAGCTGGATGTGCAAATGGAAGTGAGAAGTGTCATGTGGGAGTGTTTCTTATATAGCTGAACGTAACCACGCAAGTTGTTGGGAATGAGATATATGAAATCACATTTACTGTGCTCAACAGTACGCACCTGTCATTTGAACCAATGGGAAAACACAAAATTTATTGGAGCACTGTGGACCTTCTTTTTGCACCAATGGGAAATGCCTAGTCACAACTCTTCATATTTTGGCCGAACTAATAAAAAATAATGAAGTGATGTTGACATTTTCAAGCGGGAATCCTGTAGCAAAAAACATTTTGCTATTAGATTATAATAGATTGGGGACTTATAATCGGGGTATGAATTAATAAGGGGGTGTTTGGAACTGATTCTGATTCTGCTTCTTTTTTAAAGGGGAAGCAGAATCAGTTTTCAGAAGCTGGTCACCCTCAGCTTCTAAAAAACTGATTCTAGGAATAAATTATAGCACCAGAATCAGTTCTACACTTTCACTCAAATACTTCCGCTTCTACTTCTGCTCTCTGAAGGAGTAGAAGCAGTTTTAAGAATCAGATCCAAACACCACTAAATAGGTGAAGCCACAGGACGACATGTCTGGTTGCCCAAAAGCCGCGGCGGTTGCGGTTGTTCTTCGCATCGTATTCGCAATTACGTTCGAGATTGGTCGTTGTTGTAAGACAGATGATTGGATAATCTCTCGACATTCAACACCGAAACATCAGAAGATAATTCTCGGCATAAAATGATATTTTGCTCTTATTCTCCCTCAAAATTTATCATCTTTAATTCTTTTAAGGGTCATTCTCGAATATTTTTAATGAATGATTTGTGTACTATTGAGAGATATTTTTTGAGAAGTATTGTTTAAGATTGTTTTATTTATTTATGGCTAGTATATTATTTTAATTATGGTAGCTATTCCTTAGCCTCATATATACTCTGTATTAAGGATGACCAGAGAGGGGTGATGGGCATCTTGTATTTAAAAAGGGGTTGTTCAGTTTATGAAGAAGCAAGAAGAAACATTATTACGTTTTTATCTTTTTCTTCCTAATAGCAAACCTGCACAAATCATAACCAAGTTATTATGGTATCAGAGAGGTTCTTGGGTTAATCGGTCGCAGATCACTTTTTCTGATTAACCATCGGCAGCAGGGGTGGAGACAGGGAGGGGGCCTCGGCCTTTGCAAGGAAAAAAATTCTTAAGTATATATTATGTATAAATACGTTTAATCTATAGAAAATATGTTGATATTTTAAACTTAGGCCCCTGCAAAGTAAAATTTTCAAGAACCGGCCCCTTTAACTATAGACTTCTGGCTCCGCCACTGATCGGCAGGGATGTCGACGGAAGAGGAAGAATATACGCCGGCGACGAAAATCGATTATACTTCTTATCATAGTTCTGGAGCACCTCACTGGAAGCCTCTGGCAAAGGTGCACGCTGTTGTGGCTGAAGTAGTGACCAAGCAGCAACATAACAGTGAAGGAGGTAACAACCAGACTACTCCTCTGCCGGGGTTTACACCCGAACAATGGAAATTTTTGCTCTCCACATTTGGTAATTCACTCTCTACTAACAGTCGCATAGCCGGTAAGTTTAATAATAATGCTTGGATTATTGACACCGGTGCCACAAATCATGTTTGTGGAAATCTGTCCTTATTATGTGATATTAAAACCGTTGAACCATGCTCCGTTGGTCTGCCAGATGGATAAACTGTTTTGGCTACAGAGGAAGGAAGTGTGTGGTTTACAAATGATTTATATTTGAATAATGTGCTTTTTGTCCCAAAGTTACATTGTAATCTCGTATCTGTATCTCAACTGAGTGATAAACTTGATTGTTTCGTTCAATTCACTTGTAATTTATGTGTTATACAGGACCGTCCCTCGAGGAGGCTGATTGGAACAGGTGAACGGCGGAATGGACTGTACTACCTACGGGAGGAACCAACAACACATGTGTTGACAATCAAAGAGTCAAAGAATGTTGTAGCAGAATTGTGGCATCAAAGGTTGGGTCACCCATCTTCAAAAATAGTTGAAAATTTGGCTCCCGTAAGTGGATTGAAAAATTTTGGAATATCTCCTTGTGATATTTGTTTTAGAGCTAAGCAGACTAGGGATTCTTTTCCTACTAGTTCGAATAAAACTCATGATGCTTTTGAGATGATACATTGTGATTTATGGGGCCCATATAAATCTCCTTCTTCGTGTGGTGCTAGACAATTTTTGACAATTGTTGATGATTATTCCTGTGCTGTTTGGGTTTATCTGCTTCTTGATAAAAGGGAGGTTTTCAAGATGTTTCTCTCTTTTGTTGCTATGGTTGAACGTCAATTTTCTAAGAAAATAAAACGTGTGCGAAGTGACAATGGGACTGAGTTTAATTGTTTGAAAGATTTTTTCCGCACTAGTGGTATCATATTCCAGACCTCTTGTGTTGGTACACCCCAAAAGAATGGGCGTGTTGAGCGTAAACATAGACATATATTAAATGTGGCATGTGCATTGAGATTTCAGGGGAACTTACCCATTTCCTTTTGGGGAGAATGTGTATTGACTGCTTCTTATCTTATTAATCGCACACCTTCTGCGATTCATGATTACAAAACACCTTATGAAATATTGTTTGGTGTTCCCCCTTGTTATAAACCTCTGCGAGTTTTTGGATGTTTATGCTATGCTTTCAATATGAAGTCTAAGGGTGACAAATTACTTTGTGTCCTGTGATGTAAAATTTTTTGAACACATTTTTCCATTTGCATCGGATTCCTCTCCTCCAGATACTTCTCACTCGCCACCTATTTTTTTGCCTAATGATTATGATGATCCCTTTTCTCTTGGATATTCTGGTGATTTGAATAAAGGGTGCAGCCACCAGTACATAATGAATTCACGTCCCAAGCAAATGGGCCACCTGATGAGTCTTCACTTGATGGGACATCATCATCCTCAATTATGGCAGAGGACACGCCTCTTGTTTCCCAGCAGGAGCAGCCAGCTCCACTCGGCCGCGGACAGCGCACACGCATACCTTCGGTGCGTCTCAAAGACTATGTTACACATACTATTATTAAAAACAGTCCATTCCCCGCTCCTCCTGCTTCGTCACCCTCTTCAGGTACGCCGTATCCTATAACTCATTATGTTACTTGTGACTCTTTTTCTCCGAAACATAAAGCTTACTTGCCAGCTCTTAATTCTATTACGGAGCCCCAATCTTTTCATGATGCTATTAAACATGATGGATGGCGTGATTCTATGAGGGCCGAGATACAGACATTTGAAAATAACTCCACTTGGAGTCTTGTTCCTTTACCTCCTGGAAAACGTGCCTTGGGTTGTCGCTGGGTTTACAAAGTGAAGCACAAATCTGATGGCACTGTTGAACGGCTGAAAGCTCGTCTTGTTATTTTTGGGAATAGGCAGGTTGCTGGTCTCGATTATACAGAAACTTTTGCTCCGGTTGCTAAAATGGTGACTGTGCGAGTTTTTCTTGCCATAGCAGCTTGTAAGCATTGGGAGTTACATCAAATGGATGTACACAATGCTTTTCCTCACGGAGATTTACATGAGGAAGTCTACATGACTATTCCTCCGGGCTATAAAACACGTGACACCACCTTGGTCTGTAGACTTCATAAATCCTTATATGGACTTAAGCAGGCCCCGTGGTGCTGGTTCGCAAAATTGGTCACTGCTCTCAAGAATTATGGCTTTCTTCAGTCATATGCTGACTATTCTTTATTTACTCTTACTCGCGATGCCGTCCAGCTTAATGTCCTTGTTTATGTGGATGATCTACTTATCTCTGGAAATGATAGTGCTGCTATTGGCATTTTTAAATCATACCTTAATGCATGCTTTCATATGAAGGATTTGGGCCTTCTGAAATATTTTTTGGGTTTAGAAGTGGCCCGCAGCTCTACTGGTATTTTTCTTAACCAAAGAAAATATGCCCTGGATATTATTACCGAAACTGGTCTTTTCTGGGCAAAACCCGCCTCTTTTCCAATTGAACAACATCACACCCTTGGGATGGCTACTGGACCACCTCTCCTGGACCCTGAACCATATCGCCGTCTTGTTGGTCGCCTAATTTATTTGGCTGTCACTCGCCCGGACATCACATACTCCGTGCACATTCTCTCTCAATTTATGCACAAACCTCTCAGCAAGCATTGGTCCGCTGCCTTGCGTGTTGTCCGGTATCTAAAAGGGTCCCCTGGCCAAGGGATTCTTCTTCGTGCTGATAGTGACCTTTCTCTTATTGGCTGGTGTGATTCTGATTGGGCTGCTTGCCCCATTACACGTAGATCACTCTCTGGCTGGTTGGTTTTTCTTGATCATTCACCTATCTCTTGGAAAGCTAAGAAACAATCAACTGTTGCTCGTTCTTTTGCTGAGGCTGAATACCGCTCCATGGCGGCGGCAACCTGTGAATTAAAATGGCTAAAGGCACTTCTTTTAAGTCTTGGAGTTCAGCATCCTCAGGCTATTCCGTTGTACTGTGATAGTCAATCTGCCCTTCATATTGCTCAAAATCCTGTCTTTCATGAAAGGACCAAACACATTGAGATTGACTGTCATTTTGTTCGCGACGCTATTCAAGTCAATATAATTGCTCCCAACTATGTTCCTACTACCATTCAACTCACTGATATCTTTACTAAAGCACTTGGCAAAGCTCAGTTTGAGACTCTCCTACGCAAGTTGGGCATTTTAAATCCCCATGCGCCAACTTGAGAGGGGGTATTGAGAGATATTTTTTGAGAAGTATTGTTTAAGATTGTTTTATTTATTTATGGCTACTATATTATTTTAATTATGGTAGCTATTCCTTTGCCTAATATATACTCTGTATTACGGATGACCAGAGAGGGGTGATGGGCATCTTCTTGTATTTAAAAAGGGGTTGTTCGGTTTATGAAGAAGCAAGAAGAAACATTATTACGTTTTTATCTTTTTCTTCCTAATAGCAAACCTGCACAAATCATAAAGTTATTATGTACACATGTTGCTATAAAGCGTGTACAAAAATGTATACAAATGACATGTACAAACAAATGTTTCATTTTTTGAGCAGTCAAATTTTGAACAATCATTCTATACGGAATTACTTATAGTTAAAAATGATATGCAGTACATAAGTATTCACTATTACAAATACTTTCGTAGAAGTATTAATTACTTTTAACTACATACATCCGAATATTTGTTGTAAAAAAAACTACACCCAAATATTCAACGAATAATTATGGGGTATATTTAATTTTTAAATTTAAATTAATTTTACCTTATCTCATTTAGAATCACTTACATACTCATCAATTTTAATTTCTTATAATGTTATACTACATCCCTTCTCAAATAGATGCAATTATTTGAGAAAAGTTATTCTATGGAGTATATGTTTAACTCTTATTTTTGAAATTTTCTCAAATTTTATCTACAATTACATCTTCTCACATACGTAGTACGAAGTATGTATTATAGATTTTGGTGATTTACCTACCTTACCTGGTTAAAAAAAAAGTTACTCCCTCCGTCCCTGAAAATACTTCAATTTCTCTTTTCGAGAGTCAACTTAAATCACTTTTAAACTTTTACTTCATATATCAAAACTTCATGAAAATTGATTTTTTTTGCAGGCTTTGTAGTGGTTTTAATGTAGTTTCTGAATATGTAAATTTTATTTACTCAAAATAATCTGAGTTTTCACAGGGATCATTTAACTTTATCGTTGGTCAAACTTCGTGACCCGCAATTGGAAGTAAATTCAGGGACGGAGAGAGTATAACTTAATATTTAAATCTAGTCACACAATGTTAACAATGTGATATGCTATTAGGGAAAATTTTGATTACCTTAAGATTCACTCCTTTCAGAAAATTGTTAGATGCGCCGCTCATTACATAAAATGGTATTACTGTATTAGGGTATTATTAATATTAATATTAATATTAATATTAAATATAATATTATTAATATTATTATTATTATTATTATTATTATTATTATTATTATGACTACTACTACGATTATTTCTACCACTAATTTGGATTTACAATTTCATCATTCAATCGATCCTTAAATTAAAGTATGTTTTCCCGTAAACATATGGGCATGCAGCGTGAATTTTATTGCAGTAGGTGTTCTTCTGGTGAACGGACTAAAATTGAAGGTGAATAGCAGAAACTTGTGTTCTTTGCTTTTTATCCTGCATTTTTTACTGCTGCCTTCTTCCCTGCTGCGCAGGGCCGGTCCTGATATTTTATGGGCCCGGGGGCGATTTAAAAAAGAAGGCCCTTAAAAGGTTATATAAATATATTGCAAAAGCTTAACTTTATATATGCAAATTTCAACATACAAAGTAATGTAAGTCTTTCATCAAAGTCTTAATATATAAACTAAACGAATAAAAATTATATTAAAAAATAAAAAATTAAATCAGAGAATTACTTGTGAAATTGAAATTTCAAATTTGGAAGATATTTTTGAGAAAATTAGGAGAGTGTTGATTGCTGAGCAAAACGAATTAAAGTCCAAAAATGAAACCTTGAAATTAGGTCTGCATAACGGGAAATGATGTCAGACCGGGGTCATTTGAGGCCCTTTCCGATAGAATTTTTTCATGAAAGTTTTTAAATATATTCTTCATGAAATCTATAATATCTCCACAAAGTTTCAGATTAAAATTCAACCTGAAAGTCAGTTAAATAAATTATTGAAAGATAGTGCGCATTATTTATATACACAAAGCGCAGTGTGTTTCAATATTTTATTTAACTGACTTCCCGGTTGATTTTTAAACTAAAACTTTGTGAATGTAATTTACACTTGATGAAAAATACTCTAAAAAAGTTTCATAAAAAAATTCCTCCATAAAGGGCCCCAAATGACCTCAGTCTGATATGAATTGTCCTCTCTATATTTATCCATTTATATATAATTATGGGCCCCTATAAATGTTGGGCCCGGGGCACAAGCCCGGCCTGCCCTTGTCCAGGGCCGGCCCTGCTGCTGCGGCAAGGGTACAAACTCAGAGCGGAGCACAGAATAAACTTAATACGTAGTAACACAATATATACTCCATCCGGTTTTTAATAAACTTCACAATTTCCTTTTTGGGACGGTCTAAAATAAACTTCACACTTCCTTATTTCCTTTTTTGGCAAAGAAATCTACACCAAAACAGTGTCAAACAGTGCCAAACAGTGTCTCAACAGTGCCAAACAGTGTCTCTACAGTGCCAAACAGTGTCAAACAGTGTCTCAACAGTGTACTCTACAGTAAAGTCAAATTTCTTTCCTTATTTTGTGTGAAGTCAAACTGTGAAGATTAAAAAAAAACCGGAGGTAGTATTTAAGAAATTATACTAAATGGGACTAAAACATTGCTAAAACTCCAAAATAGGACTTGAGGTTTTAAATTGCCCAAATGGGACTCTACATTACATTTTTACCCCCAATCCCTAAATCACCCGTTCCCCAAACCCTCTGCATCGATCGCAAACCTGCATCCACTCAGCCGCCGATGCTCGCCACTTGATCTGCTATCATGTGCTTGCTCGCCGGCCGCCACCTCTTCAATGACTCTTGCAGCGTCGCAGCTCCGCCATATCGCAGGTATGTACTCTTCTTCTTCTTCTTCTTCTTCTTCTTCTTCTTCCTCTTCCTCTTCCTCTTCCTCTTCCTCCTCCTCCTCCTCCTCCTCCTCCTCCTCCTCCTCCTCCTCCTCCTCCTCCTCCTCCTCCTCCTCCTCCTCCTCCTCCTCCTCCTCCTCCTCCTCCTCCTCCTCCTCCTCCTCCTCCTCCTCCTCCTCCTCCTCCTCCTCCTCCTCCTCCTCCTCCTCCTCCTCCTCTCTCCTCCTCCTCTCCTCTTCTTCTTCTTCTTCTTCTTCTTCTTCTTCTTCTTCTTCTTCTTCTTCTTCTTCTTCTTCTTCTTCTTCTTCTTCTTCTTCTTCTTCCTCTTCTCTTCTTCTTCCTCCTCCTCTTCTTCCTCCTCCTCCTCCTCCTCCACTTCTTCTTTTTCTTCTTCTTCCTCCTCCTCTTCTTCTCAGCCTCTTCAATTATCGTGTTCTGATTTCAATTTTATTTATAAACCAGGAATTTTCTGGTGTCATTTTTATCAATAATTTGAAGACTGTTAATTTTATGACATTACATCTACGTAAATGACAGTTTTACTTTGAAGTCTGTAATCATTTGTGTACTTCGGCCTTTTTATTTTAACCGGGCAGAGTATGTCTTGCTTTTGCAGATGAGGTCTTATGCTCACTTTTTGGGGCATTAAAGGAATGTAATAATTCTTTGTCAAAAAATTAACACTTCGTAGCATTTTTTAAACCTTTAATATAATCTCTCTATTCTATTCTCTATGTAGTTTGACCAAAACTTAGTTTTTTCACCCTACTTATCCGTGTTAGACCACTAACAACATTAATTAAATAAAAACATTCAAGGAGTTTAATTGGACATTTTGTCTTTTCACCTATCATGAAAGACAGTGAGAAGGAGAAATTATTATACCACAATTCATGCATCAGAAAACTCATGTATTTTTTGCATTTTCATCATTCACTATAATGAGTTTATATTGCAATTTGTCATTTAGATCATTTATTTTCTGATTTAATAATTAATTTTGATATTTTATGAATTGCACAGATTTGTCTATGTGAATCCATTCTCTCCCGAAGATATATATCACACACGAGCATAGCTTATTGGCCATCATTTTGTTGAAATCGCAGATTCTGTCAAAGACATGAGATGAAGATTTTTTTTTATAGAATTCGGTCTTCTTTTAATAGCAGTTGTATTGACATATTGGGATTTGAGCTTGTAGTTTATATGTATACTTTGAATGATTTAATTTGAAAATTTTATTATGTATGGTGTTACTTGTTTCCTCTATAGAATGTCTGGTATTGCACAATTGTTGTGGATTAGCATGGGTAAAGGTTGTACGAAAGCTGCTAATGTCAACCTATGGGTTATAACACAACTTTTGACCTATGACATCATTTGATTTTACATGGGCCAGATTGAAAGACCTTTTACATCGGTTATAACACAACCGACTCTGAATAATATTACATCGTTTATAAACGATGTAGAATGCATTGTGAGCCGTAAGATGTCTACTTTTTACATCGGTTTTCTTAATAACCCATGTTAATAAATGTAGTCACATCGGTCAATAACCGATCTAGAAAGTACAAACTTTTCACATCAGTTATAACCGATGTGGAATACCATTTAAAATGCCCTTTGGGACAATCTTCTAGATCAGGCACTACACGACCGATGTAGAAAGTTTTTTCACATCGGTTCGTTGACCGATGTGAAAAGTCTCTACTTTTCACATGGGCTGGAACCACATCGGTTGTTTGACCGATGTGAAAAGCCTTTTTTGACCGATGTGAAAAGCCTTTTTTGTACTAGTGCATTTTTTATGTAACGAGACAAGGCTTATTAAAACAATGATGTGTGATCACATCTTAAAGGGTAAAATCCTCAATGTATGAGTGCAGGACAGAAAATCTTAATATCTTGATCGACTATCTTTGACATTGTCTGAAGTTATGCTGCGATTTATATTTCAAAGGAGGCAGTTCCCTATTATAACTTCTTCTGAAATGATCATCAATAAAAGTCAAGTTCAATCACTCGCTCATGTCAATCTCTCATTGAAAAAACCTCTTTTTCAGAATGGGCAATTGTATGTTGCTGTGTCAAGAGCTACAAATTACAAGTTTCATAATCTCTAATGTTTCACCTTGTACCATAATAACATTACATATTACAATAAAATGACATATTATAATTTTTTTTTCTCTTAATATAATCATCATCATGTATATATGATATTCAACGTATACTCAGGGGCGGCCCTAGGGGGGTGCGAGGGGGGCGATCGCCCTAGGCCCAAAAAAACTGAGTAAAAAATAGGCCCAAGTTTAGTTCTTTGTAATAGGTGTGAGTAGGCTGATTTTTCAGCCCTACACTAACAATTTTTCGGGTGGGATTTGTTGAAGTTCTTCGGAATGCATTTTTTCGGTGAAAACTTATGATCATGTTCTCTATGAAGTGTAGATTATGTAAAAAAAAATGGTTCAAAGTTCAATTTAGAAGTCAGTTAAATAAATTATTCAAAAGCACTAGGTTTGTACGTATACATATTTTAGTGCATTGTTTTTCAGTAATTTTAACTCACTTCACGATTGAATTTTAAGCTGAAATTTCATGATCATAATTTACACTTGATGAAAAACATTCTCTTAAAATTTCAAAAAAAAATCCACTAGGAAGCAAATTAGTCTGATATGATTATTTGATTAGTTTATTAACTGATTTCATTCATAGTTGATTGTTTGATTTCTTAATTGTTGATTGTTTTCTATTGAGTGTTGGTGTTATAACTTGTTGATTTTGTTAGACAAACAATTCCAATCATGATAAATTTATTAATTTAATTAATTTCAAGGTGTAATAAAAAGGACTGAATCTGAATAGGATAAATAAAAACGAGGAGAAAATTATATAAGATGAGAAGCAGCGCCAAGTAAAAAATTCAATGGAAAGTTTACTTGGGTAAAGAAATTAAGTTATGAATGCCCCTTCAAGATGAGAACTCATAGAAGAACAAAAATTTAGCTACTAAAAATAAAATGATTCAGAATGATTACATCATTGGAGGGGAGAAATAAGGATCACCATTATTATAATATGATTGGTTTAGACATAATAGAGTTTTACAAATTTTTTTAAATGTCTTGAAATATTATTATTATTATTATTATTATTATTATTATTATTATTATTATTATTATTATTATTATTATTATTATTATTATTATTATTATTATTATTATTATTATTATTATTATTATTATTATTATTATTATTATTATTATTATTATTATTATTATTATTATTATTATTATTATTATTATTATTATTATTATTATTATTATTATTATTATTATTATTATTATTATTATTATTATTATTATTATTATTATTATTATTATTATTATTATTATTATTATTATTATTATTATTATTATTATTATTATTATTATTATTATTATTATTATTATTATTATTATTATTATTATTATTATTATTATTATTATTATGCATGTCAATTTAGATAGAAGAGAATTACAATTTTTTTGAAAGTTTAGGCCCATTTTAATTTTTCGCCCCTAGACCTTCGAACATATAGGACCGCCCCTACTTATACTCGGTATATCCAATTAAAGTTTCAAGTGTAACAGTAACCATACCCCTTCAACAAACTCATACATCGTGCATGGCACGGCCGGGGTGTATAGAAAACAAAATGCATGCGAAGTCAAATGATATGATTAATTTGAAATACACAATTCAATTTTCATCATTAATTATAGGATACGTAATCCATGACGCGTTT
Source organism: Cuscuta epithymum (assembly GCA_945859915.1). Taxonomy (NCBI): domain Eukaryota; kingdom Viridiplantae; phylum Streptophyta; class Magnoliopsida; order Solanales; family Convolvulaceae; genus Cuscuta; species Cuscuta epithymum. The sequence continues at coordinate 450,686 of CAMAPF010000094.1, read as the reverse complement.
GTGGACAGTGCTCCACTTCTCCCAGTTTGTTGGCTCGGGTCGTGATTCCTAATTTTATCAAAAATAATCTTTGTATCCACTCTTATACTCACTTTTATACACGTCTGTGTTTGTGAAGTTTTTTTTTCTGTGAACCCCGGCTCACAGACAATATTTTGCACAGTCAAAATATTGTCTGTGAACCCGGGTTCACAGACAGAAAAAAAACCTCCACAAACATGGTGGGTATAAGAAGGGTATAAAAGTGGGTACATCAAGCATTGTTGTAATTTTATACTCTGTATATAAATACACATACTGGTATGTAAATAATAATAATGTTATTGTCTGAGTGAGTTAGATCAATATATAATTACTTGAACATATATTGTTATATGCCAAACTAACTTCGCCCTAAAATGCGAGATTGCGGAACTATTTTGTGTGCCATAATACCTGAAGGTATAGCAGGATTTTTTGCAACTTTCACGTTTATTGCTGCATATGTTAAGGTAAATTCATATTCGTTCGATCATGAATAAATAGATATATGATGATCATTATACATCCACGTAGGTATGTAGGCGGTGGCAATGTGGCATGACCAACCAGCGGGGACATGAAAATAATTTTTTTTTCATGATAATTCACATCCTTTTCAGAAGTTGCTTATAAGAGGATTAGAATAATCTGTGGATGATGTTCAAAAGTGGGAATATATAATGTTTTATTTTTAAAATAAAACTTATTAAAATAAGTCATATTAAAAGAGAAAAAGGCTTCCATGAGGGATAAAATAATCCTATTTTGAGAAGAAACTTGTTTTTAGAGTTTTTTCCCCATTATTGGAGTAGCCGAATTTGGCATGCATATACTATCGTATATCTTTTTTGTGGTTTTCTGGGTTCCTTTTTATGATCATGACTATATTTGCTAATGAGCTTTAATTTAATTTGCTGGATTTACTTATACTCCGTAATTATTAATTCATAGGCGAAGCAACTGAGTAACAAGATGGTTGATTGCTCGGGATCGGAAGATCTGGGCCCGCTGGGGAATGCGGTTTTTGTTCTTAGTTTACTTGCGATGGCGTTCCTCTTGTTGTCTGTCATGATATTCGGCAGTTGTTTTACGTTAACGAAAAAGAGTATACGTATCGTTTTGGTCGCCAGATGGTATGTTCCAAATTAAATACTTCGTAATCATTACTTGCTTAGGATGGTTTTACTTTGGACTGGAAATTCGGTGTATTAGTCTCTTATGATTTAAAAAATGCGGCAAAATCCCTTGTGTTTTAATTAATTATACGCAAAATCTCTTCTATGAACAAATTCAATTATCAAATAAAAGAAAAATGATTAACATTTTGTATGATTTAGAGACTTTGACATATTTACTTGCATATTCAATAAGAATATTTGGAAAAGTGATTTCCAAATAGTTGAATTTATTCATAAAAGGAGTTATGTGCATGATTAATTAAACCACAGGGGGTTTGATGCATTTTTTAAAACACAGGAGGCTAATGCGCTGAATTTCTATATCACGAGGGGGTTTGGTGCATTAAACCCCTAGTTTTAGTCTTAGATCAGGGCAAGACCAGACCATAATAGATCAATTACATCTCATTCACTTAGCATGTTTTCTTTTAGACTTAAATTTGCCGGTCTGGTCTGTTCTGATCTGGTTTGGTCTGGTCTGAACTAGTCTGGTCTGGTTTGGTAAACGTCTGGTCTCTGTGTATTTTATAACTACGGAAGTCTTGTCTGGTCTGGTATGGTCTGGTCTGATCTGGTCTGGTATGGTCTGGTCTGGGACTGAAAACAGTCCAAAAGAAAACATCCTTAAATCGATCGTAATAGATCAAACTTCGAGAGTTTGTAAAATACAGATAGATCAGACATCTACTACACTAACAAAGACCGGTTAAGATCAGACCAGATCAAACCGGATCAGATCAGAAAATTTCATTCCAATTAAAAACAACCTTAGCATTATCTCTACTATTATTTGTTTAATAATTGTAACTATTTCAACGTAATTCAATTTCCTCCTTTAAAAAAGATACACGGAATAGAAGTAAAATATAGGCCAAGTTCAAAACAAGGAGTAATTAATTATGTAACACCACGGCCCCGCAGGGTCCGAGGTAGTTATTCCGACCTCTAGTACTGTCCTCACAAACCACCACGAGCCTTTACCGCGCATTTTGTCCTCACTCATGCGCGCCCTGAGAAACTTCCCAGGGGGTCACCCATCCCAAGACTATTTCCATGCAAGCACGCTTAACTTTAGAGTTCTTGGGTGATGAGCTCTCTTAAAAGGAGATGCACATCTGTTTGTATGAGTAGTACTATTAATCCTCTTAAATTAATCTCAAGTATTACAAATTATCTTAATCTTTACAAAATAAAAATTCTTTAATTGTATGAAAAGAACAAAATTACATAAGTTTGCCAAATAGCTAGAAATGTAAGAGTCTTATTCTTGTGGGAAACGAATAGTAACAGCCCTAGCCTATTTATGAAAAATTGTGAGGTTTTAGCCCTATTACTCTATATATACACCGTATAGTTTATATACTACTCGTATGTTATAAGGATAGAATAGCCCTATTCTTGTTAATTACTTTTAAATATTTGTATTTTACTTTAACACAAAATGTGGAATCGTCCAGCCAAGCGCCCTCATACCCTGACAGAATAGTGAATGATGAGTAAATAACAGTAGGACGTCAAATAATTTCTGAATGATGTGAGGTGGTTTAGAAGCTAGTTAGCTAGGTGACAGATAACTTGTCTGATGGGGACAGACAAGTGTACAGAAAAAGTGTACACATTTTGGGTATACCACACATTTTTCTTAAGTTTAAACAAATAGAAAAATAAGATTGACTTCATAATTGAAATGCTCGAGAAAAAATATTGATACATTGTACTCCGTAGTTTAAGAAATTAAATGACAAATCAAAGGAATTTTGATAATAAAAAAAAGCTGAAATTGTATCAAATTATTTAAAGATACATAGTCTAAAAGGTGCTTATTCACCAATACTTTTCATATACTACCTCCGTCCCACTAAGATTGGGACGGAAAAAGGTGGCACAATTATTAAGAAAAGTAAGTTTGTGTGGTTGATATTAAATTGATAAAGTAAGAATGGTTTATAGCCACACAATCTTTACCAAATTTGGTATGAGACAATCTTAGAGGGACTTCCCGAAAAGGTAAAATGTGACAATCTTAGTGGGACGGAGGGAGTAACTTATGTTTTATTTGAGTGCCGTATGAATCTTCTCAGCACGGGCGGATACACGTAGGCCTGGGATCGGTTCGGTTCTTGTTAAAATTCGATCGATGGAACCGTATTAAAAATTGTAGGCGTTAAATTCGGTTCGGTTCTAGTTAAAAATGTAGTTGTTCAATTCGGTTCGGTTCTAGTTAAATTCGGTTCGGTTCTTATCTTTTTTCGGTTCCTTGTAAAATTTTATTATCCTCCGAAAATAAACACATTTTACCTTCACTTACATAAAAAAAATCAAATTTCAAATCATGAAATTATGACCATTACATTATACCTACATGGCTACATGATATTCCAATGTTCAAATATCACAAAAATATCCAAGTGCAAACATTAAATTTAAACATAACACAAACATAAAGGTTTAAAATAGACATGCATCAACTGTGAAGCAAAAAGATTTAATAGCTCCAATGTACACATCCAATAGGGAATTCCACATGAAGTGTAGATAATTCCACCAAATTTCAGCTTAAAATTCAATCGGGAAGTGAGTTAAATAAAATATTGAAAAACATTGCGTTTTATATGTATTTAGCGAAGTGTTTTTCAATAATTTATTTAATTGACTTACCGATTTAATTTTATGCTCAAATTTGGTGGACATAATCTATATTTAATAAAAACAAGCTCACAAAATTTCATCAAAAAATATCACCCAGAAGGACCTCAAATGAAGATTACTCAAGCAATGTATACGAAGTTCGGTTCCTGCCTAGGAACCGGAACCGAACTGGAACCGAACCGGAACCGAACCGAACAAATACTATAAGAACCGGACCGAAAAAGATGAAGTCCAAAATTATAGGAATCGAACCGGAAAATTCGGTTCGGTTCGGATCGGTTTTCTCGATTCTACGGTTCCAAGTTCCAGACCTAGATACACGTAGTAATTGGGGGGTGCATCTGCCCCCAATAAAGAACCAATTTTTCCTTAGTGTCCATTAGAAAAATTAACAAGACCTGAAATTTTCCCCAATTAAAAAAGAAAATTGCCCCCTATAAGTAATTGAGCGATCCAATTTAAACATCGATATTGCGTGAAAACTCCATGCGGATGAAGAAACTGCCGCACCAACAACCCCAGGATGACCTAGCCGTCCACTTAGCTTATTCTTAGTTCTAGGTTTCTAAATGAATGTACTATATCCTTTAAGCAATCATTATTTTAAAGCATTCTTACTTTATTACTTTATCAATTCATTATCAATCACATTAAGCCAATTTTCTTAATTACTGCACCATCTTTTAATGTCCCAATTTTAATGGGACGGATGTAGTAGCTTTTTACTTAAGTTGAAGTTGGGAGTCACTTTTCTGGTTGAATTGGCTAAAATTAGTGTAAATGATCTGTTGAGTTTAATCCAACATGATATAATAAATATATATATATAAGAGCCCGTTTGGTAGCACCAAAATCGGCTGTTTTGGCTGATTCTGCTGAAATTTATGAAGTTCTGGCTGAAGTGGCTTTATTGGCTGATTCTGCGGATTTAAGAAAAAATTATTTTTAAAATATACTCCGTAGTTTATTAATAAAATAAAGAAAAAATTATATGTAAAATAGCTAAAATAGTCATCTACAGTAACTTCAGCCAATACAGCCAGAAAAGTAACTCCAACCTTACTTTTTCTGCTTATTACACAATTCAGCACGCGCAAGCAAAAATTACGTGTTTGGTTAAAAAGTTGGCTGATAAGCCTGATAAGCCGAAAAACAGTGCTGCCAAACGGCCTCTAAATTTGTATGAACTCTCTGTTTTTACGTGGAAACTCGAAAGTGGGAAAACTACGGGACTTTTTAGGCTAATGTCCAAGTCCTCTCATTCTCATTAGACTCTGCTCACTATTACAATGCATAAATACAAGCTCCCATTAATGGAGTTCTAAGCTATCTAGAGAGAAGGCCGGAGAGCAGTGGAGAAGAAGAGACCACCCCCAAAATAGGAGGCAAACTAATGTGAGTTTTTTTCACACTAATAATAATGTAATATCTTAGTAAAGGGTTTAAGTACGAGTATTGTCTCCACAGGGACGGGAAAAGGGAATTAAGAATTAAATAAATTCAACGATTAAAACTAAATAGCAATTGTGCGAGATTTGATTGGTTGGAAAATTAAAATGCGACTAAACGATTAAAAATAAGGGGTTCTTTCTAGTTAATGAAGGAAGGGAACATGGATTGATTCCGAGGTAATCAGACTTCTGTCTGATCAAAGCTTAATCACATGAAAATTATTTAATTGAGCAACGCTGATCAATACTAAATTCTATCCGCTCTCGCGGCGTAGAGTAAAATAAAATAGGGAACCAAGCTGATCTCTCATGCGACAGGTAGCTAAATTTTTTCCAAAACTAGCGAGCGTACGACCCCTTAATCGTTACTAATCTCTTAGTGAACGATTAAGTGTGTGTAAAAGTGTCCTAGAATAAACTAGATCTCTTAGTTTATTCTACATGCAATGCAATTATAATCCTCGTGGTCATTTTAGGTTACCAGAGGTATCAATTAAATCATTTATACACAAATTAAATAAAGATTAATTCAATTAATCCATCAAGAAACTAGCCATACATCATCGTGTCCGTGATGTATTTGTTGTGATTCTCTCTATATGTCCATTCTATGTGCTACATACGGTTCTCTAACATATATACATATCGTGCATTGATTGACATATACTAGTTCATGTGTATCATATAATAGTTTATATTATATGAAATCTTTATGTGTTGGATATTAGTTATTAATTGTTTTGCGTTAGATACTGTTTTTTTGTGATTGAGATACTTCTTCTGGTGCTTTATATACAAACTGCGTGTGATACATTACTTTTCATATGCATTAGATATTGGTTTCTGTGTGTTAGTTACATGGTCTAGTGTGTGATAGCTGGAGATGCTTGTTGTGGTTTATTGTATACATATTATACTTTTTAAAAAATTATACATGCAATATTGGTGTCACATGAAAGATAATAAAAATCATTAAATTTGATAATTTTTTATAAAATTGGATTATAATTTAAAAGGAATTTTAAACTAAAAACATTTTATATGATTTGAGTTTTTTTTGGAAAGTGGCAGCCCCCCACCCATTACAACATTAATTGATTTTTTAAACATTACTCTAATATCCTTTAGTGGTTGCAAGCAAGTCCCTATGTCACTTTGTACGAGACATATTACTATGTGATGGCCTGGTTTCCATCTTTGTATTGTGAACCAATCACTTAATGGCTGGTCATTTAATGAGATGGTGGGTTAGGGAAATTGTTCTCAATTCTCACAATAAGAGGTGTTCTCATTAGAACCACTCCCTATATATATACACATACATGCAGCTTAATTAAGGTCCGGAAGTCCGGTTTCGGTTAAAATGATTGTTGTTGCACGAAATGATATGAATGTAAAATAATGTACATTTTGGTTCATGATTGCGCGTATTTATTTTTAGATAGGCTAGGCAACGTAACGGTCACGATGGCCAAAAACTCATTTTAATTAAAGAAAAATGACAACTGCACATGCTAATTTCAAATGATATACAATTAGCAAACTGACGTAACACGCATGAGATTCATTCTAATTTCTCTGACACATGGTCATTGTTTGATCTTACAACATAGTGTAATTTGGGACAATAAAAGAGTACAACCTAAGGTAATAAGGGGGAGATTGGGAATATATACTACGGTCTACGGCATATATGCAGTTGTTTTGGGGAATTGGGGTACAGGGGCGGAGACAACGCACTGGGCCGGATTGGACCGATACAAAGAATATTTTTGAAAAAAAAAAGTACACGGAATTTTTTACACCAAATATACAGACAATTTTTAAATTTGGGCTGAGCCAGGTCTAGGGTTGGCCACCCCCTAGCTACGGTCCGGTATATACGGCACACATATGTTCCTGGCTAGATCGAGTTGTGATCATAACACCAAACATGGCCTTACATGGTGAATAACGCAATTAAGTTTGGGTCCAATGCAATTGGTATTATTCATGCTTGCAGAATTAATGAGTTCAAATTTTCAAATTCTTACATAAAAGGGTATATATGACAGCTTTAATTTATAATTATAATTATTATTATTATTATTATTATTATTATTATTATTATTATTATTATTATTATTATTATTATTATTATTATTATTATTATTATTGTTATACTATTGTGCCCTATCATTATTTTTTATTTATGATTTTATCAAACCATTGATATGATTATCCTTGATCAATTATCTGATGTTGTCCGGTTAACATATATGTATGGGCATGCAGCGTCCATTTTGTTGTGACATGTGTTTTCCTATGGAATGGACAAGAATTCAAAGTCAACAGCAGTAACGTGTGTGTGGCCGCGAGACCTCTCTTTTTACCCATTGGAGTATTTATTTGCTATGTTCCATTGATTGTTGACCTCTTCGTTCACTACTGCAACTGCAAGTATGCCGAAGACGACGATACAAACACACAGCAAGGCATAGAATTAGTCCGATTCTAGTTTTTTGTCGGAATCTGTATCCACTGATCGAATGCTTAGTAGATCTTAAATGCAATATATATAATATAATGTACGATGTGTAACCCTGGCCTTCGTCACATTACAATTGAATTATATTTGTTACTATACAAAATAATAATTTTGGGAAATAATGGCTTACCCTCTTGGGTGCCTTGAGGTTATATTTATACTAAACTGGAGTTTAGGAAATTACATAGTAGTCCATATATAATTACATTATTACACCCCCTCAATCTGTGCAGGTGAAACAACGTGCAGATTGGAACGTAAAAATTCAAAACGCTGACTAGATAAATTTTTAGTAAAAATGTCAGCTAGCTGCAACTGTGTTGGGATATATTTCACAACAAGATCCCCGTGAGCCACCCGTTCTCGAACAAAATGGTAATCGATTTTAATGTGTTTGCTCCGGTCATGCTGAATAGGATTAACAGCCAAGTAGGACGCCGAAACATTGTCACAATGAAGCTGGACAGGTGCCGAAATATGTATTCCCATGTCAGCAAGAAGAGATCTGACAAAAAGGGTATCCTGGACTGTGTAAGCTATAGCCCGGTATTCAGCTTCAGTGGAAGATTTGGATACTGTGGGTTGCTTTATAGATGTCGCCAAGGGTGTGCACGGCTGAGCACGTGAGACTGGCTGAGACGGAGAGATGGTACTGCTGGATCCGTCTAGGCCATGCAACGTAGTCGAGATGACAGTGGATGGCTGCTCTGTGAGGACAGGCGCCATGGTAGTCGAGATGCCAGAGAACGGCTGCTCCGATGATATAGGCGCCGTGGCAAAGGCGGCCGAAGAAGTAGAGTGGCCAGCCATGGATCGATCGAACCGAGAAGGAGAAAAGAAAACCTAAACGTCTGATACCATATACAAAATAATAATTTTGGGAAATAATGGCTTACCCTCTTGGGTGCCTTGAGGTTATATTTATACTAAACTGGAGTTTAGGAAATTACATAGTAGTCCATATATAATTACATTATTAGTTACCACTCTAGCTCTCTATGCGCTTGATATTTCCCTTTTTTTTGAAGAAGATTAATTCATTTCATTACTAATAAGATGTTGAATACAATCCAGAGGATGAAAAAAGTCTTGACGGGAAGCATAACAGGTAGATGCCTTAGCAAGAGCATGTGCACTACCATTGGCTACCATTGGCTACCATTGGCTTGCCGTTTAGTAATAATGACAAAATATTCATTCCGATTTTGTAACATTGTTTTGCATTCTTGTATCAAGGCGCCATACTCGGAAGGATATCTATTATCCAGTCTAAGATCATCAACAACTTGTTTACAGTCCATCTCAAACTCAACCTTTGTATGGCCCATTTCTTCCATCCACAATAGAGCTTGTAGCAGACTCCACACTTCCGCCTCACTAGGACTCATTCTTGCTCGAAGCCAAGACGTTCTTGCACCAAGAAATTTACCCATATGGTCACTAAAAAATTTCCCTTTTTTAGTGAATGAAAATTTTGTGATTTAAAATTATTTAAGAAGATAAATACCAGGATGGATCTATGTAGAGGCTAGGGTGGGCTCCAGCCCAACGAATTTATTAATACAGGTAAAGGTTTAATGTTCAGTCCACCTCAAAATTAATGTTCAACCCAACCCAAGCCTACCACCTTTGTAATTCTATTTGATTATTAAATTAAATTTTTTTGTAGATAATAAATAAAATAGTGTTTATTATACCATCTTAGTAATGTTTCTTTAGGGAAAGTTCCCGAAATAGGACTAAAAAAGTTTAAAAATTCCAAAATAGGACTATCATGTTTTTATTCCCAAAATAGGAGTAATTACTGCAAGTTAGGAAAATACTGCCATGTTTGAAGTCTAGTACTGTCAAAACATGACAGTAATTAGTCCTATTTTGGGAATAAAAACATGACAGTCCTATTTTTGAATTTTCAAACCTTTTTAGTCATATTTCAAACCTTTATTAAAAACGATTATTACATGAGAATATTACCTAAAATAGGACTAAAAAGGTTTGAAAATTCCAAAATAGGACTGTCATGTTTTTATTCCCAAAATAGGACTAATTACTGCCATGTTTTGGCAATACCCGACTTCAAACGTGGCAGTATTTTCCAAACTTGGCAGTAATTACTCCTATTTTGGGAATAAAAAACATGGCAGTCCTGTTTTGGAATTTTCAAACTGTTTTAGTCCTATTTCGGGAACTTTCCCTTATTACATCCGATTAATAATTGATTAACAAACTTATTTAATTTCATATTCTTAGTCAAAAATAATAATTATTGAAATATTTTAAACATTTGGTTGATTTACAATTCAAAACATATTTATGTTTTATACAATCATTGAAATCATTGAAATTGTTTAAATGTAGTCCATATTTCATACCTCACATGTATGTCTTCTTTCCAAACAGAGTTCCACCCTTTTGAGAAAGAAAGTATGCATTGATTCATTTAAATTAATAAAACACAAATAACATGAAAATACACTTATGTTCATGTTATTAATACGAATTTAAATAGGATTTTTAATAATTTTGTACTTCGTATATGATGTATGGAATATCCAATCTGGCTATGAAACACGAATTTTTAGATAACAGTTGCATTTGTAAAATAAGTCATGCTTAAAATTCAACAAATCTCATAGGTGAAGAGTGAAACCCAAAAACTATGACTTAAGATGTTCGAAATTGTGTAACTTAGCGGAAGTGTTCACACCAATCTCTCTTACACCAGTTTTGTTACAAAAACTATTCACAATGATTTTTATATTTGAATACTTTGTGAAGAAAATTGTACAAAAACTAAATCGATGTTATATATTTATGCAAAGTAGATCTTAGGAGCTTGCATTTAAATAGAATTTAAATAGTTTTGTATATGATGTCATGAAACTTACACTTCTCCAAAGCAGATTTATTTTTATGTAAAACAAATCATGTTTATCAGTGTTCAACAAAATCTAATAGCAAAGAGCAAAGCATAAAGCTAAGAAACTGGTATATATAATACGTATAAGAAATACTATCAACAAATGCATATTACATACTACTATACGTAATAAAGACTTGTTATACATACCAAACTGTACATTTTGAAATGACTCCCCCATGTTGAAAAACTCACACTTTAAAACATTAGTTGCAGTTCATGTAGTTTTCCTGCAAATAAAAATAATTGCATATAGATGTCCTTGGTGTATGTAAGTGTTGAAATTCTTCTAAATATGAGCACGTGTACCCTTCAAATTCCGCAGATTATACTATACATCCGGGTGTATGTACACCCGGTTTTTAAATGACGTGGCAGCCATTTGTCTTTTCTTTCTCTTCTTCAGCGGTTCTCTTTTCTTTCTTTTCTTCCTGTGTTCTCTTTCCTTTCTTTTCTTCCCCCATCCTCTTTCCTTTCTTTTCTTCCGTCATCCTCTTTCCTTTCGTTTCTATTTTCTGCCGCCATCCATTTTGATTGTTACGTTTTAGGGTTGTTTTTTACTTTTTTGTTTCTTTTCGTTTCTTTTGTTGTTTAGTTCTTCTTTTTTATACATTATACTAAGCAAATTAGAAATGAGTTTTACCTTAAACTCAAATGAGTAAAACGTCTAAAAAATGAACATACATAAATGAGCTTTTGAATTTTTGAATACTCATTTTGTAAATGTTGTATACTCATTTAGTATATCTGTTGTGCTCATTTTTAAAATGTTTTAGCAATGCTCATTTCAAAAGTCTCATATTACATTATTAGATTTATATAAGAGTTGATTATAGACACGAGACCACAAATCATGATACTCAATCGCAGATTCTAATACTCAATAACGGAGGTTTGATGCTCATTGAAAATGTCTTGATGCTCAACGAATAAAACTTATATTTTCCATATCAATGCTCATCTTGTAATTTACATATGCTCATTTGTATAGGTCTGATGCTCATTAAAAATTCATTAATGCTCATTTAATACAAATCATTATTTTCATCTCAATATAGGAGGTTTGATGCTCAATGAAAATATAGTGATGTCCAATTAACACGATTTTTTATCAATGCGCATTGTGTAGCTACACATGTTCATTTGGTACTAATTTTATGCTCAGATGTAAAATGACATATCAATGCGAGTGTAAAATGTTCAACGAAAAATTTACAATGTTCATATCGATGCTCATCTTGTAAGTTACGCATGCTCATTTGTATAGGTCGAATCCTCATTAAGAAGTCATTAATGCTCATTTTACAGAAATCGTGATTATCATCAATCTCAATAGAGGATGTTTGATACTCAATGAAAATGTCGTGATGTTCAAATAACAAAGCAGCTAACAAATTCATTAATACTCATTTTGTAAGTTACGTATGCTCATCTGGTAGAGATTTTATGCTCATTTTCTAAATGTCATATCGATGCATTTTTTAAAGTACTATTTTACAGTAATTCACATATTGAAATTCACATGAGTTGATTATAAATATAATTTAATAAAATTTTATAAAAGAAAAAATAACAAAAAGAAAGTGAATTAGAAGTTGTGAAGCGGAGATCAAAATTCTCAATATTAGACTCCTAATACTCAACAAAATGGGTATGATGCTCATTAAACGTTTATTATTGCTCATTCACTAGAAACCGTGAATTTCATCTCAATAGCGGATGTTTGATGCTCAAATATTAAATGTGAATATATAAAACGTGAAATGAGTATCAAAAAGTTCAAAATGAGCATTACGCCAATATGCATGGATATGACATTTAAGTTGTCTCGTGTAATGCTCATTTTAAAATAAGCATTACACCAATATCAAATGAGCATATCTAATTTACGAAATGAGCATAGAAAAAATTTAAAAGCTCATTTAAAATCTCGAGTATGCTTAAATATCAATTTGCATATTCAGTATGCTCAACAGAATAGGTCTGGTGCTCATTAAAAGTTCATTATTACTCAATCTCCAGAGGTCGTGATTTTCATCTCACTAACACCATATAAAAAAATTATAAACATGTTTATATAAAGTAATAGTATGATTCATAGATCAAATAAATACTTCAAAAATATGAATTAGTCTTTTAATATAGTAATAATGAGCAAAAGCAAAAGAATAGTTAATATTATAATTACTATTAATAATACGCAGTATGAAACTATATAGGATAAGTAAAATAAATGAACTGATTATCTCAACAAGACAAGTCAGCGAGATGGTTGGAAGGCCGCTTATCCTACTTCATGTCACGGGATCGAATCCCGCTGGGGTTTTAATTTTTTTTAGTGAAGGAATTCAGTTCCTTGTGGCCGCGATTCGCTGGGAGCCCACCAGTCAAATTTAAAAAAAGCTTATTTGTGTCCGCACATTCATTTTTGGCGTTATACTCATGTGAATTTAACAAAAACTCATTGTGATGAAGTGGCTGCAGGAGCCACAGAAGCTGACGTGATCACATCCATCAGTGTCGTTCCCAATGACTCCTACACCCTAAATGCAAAACTGACTGAGTATATGTAACTTACAAAATGAGTAGTACACTAATATCGAATGAGCATACATACTGATGAAATGAGTATTGGAAAAAATAAGAAAAATCATTTAAAATCTCTAGTATGATCAAATATTAAATGAAAATACATAACCTATGAAATGAGCATCGAAAAATCTAAAATGAGTATTACACTAATATGCATGGATATGACATTTTAAAATGTATGGTGTAATAATGTTAATTTGAAATGAGCACTGCACTAATAGCAAATGAGCATAGATAACTTATAAAATGAGCATCGAAAAATTTAAAAACATCATTTAAAATCTCTAGTATGCTCAAATATAAATTTGTATATGATCATCTCAGTATAACATATAGAAGCACCAATTCCTTATTTTAGACCAATCAATTTTATTGTGCTTATTTTTCAAAATTATAGAAATGCGCGTTTAGTTTAAATAATATACTCATAATTATTCAAAAAGTTAAAACTTTTGATAGAAGAGTGAGAGAAGTATATGTTTTATTGAATTTCCATTCGACATGAACATTTGAAAGAATTAAATGAAAAAATTCTTGTAAAAAAATTCTATATAAAAAATCGGAGTTCAAAATTAGAGTAGCAGAGACAAAAGCATATATAAAAAGGAAAAACAAAAGCAGAAAAAAGAAAAAGAAAAGTTAAATTAGTAAAATTAAAGTTCAAAATTAATGGAAAAGAAAAAAGACAAAGAAAAGTTAAAATTAAAAAAATTAAAGGTCAAAATTAAAAGAAAAGAATACAAGAAAAAATAGAAGCAAACAAAAATAGGAAAAAAAATGAGATGAAGCATCGAAGAAGATAATTAGATAAAGAAAGTTGGAAGTTGGAAGAGCAAATCCGAATTCCAAAGATCGAGAGTGCCTGGCCGAGGAGCAACGGAAGAAAATTAAAGAAGCATATATCCTTCTCCGTAATTAATAACCCCTTGTTTGCAACTAATTACAATAATACCTGGCTGTACCAAGTGACACGGTACAGCCGGGTGTACCATATATTTTGCCGTTCGAACCTTTACACCCAACTTTGCTTCTCTTGAGGAGGAAATGACGAAACCACGGGAGTTTCCGGGTGTTTTCTCAAAAGACGGGAAAAGTGAGCATGCAGTGCAAAAACACGGGAAAAAATTAGGATTTTCTGAAAATGCGTGATTCGGAAGTCTCTATTCCGAGTAGATTAGGGTTTTTGTATTAAATCATATTTTAGCCCATTCGGAAGACCCCATTCCGAATCTACAGATTTCTTTTATTTTTTTTAACCCATTCCGAACATGGGTTTCCAAATATTTGTTTTTTACTTTTTAATCTCACCCCATTCGGATAATGCAATTCCAAATGCATGTCAATTCATTTTTTATTTTAACTATGTGAAATGAATTGATATGTATTTTTTTCAAAATAATTAATGAAAGTAAATTATATGAAATTAGTTGAAAATTTTAAAAGAAATTAATTTGTACTTCATCTATCAATAAAATATTTCTCACTTTACTGGTTGGACCAATATTAGACGTGGGTCTAATATCCCAACAATGAATATAATACCATAAATGGACTAAATGGAAATTTAATTGCACAAATAGGACTAAAAACCAAATTATTCACAAATAGGACTAAACATTAAGAGCTCGTTTGGTGACTCTGTTTTTCTGCTTATCAGCCAACTTTTTAACCAAACACGTAACTTTTCATTCCCCACGCTGAACTGTATAATAAGAAGAAAAAGTAAGGTATGCGTTATTTTTCTGGCGGTATTGGCTGAGATTAGTGTAGATGACAATTTTGGCTATTTTTTCAGATAATTTTTCTATATTTTATTAATAAAATATTTTTAAAATATAATTTATCCATAAATCAGCAGAATAAACCAATACAACCACTTTAGTCAGAATTTCAGAAATTTCAATAGAATCAGCCGATTATGCCCATTTCGATGTTACCAAACGGGCTCAATTTTTCTACCTTTATTACACATGCGGGTATTAATTTATAATAAAATGGTAACAAAGTAATAAAATTTGAAACAAAATAATAAAAAATTAATATAATATTTAAAAAAATAAAAATTTAATAAAATCTGTCAGACCAAAATAAAAATTTAAAAAAAATGGCTAGTGGATTCTTATAATTCCAACTAATTAAAAAAAAATGGCATTTGGAAATGTGGGTCTTAATTAGTGGGTGCATGTTTTGTTTTGTTTCTTTGGTTGCTTTTTAGCCATTATATTTAGATATCAGGCTTCCAATCATTAAAGTTATTGCTTTAAAAAAAATTATCAGTTCCTCCATTCGGAAGATGCAATTCCGAATCCCAGTTTTCATACAGCCTCACTTCATTCGGAAAGCCACCTTCCGAATCCCGTGTTTTCATACCTAATGGGAACTCCCGTGTTTTGGCATGGCTTGTTGGAAACTCCGAGTGTTGTCCTTGATTGAACTCCACGTGCCTATCATAGTGTCAAATAATATGGCAAAATTCTCAACTAAGAAAATGAGCACATATGGATGTGTGAACACCGGTTTTAGACACTCAAGTTCTATATACATATACACATAGAAAGATTGTTAAATGTCTCACACCGGAAACATTTGGATGAACAAAGTGCTATATTAACACACGGGTTACTCCTCTTATCAGGTTGATCTTTTAGGATGAAACACCGTGTCTTTACAGAGATACACAATGTGGAATACGAAAAGGTAAAGCTAGCTTGGGAACTCTCACATACAGTTAATTACTATATGCCAAAAAATAACTTATGGGCGGTGACAATTTATAAAAACAGCATGCACTGATAAATGAAAAAATACGTTGAGCGCGAGAATCGTAAAGTTGGAAACTATGTCTATATTGGCGTTGGAATTATAAAGGCAGAAAAAACTTATACGGAGCATTAAACATTCATTCAAGACGTGTTTTATCCAGAATTTTCCATAAAGAATGCAGGGGCAGACCGTAGTACAGACCAAGGGGAGTTGCCGCCCCCCCAACAATTTTTTTTAGTATATATATATACAAAATTTTTATTTTTACCCCCCAACATTTAATTCTCGCCCCTCCAAGAAAAAATTTGAACCCCCCAAAAAATATTTTCTCCCCCAAAGCATAGCCCACTCGCAGAAACCCAATTGTTTAAGAGCCTAAAAAAATAGAAATTTTACAAGTAATATTATATCAACTCACTCCAAAATTTATTCCCCATTAACCCACCCCAAAATCTAATCCCAGCCCACTGCCCAGACCAAACTAATGAAAAACATGCGCACCTAGAAGAAAGAAACGGAAAGATCGATTATTTTTAAATGATTGTTCTTATGCCTACTATGTTCATTGCTTAGCACATCAGTTGCAATTAGCATTGGTTGCTGCTTCTAGAGAGGTGAAATATGTGCACAATTTTTTCATCGATTCAGTCTTTATTATTAATGTGACTAATTCTTCGATCTTGCAAACGAAGTGATGAATTAAAGGAAGCTCAAGCACTTGAAATTGCAAGAATGTTGGAAATTGGTGAGCTTGAAACAAGCAGGGGACTTAATTAGGTTGGTACATTACAACAAGCTGGGGAAACTCGTTGGAGCTCACATTTCAGTTCTGTTTGCAGTTTGATTAGGATGTTTGCTGCAACTTGTTCTGTTTTAGAAGATGTTGAAGAGAATGGCAATAACTATTCTACTCGTGGAAATGCAGCTAGAGAACTTAAGAAGATTAAATCTTTTGATTTTGTTTTCTTGTTGCATCTTATTAAAGAAATTATGGGCATTACAGATCTTCTATGTCAGCATATACAGAAGAAGTGCCAAGACATAGTAAATGTTATGCATTTGGTGTCAAGCACCAAAATGTTGATCCAAAAGTTAAGGGAGGGTGGATGGGATAACTTCTTAGAAATTGTTAAAGAGTTTTGCACAAAGCATGAAATTGAAGTTCCTAATATGAAGTCTCCTTATGCGGTAAAACGCAAACGCCATGATCAAGAAGGGTTTGATATTGAACGTCACTATCGGGTTGATATGTTTTACGCAGCCATAGGTTCATAATTGTTGGAGCTGAATAGCAGATTCGGTGAACAGATAATGGATCTTCTTACTCTTAGTGGTGCTTTGGATCCTAAGGACTCATATAAGTCTTTTAACATTGATGATATCTGTTCTTTAGTGGATAAATATTACCCCTTTGATTTTATTGAGCAGGAGAAGGTGAGCTTGAGGTTTCAATTGCAACATTATAAGCTCAATGGTCTAAACCATCCAAAGTTGGCGAATTTTTCTACAATGGGTGAACTTTTTCAAAGATTAGCAGAGACGGAGATGTCAAAAGTGGACTTTCTTAGCTTGTTGATAAATTGATCCGACTTTTGTTGACTCTACCGGTTTCGACAGCAACAACCGAAAGGACTTTTTCCGCAATGAAAATTATAAAAACAAGGCTTCGCAATAAAATGGAGGATGAGTATGTTGCAGACAACCTTATTGTTTATATTGAAAGAGAAATTGCTAAAACTTTTGACTAAAAAGCCGTGATTGAGGAATTTATTTCGTTGAAGAAGCGTTGGGTACAATTCTAAGGTACTAACTTTAACTATTTTGTAATAATATATTTGTCTCTTCTTCTATTATAATGCTTCATTTAATTACTACTCCGTATTATATTAAGGTTATAACTTATAATAATAATCGCCTAGATTTTTTTGTTTAAATTATCGCCCCCCCAATATCAATTTCCTGGGTCCGCCCCTGAAAGAATGAGCTAGTGCACTACAACTCTACGGAATGTTCACAATGATTTTGGCGGGAATTTGTTCCCCAAGAAACCTTTTGTTATTATATTAAGATAGACTAGTATTTTCACCCGTGCGATGCACGGACGAAATATTTAGCCAAGTAATATGTGTATGTAAAAACGAAACACAGAATATTAAAATACCTTACTTGTGTGTATTTCGTGTATTTAAAGAAAAAATAAAATAATATTTTTATACTGAATAATATAATTAGCCCAAGTAACTTGTGTGTATGTTATATGAAAATATCTTTGTAAGCAGGGGATGAGGATCTATGTGTGGGCTAAGGCTCATGTCAACTTAATTTTGTTCCAATTTTTTCACTTTTCATATTCAGCCAACACCTATAATGTTTAAATCTAGTATAATTGTTATTCAACTCAGAGCATCTCAAATTCCTATATCAGCTCCTGAATTTCGTAAACCTAATAGATTAAAGAAAAATTTATATGCAAATATCTTAAACTTTTGACTTAAAAAACTGAAATTTGTGTTTTGAAGTGATAGTTTATGCTAAAATTAAGCACTTAAAAGTTAAAAATTGAAACCACATGAAGAGGTGATTTAAACTTTTTTCGTGTTTTATTAAACAAAAATGATTTTTTACCAAATAACACAGACTTTTACATATTCAAAAACACGTTTTCTCAAACATGATCAACATTTATTATTAAGTATTATCTCTAAAATGACTTAAAAAATCATTTTTAATTTTTTTTTGGTAAAACAAAAAATCATTTTTAATGAAGAAAAATATTTTACTGAAGTGATTTTTTTTTATGGGTTTTCACATGTTTAGTGTCTAATGACACGCACACGTTTCAAAAGTGACATGTTTATATCTATTTTCCAATACACATAATCTCATAGTATAAATACACATAATGTAGATTCACGTTATATTTAATAGTGTAAATCCTTTCATCAAGCTACTATGTTTTCATCCCAGTAGAACCTAAGACCCGCTTTCATTTTTCCTGCTCTGTATTTACGAAAACTATGCCCCAAGTGGCCAAGTCCCAAATTAAACATCCACTTCCATCTTGTCCTTCCTCCTACTCTGACGATGACTCACAAATTCGAAGTGCTTTCTTGGGATTTAGTACTGTCTAAATGATTGATTCTGGACTGGGTCTCGTCAGTCAATCCGCCTGTAGATAAATAAATTAGAGCCAAAATGATCCGTCAAAGAAATCCTCCATCACAGATTAGCTAGGACCCGCACATATATATATCCATTATCTGTTAGCATCCAGGTCTAGATAAACTCAATAATCTGCCAGTTGCCTTCCTTTTTATTCTTCCATGGTATTTTGGGTAGAAGATAGCTAATTGTATTAGAGAAAGATTTAGCAGTATATGATAACTGAAAGGTTAAGTCTAATTTTATTTTTTTTAATGGCATGGTTTTTATTAATGATTCTTAATTAAGATTTTAAATCGCCACTGCTTTTTCCATGCAATGGTAGATTGGTAGGATTTGATCAAAATTTGGTTCTTCAAATGCTCCTTCACGAAAATAGATGAAACTTTTCTGATTCCTCTTAATATTTGCATAGCTCCTGATTCCCCAAAAGAACGAATACATAAGTTTTGTTAGTTACATTACGAAGAAAGCATCAAAATTTACCCCGATTTGTTTTCCTGCCATAAATAAAAAATTGAGTGACCCCTTCATCCTAAACAAAACCACCCTATGGGTGCCGGCCGGATTATTTGGCCATGAGGACTTAACGTGATTGATATCATTTATCAAACTCTACATGTCTACCATTTCATAATTTGAGACGGGCCGGACATTCACCTGATGCAAATGGGTTAAATGGGCTGCTATTTGTACACCCACTGAATAAGGAGGTTTGGGACTTAGGTCGCTTTCTGATCTTGAAAAGGCTTTCTCCATCAAGTTATGGTGGAAATGGAGGTCTGGTAATACTTTATGGGCTAATTTTTTAAAATCCAGATACCCTAGAGGACTATGCATGAATCCTAAGATCAGTGATTCACCTGTTTGGAGGAGGATTTGTGATATCAGTGATTATGCTAGCAGTCAATGCCATGCTAACCCTGATGAGAGCTTGATTTGGTTACCTGAGGCAGATGGTAGATTTTCTTTTAAATCGGCTTACAACCTGGTTAGAAATGAACTGGCCTCAACATTCTCTTTTAAGCATGCTTGGCATCCTAGGCAGTCCCTGCAAATTAAAATCTTTCAATGGAAGCTTCTGAGAGGCATTCTTCCAATTACTGATAATCTTAAAAGATTTCAAATGGTTCTTAGTCCCTCGATTTGTCCCCTTTGTAAAAGCAGTGAGGATTATGCAGATCATTTATTCTTTCAATGTAAAACTGTGCAGCCTATCTGGTCATACTTTATGAACATTCTTAGCATTCCTTTGCCTAGACCTAACAGTTCCATCAAGGAGATTTTGATGGCTTGGTGGATTAGGGCTGGAAGTAATAAACTTACTGACATCTTCAAGCATAATCTACCCGGTATTATATGTTGGCACTTATGGAAGACTTATACTAGTATTGTATGGGGTTCAAATTGCAGGGTGATCTCCCCTGAATATATTATTTCTCAGATAAAATTGTATACTCAAGCCTGGGTTACTAGTTTTTCTGCCTTAAAAATACGGGCTATTGGAGAATTCTTTATGAAGAACAATTGATTCCTCCCAATTTCAAAGCAAAGCAGGGATATTATAAAGCTGTGAAATGGAAGCGACCTGTTGGTAGGCTGAAATTAAACACTGACGCGAGCTTCCTACCTGGGAGACCAACAGGAGGAGCAATTATGAGAGATGAAAACGGTGTAATGGTCTTCGCGATATCCTTCCCAATTGCAGCGTCCTCGCCATTGGAAGCCGAAGTCGTGGCAGCGCTAAACGCGATGGAGCTAGTGGGCTATTTCCAATGGATTCTCTAATTTCTCGGTGGAAATGGATGCTGAAGTTGCAGTTCAGTAATCATGGATGGAAGCGCAGGTAGATGGAAGGTTAATTTTCAGGAAAGTCTACTCAAGGCCAGACAGAGAGGGATCCGGTTCTTCCATGTTTTCAGGGAGTGCAATTGGGTAGCCCACCATCTGGCTTCCCAAGCCTTGGCCCAACAAAAAATATTCTCTCAAGTTTCTGATCTGTCTGATTAAGCCCGCCGGGCCTATTTTGCAGATTTATTTGGTTTTCCATCGTTTAGACTTATTTTTTGATGTATTTCATTGGGTCAGGTTTGGCCCCCTGATGTTTTTATATTGTTGTGCTTTATGTATTTGATGTTTTATGTTTTAGAAGAGGAATGCCTCTTCTGCAGAGGTATTGGTTTGGTCCCCCTCTCGCAGTGTACACTACTCATATTTTAATAATACTCGGCAAATGCTGCCCGGCATTTGCCCCACCAATGGGTGGTTTACCTTCCGGGCTATAAAAAAAAATACTAAAAAATACTATCGTAAGTATCAATGTATTCTATCTGCATTGAGCGAGGAGAAGTTTAGTTTTTTACTACCTCGAGCGGTACGTACATTTAATTAGTTGCATTCTTAATGAAATGGATTAGCCTCTTTTTACTTTTTGACATTCCCCATGTGAATTTGTTGCTAAGACGTTTTAGAAGTTAAGCTTATTCATTTTACTTGTCTTACTTTCCTTTTTGGGTTGTCACAAATTAAGTGTCATCTTTCCTTTCCTGGAAAGAAATATGTGATCCACACCATTTCACTTTATTATAATCAAATCTTAACCACAACTTTTACTTTTTTCAACTACTTCATTAAATGCGACAGAGGTAATACATACGGAGTACTATATATGAAATATTGTTAAGACTCTTTATGAGGATTTCTTTTGCTATTATATTATTATAATAATTATAAAATAATAATAATAGAAATAGATAATAAATTTTACATTATAAAAATGGCTTATAAATCTTGCTTATGATCTCATGTGTAAATTTTTAAGTAATGAAATGTAATAGTATTATTAACTTGGGACTTTGTTTTATTTTATTTTTTTTTGTTTATTTTATAATTACTATACGATTCGACTTTACCATTCGATTTGGCTTTACAAACCTTGCTATCAGTGAGAACCCTTGCCATTTTGGATTTAAAAATAATGATGTTGTCTGATAATAAAAATCAAATAAGAATTTATGATTTCAATCTACCATTCTTGGATGACAACAACTATATAATCGGTATTTATGAATTTAGAGTGGCCAGTTTCAATTAGTAATTAAAAAGAAATTTTTTTAATTAACAACAACAGAATGTAATCATTTTAAATTGCCTTTTGAAAGTAGCAACACTTAATCATTATTCATTTTAAGCTAATTGCAGCAATAAATTGAATTCAACATTCGAACATTAAATAAAAAACTTAAAATTTATTGAATTCATTAAATAAAGTTAACAGTGAACAATGAACCATTAAAAGTACAGACTTTATAATTAACTTGCGGTTAACAACGTTACAAATTATACAAAATATAGAATGATGTGTAGAAACAGTATTATAAATTTATAATGGACATGCAATTGAATGAAAAAACGAAAAAAAAAAACACTGGAATTCGAAGAGTTGCAAATGAAATGAGTTGACAAATACACAACTGTAATTGGTGGGTTAGAAAATATTGAATGCGTGAGAGAGAAATGGTTTAGCCTGGCCTGAATATTACATCGAGAAATCAAAAGCTTAAACATGCTAGGTGCAGAATATTTTGGCAGGAACTTGTTCCTCAAGAAACCTTTTGTTATTATATATAGATAGATAGATATTTTGTATGACCTTTTGTGTAAACCTATTAGTTGTGTATCTACAAGCTAGACAGTTTATAAACGAGTTGCTTTTGTGTACACTCCTTAGTTGTTTGTCTACAAGTAGGGGTGCAAACGAGCCAAGCCATTCGCGAGCCGCTCGTGGATCGCTCGGGAAAGGCTCGACTCGAGTTCGGTCATATTCAAGTTCGGCTCGAGTTCGGCTCGACTCGTATACTAAACAAGCTCGAGTCAAGCCTCTTTATTTTAGGCTCGTGGCTCGCGAGCCGGTTCGCGGGCCTTGATGTGTGTATATAGATATATTATGTATAATAATTATATATATATTATTTTTGGAATAGTTATTCTAATTTAAGATTACTCTATTTTTAATACTTATTACTACGTATATTATAATATAAATAATTAAATATAACATTATTTAATATTTAAGCTCGACCGAGCTCGAGCCGAACTCGAGCATATAGATAATATTTTCGAGCTCGCGCTCGAGCATATGTAAGTTCGGGCACGGATCGGCAAGCTAGACAGCTACATGTACAACTTCTTCATAAACCTCATCAGCACAGTAGTAGAGAATGAACCTCAAATCCTTTTCGAGTGGACAAAAAGCATAAGTCAAAACTTTGATTGATACTCAAAAGGTGTCTCAAAGAAAAAAAATTGGAGCAACACAATACTCAAACCGCACCATAGAAAAATATTTTTCTTCCTCACAAATATCACGAAAATTCAAAGCTAGTGTTCTTGATTCTGTATCACTCTCCATGTGTGCATCTCAATTCTCATTATCACGGTTCTCATCAATGTCTTCTAAGATGTCATGATAAAAGAAGGAATCTCATCCTTGAGCAATGAATCGAATAAATTCAAATCTGACACAGTATACAAGTGTGCACATGATGGTTCTTCTTCATTGTGATCAGCTGCCTCAAAGTTCCTTCCATCCGCACGCGTGATAGCCTGGACGTTTTTACTCGAGTTGGTTTCAGTGTCGCTAGGATGGTATCCCTTGGGCTCCTCAAATCAGGTTTCAGCCATCTGACCCACCAGATTATTTAGATTCTGAATTCTTGTTGAACTGTTCTGCATGAGCGTATATCTCTTCCAATTCAGAGATTGTTTCCCCCAATTGATCATGTAGCTCATTACTCAGCAAAGATGTTGGTTTGAGGGATGTTTGGGTGTTCACCACTTGTTGGGAGGACAAAGGGATATGCAATTTTCCAGTAAGATTGGTCATCTAGAAGTCTAACGGGGCAAATATATATATAGTGACATCATCCACATAAGTAACAAATGTTATTCTTAGGCAGTCAATTAAATGAGACAAAGTCTCGGGAGTTTTAGACTGGAGCAGATATTCAAGAATGGAGCCCGGTTTTACACAAGAGTATTGTGATGAAGGATAATGATGAGGAGAATGCGACCGGAAGTATTGCGTAGTTGGAGGAGGGTAAGGGTAAGAAGACAGAATATTTTCTTGTATGGGTGAGTAATATTGATGAGGAATATGAGGAGGATAAGAAGTATATGTTAAAAATTTCATGGAGATTTTAGGGTAAGGTGTTTCTCTATGAATTGTGCTAAATGGTTCATCTCTAACACACTTTCCCTCCTTTGGTGGTAACATTTTTTAAGGGTAGAAATGAAAACTCCTAGGAAAAACTAAAAAGAAAAATAACTAAAGAAAAATACATATATAAAAAGTATCGCTGAAAATAATCTAACAGTTAAAATCGACACGGCAATGGCGTCAAAAACTAATTTGAGTATTTTCGCACTTAAAATAAACGTAGCGGTATAGGACTAAAGTCCGAGTATCGTCTCCACAAAGACGAAAAAGGGAATTATGTATTGAATAAATTCATCGATTAAAATAAATAAATTAAATGTGAATATGCGAGATGGATTTTTTTATAATTAAAATGCAACGAAAATAAAGCTAAACCAACGAGCTAGTCCTTATTGCTGTGAACGAAATCAGCTGGCAATTAATACATTCCTTTTGAAACGCAACAAAGAAAAGAAGAACAAAAAGTCGAAGCCGAGAATCGATCCTGTGACCTCAGAGCTTTCCCCTAAGATGCTGGTCCGTTGAGCTGCTATATACTATTGAAAATTTACTGCGCTTTATTGTACATAAACTATATGCTTCGTAAATTCCAGCAATTAATCATTAATCATCTTATCATTATATTGCCTTAATCCATCTCCCTCCACACATAATCTCGAACCAACTTCTCTCTACACCTCTCAGAATCATTTCCTCCTCCTTCTCTCTTCATTCTTCATCTCCAAATCATCAATCAATCTTCAACATCAATTAATCACTTTCTCAATCAAGATTAAAGTCAAGATTAGCACCAAGCTCCAAGGATTGTCATCTATCACAAGTTTGATCTTCCTTATCTCTTTAAATCTTGTACTTCAATCATGGATTCATCTATTTTTATGCTTCCCAACATGTATAGCTAAATAAATTTGGGGCTAGAAATTGGTTAATTAATTGTTCTTATCATGTTTTAATTTGTATTGATTTTAATTGTTAAGTTTGTTCTATTTAGATTGTTGTGTCCAGAAAATTAATTATGCTATGTTTGTGATATATATTATGAGTACTCAATCATAAACATATTGTTTGTTAAATACACAAATGAACACTTTCTGAACACACCGTTAAACTTCTTTTACCTTGTCCCGGATTGAAGTTTTACGGGAGAATTTAATTATTTAATTATATTATTTACACCACGGGGTTGGGTAAATAATATAGTTAATAATTAAGGTTGTCGTTGTACTTAAACAACTAGTCTCGTTTTGGCCATCACTGGGAAATGTTGACTAGTTACTTATTTTAGATGACTTGTGTTGGGTCCTAAAATATTTATCCACAACTTCTCACAATCTATCTACGAATAAAATTAGCAATTATTTCTTTCAATTAAACATTGAACAATTAGTTACCAATTTCTACCCCTACTTACTATTGGTTGAACTTTGTGTTGATAAAAATCTCTCATCTCAATCACTTTTATTTTATTACTTTTCCAAGCAACCAAAAAAAATCAAAAGAAACGCACTCCCAACTTTAATCCTTAGTTTGTGCTTAATTATTTTATTTCCCGCTTCTCTGTGGTTCGACACCCTACTTCCTTGGGTAAAAAAATAGTTGTGTGCCCATTATATACTACACACCAAACAAATAATTCCCGAATTTTGATAATCTATGGTTGAAAACCAAAAGAAAGTTCATTCTACTCTCTCTCTCTCTATCTCCGAGCTATGTCTAGTCTAAAGCCCTAAAATTGGGGTTTACAGTCTAAACAAAAAATAGCGAAAAGGGACTGAGTTTAGGCATTTTGGGGCGAAACGCGGCCACGCACGGTCATTGATAAGTCCATTTTTGTACTTGTTTTTCTTATCAAATTTAAGCGATTTTTGGATTGAAAATAGAAAAACAAGGCATGTTTTAGATATTTTGGTTCAAGTTTCATGAAATCAGGTGAAAATCACATTCATAATATGTTTGCCGGAATTTCGGGTCAATTGAGCACAAAATGAGTCAATTTGAGTAACAAATGAATTCCAACTGGAAGAAGCAAGCATTCTATCAAAGTGATTCAGAAGACAATCTTGAAGAGCAGGAAACGCAGCATTTGCCAGGCAAATTTAGCAGAAGGCGCCCAAAAAGGCCCCCAATCTGGCCGCCTGCTTGGCCGCCTTTGAAATTTTTACAAGTCAACGTTGACTTTGACCCGAACCAGCAAATGACGGAAGGCTGCCGACATGTAACACCGTCCCCAAGTATATTTACTTTTATGTAAATTATGTATTGAACCTTATGAAATGTTTAATAAATTTACGAGGTTGTAAATTTTTGGTTAATTCCTTACGTGAATAGTAAATTGCATGTGATAGAGTATATGGGCCTAGACCCCATGACCCACATACTCTGAGGACAAGCATGCCAGCAGAGCATCCACGTGGCACGCTACGGCCAACAGGGGCCCGCGACGGCCCAGAGTCGAATCGGCCCAGCATCCCACCCAGGCCACTAGGGGCCGCATCGGCCATGGGTCCGCATCAGCCCATGGACCGCATCGGCCAGACTTCGTCCGGGCAGAATGTATTTTCCTACTTTATTTGTTAAGTATTGTACTCAGCCCATTAGTGGCCATATTCGCCCAAAGAAGGCATGATTATTGTAATGGGCCTCCTAAGCCCATGGCTAGGAGCCCAAATCCACATTTTTACCTATAAATAGACCCCAAGGGGCTAGTTATAGGGGTTGAGAAATATAATTACTCACTTTCTCTCTCTAGCTCTCACTTCTCTCTAAAATTAATACTCTATCAGCATGTGCGGCCCACACCGGGAGCGGGGACCACCCGATATTCCCGAGACCACATGTTTTTTTTTAACCCCGGAAGACCACATGTTTTATTCATCTTGGTTTAGATGATAACTGTATGGTGGTGGACATTCATGTTGGGCCATAAGAAAGGCATTGGGTTGACCGATTGGTCAAACAGGGCCCAATTACCGATATTGGTAATTTATCAGAGAACAGCCCGAAATGGATTTCGGAGACTTCCAAATTAAAGTTGGGGAATGTTTAATCATCCTAAAGGCCCATTATGATGGGAAGTATTATATTTTTGGTCCTAATCATCCTAATCATCCTAAGTGTTATATTTTATTTGACCCGATAAAATAAAATATAATTATAATAGTCCGGGAAATACAACTTTCGGGGCCGATTGTACACTTTTGGACAAACAGGGGTGACCTCCCATATGAGTGGGGGCCAACCCACGAAATTAGACCACAAAGGACTGAGGGGATCCGTATGAATGAGGATGGAAAGGTAGTAGGAGGGGTTTTGAGTTGATAGGCATCTAGAGGGGACATGGGAGGACCTATTCCCTCACCCTCATTGTAGAATAAGCCAAAAGAGGTAATTTCCTCTCACCCCGATCATCATTTCAGCCAAGACACACCAAGAGTGAGAGAGAGAGCTGAAAAACACCCACCACCATCTCCAAAAACGAGCTCAAACAAGGGAAGAAGCAAAAGAGGTGTTTGGAGTAAAGAAAAGTGAAGACCATACATACTAGACTTGGACAATTATAAAATACATAGACTAGACATTTGTCGGACTAAACCAATTCAGACCATATCAGAATAGATCAAACTTAAACAGACTAGATCAGACCAAAGGAGACCAGTAAATTTTAGTTCAAAAGAAAACATCCTTACTATGAGTAGTGATTAATTAGGATCAATTTCACTTCTCACAATATGGAGTGTTAGTTATCATGAGAACCTTTCCCTATAACACTCGTTTGGTGACCTTGTTTTTTGCTTTATCAACCTTACCAGTCATCTTTTTCACTAAACATGTAACTTTTGATTTTGAGCTTAGAGTTGTGTAATAATAATTAAAATAAGTCATGTTGGAGTTACTTTTCTCACTGAATTGACTGAATTTTCTGGCTATTTTTCATATAATTGTTTACTTTATTAATAAAAATATATTTTAAAAATAATTTTTTCATAAATCAATAGAATCTGCCAATCCAACCTCTCCACATAGACTTTCGTGAAATTCTGCAGAATTAGCCGATTCAATAAATTTCAGTGTTACCAACAGGCTTTAAATATATTATTACAAACTATAGGCGGTGATCGAAATAATTGATTTGTGGTCTATGCATACAAAAAGATCCAATATATCACATCTGACTAAAACCTGTTGGAAAGAATAGTCTTACAAATTAATATTATGGTCATTTTGGAGCTAAAATATATGCAAGACACTCACGTCTCTATTTTAATAGGATTAAGTCCTACTCTATTGTCCGTTTAAAAAGCGGCCAAGAATCTTAGGTAGTATGCGTGCCACTCCCTTCCACCCCAATCTTTGGAGGACGGATGGAGTACAAATTAAATAGTAAATTGCACATAATGTTTTCTTAAAGTATAATATATTTTAACTACTAGGTATAATTTTTTACTAATTCACTAGATTCAATCAAATATAACAGATCTCACCGATTTCAATGTTAAAAAATGGGCGCTTAAGTAACATGCCCGTTTGGTTCAGAAATACCATTTACGAAGTCAATATGTAGATATACTTTATATCAAAGTCATATACTTTTATTTAATTCTTCCATTGCAAATGGTTAATTCCTCCATTCTTTTCATTTCCTAATGACGTAGGGGAATACGCACGAAACATGCATCTGGACGTCGTGGTTGCGGCGAAAGACCGTTGTCACGTACGGGAGCTGAGGCTCTCCCGGTTTGATGTCTGGGGTCATTCCTTGATCCTTACATCAGCCTATTATATATACTCCCTGTAATAACAAAATAAAATGAAATGTGAGAACAACAAATCGTTGAACCTTATATTTAGATATACTCCGTATATGCCAAGCTAATCTCGCCGTAAAAATGGCGAATGGGGGTATTTGGATTTGTGTAATGCTTCAAATTATAGCAGGAATTTGCTCAAGTGTCGCGGTGATTGTTCAGCATAATTATACGGTAAATTCACATTTGTTTATAGTCATCGTTTTGGGGGTACTATACGTAGTACGTAGTATATACTATGTATATTGATAGTCATAGAGGCCGGGTTAATTTGCCGGGGCGTAGCTGGGGTGGGGTACACCCTTAAAGTATACGAAGTATATGAATGTGCAGATCCATATACGCCTGAACTTGCAAAAGAATAAAAAATACCAATACAACAATTATGTTCCTATCAAGTACTTCATCGGTCTCATTTTGTAAGATATCTTTCATATTCATTTACTCAACACAAATCACTCTTAATCTCTTACTTTATATATATCAAATCATATGAAATTTGATTATGGTTTTTGCGACTTTGTAAAGCTTTTAATGTAATTTATTAGTATGTAAAACCAAAAAGTTAAAAATAATTTGAGTACGAACATGGATCCGTTTGCTTTACCAGCGTCTGTCAAACATCGTAAACCGTAAAGTACCTTACAATTCGGGACGAGGGAGCAGTAAATTAGTCCCGGATGATTTTAAATAAGAAATAAAAACAAAAACACTCAAAATCAAAATATATTGGCTTCAGAATCTGCACCAAACACGTAAACTTTGATTTCACGCGCTGAATTGTGTAATAATAAGAAAACGTAGGAGTGAAGTTACTTTTCTGGTTCTATTGACTGAAGTTACTGTAGAGGATCATTTTAACTATTTATTCATATAATTTTTTTTCGTTATTTTATGATTAAAAAATATTTTCAATTCAATTTTTTAATAAAAAATAAACAAAATCAGTCAATCATGTGGTAGGGGTAGGGTGTAGGCAGGGCAGGGTCGGGATCAGGGTGGGGGCTGAGGTAGGGGGTAGGTAGGATGTGGGGTCGGATCAGGGAGGGGCCGGGGTAGGGGTAGGTAGGGGTGGGGTAGGGTGGTGTCGGGTCGGGGTGAGGTGGGTAGGGGTAGGGGTAGGGGTAGGGGTAGGGGTAGGGGTAGGGTAGGATGGCAGTCGGTGGGGTCGGGATCGGGGTGGGGCCGAGGTAGGGGGTAGGGGTAGGGTAGGATGGAGGTCGGTGGGGTCAGGGTAAGTAGGGTAGGGTAGGATGGCGGTAGAGTGGGGTCGGGAATAGGGTTGCGACCGAGGTAGGAGCTTGTGGTAGGGGGTGGGGCAGGTAGGATATATGGGGGTCGGGTTGGGGTGAGGTAGGGTAGGGGTAGGTAGGATGTGGGTCGGGATCAGGGTGGGGCCGAGCTAGGGGCACCCTGACCAGACACCACCTTACCCCACCCCCTTACCCTGCCACTTTAGTCAGAACTGCATAAATTTCACCAGACAAGATTTTTTCGAAGTATCGAAAGTGAAAATGAAAATGAAAATGAATTAGTTTTATGTAAAAAAAAAAAGAAATGATTTAGTTCTTTCAAGTATGAATAATAAAAAGGATGACATACACTCCATCCTTATAGGCCCCAACAACCGATCGAAAAATGATCTAGGAAGATTTAAGTTGAACTTTGATCACACACTAATAGAAAGAGAGTGAAGTTTCATTTCAAGTCTTTGCTTAGAGTTGAACCCGAGATATCTCCATTGTTGCATCTCCACCTACCAGTTGAGCTATGCGCCTATGTTGATTGTCGATCAATTTGACACGTTCTTCCTTTTTTGTCATGATCTCCCTAAATGGGACTGAAGTAAGGATGTTTTTTACTTGAATTGAAATTTTTGATCTAGTCTAGTATGGTAAATTTCTAGTTTTTGTGTATTTTATGACTATCCAAGTCTGGTCTGATTTAGTTTGATATGGTTTAGTCTGATCGGATCTGATTTGAGACTGAAAACAGTCAAAGTAAAACATCCTAAGAGGAAAAGTAATGTTAATTAATAAATAACAAGTATATTTTCTCCCTGAAATAAGTATAATAGAAAATTACGTAGTAATATACGATAGTATATCATACCAAATTCATAACAAATATTTTGATGTTATCAAGGATTAATATGGCAAGCCAAACACCTTCTGGTTCGAAGACAACATTGTAACACTTCCAAGTAGGAGGTCAAATGTTCAAAATTTATCCTGAAAAACATTTATCTCAAATTAAAGTTCTTATTATATCTCCAATTAAAGTTCTTGCTTGCCTTTTTAAGAAAGGGAAATTACTCATTAGAGGACTAAAATGTATGAATCGATCTTTGGAAAATAGAATCATATGTTGTTGTTGGATTTTCATAGAATAAACATTACATTTCCACCCCTAATTTAATTAATTAATTAATGTATTAACTTAATAAATTGTCCCCTATTCCCTTGCACGGCTAAACTCCGTGAGTTGGTAACGGGAGCCCAGCGCTGAACTCCTGAGGTAGCATAGCCGCATAGGACGACAGTGAAATTCCGGCTGATCAACGGTGGCGATGCACATAAAAGTTTTAATAATGGAATTTTGTTTATTTTTGTTTATGTTTCATTGTTTTGTATGTTTTGGGGACTTATAATCGGGGTATGAATTAATAAATAGGTGAAGCCACGGGACGACATGTCTGGTTGCCCAAAAGCCGCGGCGGTTGCGGTTGTTCTTTTTATCGTATTTGCGGCGTTGGCCCTTTTCTTTGCTGCCGTTGTATTCGCAATTACGTTCGAGATTGGTGCTTGCTGTAAGACTACGGTTAATGGGATAGCCCCCACCATTCAACACCGAAACATCAGAAGATAATTCTCGGCATAAAATGGTATTTTGCTCTCATTCTCCCTCAAAATTTATCATCTTTAATTCTTTTAAGGATCATTCTCGAATATTTTTAATGAATGATTTGTGTACACATGTTGCTATAAATGGTGTACAAAAATGTATACAAATGACATGTACAAATAAATGTTTCATTTTTTGAGCAGTCAAATTTTGAACAATAATTGTATACGGAATTACTTATAGTTAAAAATGATATGCATTACATAAGTATTCACTATTACAAATACTTTCGTAGAAGTATTAATTACTTTTAACTACATACATCCGAATATTTGTTGTAAAAAAAACTACACCCAAATATATTCAACGAATAATTATGGAGTATATTTAATTTAAGTTTTAAATTTAAATTAATTTTACTTTATCTCATTTAGAATCACTTACATACTCATCAATTTTAATTTCTTATAATGTTATACTACATCCCTTCTCAAATAGATGCAATTATTTGAGAAAAGTTATTCTATGTAGTATATGTTTAACTCTTACTTTTGAAATTTTCTCAAATTTTATCTACAATTACATCTTCTCACATATGTATTATAGATTTTGGTGATTTACATACCTTACCTGGTTAAAAAAAAGTTACTCCCTCCGTCCCTAAAAATAGTTCCATTTCTCTTTTCGAGAGTCAACTTAAATCACTCTTAAACTCTTACTTTATATATCAAAACTTTATGAAAATTGATTTTTTTTGCAGGCTTTGTAGTGGTTTTAATGTAGTTTCTGAATATGTAAATTTTATTTACTCAAAATAATCTGAGTTTTCACAGGGATCATTTAACTTTATTGTTAGTCAAACTTCGTAACCCGCAATTGGAAGTAAATTCGGGGACGGAGGGACTATAACTTAATGTTTAAATCTAGTCACACAATGTTAACAATGTGATATGCTATTAGGGAAAATTTTGATTACCTTAAGATTCACTCCTTTCAGAAAATTGTTAGATGCGTCGCTCACTACATAAAATGGTATTACTGTATTAGGTTATTACTCCCTCTGTCTCATAAAACTTGGCCATATTGACTTTTCTTGGTCAATGATGGCCAAGTTTGACCCTTAATATTTTTTAATAGGTGATTATTTCAAATATGAAAATTATATGAAAATGTTCTTTGTCAAAAGTACTTTTATAAAAGTATAAAAGTTATAAGTTTCACACAACTATAATATTTGAAATCATTATCCGAAGTTTATTACCATTGACCAAGAAAAGTCAAATTGGCCAAGTTTTATGGGACGGAGGGAGTATTAATATTGATATTATTATTATTATTATTATTATTATTATTATTATTATTATTATTATTATTATTATTATTATTATTATTATTATTATTATTATTATTATTATTATTATTATTATTATTATTATTATTATTATTATTATTATTATTATTATTATTATTACTACTACTACTACGATTATTTCTACCACTAATTTGGATTAACAATTTCATCATTCAATCGATCCTTAAATTAAAGTATGTTTTCCCGTAAACATATGGGCATGCAGCGCGAATTTTATTGCAGTAGGTGTTCTTCTGGTGAACGGACTAAAATTGAAGGTGAATAGCAGAAACTTGTGTGCGGCTGCTGGAATCGGCTATTTAGGCATTGGAGCAGCTCTTTGCTTTTTATCCTGCATTTTTTACTGCCGCCTTCTTCCCTGCTGCGGCAAGGGTACAAACTCAGAGCGGAGCACACAATTAACCTAATACGTAGTAACACAATATATATTTTGTTTATTAGTTGGATTATTCATTGAATGGTTTACTCTCTTAAATACAATGTACCATGTTTAACCAAATATTCCAGTCCATCTGGTTGTGAGGTTACCGTGCCTGGTGAGGGGTTTCGAACTCGAAACCCGTTAGGCACATAAATGTTTGAAATTCAATGGAGTGAGTTTCAGTCTTATTACTCCAGCCCCCTCCCCCAGACACCTAGAGTAATAAAAAAAATTGTACCATGTTTTAACCGTCCTCAGTTCACAGTTTGTTACTTGCAGTGACGTATCCAGGAATTTCCGTGAGTGGGGGCGAACTCGCACTATAAATTTATTATCTTAGAATTTTCACAAATAGTGAAACAAATTAAAAAAAAATTGTAAAATTATCTCCAAATAAAAAAATATTTGTTCAATAAAAAATATTATAATATCATACTTAATAAATTTCACTATGTCAGTAATAAACAAGTCACAATTTTTATTTTATTTCATACTCTCTCCGTCCCAAAATAACTTTCCTATTTTCCTTTTCGGTCCATCGCAAAATAATTATCATGTTTCCTCTTTTGGCAATAATGTGTAGCTCATATTAATTCACATTTTTCTACTCAAATCCCGATCAAGCATAACTTAATTTTACCCTTTCAAACACTTTCTTAAAACTTATCCTAAAGCAAACAAGACGTTTATTTCAGGAAGAAGTGAGAATTATGTTAATAAATAATGAATCATATAAGGGAGGGATGTATTTAGAATTAATTTGAGTTGTGGATATATAAGTATATATAGTAAAACAAATGTATAAAATAGTTTATATTAATTGCAAAAATGACATGATTGAACTTTACAAAATATATTTGAAACTAAAATTATAACTACATTAAAATATTTTAAATCTTACAGATTAGAAAAAAACCACTTAAATTCATTCAAAAGCTTCAAAAGGACCAAAATGAGAAATATTAAGAATTAATTAATATTCAAGGAAGAAGATTAGAGAAAATAGCTCACAACTTACAATTCATTAATCTTCAAAGTAGCAAAACCAAGATGGAAGAGTTTAGCTCCTCATTTGGAGACTAAACATGATAGAAAATATAAAGAGAACACTAATCTAAACTGAGCTAAAGAGTATATGTGAATTGGTGATTTTATTGTGAAGGGGGTGTATTTATAGGCTTTTGGGAGCTGCAGGGTCTGATACCCGATCGGGTATATAGGATACCCGATCGGGTATCTTAGGAAATTGCCCAGAAAGTCACTTTTCTGGGCATACCCGATCGGGTATGTGACAAATCTTCACGAAAATTTGCTCCCACGATCATTTGTTCTCGGATTTGATTTGGACAATCGAATCAAGCGAATACCCGATCGGGTATAGGCAATACCTGACCGGGTACATGAGTATTTTTTCCAAATCGAAATCTTTCTTGTCTTCTTGCACTTTCCTTGATCTTTTAAGGTCCAATCTTGATCCCTTGGATGATCTTTGATCTGTTTAGCTCAGAATAATCCTAATCTAAACAAATTACAAATAAAAATGAAAATAAAATATTACACCAAAAGTGTGTAATTTCCACAACTAGAACTAATAAAAACTAGTTAAAAATCCAAACATACAGTCAGAAATTACACGAATATCAACTCCCCCACACTTAGCTTCTTTACTCATCCTCGAGTAAAGTCAAATGTTTAACACTTCCAAATTAAATCCTCAAAAGTTCAACAATCAACAAGAAAAAGCAAAAGACCACCAAGGATAAAACATGTTTTTTTTTACATTTAGTTTTTAGCTCAATAAAAAAAATAACATCTTCTTGGGTTTCAAGGCCTTCTATGCTCATTTCTTTTCTTCACCTCTTCTATTCTTCTTTTCCGTCAAGAGATTAAATGATGTTCTGTAAAAACAAATATATCTCTCATATCTCTCATTTTGTCTAGGAGCCTTTTCAGGTTTTCATCCTTAGCATCTCTTTTTGTTTTTCCATCCTTTCCAACTCACTCATTTTTTTATAAGCTCTTTTTGCTTATATTGCCCATTTTTGGGTTTTTAACCTAACTAGCATTTCTCTTCTTTTATTTTTTTTGTGAAGAAAATAATGCAAGTTACAAGGTAGAAAAATTAATTGTGTACCAATGAGTGACTCCCCCTCACTTAGCTCGGAGCACTGTCCCTAGTGCTCGTTATCGCCATCACTTTTTTTTTGGGTTTTTTTTAAAGATATAAAATTGTGGTTTGGGAGAGGGGTGAGTGTAAGAGTTTATATAGCCAACCCATAGTCTTAAATTGTTAGGAAAAGTATTACGTATTTGATATGCTACTACTTACTTGTGCAGCACTCAGGTGAAGATCTTTAGAACATGCGAGAGGGCGTAGGGTTACACTTTTGTGGGTATGCCTTTTTTTGCAGATGCTACCACTACTGCTTACTTGTGTATATAGTATATACACTCTTTTTTTGCAAGAGAAAAACTCTGTAATCAATTTGTACTTCGGCCTTTTTATTTTAACTGGGCAGAGTATGCCTTGCTTTTGCAGATGAGGTCTTATGCTCACTTTTTGGGGCATTAAAGGAATGTAATAATTCTTTGTCAAAAAATTAACACTTCGTAGCATTTTTTAAACCTTTAATATAATCTCTCTATTCTATTCTCTATGTAGTTTGACCAAAACTTAGTTTTTTCACCCTACTTATCCCTATTAGACCACTAACAACATTAATTAAATAAAAACATTTAGGAAGTTTAATTGGACATTTTGTCTTTTCACCTATCATGAAAGACAGTGAGAAAGGGAAATTATTATACCTTAATTCATGCATCAGAAAACTCATGTATTTTTTGCATTTTCATCATTCACTATAATGAGTTTATATTGCAATTTGTCATTTAGATCATTTATTTTCTGATTTAATAATTAATTTTGATATTTTATGAATTGCACAGATTTGTCTACGTGAATCCATTCTCCCCCGAAGATATATATCACACACGAGCTTAGCTTATTGGGCATCATTTTGTTGAAATCGCAGATTCTGTCAAAGACATGAGATGAAGAAAACTTTTTTTTATAGTATTCGGTCTTCTTTTAATAGCAGTTGTATTGACATATTGGGATTTGAGCTTATAGTTTATATGTATACTTTGAATGATTTAATTTGAAAATTTTATTATGTATGGTGTTACTTGTCATTACAAGAAAAATAGTTTTGTGCAACAAAAAATTTCTTCATTTAAAGCTACAATTTTGTTGCCCATTCTCTTGTACAACTAAGTTAATCTCGTCACAAGGTCGTTGCCTAAGTATCGTGGCTCATTGTGTTTTATGTGATGAACTAAATATTCGTTGCCCAAAGTAATACTTGTGCAACACATGATATTCGTTGCCCAAAATAATAATTGTGCACCACAAACCTTCAATGCCCATAAAAGTATTTTGTGCAACAAAGTTTAGCAAGCGTAGCCTATATTGTATTTGTGCATTGGAACTCTATCTTGCACAAATGCCTTAAGTGCAACAACTTTTTATTAAGTGTAGCCTGTATTGTATTTGTGCATTGATATATTTAGTCACATTCTTTTGTGCAACAAATATTTATAGCAACACTCATATAGCAATACTTTGTGCTACATAATAAGTTATTTGTCACTCTAACATTCTTATATATATATATATATATATATATATATATATATATATATATATAGAGAGAGAGAGAGAGAGAGAGAGAGAGAGCTCTTCCTGTCCAGAAATTCCGGACAGGACCCTGGTCCGGCCACCTCAATTTGAGGTGGTTCCCGGTGGTATTTTTTGCTCAAATTTTTTGTGTATGTTACTCATCAAGTCTAGTTCATCCATACCAAATTTGAGCAAAAAAAATTCAATTTGCAAGGTCGTCAAATGACTTTTGCAAGTTAACTGCTCCGGAATATAACTAGACTTGATGAGGAACATACACAAAAAATTTGAGTAAAAAATACCACCGGGAAGGCCCCCAAATGGAGGAGGCCGGACGGGGCTCCTGTCCGGAATTTCCGGACAGGAATAATCCTCTCTCTCTCTCTCTCTCTATATATATATATATATATATATATATAAATATATAATTTCATTTTTTAAAATGATGACAATAAATGTAAAATATTATGAGGCGTACTTGTACAATAAAAGTAATTCTTTTCTCAATATAAAATCCTTTGACAACTCAGAACTAAGGTTCACATTTTTACAATTTTCAACCATTATCTCATAATATGTTAACCACTATCTTTTCCGCAGCTTCACATATTATCTTATCCACCTTTTTGCTTCAGAAAGACCTTTGATTCTTGTCAAGTTCTGGAAATGAAAAAATAAATAAAAAGGGTCAATACAGACTCATTTGTTGAATCCTAAAAATTAACTGTTGGTACCCAATTTTGATAGATTTTGATGATGCCACTATACTCTGCACTAGTACATTGTGTCTAATTTAATTCGAGTATTAGTATTTAAATTATCCAAAAGTGACAAAATAAATGTACAATTTTTGAGAATAATAAAATTATGCTGGAAAGATAAAATGCAATAAGGTAATCTTTATCTACCTTAAAAAGGATATTTAAATCCTACCAGTATAATTTTATTTGTACACAAAAATTATAGTCACAAAATAAAAGATTCGATCACCTTTGCATTATTGAAGACAAAACCCTTCAGCATGGGACGTCTTTTTGGAGTGAAGCTACAGCGGCTGAAGACACACCCATGCTGCAGCTCAATTACTCAAGACAAGACAAGAAAAGCATTAAAAGCTCCTGCACAAGAAGACGAATATACAACTCATCCTTGCCAGACCTTCAATGCACAAGATTAATCCATCCTCACCAACGGATGGGATTAATCAAATGGAGTAGCCTATAAATATATGCTGAAACGAAAGTTTCTAACCAAGCTTGAGCATCCTAAGTAGAGAAATACTTCCATCAAAGCATATATGAGCTATCTAGCAAAAGAGAAAGTGCAAACTCAACTTTACTCTCTGCTTAGACTCATGCTTCGCTAAGCTCTTAGATTAGATTAACACTTTCATACTTCTAGAGCTTAGTTCATAGTTGGAGGTTAAAACTTTCTTGTAAACTAAATTGTGGTAAACACTTAGGAGAACAGTTGTTCGAATCCTAAAGTGTAGTTAGATAGATAGAGTACCTTTTGATCCCCACTGGATCAATCGAGAAAAGTCTAAAGGATTGAGTAACTTTGAGTGGTGTTATACTCATTGTGAAACACCTTCGATCTAGGCCTAAGTGTTGTAAAGGCTAGATTGGCACTAAGTGTATTGGGTTTAATACTTTAGTGGAAATCCATCTGAGATAGGGTGGGACTGGACGTAGGAGGATTACACCACCTCTGAACCAGGATATACTGTGTGTTGATTTACATTCGGTCAATAAAGCACACACTGAACACATCTCACTAAAAGGATCATAGTTTGCCAGCAGCATCCTAAGCAGTAATCTTGATTGACTTTACTGCTTATCCTACTGCTTAATAACTCACTTTTCTTTAAGACAATCTTTCGCAAGAACCTTAAAATATTTCACTAAAAACGTCTGTTCTATAAGATTTCAGGAGATTAATCTTCAAGTAAAACAGTTGCCTCAGCAATTTTCTGGTTTCCACCCAACTACTAGGACCACTGCTCATACACACTTATTTCCTTGTACATCTTAGCATTGTTAAAATCTCAGAACATCACTGCCAAGAAGCCTGTCCAAACTACTCTCTAAAATACGCCTATAACTCAGCAGGTGTCTCAGCAGATCCCTTGTGATCACGCAACTGCCGAGACCACTGTTTCAGTAAAACTCCTATTCACACTCACTTGAGTATATTGTCAGAAAGC
Organism: Cuscuta epithymum; assembly: GCA_945859915.1. Taxonomy (NCBI): domain Eukaryota; kingdom Viridiplantae; phylum Streptophyta; class Magnoliopsida; order Solanales; family Convolvulaceae; genus Cuscuta; species Cuscuta epithymum. The sequence goes on along the minus strand of CAMAPF010000094.1, from coordinate 410,878 downwards.
TCTCATCATTCCAAAGAATATTCTCTCATCACTTTCATCATACACTAAACATTTCCTCAACAGTCGCCTCAACAGTGCCCTGTCTTCCAGCCAACTACCAAGATAACTGCTTTCCAGTCAAGTCCAAACATCATTCTAGCTAGAAAGTTGTCACACATTTATCATCAAGAGGTTAAAGACTTCCGTTGTGCATCTATTAATCTCCCAAAAGATTGTAGATCAACTCATCTAGAAGGGAAAGTTTTTAAAGCATAAAAAGCTTTAAAAGTCTATTCACCCCCCCCCCCCCCCTCTAGACTTTTACCTCTATCTGGGACCATCATTAACTCATGATTTTGGCAACCATAAAACTTAGCAACCAGAGCACACCAAACAATTAAACATAAACCAAGTAAATTGATAGAAGACTGTCACAAACACAACTAGGACAAAATGAATATGATTCAAGTAAGTTCAGGGTTTTAAAAAAATCAGATGTATTATACGGTTTCCTAGCCCAATGTTTTAGTCCCAGTCAAGTATTTTTCCCATTAAATTATAGTGTTTTGATTTTGTATTTTGAAAATGTTTTGGGGATTGAAGGCAATCAAAACTCACCTCCACGCAAAAATCTGATTCTTGTTTTTCTTCATCTTACAATAGTCTAGTCTAAAATAGATTATTACTATTATAAGTTTCCATAAAGTAGTGAGACCCACAAGAAAGTATTGCTTAGGAGTTAAGTCCAGGCAGCTGCTTTCTTGATCTTTTTTTTTATCTCAATTCGGAAGTCTAAAGCTTATTTTGAGTCTTCATAATAGGTGGTTTGATGAGGCAGCAACAGCGTATTTCCTCCTGATCAATTTCTTTTTCCAGAAAGAAGCACCATCTAAAATGTTTTTCTCGGGACTTGATCTATAAAATATGAAAATGTTTTATGCCTTTGCCATAAAGTTTGCAGTATAAATTCACACAGTGAGAGGAGTTTTAGAATGAAAAAACAAAGGCTACTATAACTGCCGCTAGCCAACAAGCATTAAACACAATGCTTCCTACAGCCATTTCTATTTTCTTCTTCTTCTGCTAGTATTTCCATTTTGTATTTTGAAAATGTTTTGGGCAGGTCAATTATGTATCTATAAATGTACAGATCACACATGTGATGAAAAGCAATCAATCACATAAAGCAAGAATAGTTCAAGCTCAATACATTAGTTATAATCTGTATTAATTTTAACATCGGAGGGGAGACGGAGAACATACCAGCGGTGAAGGAGTGGTCTAGTTGAGAAGAAAGACGTCCAAAATAAGACAACACGAAGGGATGAGTAATCTAACACATCAGCCAAACAATCTCAGTGAGCTAGATAGTTAAAACAAATACGGAGTATAATTAATCGTGGATTATTTAACCGGATTTCATTTTTTCTGTAGTTACTAGACACATTTGCATTAGCTAGAGATTATGAAGTATAATCGCACAATAGTGGGCCCTATCACCTGGTGGGCAGCCCTGATTGTGTTATTATTCATCAATGCTTCACTTATTTTGTTAACACTACTTTCAAAAGCACACAAGCTACACTAGAGCCTTTACTCATCATTTACTAGTGAAAGAAATGCTATAAAATTATCTTATACAAAACATAGAGTTCAATAGCCAAAGGTGAAAATCCATTGCATTATTACAGTCAAAAATAAAATGCAAACAACCAAATTCCCATATCACATACCACTAACATGCATGCAAGGAATCAGTAAATTCGCTTTCTAAGCAACCTAAACAGCAGGAACCTCGCTCTTAAATCTTAATAAAACATAGACTAACCCATTTCGAATCTTCAATAAAGCATTATGCACATGTTGGGAACCTTAAACAACCGATGAATGTGCCTACAAAACGAAAGCTCTTTTGTTGCTCATTTTGAGGGTTACTCACATATCTTTAATCTGCACTAAAGTAAGAAACATTGGCATATATGAAAATAAAAATAAAAACCACAAACAAAAAAATTGTTTTGCTTTGATAATTATTAAAAGACCTATATATGATAGTAATAACTAAGCACTTTCATACCTTGAACCCAAAAACCACTAAAAATCAGCCAAAAAACAGTCAAATCCAAATATTTCAATGACAAATAATATTCATACCTCATAGCAATTTACAGAAAAAATAGTTGAAGGCTTAGCATGTTCTGGAATCTATGGTGGCAGTTTTCATATGGGTTCATTACCTGTCACATGCAATGAAGAAATCTATAGTGGCAGTTTTAAGGGAAATAATCATTTCAATAAACCATAGTATTGATCATTAATAAATAAATCAATTAATTCATTTAAAATTCTTGATTTATTCTCAATTAGCAAACTCAATCTCAATTCTCAAATTAATCCAACAAAATGAACTGAAATGAAAAGCAAATCTAAATTAACATAGGAAGCTAAAATCAGAAAGCCTAGTTTAAGCCTTTACATCAATTTCAAATGATAGGAATCCATAGTAATTGCAAATAGAGAAGGAGAAAGTACTTGCAAGAGAAAGATAGCTTGGCCTGCTCGTACAATTAATGAAAAGCACTTATTATATGGAGTATGTAACTCATCAATTGTAATATTAATGAAAAGTATTTCATATAGTCTTTTATTCAATAGTCCTCATATAGTCATATATGAACCTGCGAGAATCAATTACCTCTCGTAAGAGTCCTTGGCTTTTCTGAACTTGAATTGTATATTTCTTCCAACACTTTTCTCTGTCAGATTTCCGACAAAATTGAGATGCATCTGAACAGACCTCAAACCTCTTATTCTTCACACTCGACCAAGGGAATCGAAAGTCTAATTATTGTTGGCGGACCAATTCATTTGCATAGATACCTGAGAGAAATGATACTTGCGGTGTACTTGACTAGATTTCTCGATTACACGTTGGATGCCCCATTTCGGAGATCTAGAGTGACGGAACTAGAGTAATAGTACTTCAAGTAGAATTACAAATACGAACACAACTACATTTGAGTAAAACTTTCGAGCAATTAGGGTTCGACTGAATTAGACTGTAATCCGGTTGGGGCTTGTACTTTGGTTTGAATCCAGTTGTGCGAAAGAGATCAGTGAAAATGGAGGGATCAGGACGGAATTATGTTGGAGGGAAATAAAATTTTCCGCCGAAATAAAAGGCTAGAAGCAGACACTCTTTTGTTAGGCTATTCAAGGTTGGGCGACGAAATTTAGCGGTTGTCGCCAATTTCCATACATGAAATATTAATTGATGCAGCACATTTCAAATTTTGTGCGATGAAAATTGAATTCGAAGTTTAAATTTTTATTTAGGCCACAAGAATCCACGATGGTTGCCCGAAATGAGCCCAAGGGCAAGAATAAGTATCTATCGCCAAAATGTTTAAGACTGTGCAATGAAATATAAACTTAAAGCACATGCTATATTAATTTGTTGCCCAAAAATATTTTTCTTGTAGTGTGTTAACTCTATAGAATGTCTGGTATTGCACAATTGTTGTGGATTAGCATGGGTGAAGGTTGTACGAAAGCTGCTAATATCAACCTATGGGTTATAACACAACTTTTGACCTATGACATCAGTTGATTTTACATGGGCCAATTTGAAAGACCTTTTACGTCGGTTATAACACAACCGACTTTGAATAATATTACATCGGTTATAAACGATGTCGAATGTGTTGTGAGCCGTAAGATGTCTACTTTTTACATCGGTTTTCTTAATAACCGATTTAAATAAATATAGTCGCATCGGTCAATAACCGATCTAGAAAGTACAAATTTTTCACATCGGTTATAACCGGTGTGGAATACCATTTAAAATGCCCTTTGGGACAATCTTCTAGATCGGGCACTGCACGACCGATGTAGAAAGTTTTTTCACATCGGTTCGTTGACCGATGTGAAAAGTCTCTACTTTTCACATGGGCTGGAACCACATCGGTTGTTTGACCGATGTGAAAAGCCTTTTTTGTACTAGTGCATTTTTTATGTAACGAGACAAGCTAGGCTTATTAAAACAATGATGTGTGATCACATCTTAAAGGGTAAAATCCTCAATGTATGAGTGCATGACAGAAAATCTTAATATCTTGACTATCTTTGACATTGTCTGATGTTATGCTGCCATTTATATTTCAAAGGAGGCAGTTCCCTAATATATCATCAATAAAAGTCAAGTTCAATCGCTCGCTCATGTCAATCTCTTATTGAAAAACCTCTTTTTCAGAATGGGCAATTGTATGTTGCCGTGTCAAGAACTACAAATTACAAGTTTCATAATCTCTAATGTTTCACCTTGTACCATAATAACATTACATATTACAATAAAATGACATTATAATTTTTCTTCTCTTAATATAATCGTCATCATCATGTATATATGATATTCAACTTATACTCCGTATATCCAATTAAAGTTTCAAGTGTAACAGTAATCATACCCCTTCAAGTCTTCAACAAACTCATATCGTGCATCGCACGGGGTGTATAGAAAACAAAATGCATGCGAAGTCAAGTGATATGATTAATTTGAAATACACAATTCAATTTTCATCATTAATTATGGGATACGTAATCGATGACTCATTTGTGGACAGTACTCCACTTCTCCCGGTTAGTTGGCGCGGGTCGTGATTCCTAATTTTATACTCCGTATATAAATACACATACTGGTATGTATATAATAATAATGTTATTGTCTGAGTGAGTTAGATCAATATATAATTACTTGAACATATATTGCTATATGCCAAACTAACTTCGCCCTAAAATGCGAGATTGCGGAACTATTTTGTGGGCCATAATACCTGAAGGTATAGCAGGATTTTTTGCAACCTTCACGTTTATTGCTGCATATGTTAAGGTAAATTCATATTCGTTCATGAATAAATAGATATATGATGATCATTATATATCCACGTAGGTAGGCGGTGGCAATGTGGCATGACCAACCAGCTGGGACATGAAAATAATCTTTTTTTCATGATAATTCACATCCTTTTCAGAAGTTGCTCAAAAGAGGATTAGAATAATCTGTGGATGATGTTCAAAAGTGGGAAAATATAATGTTTTATTTTTAAAATAAAACTTATTAAGGGGTTGTTTACTTTTTTTCCCATTAAGTCCTGAATGGATTAAGACATCTGTCTGCATTAAGCTGTCTGTCTGGATTAAGTGACACTGAGATAACAAACTGTTTACTATGTGAGCTGAATGGATGTCTGAATAGTATCAAATGACCAAATAACCCTTCTGTCTGGAACAAGAGCTGAATGTATATTGTCTGTTTAATTTTCTTATTATGAACTGTGGAACTACATGCTTGGCTAGAAGTTGCAAACGAAAAAAATAGGATATGAGAAAACATATTTATATCTTGTTTGCAGCATTCCCTTATAAGACATGGAGCACTATAGTAAAAGTTACCAGCTTTTTATATGCTCGTATATGCTCTACCAGTTAACATTCATGTATATGCATTAATATAAAAGTTAGTGTTCTGGAAACACTTTCAGCGAACACATAGGCGGCTATGTGGATGACTTCAATTATATGGTGAAATTTTACCAATCTATAGAAAATTAGAAATTAAGTTGAAGAATATGAGTTTGACATGAGGTTTAAGATTATGAATTCTCTAAATTAAGTTGAATTTTTGAAACTTTATCCATCTATAGAAATTAGGAACTGACCAGATCGAGAAGGAGAAAAAATAGAACAAAAGATAAAAATTAGAAAAAATTCGGAGATGAAAAAGTTAGGCTTTGAGGTTCTTCTTCGTTGGTACGATGAAAGCTCGCAGGATGCTTAGCAGCTCAGGTAGACGATTTCCGCAGGTTCTTCTTAGTTTGTAGTGTGCGATGAAATATTTCGAAGGAGATGATAGGGTTAAAGAAGGCATTCCGTAAAGGCACACGCGTCTGAACTGTAAAGAGTGTTAAAATGAAGCTGAACGGATAAGACGTAAATTGACTTAGCTAATAAGTCATGTATTACATTAAGTCCTAAATAAACACAAGTATATAACTGGATGATTAAGTCATTGTTTCCATTCAGCTCATTAGGTTCAAAGTAAACAGGCCCTAAGTCATATTAAAAGAGAAAAAGGCTTCCATGAGGGATAAAATAATCCTATTTTGAGAAGAAACTTGTTTTTAGAGTTTTTTCCCCATTATTGGAGTAGCCGAATTTGGCATGCATATATATCTTTTTTGTGGTTTTCTGGGTTCCTTTTTATGATCATGACTATAGTTGCTAATGAGCTTTAATTTAATTTGCTGGATTTACTTATAATTATTAATTCATAGGCGAAGCAACTGAGTAACAAGATGGTTGATTGCTCGGGATGGGAAGATATGGGCCCGCTGGGGATTGCGGTTTTTGTTCCTAGTACATTTGCGATGGCATTCCTCGGGTTGGCTGTCGTGATATTCGGCAGTTGTTTTACGCTAAAGAAAAAGAGTATATGTATCGTTTTGGCCGCCAGATGGTATGTTCCAAATTAAATACTCTGTAATCATTAGAGCAACTCCATTCATGATCTCAAATAATCAATTTTTTCTATCATTCTTACCATTTAAATATTATTATGTAATTAATTTTAAAATAATCTCAAAATTCGTTTATGTCTCTCAATCATCATCTTTAAATAATATGATTTTTCTCTGTCATGCATTAATCTCTATTACACATACTTTTCAAATAATTTTAGAATAATCCGGAATCATATTTTGATCCCAGATTATTGTAGCAAATAATCTCATTAAATAATGTATGTAACTCTAAAAAAACTGTCATGTCATCCACTTAATCTCATAATAATCCTACCAATGAGGATGCTCTTAGTTGCTTAGGATGGTTTTACATGAGTAGGTATATGGTACAACCGGCTGTACGGTGAGCACCGTACAGCCGGCCCAGTAACAGACCCAAGTGAAAAACGGAAAAATAATTCGGTGGCATTTTTGTAATTAATGTGAAAATCGCGGTTTCTGCTAAATGAGCATTAGTGTACTGTTAATGAGCAATAGTCTAATTTTAATGAGTATTAAGCGTCTAATAATGAGCACCGTGTTATTACAAGATAGCTGATATCACAACCAAAATAACGGTGGCATTTTCGTAATTTCAGTGAAAATCGCGGTTTTCGTTATATGAGCATTATTACGCTTTTAATGAGCATCAGACGTATTATGCTGAGTATTAGGAGCCTAATAATAAGCATCGTGATTTCTGGTTCATATCTTCTAATTCACTTTCCTTTTCTTATTTTTTTTCTTTTATAAAAACTTATTAAATTATATCCATAATCAACTCCTATGAACTTCAATATGTGAATCTAATGTAATATGGTAGTTTTTAAATAGGGATTGATACGACATTTTAAAAATGAGTGTAACATGAGTACCAATTGAGCATATGTAACTTATAAAATGAGCATTGATATGAAACTTAAAGTTTTTGTTGAGTATCACGACAATTTTGTTGAGCATCACACTTTCTATATTGAGTATTAGAAACATGCAATTGAATATCATGGTCCGTGATACAATATCTATAACCAACTCCTACATGAATCTAATATTGTAATATGATACTTTTGAAATATGCATTGACATAACATTTTTAAAATGAGCATAACATCAGTACCAAATGAGCATACATAATTTACACAATGAGTATCGAAAAATTCGAAAGTTCATTTGTGTATGCTCATTCATTTTGGGTGCTATACTCGTTTCAGTTCAGCATAAAACTCATTTTTAATGTGTTCGATATTAATTTGTGTGAGTTCATTGCTTTTAGGCTAATTTAAAATCTCAACCATGCTCAAAATTTTATTTGTGTATGCTCATATATTTAAAACTACCTACAACTTAGGTTTCCCCTAACCCAAAGCTACCAAACTCAAAAAATCCTCTATTGAGTATTAGAAACATGCAATTGAATATCATTGTATGTACTTCTGTATCTATAATGAATTCCTACATACGTAAATCTAACGTAGTATGATACTTTTTGAAATATGTGTTCCCATAACATGAAATGAGCACAAAACGTGTATCAAATGAGCACACACAATTTACAAAATGAGTTTATAAAAATTTAACAATACTCATTTGAAATTTAAAATATTCTTGTGAAAATGTTCATTTCTTTTTAAAACGAAAAGTAATAAGATCTGAACCTATTAAACATAACCTTAGTGGATTCTCAATTCTAATTCAATTAACACTACGCTATTATTTTTTATGCATTTTGTGAAGGCTGAGATTCTAAAATACAATTTTAGTAATCATTGAAGATAAATAACCCTCATAATAAGTATTAAGGTCCTACAACTACAGTACTTTGGTACAACAACTTCTCCCACATTCAAAAGTGCTCGACGTTGGACGCTGTTCGGACTTTCCAACTATCCTAAAGCTATTTCGGCTACCGTCAACCGTCTGGAAAAGCTCTATCCCAGGGACCAAGGAGACCTGGAGAAGATGATGAGTTGAGCGGCGTAGGATTGAACAGGACGGAAAGTTGGGCTGGAGAGATGGTCGCAGGAGGATCTGACAGGGAGGAGCGAAGGCCGGCTGATCCGATCATGTAATCCAGCTTAAAGTTGAACTTAATTTCAAAAATACCCGGCTGTACGGTGCTCACCGTACAGCCGGTTGTACGGTATCCTTTGCGGTTTTACATCCTCCCGTCGTGCCGTCTGGTCGGTGTTGGGGGGCCTCAGGGATGAGGAGTCATCCTTTTTTTAGGATGGTTTTACTTTGGATTGGATATTCGGTGTATATTTAAAAAATGCGGCAAAATCCCTTGTGTTTTAATTATTTATGCGCAAAATCTCTTCTATGAACAAATTCAATTATCAAATAAAAAAAAATGATTAACATTTTGTATGATTTAGAAACTGATGAAACGGTTAGCAACACAAGGGGGGGGGTGAATTGTGTGTGTGGAACCGTGACAGTTTTTCGCCCAGTTCTAGTGCGGGGTATAGGGAATTGCCAAATAGTAAAGTGCACAAGGATTTAACGAGGAAAAATCCCTTGGATCAAAGGGATTAAAAAACCTCGACCTCCCTCGGAGGAATTTTAACAACTTCACTAAAAAGCCTTTGAATGATTACAAGGGAAACTCTCCTAGTCTACCCTTGAGCCACTCCAACTCTATCCTCTCTAGGAAGAGTTACGCTTCTCTACCTTGCGGGTAGAGAGCCTCTCAGCTTTACAACAAAGCTCTCACTCACACAAATCAACCCGAGGAGGCTGCTCTTAGCCAATCCTCAAAACCCTATTACAATACGAAGAAGGGAAAGAAGAAACTATATCTAGAACTCCGAGTGAGCAGTTTCAGGTGCCTTGAGCTTCAGTAATTCTTTTATGAATATATCTCTCAATGTCTATCTCGGTCAAGCACCCCTGCTTCTTCTTCTTGATCTCGATTATATAGGCTACTAGGAATGGATCCGTTGAGACATTTCTTTCCTTGAATGGTTGAGGAACTTGCCTTGAAATTATTCAAAATGCTTTCCTTTTATTTAAGGATCTTCTAGCTCTTAATTATGATGGTCCTTGGTCAACCATTGATGTGTGTTTTCTCGCACTTAAAAATATTGTAGTAAAGTGGTTGAAAGTACGAGTATCGTCTCCACAGGGACGGACAAAAGGGAATTAAAGATTAACTAAACTTAGCGATTAAAAAGAAATAAATAAAATAAAAGTGCAATTGTGCGAGATTGGTTGATTGATTGAAATAAAACTAATGCTAATGAGCGAATAAAAAGATTTGGTTTTCCTTAATTAACGACTAAGGGAACAGGAATTGATTCCGGGGTTAACCAGATTTCTGGCAGAACCGGCCTAATCACATGAATTTAATTTAATTGAGCCTAGCTAATCATTACTAAGTTCTTACCGCTCTCGCGGCGTAGAGTACAATAATTTAGGGGTCCAGGCTGATCTCTCATGCGACAAGATCCTAAATTATTGCCAAAACGAGCAAGCTTACGGCCCTTTAATCGCTACTAATCTCTTAGCGAACGATTAAGTGTGTGTGAATGTGTCCTAGAACAAATTAGATCTCTCTTAATTTATTCTATAAGCAATTGTAATTCTAGTGGCCATCTAGGTTACAAGAGATATCAGTTAAATTATCCATACACAAATTAAACGGCATTCATGCAATTAAACCGACAAGAATCTAGCCATACATCATGATTAACCCCTTCATCAACCCCAAATCCCTAATTAAACTACTCACGCCTCATAATTGACGAATCAAAAGAATTGGGATGAATAGAAATAATTGTCATTAATTAAAGAATTGAACTTACAAAGAATCCGAGGTTCTTGGATTAAACAACGTAAAAACGCAGGTAAAACTCGTCCCTAGGCCTCTCTCCAAAGTTCGTAACCCCTAAAAGTGGGTATGGAGGCCTTATTTATAGAAAACAGCGAATTCGGGTTGAATTAGGACAAATCACGGCCAGGCACGGTGCCAGGCACGATCGTGCCTGCGACCGTGCCTGCGGAACATGCGCGTTTAAAAGATGCAGACACGATCGTGCCTGCACCGGACACGATCGTGTCTGGCTGCCAGTAGCTCCGCGGCAATTCAGATGGAAGGCACGATCGTGCCTGCTCTAGGCACGGCTGTGCCTGACCATTTCTTCATCGTTTTTCTTCGTTTCTCGTTCCGAATGCTCCCGAATGCCTACGAGGTCGATCCAAATGCTCTTTCTTCACCAGAATTTCGTCGTGAATCTCCCGGTGGCCTCCAAATCTTCCAAATCTTTCTCGAATGCCTTCAAATCCTTCCCGAATGCCTCTCAAGCGCCGATTGCCGGACTCTAACTTCTTCAATTCAACTCCAAATGCAATGAAACTCAATCCAACGCCTGTTAAACACAACTTGAGCCAAAATTGAGACTTGCAACGCCTTGAAGCCAGGAAAATCATCAAAATCCGACCCGAACACGCATCCAATGCGTGTCTAAATACGGACTTATCAGACTCCCCCACACTTAAGCTTTTGCTTGTCCTCAAGCAAATCGAACAACGAGACTTACGATAATCACCACACGGAATTTAAAATAGTTAGCATACACACGTAGTTAAATGGATATTCACAGGACAAACAATTTAAACCAAGAAAATTCTTCCCTAAACTACACCTTTGTACTCAGGCTAAACTATTTGACACAATTATTCACAACATCCTCAAAGTAACGACAGCATACACAAATAAGCTAGCTACTGATCAGAAGGACTTGTGAATGTGATGGTGAATGGTTAATGATAATAGTCCCTTTATTTTGAGAGATAGGAATATTCTAACAAAGACTTAATGTATTTAGGAACTTCAGGGTTATTCTTAGGGACAGGGAACTCAGTAGGCCACAAATTAGGAACAATCATTTAAACCTATGCAAAGAGTAGACATGGTGTACAACTAAGCTAAACCGTCTCGGCACATTTGTGCTTTAACGTATACTTGAAGTACGCGGAGGACTAAAGCTAATTTTTCAATAGCCTCCAAGTTCATTAATTTAGTTTAGTTTTCCTTGTCATGTTGGCACAAGAACGCCGTTTCTTTCGAAAGATACCCAAATCTCATCTTACGCTTTTTGACCGGGGCTCCCATTCTCTTTTTCGCAAAGTAAGAGGTCTAGCTATATTAATTTTTCACCTTTCGGATTCTCACTAGACATTACCCCATTCTAATCTCGGCCTCACCAAGGAAAAATAGCAATTTAAGTTCATTAATTTCAAAGTGAATCCATGCCTACAATGCAATCCTCGAAAGTATCATATTCCTAAAAAGTGACTGCTCTTACCCCATTTGGGGCATAGGAACAGTGCCAAAAATGGCTCCTACAAAAATTCCCTAATCTTAACAAATTACTCCCTTAATTCCCTAAACATCAAGACTAAGTCAGAAATATTCACGGGTAAGGAAACAGGCCATTTGGCTATGGAGCTCAATTAATTGGGTAACAAAGAACGGTCAGGCTCAAAATGGCTTCTCCTAAAGGGTTCTTTCAGGTGGGGTGGACGATTAATGGAAAATTCAATGAGTAACTAATGCCTTCATCCTTTCAACAACTAGATTATAGTGCAAGCAATTTAAGCCTAAACACTTCAAAGATGTCCTAAAAGCATTGTCAAACGCTAGCCAGCTCACAAAGACACAGTTTAAAGAAAAAATTTCAAAAAATTTTGCATGAATTTCCTATGAATATACAACCAACACCTGCGCATGCTAACTCTAACAAATCACATGTGACAACTACTGCCCGAATGCCCAATTCACTCCCCCACACTTAAACTTTGGCATCGCCCTCGATGACCAAATATGCATTATGTACTAGGGATAAAGAGGAAAGGGTCACGCGTGCTCAAAAAACAACTCAAGTTAACATTACACATCGAGTAAAAAGAATCATGGAAACTCCCCTATCGCGTTGGTCGGTCAGGAACAGAACTGGGTCTTGAAACGCACGGCACATTCATCTACTAAGCTGCAACACATCATGAACACAAAGCAAAACACAATATAAAGAGTTAATGTGAAAGAGTGAGAGTGTGAGTGTGATAGTGTTTACGGTACAGTCATCCAACAAAATAATGATACAGATGCTAGCAGAGGACAATCTAATGAAATCTAATACTCGGGAGGGGGTGGCGGTGGATAGGCATCGAAGAACGAACTCCAGCTAGTCTCCATAGAAGTGAGTCTCTCATCAATCCAGGTATACTGAGACTGGAGCTGTGAATAATGGAGTGTCTGGTCCTCCCTCATCTCTCTGTAGAAGTCCTGCTGCTCGAAGCGCATCTGATCAAATCTCTCGTGCTGCTCTGCGGACAGCTGCCGATAGACGGCATCCTGATGCTCATGCATCCCCGCCCAAGAATCCGGAAAAGCTGTGACGTAGGGCGGTGCATCGTTTGGAACCTCGTGAGCAGCAGCCTCCATCTCTATCTCATCATCATCATCAACGTCATCATCATCATCATCCTCAGCCCGCTGTCCTCCTCCTGCTGTTGCTGCCGGCTGTATCCTCCTCCTCGCCACGCCAGTGTTGACCTCAGGGAGCCGGGTCAAAGCAACAAAACTGGAGCTCTCCTCCATCCTCAGAAATCAGTCCCCGAACCCCATCCCAGTCAACAGTCTCGTAATGAATGGGCCAACATAGATGGCCTTGATGTGGTTCGTGGCTTGGCGGTGGAGGAGTTTGGCTATGAGATAGCCCATGTGGGGCTTGCGGTTGTGGATCATACAATACAAGCAGAAGAGGTCAGTCTGAGTGACCTTACCGGCAACCTCGGCCTTGCCGGTGATGGTGGAGGAAAGGAGTGCGTGTATAATGCGGTACTGGCGGGGGTAAAGTAGAGTGCTAGGGGACATCTTTGGTTTGTAAGTCCCGCCATCTCTCGTGATCGACTCCCAGAATGCCTGGCGGTCGACGCCTGGTGGAAAGTCTGTCAAAGAAGCCTCGTGCTGGCCGTCATCCTCAATCCCCGTAAAGCCCAAATGATAGCGCACCTCCGCCATGGAGATGGCATGGTCCTCCTCGAATGCCCGGAACTTGATGACGGGCCTATGGTTATCAGCAATAGGGATGACCTTCGGCATCTTGAACGTTGCCAGCACCTCACAAGTAATCTCTCGATAGGTCATGTCACGGATCCCGAAAAACAAATGCCTCCACCACCCCGTCTCAATAAAAACATCACGTCATCCCTCACTCCTGCTGCCGTGAGTGAGTCCTCATCCGGGAAGTAAAATGTGCCCATAGGCTTTTGCAGCAGCTCCGTATGCTTCAGCTCGTCCCGCAGTTGCGGGAACCTCGGCTGGTACCGGCCGGTGTTGCCTCGGCTAGAGCCGGCACCTCCACCTCTAGTGTGCTTCTGCCTTGGTGCCATATGTCAAAACAAATCCAAACAAGAATTCCAACGGGGCTTCCAAATGTTAGAACAAATTTTCAAAGTACAGCAATGGCCCCGTCAGCAATTAATCAAACGAAAATATCATCATAGTAGAACAAACCCAAGTTTAACCAGAATAGTTGAAAAGTTTGAATTTTTATCAAAGAAAAGTTCTTTGAATAAAAGTTCAAATTTTCAACGACACACGGTATAAACAAGGTCACAAGAAAGCTTATTCATCACAACAGTGTTTGTAGAATGGAGTTTTTCCCAAAAGAACTAGCAAAAATCAATTAGAATAGGAGAAGAACTCTGTTGGTCCCGTTAAATATGGTAATCAGTCTAGAGGGGGGGGGGGGGTGAATAGACTGATTGGTTTTTTTTTTTTTTTTTTTTTTTTTTTTCAAATTTTCTCTAAGTCAAAAGTGACTTATCAGAGAAGGTCTGATTCTGATGACAGAGAAAGGCTGGTTCTGATATCAGAACTGGCCTTGGCAGCGGATTCTGATCTGTCCGGGTAGCCTCAGAAACACTAAGGCAAATGCCTTTCTGATAACTCTTAAAACAAGATCTGCTGAACACAGATTCCAAGTCTTAGAGTTAATCAGTTAATATCCTAAGTGCAGAAATGAAAATTGCAATAAAGTAAATGACACCGGATATTTTATAGTGGTTCAAGGAACAACTCGTTCCTCTAGTCCACTGTTCCACTAGCTTTGAAGTAGATCGGTTACAAAGCTTAGTTCCTAGCACTTAAGAAGTTCTCCACGCCTTCTTCAAGTCTAGCTGCCACCCAGGATGCAATTCCACGTCCTGATGGCTGGTCCTTTCACTCAGCTTCCCGGAAGTATCACCACTTCACTACTGCAGTTACTTGGACGCCCTTCTTTTCAGAAGATCCTTTGAAAAACAGAGTTTTTCCTCCAACTTGCTTCGTTACAAAGGATGTTTGATGAAGTTCTTGAAGTGTTGAAGAACAGGATGAACTTTGCTTGTTTGTTGGGGATGAAAGATTTGGAGTTTGAATCTTCCCAACGTAAGCTTGTCTTGTTGAAGGTTGTAGAATTTTAATCTCAAGAGAGCTTGAATGATGATTTTCAAGAGTTGTAGCAAAAGTTCTTTTTCTGTTCTTCGATGTGTAGCTTATATACTGAGGTTGTCTGCCCGTTGGAGGAGGAGACAACTGCATTAAATGCGCCTACTGTTGACTTGACCGCCGTTTTGGAAGGTTTCTATTTTTATAATATATCTTCCCGGATTCTTTGGTCAATCATTTGCAATCAATCCTTCAGCGTATCAGGCTCATTTAATGTGCATTAAATGCTTTCCTTTCATGCACAGTCTTCTAGCCGTTGGATGTTTTTACCCGTTGAATTCATAGCTGTTGGATGTTGCTTGAAATCGTCTGAGTGTTCGTCGAGCTCTGATCAGGTTCTTCTGATATGTTGGATTCTGATGGATATCTGATGAGTTGAGTTCTGATGGTCTTCTGATCTCTGACTGAACTCTGACTCTGATAGGTCCGCTGATGAGTGCTTCTGATCTGTAGTTCTCATCGGCTATCAGATGTCCAGGCTTATCAGCAACTCTCATGATGCACCTCTGATGGACTTCTGGTAAGAGAACTCTGATGGAGCAGTTCTCATAGAGCAAGTCTGGTCGAGCAGTTCTGATGCACTTCTGATCTGATCCAAAATAGAGCAACTCTGATCGTCGACTACACTAATACTTACAATTAAAAAATCTAATACATAAAATCTAATTTGGGGGTACTCTAACTTTCTAATCCTATAGCATCATCAAAATCTAATTACATTTATTCCTTACAATTTCCCCCTTTTTGATGATGCCAAAACCCTTAAACTATTTCCAGAGAAGTGCCTTTCACCATAAAGCAAATAAGTAAAAAATAAACTTTCATTTAAAAACTTGGTGGGCACTTAGCATAGGAAAGTAGTAAGAGTGAGATACAATATAATCAAATAAATAAGATAAGAAATAACATAAGATATCAGAGCATAGATAATCAGAATGCAATAGAGAAATAATTTGAAATTGCCATGCAAATTAGAGGCAAGCTGGTTATCTTATTAATGAAATATATTTAAAACAACAAGAGGATAGAGTTTAGATATCTTCCTCTTCTAGGTCAGCTTCCTTTGCTTCAATTTCTTTCAGATCAGCATTGACCCTAGCTCTGATTGTAGCAAGATTCCTGGGATTCTGATATTCTGACCAGGCTGGTTCAAGTTGACAATCAAGATAATTTCTGATGGCTTCTGATAGGTCCTTGCCAGGGATCACTTTCATCCGCCACCAATCTTCTGCTTCTTGCATGGAACCACCATGATTAATAATTATCAGCCCATCTGTATCAAGGATGAGATTCTCTTGTTGTGTGGGGGTCATATGCTTCTTCATTTCTCTGAATTGAGCAGCATCAGGTTTAGCCAAGTCACTGTTGAGCCATTGGGCCAAAGTGAAGGTGGAGGCTGTCTTCTTTCCTTTCTTGGACCGAGGAGGAGGAGGTCTTTGAATACCAGCAGCTAGCCTCTTTTGCCTTGCTCTTTCAAAGTACCTAGCAGGGTTAATGGCTCTGGAGCTTGGACCTTCTGCTTCTCTGGGAAGTGGGACAGGTTCTCTGCTATCTTCCCCCTTTTTGGCATCAACAAGATCACCAAGTAGGAGTCCAATTTTCGAGAATTCTGTAGCATTGTTCTCTTTTATAGCTTCAAGGGTACCTGGCAGAGTCTGAGTTACAGAAGCCAGCCCTTCTATCAGCTCCTTTTGCTTGCCCACAGCCGACTGAATATCCTTGGTAGTAGCTTCAAGGAGGGTCAACTTGTGATCCCTGTCCTTTCCACTGTTTATCAATTTGATGTCAAATTCCTTCAAGGTTTTGCAGATGTCCTCTACATCTGTGAGCTGCTCAGCATGCTTATCAGAGGACCATTGAAGATCATCCACAGCATCAGATAGGTCTTGAATAGCCTTGTCTTGAGCAGAGAGAGTCTGAGATTGTGAGAACAGGACTGTGTGCAGACTGGCAACCTCGGAAGCAATGTTATCAACCTTCTCATTGGATGTCTTCATGTAGCTGAAGAAGGTAGTCGACAGTTGTGAGAGGGCGTTGGCGATTTTCTCAAGTCCTGACTCAATGTTGTACTGTACCAAATCCAGATGAGCATCATGCTTCTGATTTAGTACAAGTAGCTTGTTCAGTCCAGCCACCATCTGATCTCCAAAGTCCTCTGCTGATTCCACAAATTCCTGGAAGGGAATGAGGACAGCTTTGGGTGGTTCTGGCTGAGGTACTTGATTGACCTGCGGTTGAGGCTGAGCAGGAGATAGAGGAGGAGTAGGGGTCTTCCTCTTGTTAGATTGGAGGTCACAAGCCAGAGAGGAAGTAAGGAACCCATTATTATCTTCAGTTGAGGAAGGAATCCTTACAACTGGTTCTCTCTTTTGAGTGGAGGCTGCAGAATGCTGAGGGGAAGGACATTTAGATGTAGGCTTCTGCTGAGGAGAGGGGGAATTGGATTTCTGATGGTTGAGGCTCTGATGATGTGAAGTTTGAGGGATAGGGGTTCTCTGATGTTGCGATGGAGGAGGAGGTGAGGGTGATCGGCTTCTGATGGGGGTGTTCTGATGGCAGGGTGAGGGTTGTTTTGGTGTGGAGGATTTCTTGGGTGTTGGAGAAGGGATTTGCTGAGGTTGAGGAGGAGATGGGGGTGGAGTAGTGGTTGGTGTGACTGGTTTGGGTGAAGGGGATTTGGGAGGTGATGGTAGGGGAGAAGGAGAGTTAGGAAGTACCTCAAGAGCTGTTTCTTCAACTGGAGACTCTCTCCATTCTCTGATAAGGTTCTGCATTGCCAGAGATATATCATTGGCAGTGGAGGGTTCACCTTCTGCACCTGGAAGGGGCTTCATCTTGATGAGAGACTCCCTTCTTTTCTTCTCCAACAGCCATTCATCAAAGATGGGGATCTCACTCTCTGATAGAGGCTTGACATGCTCTTCTGATGGTGGAACAGTCAGTTTCTCTTTTCCCTTGTAGCTTGCCTTCTTCTTCTCAAGAGTAGATTGTAGGAAGTTAAGGTCGAAGCATAATGATATGTCATCAGTACCAGCCCACTTGAGAACTTCAGCTTCCTCAGATTCAAAAATGGCAGCTTGGGCAAGAATTTGTTGAAGGGGTCCCATTCTCCACTTCCTCCATGTTAGCACCCTTTGGAATTGTTTCTCAAGAGCAGAGATGGGATCTACCTCAGGAATTCCAGTTGAGGAGGTTGGGTGCTCTGGTGGTGAGATGGTGACTTGCAATGCTGATTCAGAGATGTGCTGGATCTCAGATTCAGGTTCCCCCTGAGCATCAGAGATCACCAGTGCAGTAGCCAGCTCAGGTGCTGGTTCCCCCTGAGGTTCTGATTCCTTGGGAGGAGAGTTGGTCTGCTTCTTCTTCTTCTTCTTCTTCTGGATTCTGATGGGAGATTTGGAGCTATCAGAGTCACTCTGAATGACAGCTCTTCTTCTCCTCTTCTGTCTCATCTTCTTGACAGGAGCCTCTGTTGGTGCATCCTCCTCTGATGCAAGTTCCTCTGGGGTGGTGTCAGACTTCTTCTGAACCTTCTTCTTCTTTTCTTTGGGTTGTCCATCATTAACCGTAGCTGTAGTAACTTGTTTCTCCCTTAGTTGCTCTTGCTTATTGGTTTTCTTCAGTTCTGCAGCAATAGCTACATGCACCTTGGGAGATGAGGTGAGGAAGATGGTTTTGGAATGATCAACTGTTGATGGATTTCTGAGAACCACTCCTTGACTAGCAATAGCCTTGGAGAGAAGAAGACCATGGCCCATCTTTGTGGAGAATAGACCTGTTTTCTTGTCTTTCTTTTCCACTGTTTCAGTGAGGGATTTGTACAGAACCTTCCCCCAATTGATGTTCATCCCATGATGGACTGCATAGAGGGCCTTTGAGTTGGCGTTGTTCATCTGGTCAGTAGAACTTGTTTTGCACCACAGACATCGGTGCATTATGCTCATCAAGCGCTCAAAGTCCTTCTTGAGCAAGTTCTTCTTCATATATAGTTTATCCACTCCGGTGGCATCTGTCCGGCAGTAGGTTTCAACGAATGTCCGCACAGAGACATCAACAGACTCCAGGTCGATGAGAGTTGGAGTATCTTCATCTTGTGAGTCGAGTTCAATGTTGAAGAACTCGTTGAGGGCATCCGCATCGATTTTCAGGCTTTTCCCTTGTACCTGAGAATGAATGGCATCGCCGGTGATGTGCGCGTTGAGGTAGAACTCAGCCACATCAAGGGTACTGAAATGCTCATAAGGATGAGCCACAATTTTTGTCAGCTGGGAATCATTCATTCCTGCAATGACTGCCTTCATGGTTTTCTGGTTTTCTGCCAACGAGGGTAGTGAGGACATGTCGACCTTCATTCCGGTGGCAATGTTAGCCACAAGTGATTTAGCTTCAGCCTCTGAGAGATCGGAAATGTTGATGAACTTCATTTTTGAATCCTTGGAAGAATTTGAGAGCTTTGAAGGTTGAAGATTTGGAGAAACAAAGTTTGAAGTCGAAGAGTAAAATTGCAGTAGCGATTTAGGTTTTCAGAATGAGTATATACGAATTTGGGTTAGTGGACGTTTGATATAATTTACGGTTTCGAGGTTGCATTTAATGGAATGTGGGCGGAAAGCCGTTTTCCAAATATGGTAATAACTACCGGGGTGTAAAAGGTAAAACCCAGTTTATTGAATAGCCTCGCCCGAAGTTTAGAAAATTTTTCTAAGTCCACAGCCCCTCTGATAAGTATTAGCCCTTGTATCAGAGATAGGGATGTTCTGATATAAGGACCTCTGATGAATACCAAGTCTGATCCTTCCTGCAACTCTGACTTTTGCAAGTCTGAGCCTTCATGATTCTGATTCAAGCTTCTGATGGATAAGAGCTTGAGTATCAGAGATGGGATGTTCTGATGAGTCCACATCTGATACTTCTACAACTCTGATTCATGCATCTCTGGGAAGATCATCCATCATTCCCAATTCTCCCCTTAGCTTGTTAAACCTTGCCTCTGAGAGAGGTTTGGTTAAGATGTCTGCAAGCTGGTCTTCAGTTGGGACATGCTCAATTGAGATGTGCTTCTTTTCAACATGATCTCTGATGAAGTGATGTCTGATCTCAATATGCTTTGTCCTGGAATGCAGCACAGGATTCTGAGTGATGGCAATGGCACTTGTGTTATCACACAGCAGCTTGATCTCCTTTGCTTGCACTCCATAATCCTTGAGTTGTTGCTTCATCCAGAGTAATTGAGCACAGCAGCTTCCAGCAGCAATATACTCAGCTTCAGCAGTGCTAGTTGAGATTGAATTCTGCTTTTTGCTAAACCAGGAGACAAGTCTCCCACCCAGCAATTGACAGTGACCAGAAGTACTCTTCCTGTCCAATCTACAACCTGCAAAATCTGAATCAGAATAACCAATTAGTTCAAAATTACCTCCCTTGGGATACCATAGTCCTGCATTTGGATTTCCTTTGATATATCTGATAATTTTCTTAGCAGCAACTAGATGGCTCTCCTTGGGCTTTGATTGGTATCTGGCACAGATTCCTACTGCAAAAGCTATGTCTGGTCTGCTTGCAGTCAGATAGAGGAGAGATCCAATGATTCCTCTATAAGTTGTTGCATCAACATCTTTGCCTTCATCATCTGGTCCAATGCCTTGAGAGGCATTCATTGGAATTTTGACTGAAGATTTTCCATCTACTCCAAACTTCTTGATGAGATCTCTGGTGTACTTTCCTTGGTTGATAAAGATGCCTTCTGGTACTTGTTTGACTTGTAATCCAAGAAAGTAACTGAGTTCTCCCATCATGCTCATTTCAAACTTCTTCTGCATAACTTGAGAAAATTTCTTGCATAATTCTGGATTAGTGCTTCCAAATATAATGTCATCAACATAAATTTGCACTAACAGAATATGATTAGCAACAGAAATTTGAAATAGAGTTTTGTCCACCTTTCCTTTAGTAAACCCATGGTTCACTAAGAATAGGGACAATGTGTCATACCAAGCTCTGGGAGCTTGCTTAAGACCATAAAGGGCCTTTCTAAGCTTGTAGACACAAGAAGATTGAGTAGGAATGACAAAACCTGGAGGTTGTTCAACATAAACTTCCTCTTCAAGTTCTCCATTCAGAAATGCACTCTTGACATCCATTTGGTATACTTTGATGTCCTTGTAGGCAGCATAGGCTAGGAATATCCTGATTGCTTCCAGTCTTGCTACAGGTGCAAAGGTTTCATCAAAATCTATGCCTTCTTCTTGACAGTATCCCTTTGCGACAAGCCTTGCTTTATTCCTTACAATGTTGCCTTCTTCATCTGCTTTGTTCTTGAATACCCACTTGGTTCCAATGACATTCTGATGCTTTGGTCTGGGAACAAGTTTCCATACTTCATTCCTTTCAAACTGTGTCAGCTCTTCTTGCATTGCATTGATCCAATCTGAGTCTTCTAGAGCTTCTTCCACACACATTGGTTCCATCTGGGATATGCAGCAGGTGAACATGGCTTCTCTTCTTGATGCAGATCTGGTCCTAACACCACTGGTGACTTGACCTATCACTTGATTAGGAGGATGATCTCTTAACCAAGTTAGATCAGGTTCTGTCAGTTGCTGTCTAGGCAACTCTGATGGTTCATCTTCTGATACATCATCTTTATCTTCATCTTTGTCTATCAGAACTGGATTGGCAGGAGGAGTTGGGAATATAGGATTGTTGATGGCCTCTTCTGATAGTTCTGAACCCTTGTCGTCAAGGTTAATCTTCTGCAGAGTTTCTGATAATTCTTCTGCAGAGGTACCATCATCAAATTTGACATGGATGGATTCTTCAACTTGTAGGGATCTCCTGTTAAGTATTCTATAGGCTTTGCTAGAACTTGAGTAGCCTAAGAATACACCTTCATCAGCTTTTTCTTGAAATACTTTCAGGTTCTCCTTTCCATTGTTTAGAATGTAGCACTTGCATCCAAACACATGGAAGTAGCTGATGTTTGGCTTTCTTCCTTTCCACAGTTCGTAGGGGGTCTTCTGATGATTCTTGTGGATCATGCTTCTATTCTGAGTGTAGCATGCAGTGTTGATTGCTTCAGCCCAGTATCTGATGGGCAATCCTGATTCTGCAATCATAGTTCTTGCAGCTTCTTTCAGTGTTCTGTTCCTTCTTTCTGCAACACCATTTTGTTGGGGTGTTCTGGCAGCAGAAAGTTGATGGAATGTACCATTCTGATCACAGAAGTCTTTGATCACTTTGTTGACAAATTCAGTTCCTCTGTCAGATCTGATTGTTCTGACCTTCATATTTTTCTCAGTTTGGAGTTGCTTTAGCAGAGATGGCAACTTCTGAAGAGTTTCATTCTTCTTGGTTAGGAACACAGTCCAAGTATATCTTGAGTAATCATCAACCATAACAAGAGTATATCTTTTTCCACCAACACTGGGAGTTTCAACTGGTCCAAATAAATCCATATGGATCAGATTTAGAGGACAAGTAGAAAGATCTCCAGCTATGGGTTTGAATGAGGTCTTCACTTGTTTTCCTTTTTGACAAGCACTGCAGAGGGTCTCCTTCTTGTAGACAATGTCAGGCAGACCATCTACAATGTGTTCTCTTGCCAGTTTGTTGATGGTTTTGAAATTCAGATGGCTAAGCTTCTTGTGCCAGTCCCAGCTTAGCTTTGAATTGTCCTTAGCTATCAGGCAAGTTCCATCTTTTGCTGTTTGCCAGTCAACAACATAGATGTTCTTCCTTCTCTTGGCTGTAAGAACCACTTCTTTGGTTGTCTCATGCTTGACATAGCATAAGGTCTTGGTGAATTCAACTGTGTAGCCTTTGTCACAGAATTGGCTAGCACTCAGCAAGTTGAACTTTAGACCTTTGACATATGAGACATCTTCAATGATTATCTGTTTCTTGATCAGCTTCCCTCTTCCTTTTGTTTGCCCTTCCTTGTCATTTCCACCGAAAGTGACTCTGGGTCCATTGATTTTCTGGAACTCTGATAGGCAACTCTTGTCACCTGTCATGTGCCTGGAGCATCCACTGTCAATATACCATTCTTTTTCTGAGATAGCTCCAGCACACTGTTCCTGCAAGATTAAAAGGAAGATTTAGGTACCCAAGCAATGTTGGGTCCTGGGGGGTAATGCAGTCTTGGTAGTTGGTACCATTTTGGTCTCATCAACTGAAACCTTGGTGGATGATACCCATTGTCCACCTGGTAGTTGTAGTAAACAGATGTATGATTCACTTTGGGCAGATGCTTGTGAGGATCATGCTTTCTGTTTGCATACTTCTGCATAGCCTTCTTTGTTGGAAAGAAGTCCCATATACTATCAAGATCAGAGGAGCGCTTAACTTTAGACTTCTGAGGTTGACCAGACAACCTCTTCTGCCTATAGTTAATCTTCTCTTGATATCTGCCTTTCTGATAGCAGTTTCTGATACCATTGTCATGAGATTGTCTGACAGGGTTAGGCCTTTGATTATTATTGTTCTGAAAACTTTTCCTTTTGTTAGAGTGTCTGCCAGGTTCATTAGTTTTCAAACTTTGTTTTGGTTTGGCCTTTAGAGTTTGTTTCTCTGGTATGACCTTCTCATGAACAACTTTAGCACCAGAAGTACTAGCATGGCAATTGGGGCTCAGAGTCTGTGGCACTATGACCTTTTTAGCCTTAGCAACTCGGGTGCTAGGCCTTACAGAAGGCTCACCAGACTCTGGTTCAACATATCCAAGACCAGAGGTGAAGTTATGAGAGTCACCAATATTCTTCATGGAAGATTGCATCTTCAGAAGGCTATTATATCTACTCTCAAGTTCCTCAATGTCTCTTATTCTTTTCAGAAGAGACTCATTTTCAGCTTTTAGTCTATCTCTTTCCTCAGTTAAGAGATTAAGTTTACACTCAGTCTCTTTCCTTAGATCAGAGATATCAACTTTCAGCCTACTGTTCTCTTCTTTAACAAAAGAATAGGTGGCTTGGATAGTTTGGAACTCTTCCCAAAATGATGACATTGGATCATCATTTAAGGCTGTGCCTACCGAAGAGGAAATAGAATTAGAAGTAGAGCATACCTCATCATCTGATTGTGCCATGAGGCAAAGGTCTTCAGTTTCTGCATCCAAGCAGCAGAATGCTTCATCAGAGTCGGAGTCTGAGCTAGACTCTGATTCAGAGAGTGGATCTCTCTCAGCTTGTTCTGAGACAAATGCTCTTCTTCTTCTGTGTTGATCATCTGGTTTCTTTTCATCTTCATGTCCTTGCTTCTTGGACACTCTTGGATAGGGGCAGTTTGCTTTGAAGTGCCCAGGCTGTCTGCAGTTGTAACAGAGGTACTCTCCATTGCTTTCAGAGGACTTGGTCTTCTGATGTGGTCTTCTGATGGAAGATGGACTCCTTCCATCTTTCTTCATAAACTTCTTAAACTTTCTGGCAAAAGCAGCCATATACTCATCAGATAACAGAGTAGAAGGGTCAAAGTCACTTACCTTTGAGGTGCTAGCAGTGAGAGCAGTGGTGGTCCTCTCATCAGGAACTTCTTCCTTCTCTTCATGCATCTCAAACTCATAAGCCTTGAGATCAGAGATGAGTCTTTCAGTGGCATAAGTCTTGATGTTCTTGCTTTCCTGGACTGCAATCACCTTCATCTTCCAAGCTGAAGGCAGTCCCCTGAGGATCTTCATGTTGACCTCTTTGATGGTGAGCTCCTTCCCAAGCTCAGAAATCTCACTGATGAGAATCAGCAATCTCTCATGCATCTTAGCAATGCATTCTTCTGGTAGGAGTTTGAAGTCATCAAACTTCTTCATTGCAATGGTCAGCTTGTTGTCTCTTTCTTGTTCATCTCCTGCTCCAATCTCATCCAGCTTATCCCAGATTTCTTTGGCAGTTCTGCACTTCTTGATTCTGTTAAAGTATCTTTCATCAATAGCCTTGTAAAGGATGTCCTTGGCTATATTATCTAGGTTGTACTGCCTTTTCTCTTCCTTGGTCCATTCTGACCGGGCTTTCTCCATCATCTGGGGCTGAGAGTTATCAATGGAGTGAGCAGGATTGATCTTCATGAACTGGATAAAGGGGCCATTTTCCAAGACTTCCCACATTTCATCATGAAGAGCACATAGATGTGCCTTCATTCTGATCTTCCAATCATCATACTTCTGATCTGTGAACATAAGATGCTTTGCAAGAGAATTATCCATTATAATAAATAAGGAGAGGCTAAGAACAAGTGGATCTTTGTTCAGAGAGTAACCTAACAGATTACCAGAACAAGGAGGCTCTGATACCACTTGTTGGTCCCGTTAAATATGGTAATCAGTCTAGAGGGGGGGGGTGAATAGACTGATTGGTTTTTTTTTTTTTTTTTTTTTTTTTCAAATTTTCTCTAAGTCAAAAGTGACTTATCAGAGAAGGTCTGATTCTGATGACAGAGAAAGGCTGGTTCTGATATCAGAACTGGCCTTGGCAGCGGATTCTGATCTGTCCGGGTAGCCTCAGAAACACTAAGGCAAATGCCTTTCTGATAACTCTTAAAACAAGATCTGCTGAACACAGATTCCAAGTCTTAGAGTTAATCAGTTAATATCCTAAGTGCAGAAATGAAAATTGCAATAAAGTAAATGACACCGGATATTTTATAGTGGTTCAAGGAACAACTCGTTCCTCTAGTCCACTGTTCCACTAGCTTTGAAGTAGATCGGTTACAAAGCTTAGTTCCTAGCACTTAAGAAGTTCTCCACGCCTTCTTCAAGTCTAGCTGCCACCCAGGATGCAATTCCACGTCCTGATGGCTGGTCCTTTCACTCAGCTTCCCGGAAGTATCACCACTTCACTACTGCAGTTACTTGGACGCCCTTCTTTTCAGAAGATCCTTTGAAAAACAGAGTTTTTCCTCCAACTTGCTTCGTTACAAAGGATGTTTGATGAAGTTCTTGAAGTGTTGAAGAACAGGATGAACTTTGCTTGTTTGTTGGGGATGAAAGATTTGGAGTTTGAATCTTCCCAACGTAAGCTTGTCTTGTTGAAGGTTGTAGAATTTTAATCTCAAGAGAGCTTGAATGATGATTTTCAAGAGTTGTAGCAAAAGTTCTTTTTCTGTTCTTCGATGTGTAGCTTATATACTGAGGTTGTCTGCCCGTTGGAGGAGGAGACAACTGCATTAAATGCGCCTACTGTTGACTTGACCGCCGTTTTGGAAGGTTTCTATTTTTATAATATATCTTCCCGGATTCTTTGGTCAATCATTTGCAATCAATCCTTCAGCGTATCAGGCTCATTTAATGTGCATTAAATGCTTTCCTTTCATGCACAGTCTTCTAGCCGTTGGATGTTTTTACCCGTTGAATTCATAGCTGTTGGATGTTGCTTGAAATCGTCTGAGTGTTCGTCGAGCTCTGATCAGGTTCTTCTGATATGTTGGATTCTGATGGCTATCTGATGAGTTGAGTTCTGATGGTCTTCTGATCTCTGACTGAACTCTGACTCTGATAGGTCCGCTGATGAGTGCTTCTGATCTGTAGTTCTCATCGGCTATCAGATGTCCAGGCTTATCAGCAACTCTCATGATGCACCTCTGATGGACTTCTGGTAAGAGAACTCTGATGGAGCAGTTCTCATAGAGCAAGTCTGGTCGAGCAGTTCTGATGCACTTCTGATCTGATCCAAAATAGAGCAACTCTGATCGTCGACTACACTAATACTTACAATTAAAAAATCTAATACATAAAATCTAATTTGGGGGTACTCTAACTTTCTAATCCTATAGCATCATCAAAATCTAATTACATTTATTCCTTACAAACTCAATTCTCAAATTGGACAAAGTTTGGCCTAAAATTGGGGATTTATGCTCAAATTAACTTAACAACAAGGTTTCAACATCACAATCAACAATTCAATCCTTAGTTCAAACAACAAGCACAAAATCCCCAAATTTTTCTCACATTCAACAAGATTTACCCTAAATTGGCTAAATTAACTAAAAAATTAGGGATTTCAATTAAAAGAGGCAAATTCATCAACATAGAACATCAAAATCATCAATTCAAGCCTCAATTATCACAAAGAAATCACAATCCCTAAGATTCGAGCACATGCAAATTCGGACCTAAAAGCTTCAAACCATTAATGGAGAAAGAAGGAGAAGGGAAGAGAGTTACCTTGAGTGAGGAGAGAAGAGAGAGAAAAGACGAGTGGTTCGGTGGTCGACGGCGTGGAGGTCGCCGGTGGTGTGCGGTGGTGGCGGTGGTCGTTGGAGTCGAGGCCGAGGGAGAAGATCGCAGGGGGAAGGTGGGTTTGTTTTGTTTGTTCGCGTTGGTCGCGTGAGGGAAGGGGGGTGGTTTTGGGTTTGTTATTTTAATCGCGGGGGTAGTTCGGTCAAAACGCCCAGGCACGATCGTGCCTAGGCCAGACACGATCGTGTCTGGCAGGCAGTGGGCTATGTTCCCTTCGCGCCCCAGGCACGATCGTGCCTCCAGCCAGACACGATCGTGCCTGGCTGGCAGTAGCCTCGCGTGGTTTTCCCCTTCTGCAGGCACGGCGTGCCTGCCCAGGCACGACCGTGCCTGGCAAAAATTGATTTTTTTTTTGTGGTTTTTTTGAAAAGCAACAAAACTAAACTAAATGAAAACAAATTAAGCTCGGGTTGCCTCCCGAGAAGCGCTCTTTTTAACGTCGTTTGCCCGACGCAGCTACGCATTCATCTCTCTAAATTTGTGACAAAGGTCACCTCACGCTCGCGTTCTAGCGGTCCTCCGTAGTATTTCTTCAAATGATGGCCGTTAACTTTAAAACGGCCTTTCTCAGGATGATCAATCTCAACAGTTCCATACGGAAAAACTTCGCTCACTACAAAAGGACCAGACCACCTAGACTTCAACTTTCCTTTAAAAATCTTCATTCGGGGATTGAATAGCAGAACTTGATCCCCTTTTCGAAACTCTTTTCCTTGCTTAATGTGCCGATCATGATAGGCTTTGGTACGCTCCTTACTAATTTTAGAGTTCTCATAGGCCATAAGCCTCCACTCATCCAACTCGTTGAGCTTCCAAAGTCGCTCACGACCCGCCAAAGACAAATCCTTATTCAGTGTTTTCAAGGCCCAGTAGGCCTTATGCTCTATCTCTACCGGAAGGTGGAACGCCTTCCCATAAACCAAGTGAAATGGAGTAGTGCCAATGGGTGTCTTATACGCTGTACACAGTGCCCACAGCGCATCATCTAGCTTATCAGACCAATCCTTCCTATGGGTCTCAACAGTCTTCTCAAGGATGGTCTTAATGTCCCTATTCGAGTTCTTAACTTGGCCATTAGTTTGAGGGTGATAAGGGATGCCCCCTTTATGAGTGACCCCGTACTTTGCCAGAAGGCGAGTCATTGGATCATTCCTAAAGTGGGTTGCCCTGTCACTTATCAAAACTCGTGGTACTCCAAACCTAGAAAACAATTTCTTCAGAAAACGAATCACAACTCTAGCATCATTAGTGGGCAGAGCTTCAGCCTCAACCCACTTGGAGACATAATCCACAGCAACCAGAATGAATTTATTACCTTTAGAACCCGGGAACGGTCCCATGAAGTCAATGCCCCAAACATCAAATACCTCACAAGCCAATATAAAATTCTGGGGCATCTCATCCCTCTTGGTAACCGCCCCGGTGCGTTGACACCTATCACATTCCTGCACAAACGTTAGAGCATCTTTAAACAAAGTGGGCCCGAAGAAACCACATTCTAACACCTTACGAGCTGTCCGGTTAAAAGAATAGTGTCCCCCAGTCGGTCCGGAGTGACAATGTTTGAGAATCTCAACTCCTTCACTCAGAGGAACACATCTTCTAACAACCTGATCAGCACAAATACGAAACAAATATGGTTCTTCCCAGAAATAATACTTCAGATCAGCAAAAAATTTCCTTCGTTGATGAGGTGTATAATCAGAAGGAACAACACCCCCAACAAGATAGTTGGCGATGTCAGAAAACCAAGGCACCTCATCAACGATCCTCAACAGTCTCTCATCAGGAAAAGTACCCTCAATTTCTCTCTCACTCAGGGAATCAAGAAAGGGGTTTTCTAACCTACTCAAGTGATCAGCCGCTAAATTCTCAGCCCCTTTCTTATCCCTAATCTCAATATCAAACTCTTGGAGTAGTAATATCCACCGAATCAATCTAGGCTTAGCATCCACTTTTTGCATCAAATATTTAAGAGCAGAATGATCGGTGAATATCATCACTACCTTAGACAAAATCAAATAAGGACGAAACTTGTCAAGAGCAAATACAACAGCAAGCAATTCTTTCTCGGTGGTAGTGTAGTTTTCTTGGGCACTATCGAGAGTTTTTGAAGCATAAGAAATAGGCTGAAAATGTTTCTCTCGACGCTGCCCAAGAACGGCTCCTACTACAAAATCACTAGCATCACACATAATTTCAAAAGGCAAAGACCAGTCAGGAGCTACTACCACCGGTGCCTTGACCAGTTTCTCCTTCAAACACTCAAAAGCCTCTAAACACTCCTTTGAGAAGTCAAATGGTGTGTCCTTCTCAAGGAGCTTAGTCATGGGTCAGGCTATCTTAGAAAAGTCCTGGATGAACCTACGGTAGAAACCTGCGTGGCCTAGAAAACTCCTAATGGCACGGACCGAAGTAGGGGGAGGTAGTTTAGAAATCACATCAACTTTAGCCGGATCAACCTCAATCCCCCTACTTGAAATCTTATGCCCTAGGACCACTCCCTCACTAACCATGAAGTGGCACTTCTCCCAGTTAAGTACCAAATTCACCTCTCGACACCTAACCAGGACTTTCTTCAAGTTCTCTAAGCACTCATCAAAAGTATCACCATACACAGAAAAGTCATCCATAAAAACCTCCATAAACTTCCCAATGAAATCCCCAAAAATAGCAAGCATGCATATCATAAAGGTAGCAGGGGCATTACATAATCCAAACGCCATCCTCCGATAAGCAAAGGTACCGAATGGACATGTAAAAGTGGTCTTATCCTGGTCCTCGGGGGCTATGGGGATCTGGAAGTATCCCGACATCCCGTCAAGGAAACAGTAAAATTTATGCCCTGCTAGCCTCTCTAAAATCTGATCAATGAAGGGGAGGGGGAAGTGGTCCTTCCGGGTGGCGGCATTCAATCTTCCGGTGACCGTACGTGTAGCAATCAACTCATCTTTATCATTCCTAACCACAGTCATCCCCCCTTTCTTGGGAACCACCTGGGTCGGGTTGACTCAAGGGTTGTCTGAAATT
This sequence comes from Cuscuta epithymum, assembly GCA_945859915.1. Classification (NCBI taxonomy): domain Eukaryota; kingdom Viridiplantae; phylum Streptophyta; class Magnoliopsida; order Solanales; family Convolvulaceae; genus Cuscuta; species Cuscuta epithymum. Next base: position 380,595 of record CAMAPF010000094.1, on the reverse strand, counting down.
GGATAAATAATCCCTACATCTAACAGACGGATGACTTCCTCCCTGACCACCTCCTGCATATTAGGATTCAGTCTCCTCTGTGGCTGCACTACCGGTTTAGCATTATCTTCCATCAAAATTTTATGAGTGCAGAAAACAGGACTGAATCCTTTCATGTCAGAAAGTTTCCGGGCTAGAGCTTCTCTTTGTTCACAAAGTAAATCAAGGCATGCAGATTTTTGGGATGGCTCAAGCCCGGATGCAAGAATAACAGGGAGGTCAGAACTATCATCTAGAAACGCATACTCAAGGTGGGAGGGAAGAGGCTTTAGATTTAATGGAGAAGGAGTAACAATAGAAGAATCAGTCTGACAGTCTTCCTTCTCCACCTTATCTAAGTCATCCTCCTTCCCCTTCACATCACTAGCATCACTTGAGTCTTCCTCCCCATCAAGCATAAGACAATCAAAACTAGGGAGGAGCTCAAGATCCTCTGCTGACAAACTATCATCCAAAAGAAGATCAAAGAAGGCTTCATCAGAAAGCATGTTGGGAATGCAATCCTCAACCAAAGAATCAACCACATCCATGTAAAAACACTCACCACTATCTTGACAGGGCCTCTTCATTATTTTGGACATGTCAAAGGTGGCAGACTCATCCCCAACGCGGAGGACAAGCTTACCATCTCCAACATCAATAAGTGCTCGGGCAGTTGCCAAGAATGGTCTGCCCAAAATCAATGGTACTTCCCGATCCTGATCCATGTCCAAAATAACAAAGTCTACCGGAAAAATAAATTTGTCCACTTTAACCAACACGTCTTCAATAATCCCTTGGGGATATTTGACTGACCGATCAGCCAACTGAATGCACATACGTGTTTGAGTGGACCGAGTGCAAGCTTTTCATATAAAGCAAGAGGCATCAAATTAATGCTTGCACCCAAATCAGCCAGGGCCCTATCAAAAGTAAAATCTCTTATAAAGCAGGGAATAGTAAAAGAACATGGATCCTTAAGCTTCTTCGGCAGATCTATCTGTATCACAGCTGAGCACTCCTCATTAAGCGTCACAGTAGACGCTTCTTCCAGCCTCCTCTTGTTCGTGAGCAAATCCTTCATAAACTTCGCGTACTTCGGCATCTGAGCTAGTGCATCCACGAATGGTAAGTTAATCTGCACTTGTTTCATGAGATGCAGAAACTTACCAAACTGGTCACTATCGTTCTTCCTAGTCAATCGCGCCGGATAGGGGAGAGGTGGGGTGTAATTCTTGACCGGAACGGGCTGTTTTGGTGCAGCCGCCACCTCTCTTCCCTCATCTTTCTCCTTTTCTTCCTCCCGGACAGCCGGTTCAACTTGAACTTCATCGGGCTTCTTTGTTGTGGCAGTAGGTTCCAGCTCTTTTCCACTCCTCAAGGTGACTGCCTGAACATGTTCTCTGGGATTTGGTTCAGTATTACTAGGGAGGGATCCCTGAGGCCTCTCAGATAGAGCCTTAAAGATCTGCCCCAATTGAGTCTCTATGTTATTCATCCTTGAGTCCGCCCTCAGTTGATTTTGTGCTAATTTGTTGAGCACTTCTTCCATGCTAGAAAATTTTTGCTCAGTCTCCCTTCTGAAGCTTCCTTGCGCCGGTTGACGTGCTTGTTGTTGGCCTTGCGGTACCTGGGGCTGATTAAAGTTTCTAGACTGCTGCTGATTTCCTTGCCCGTATTGCCCTTGCTGCTGCTGTCCGTAGGGCTGATTGTAGTAGCCCTGGCGCTGATAATACATCGCATCCACTTGCTCTACTCCAGGGGCTGCCGAGTGTGCCATCATTGTGCATTCATGCGGCGAATGGAGTCCCCCACACATAGTACAAGAGGGACTAATAGGAACGGGGGCTACCATATTCACAATGGGCACCGAGAGAGCAAGTTCCGTCTTCTTTTGATTGTCTTCCACTGTAGTAGCAAGCTTCTGAATCAAACTGGTCAAAGCATCTACCCTTGCAGAAAGGGCAGAATTCTCACTGATCTCGTACAATCCCGGGGCCTTCTGGTGAGGTGTGTCCCGAGAACTGTACCATGAAGCATTATTAGTCACAATCTTCTCCACTAATTCTTCCGCAACCTCAGATGGCAATTGAGGAAAAGCTCCACCGCCCGAAGCATCAATCATCATCTTTCCTTCATTGTTGAGTCCACTGTAGAAACAAGATAGAACCTCACAATCAGTCATCTTGTCTTGAGGGCAAGCTCTTCTCAGCACCTTGAATCTCTTCCACGCCTCATCTAGTGTCTCCAAAGAACCTTGCTTGAATTCTTGTAGCTGCTTCTTCAACTTTATGGCCTTTGATGTTGGGAAGTATTCTTTTATGAAGGCCTTGTGCAGCTGATCCCAAGTCTGAATGTGGTGATGTGGATTGCTATCCAACCACCTCTGCGCGTCATCCCTCAAAGAGAAAGGGAATAGTAACATCCGTACCTGATCATCATCTAGCCCAGGAATCTTGAAAGTCTGGCACATCCTCAGAAATTTGGTAATGTGTGCCACTGGATCTTCCGTAGGGCTCCCTCCGAACTGATTATTTAGGACCATATTGATCACCGCCGGTTTGATCTCGTAACGGGGTGCAGTAATTCCCGGTACCTGAATACTGTCATACTCTGTGATCTCGGGGGCTAGGAAGTCTGCAATGCTCTCTTCTTGATAGAGTGAATTGTCATGTGGGACATAGTTGTGGTAAGGAGGAGCTTGATATCTCGGCTGATGATCTGGTTGGGGTCGAATGGGTTGTGGACGGATGATATTTGGCTGAGGTTGGGTTTGATGGAATTGTTGATATTGGGGTTGGAAAGGCTGATTTTGTGGCTGAGTAAGGGGTGGATTTTGTGTGACTGGAGGTTGGTTCTGTCTGGGCTGAAAGACTGGATTGTTTTGCCCTAGACCTTGCATCCCAAAGGTTTGGTTTTGAAAGGTGGTTTCGGGAGCAATAGAAGTATTTTGAAAGAGCTGATAAAGTGGTGGAAGATTTAGTTGTGGAGTGGACTGATTTTGGGGGAAGAATGGGGTACAGAGATTTTGATACCCCGGATAAGCTCTAGGTGAATTTTCTTGTGAAGACTGGGGAGCGGTATTAACATAAAAATCCAGATTACCAGAAGTGGTTTGGACCTCAGACGTCCCAGCTATTCCAGATGCGGATGGTTGATCCATGGTTGCTTTCCGTTCTCTAAAGGCCTTGCGGTTCTGTTTAGCTAGCTTCTCGATCTCAGGATTAAGAGGGACTAGTGATTCTCCCTTCTTAGAGCGTGTATGCATAAACAGATCTGACCTGCAAGGTTAGCAGACAAAAATCCTACGAAAAACTAAAAACAAGTCGCTAAAATTAATTAACCCTTAAATCCGACACCGTCCCCGGCAACGGCGCCAAAAACTGATGTGTGTTTTCTCGCACTTAAAAATATTGTAGTATAGTGGTTGAAAGTACGAGTATCGTCTCCACAGGGACGGACAAAAGGGAATTAAAGATTAACTAAACTTAGCGATTAAAAAGAAATAAATAAAATAAAAGTGCAATTGTGCGAGATTGGTTGATTGATTGAAATAAAACTAATGCTAATGAGCGAATAAAAAGATTTGGTTTTCCTTAATTAACGACTAAGGGAACAGGAATTGATTCCGGGGTTAACCAGATTTCTGGCAGAACCGGCCTAATCACATGAATTTAATTTAATTGAGCCTAGCTAATCATTACTAAGTTCTTACCGCTCTCGCGGCGTAGAGTACAATAATTTAGGGGTCCAGGCTGATCTCTCATGCGACAAGATCCTAAATTATTGCCAAAACGAGCAAGCTTACGGCCCTTTAATCGCTACTAATCTCTTAGCGAACGATTAAGTGTGTGTGAATGTGTCCTAGAACAAATTAGATCTCTCTTAATTTATTCTATAAGCAATAGTAATTCTAGTGGCCATCTAGGTTACAAGAGATATCAGTTAAATTATCCATACACAAATTAAACGGCATTCATGCAATTAAACCGACAAGAATCTAGCCATACATCATGATTAACCCCTTCATCAACCCCAAATCCCTAATTAAACTACTCACGCCTCATAATTGACGAATCAAAAGAATTGGGATGAATAGAAATAATTGTCATTAATTAAAGAATTGAACTTACAAAGAATCCGAGGTTCTTGGATTAAACAACGTAAAAACGCAGGTAAAACTCGTCCCTAGGCCTCTCTCCAAAGTTCGTAACCCCTAAAAGTGGGTATGGAGGCCTTATTTATAGAAAACAGCGAATTCGGGTTGAATTAGGACAAATCACGGCCAGGTACGGTGCCAGACACGATCGTGCCTGCGACCGTGCCTGCGGAACATGCGCGTTTAAAAGATGCAGACACGATCGTGCCTGCACCGGACACGATCGTGTCTGGCTGCCAGTAGCTCCGCGGCAATTCAGATGGCAGGCACGATCGTGCCTGCCCTAGGCACGGCCGTGCCTGACCATTTCTTCATCGTTTTTCTTCGTTTCTCGTTCCGAATGCTCCCGAATGCCTACGAGGTCGATCCAAATGCTCTTTCTTCACCAGAATTTCGTCGTGAATCTCCCGGTGGCCTCCAAATCTTCCAAATCTTTCTCGAATGCCTTCAAATCCTTCCCGAATGCCTCTCAAGCGCCGATTGCCGGACTCTAACTTCTTCAATTCAACTCCAAATGCAGTGAAACTCGATCCAACGCCTGTTAAACACAACTTGAGCCAAAATTGAGACTTGCAACGCCTTGAAGCCAGGAAAATCATCAAAATCCGACCCGAACACGCATCCAATGCGTGTCTAAATACGGACTTATCAACCATATATATATATATATATATATATATATATATATATATATATATATATATATATATATATATATATATATATATATATATATATATATATGGGAGCAGGAGGATACGTGCATACCATGAGCAAGTCAAAAAGGTATAGAGCATATTATGTGATCAACCATTTAGTAATAATTCCACAAAGATATATATCAATACATATCAAGGGAAGTAATTTATTCACTTAAACTATGCAAGCATGCAACGGATCATATTTCAAATAATATGCAGGAGAATATTTGTTTAATAGGTATGCACAATCAACTAGCTAATCAATCAAAGATTCTTTCCATAAAATAATAAGCTATAATAATAAGTCATGCATGAAAATATATTTTTGCTTAAAATAATATTCTTGACAAAGTATAAGCACTCATATAAGGAAAGCACATATTAATTAAATCATACACCATGTAAATCAACCGTTCACACAGAATAGAATTAAGAATAATTTTGTCTTCCGTTCCGTATGGAACTGAGAGCGGTTCCGTCCGCCGTTCCACCTGCAGAGTTAGTCATTAATAAAACTACATACTCAACAGATTCTTTCCTTTGAGATCGGTCTTCTTAGATGGGCAAGATCAGGACTTGATGTACTATCTTTAATAGTTCGGATCTCCATATATATTTCGGTCCTCTTGCATGGAAATTATTCAAAAATATTTCCTTATAGGTATTAAAAGATATTCTTTTTATTTGATTGAAGGAAATCATTTTTCTTAAGGAAACATTCCTTGTGAGAGGATATGCACGAAAATCCTTTTTGAATTTTGAATAACAACAATTATTTTGGAAACTTGCTTTGTAGAAAGATCTCTTAATTAATGCCTTTGATTTAAATAACTTTCCTTTAAAGAAAAAATCCTTTCTTTGTATGATCATTGATTATTTTCTTGCTTAAAAGGTTCTCTTTAATTTAGCAAGATAGATCCGAAATTAAATGGAGAGAAGATATTTTAAGCAAGCCGGATTAATCAATCTTGGATTTACGGTGCAGTTCTCGGACCAGTTCTATGGCTTGTTCCAGAGCACGACTTAAACTTTTTTCCTGTAGTCACTTACAACCAAAAGTAACACTAGTCGTTTGTCATCAACAAAACAATACGTTCTAACAAATTCCCCCTTTTTGTTGATGACAAACACTTGGTGCCCTAAAGTTAGTTTCATAATGAACAAGCACAAAGTATCGAGCATAGAACACATAGGGCACACATTCTTCCCCCTTTTGTCAACAACAAAACAATAAATAGTTAAAAAAACCAATGATCAACGTGGTGGAGAGACCTGATGTGCCTTGAGATGGGACTCTTTAGGATTTTCCTGGAACTGGGCATAGGGGGCTAATACGCTGAATTTCTATATCACGAGGGGGTTTGGTGCATTAAACCCCTAGTTTCAGTCTTAGATCAGGGCAAGACCAGACCATAATAGATCAATTACATCTCATTCATTTAGCATGTTTTCTTTTGGACTGAAATTTGCCGGTCTGGTCTGGTCTGTCCTGATCTGGTTTGGTCTGGTCTGGTAAACGTCTGGTCTCTATGTATTTTATAACTACGGAAGTATTGTCTGGTCTGGTATGGTCTAGTTTGGTCTGGTCTGGTCTTGGACTGAAAACAGTCCAAAAGAAAACATCCTTAAATCGATCGTAATAGATCGAACTTCGAGAGTTGTAAAATACATATAGACCAGGCATCTACTACACTAACAAAGACCAGTTAAGATCAGACCAGATCAAACCGGATCAGATCAGAAAATTTCATTCCAGTTAAAAACATCATTAGTACGTATTATCTCTACTATTATTTGTTTAATAATTGTAACTATTTCATCCAACTTACATCCTCCCATCGTGTTGTCCGTTGCGTTGGGGGGCCCTCAGGGATGGGGTGTCATCCTTTTTTTTGTAACTGTTTCAATGTAATTCAATTTCCTCCTTTAAAAAAGATACACGGAATAGAAGTAAAATATAGGCCAAGTTCAAAACGAGTAATTAATTATGTAACACCCCGGCCCCGCAGGGTCCGAGGTAGTTATTTCGACCTATATTACTATACTCACAAACCACCACGAGCCTTTACCGCGCATTTTGTCCTCACTCATGCGCGCCCTGATAAACTTCTCAGGGGGGGTCACCCATCCCAAGACTACTCTCGTGCAAGCACGCTTAACTTTGAAGTTTTTGGGTGATGAGCTCCCTTAAAAGGAGATGCACCTCTGTTTGTATGAGTAGTACTATTAATCCTCTTAAATTAATCTCGGGTATTACAAATTATCTTAATCTTTACAAAATAAAAATTCTTTAGTTGTATTAAAAGAACAAAATTACATAAGTTTGCCAAATAGCTAGGATTGTAAGAGTCTTAGGGAGTGTTTACAATTGTTTCAACTTTAAAAAAGTGATTTTTTAAAGTGAGTTTGGAAAAAGTGATTACTAGTAAAAGTTGGTAGTGTTTGAGAAAAAAGTGATTCTGAAAAAGTAAAAGTTGGTAGTGTTTGGTAAAATAAGTACTTTTTGTGTAATAGAAAAAGTGAAAAGCAGTTTAAAGCACCCTTCCACCTGCTTCCAGCTTTTAGCTTTTAAGTGATTAATTTAAGCAGATGATGTCATTTGAAAACACTCTTTTTAGCCTTTTTAAAGCCAAAAGTTGAAAAGCACTTTTTTTAAGCAACCGCAAACACTGTTTTAAGGTTGGTTTGCTACTGCTTTTAAAAAAACACTTCTCAGCTTTTGGCTTTAAAAAAGCACTTATTTTTCCAAACACTACAACTTCTATTTTTCTCGGCTTCCGCGTCAACAGTGCTTTTACTTTTTGTATTACACAAAAAGCACTTATTTTACCAAACATTACCCACTTTTACTTTTCAAAATCACTTTTTTCTCAAACACTATCAACTTTTATTTAATCACTTCTCCTCATTTCATTAAAAAAAAGACTTTTTTAAAAGCAGAAGCTGTTGCAAACAAACCCTTATTCTTCTGGGAAACGAATAGTAACAGCCCTAGCCTATTTATGAAAAATTGTGAGGTTTTATCCCTATTACTCTATATATACTCCCTCCGTCACTTAAAATTTTGTCAACTTTCCTTTTCTGAATGTCCCATTAACTTTGCAACTTTCTCTTTTAAGTAAAAAATTTGTGGTTCCAATTAATTCTCTCTCCTCTTCACAAACTTCTACCCCACAGCTTTTACTTTATTAATCTCCGTGCTGGTCAAACATGACAAAGTTTTAAGGGACGGGGTAGTATGGTTTATATACTACTCGTATGTTATAAGGATAGAATAATCACCAGGATTTCGAGCCGCCTATTCTTGTTAATTACTTTTAAATATTTGTATTTTACTTTAACACAAAATGTGGAATCATCCAGCCAAGCACCCTCATACCCTGACAGAATAGAGAATGATGAGTAAATAACATTAGGATGTCAAATACTTTCTGAATGATGTGAGGTGGTTTAGAAGCTAGTTAGCCAGGTCACTACCAAAAAAAATCGCCATAGGGTCGGATTTTGGCTCGGATCACTTCATAAAAATCTCAGACTATCGTTGTTGGCACGGATTTGACACAGATGATGGATCTGTCACACCTGGCTCGTGCCAAACGAGTTGGCATGGCTATATCGTTCCGTGCCAAACCTTGGCACGGAAATAGGAACGGCTAGCTATTGTCGGGTCGGCCAAACCAAAACCCGTTTTGTTGGCTCGGATTTGTTCCGAGCCAAACCTTCATCAAATATCCACAATTTACCAGGAATGTTGGTACGGATACATCCGTGCCAAATGAGTGTTTTTAAAAAAAATGTACACCGTACATATGTACGGAATACCGTACATATGTACGGTGTACATTTTTCCCCCCTGCATTGTTAGCAACAAAACAACAATAAAAGCACACATCCATGATCCATATAGAACACATGCAATAGAACATCATAAACAGTCCACGTAAATAAAAGAGCAAATGTACAGAATATGAAATTATTACATTCCAAGCAGATAAACCACTGCCAAAACAGAAGTAGAAATGGCAAGTAAATTGCCAGAAGATGTCCAGGAGTAGTACAGAAATTGAAATTGTTTTCATCACACAAACATATCTTCCAGCCCGTTCATTTGGGCAGAGGTCGGGGTACGAAAATCCGAGAAATCAGGCAGCGGGACGGAAGGATTCACACTTCGCACTTGTTCCATGTACGCCGTAAACACAGAAGTCATGTTCGCCATCTGGGTTTGCCACTGCTTCTCCTGCTCCGCAAATCGGGCTTCCAGTTGTTCCTTGATGCGGGAATCAATTTCCTGTTGAGTCGGCCCCGATATCCGGCTGGAACATTCAACGTCCGACAGCGCCTCGGCTTCAGATCCTGTCCCAAACCGCGTGCCTTTGTACAGCGGCACCACCGCGCAAAACAGCTCAAAATCATCCTCTTCGTACGATTTCCCTTGAGACTCAGCCTGGGCTTTCATTTCATTGTATTTTTGCTACACAATCAGAAAACAGGGGGTTCAAATATACTTATACTATAATATAATAGTATGAAAACAAATTGATATATACCTTCGTTTCAACTACACGTGCCGGGGGTCACCAGATTTCGGGACATACACCTTGTCAAACACTTCAATCTTCAACGGGGGCCTATTCAACTCCTTTGTCTACGAATTTAAACAGTACACAGTTCACAGTTCATTATAGGTATAAAAAACTCTTAATTTCTTTTTAAAATTTATAACAGAAATCTAACCAGCCTTTCAACATGCGTAGTCACCGGTATCCTTCCACCGCGATACTGTGATTCTTTCCCTGCTTTGGAATTTCTGTTCTTCTTGCCAGCACGGCTTTTCTTCTTAAACGCATCAGTGGACCAATACTTTTGCAACAGCTTCCAATCTCCTTCACCAATCCAGTCCGGCTTTTTGTTGTCTCGCCTAGCTCTACCAATGTTTTTGCTCAGCCATTCAGAGGCCCGAGACTTGAACTTCTTCTTCATTTTGGTATTAAAGCAGGCATCCCACTCATACTTCCTCTGAAAACTCAAAAACAAGTTGATCAGCAATAACTCACAATCTGTCAAATAAAAACTAAGTGTTAGTACATTTAACTATCCTTTGCCCGGATAGTTGAAGATGGAAACCATTTGCTCATACAATGCTGGGTCAACATTATCATTTCTGACAGGCCTTTTTCGCTTAGTCGTGATATCTATTTCAAAATAGAAGGAAGAGAATGTGGAAACTTCTTCTGTGAGGTATGCTTGGCATATAGATGCTCCAACGTGTGCTTTATTTGTCACCTTCTTTTCAGCTCTCGCAAAAATCTAAAAATATTTACTACAATATTAAAAAATTATTTTATATTCATAACTACCTATATTCATAACTAAAATGTAAAAGTATTTACCTCTCAAAGCCGTACATCCACCTATACCAAGCCGGCCCTGCAGTCATTGCTTCAAATGGAAGATGGACAAGTAAATGCTCCATTCCATCGAAAAAGGATGGAGGAAAAATCTTTTCCAAATTACACAATATAGTGGGAACATTACGGTGAAGATCCTGAATTGCCTGTATGTCTAGCACTGGTGAGCATAGTAACTGAAATAATCGAGAAACATCACAAATACACGCCCACACATTATCCGGAAGATCTTCCTTCTATGCAATTGGAAGGAGGCGCTGCATCATCACATGAGCATCATGATTCTTCATATTCTTCATCGCCATATTCTCTAAGTCAACACATCTATAAAAGTTAGAAGTGTATCCATCGGGGAATCGTACCTGGATGAGCCACTCTAATATGCATTTCTTCTGCTCGTCTGTCAGCTGATAAACTGCTTTCTTCAATGGACCAACATAGTCAGGGCCCATAGCAATTTCAGGTCTATCATAAAACAAAGTTACATCTTTCCTTGATGAAAGCCCATCCTTAGTCTTTCCCTTGAAGTTCATAACCGTGTTAAAAATGTTATCAAAAACATTTTTCTCAATATGAATTACATCCAAATTATGTCTAATGAGAAGATCCTTCCAATATGGCAAATCCCAGAAAATGCTTTTCTTTGTCCACTTATGATATATGCGATATCCATCTGGATACTGAAGAGGCTCGTCTATGGCAGAAGGGATGTTTCGAACACGATCATAAATCTGATATCCTGTTAACCTCGGAGGCGGAGGATCATGGTCATTGCGACCCTTGATGAATGACTTCTTGTTCTTTCGATACGGATGATTAAGAGGGAGAAATTTCCTGTGACAATCAAAGTAGGGAGCTTTGCGGCTATTCTTTAGCCAAAATGCATTTGAATTTTCCATAAAAACAGGGCAGCCCATAAGCCCTGCAGTACTCCATCCAGATAGCATGCCGTATGCTGGAAAATCACTAATGGTCCACATAATCGCAGCTTTCATATTAAATATTTGATCCCTCGAAACATCATATGTAGGAACACCAACTTCCCACAATTGTTTCAGCTCTTCGATCAATGGCTGCAAATACACATCAATTCTTTTTTTTTGGATTAACAGGACCTGGACACATTAATGATAAAAACATAAAATGATTTTTCATACACATGTCCGGGGGGAAGTTATATGGTGTAATGATGATTGGCCAACATGAGAACTGCCCTCCAAATTGACCGTAAGGAGCAAAACCATCAGAACATAACCCAAGTCTGACGTTGCGTGGTTCAAAAGCAAATTGAGGATAACACCGGTCAAAATGCTTCCACGCTGCAGAATCTGATGGATGACACATTAACCCTTCCTCAGTGTCATGCTCTACATGCCACGTCATGTGTTTTGCGGTAGCGCTTGAGGCACATAATCTCTACAAACGTGGTGCTAAAGGAAGATATATCAACTTCGATGCTGCAGATCTTTTTCGGGCTTTTCGAGTCATACCTGATATGGGCTTATACCTATCCGCATTACAAAACTTACACCGGATAAGTGTTTCGTCATTCTTCCAAAACAACATACATCCTCTAGGGCATGTGTGGATTTTGATCATAGGGAGACCTAACTCAGAAACAAACTTTTTCATGTTGTAGTAACTATCGGGAAGACAATGATCACGAGGTAACATACTACCAACTGAGTCTAATATTTTGGACATGCAGCTTTCAGAGAGGTTATATTCTGACTTTATGTTAAGAAATTCAGAAACTGCCGATAATTGTGAATGATCATAATAGTCAGAATATAAAGGCCAGTCCGCACTTTTGGGCACTTCTTGAAATCTAGTGCCTAACACATCCACATCATAATACGATGAGCTTGGTCCTTCGTCACATTATTGTGTGCGTTGAAATCACTATCCGTGTGGATATTTGGAAACGTAGAAGGACCAGCCAAATCATAAAGCATTTTTTGCTCCCATACCATTTCTTCATAATTTCCCCAATTAGCCATCTCATCGGGAACATACCTCGACATTCCTACGTTTTGCGGCAACAGCTCTGGCTTAATTGGTTCTCCTTGAGCAGTCCAGTTGTAATAGTTTTCAACAAAACCATGCGTATATAAATGCCAACAAACCTCACCACCTTCAACAAATTTGTTATTTTTACACTCTGTACAAGGACATCTTATTTTACTTCCATCAGCATAGCGTGTTTGCCCTTGTGCGAATCTAATAAATTCGTTCACTCCATTTTCGAACACTTTTTTCAATCCTCTACCATTTTCCTTGTAGCGGTCATACATCCAACTTCTAGTTTGTCTATACATTGTGCCTGAATATTAAAAAATATCTTAATGAACTTTTTTTTACAGTATATCTTAACGAAATTAATTTATTAAATTTATAAGCTAATGTCTCACGTTTTAAAGCTGTTGTGGTTTATTCCCGAAGATCCTAAGCCCAACACAAGCCTTGGATATTGTAGGGATATTGGGTAGGGTTGAAATGTGTATAAAATATAAAATAGTGAGATAATATTCAACTCAAGAACTTACTTATATTCTGTAATTAAGCAATTACACTGAAACTACCCGAACGGTAGATGAATATGAGATTACAAGGATGGGAGATGTAAATCTATTGCTTAAGCTCTGAGTATTTAAATGCTAACCCTTTACAATGATCTAAACATGGATATTTATACTAAGATGGGGATGGGTAAGGTGGACACGTGGTCGAATCTGGTAGGCTATCACCTCTGCCATGTGAGCACTCATGCCCCCACTTGCAGCTGTCATGATCCAGCATTAAATGCGGCCTCCACTTGCTGACTGCCCGTTCGGGCAAGGTGTTCGGTGTGTGGGACCCCGCCATAGGTGATAATTTCTACCTGAAGTATCCCGAACGCCGATCGATAGTTGGGCCTTGATACCTTGGCATAATCGTTACCCAGAATGTTCCAAGTATAAGTTTTATCCCGAATGCCGTTCGGGAGTTCTTTGGGCTTGCTGCTTCTTCCCGGATTTGGGCCTAGGGATATTGGGCCTGGACCCAATATCCCAACACTAGTCCCCCACTTCCTATGTCTCGAACGGTAGTGAGCGCATAAGGAAGTAGAAGATTATTGCCCGAATGCTGTTCGGGTGAGTATCGGATGGCATTCCGCCGGTTCCCTAGGCATATTTTGACGGTTATTTGCAACTGCCGTTTCGCTTCTCCGATAAACGTCATGATTACTTGAGAAGGATTCTCTGTGCGACACGTGTCTCTGTCATTATTACTGGATACGTGTCTTTCTCTGGTTGGTTGTTGATTCGGCGTGACAGAGTATAAGTAGGCTCTCCTGGTTTTGATTCTGGGTTTCGAAATTTGATATCTCCGGCTTAGTACTCTGCCTTCTCTCTAGAGCTTCTTCCGCTGCTTCTGTTCAGGTATCCTTCGAACTCCCTTCTACCGTTTAGTTCCCTCGTTCGGTGAGAATGGCACCCCTTCGTTCATCTGAACCCTCTACTTCTGGCACTGCAATCCCAGAGGAAAACCCCAACGATGTGCTGCAAGTTGTCCCTATTCCGGCGGAAGTTAACGGTGATGATTCCTCTTCCTCCTCCGACGTTTACCCTGATGGCACCAAATCGGGGGATGAATTGGAAGTTATGAAAGCCGGTCCTCCAAGCGGCGTTCCCTGTCATAAGCTTGACCTAGCCCTGATTAGGCTTAGGCGCCAAAAGCTCACGGCCCAGAACCGGGCCCAAATCCAGATGTTACTTCCTGATTCGGTGAACTTCCGCCTCCAATCGGGCCTCCACCCAATGCGCCACTTCCCAGGGATGGTCGTGGTCCATTTTGATTCCCTTAAGGCTGGCCTTAGGTTCCCCCTTCACCCCTTCTTCGTTTCCCTCTTAAATTATTACAATATAGTGCCAGCCCAAATAATGCCGAACTCCTACCGGGCAATGGCTGGTTTTATTTGTCGTTGCGTGGAAGCTAAGGTGACCCCTTCCTTAGATCTGTTTCATTACTTTTTCTCGGTCATCCCGCAACAAGCCCAGGGTTATCTCGTCGCGAGTTCCCGATCAGGTCATATTTTGTTCTCCAAGGCTCCCTCCTCCATCAAGGAATGGAAAGATCGGTTCTTTTTTGTCTCTGTCCCAAATGGCCTAATCCCAAGAAAGTGGAATGCCTTTCCGCCAAAGTCCCCCGAACCGTTCATCTCTGAAGACCTTAGCCAGGATATCATTGCTGTGGAGGCGGGTGGTTGCTTTCAGATTATGCCATATCTGACTCCCGAACGGCTTATTAAAGCCGGGATAGGTACTGCCCGTATTCCTGGATTTCTTGACTGAAAACCAAGTACCATGGTCCGGGCGGTCCTTCCCGTGTGAGAAACAATTTTGTTTATCCATGTGCGAACCGCTCGGTACTAATTTTGCGCTTTGTTTGTTTTGCCAGCTCCTCAGCAAGGCGAATCAGAGTCCGAAGGAGATAACCCCGAACAACCGGCCATGGATGATAGCAGGCTATTCACTGTGGGATTTGATGATGAGCCACCAACTTCTCCTCTCAAGCAGCAGAGGAAGACAAAGAGGAAGAGGTTGAGGAAGGCCGATCAGGGGACATCCTCCCAATCCGCCCCCATCGTTCCCGAGCAGCCTGAACCTGTTCGGGATGTAGAACCTGTGCAGCAGGTTGCCCCTGATCAGCAAACTCATGCTGACACGCTGATGGATCAGCTTTTTTCTGACCAGCAGTCCCACCATTTCTCTGCTGAGGAGGTGGCTGCCCATCAGGCTGACTTGGCTAGTCAGTTCGAGCGGATCTCCCTCTATGATCCTGCTCATGAGATGTTGGAGCGGGGTGGCTGTCTGGCGAGCCAGATCTGGTCCACATCGGGATTCCTTAATGGCCACAATCTTCCCCCGATACCGGTGGAGGAGGCCGAGGAGTGTATTGCTCTGACTGTCCTGAAGGTAGTTCCTTATCTTGTGTTCATAATTTACTTTTCCCCTTTTCTCCGTTCAATAGCTTACCATGCGCTCATTTCTTACTTTCTGATCATTAGGCGGGGATATACAGCCTGAAACTCAGAGAGGCCAGGCAGGCTAACGAACAGGGCCTGCTGATGGCCAAGGAAACAGCTGAGCAGGCCGTGGAGGCCGAACGGCGAGCATTTGCCGAGGAGCGGAAGAGGCTGGAAGCTGAGGCCGGGGAGCTTCGTGTCAGGGTGGGCTCTCTCCAAGCCAAAATCGCGGCAGCTGAGGCCGCTCAGGTCAAGTTTTCTGAAGCTCCTCCTCAGATCCCGGACGGGCCGGCCGAAATGACAGTTGATCTTTCCGCCGTTCGGGATTCCTTCAAGACTTCGGAGGAGTTTCTGGCTCTGAAGGAGAAGTACGCCACCGAACAGCTCCCCGCTGTCTTCGGGAGGCATCTGGAAAAACTGGCCGGAGAAGAGCGCCAGAAGGAGGGGATCAGAGTGCTTGATCAGCACCCTATCACCAAGGAGTGGGCCGATAATCTTGCCCGGGGAGTCTACAGCTCAGGCTGTCAACACATGCTCCAGCCTCTCCTCCCCCTCCTAGAAAAACAGATGGGCCGTTCGGCGCAGCCCTCTGACTTCCCCTCTGACCTCCATCCGGGTCATCTGAACGCCCTGATGGCACAAATGAAAAAATGCCGGCGAGCCCTGGGGATGGAGGTCGTGCAGGTTGTTGATGAAGAAGCTGATGAAGACGATGATGAAGAGGGTGAGGATCATCCCGAACAAATAGATTAGATATCTTCATCTGTACCCCTTTTTCTTTAAATTAGTATTTTTTGTACTTTCCGGCCAGTAGAGCCGATGAATACACAACTTGTTTTGCAACTTCTGTCTTTGTAATTTCTTTTCCTGTACTCCATACTTGTTTTCTCACCCATCAATTTGCCTTCGTAATACATTTCCTGTTGCTTTCTTCCTGTTTCGACTCCATAGTTTATAGCGATCAGATTTGCCGGTTTGCGTCACCCCTTCGCTAAGTCCAGAATTTAGGATTTTAATATTGATCGACCTGTTTGTTCGATATCATTCATAATGAACCCGTTCAGTCTGCACACACATTTTTTTTTTGCCCTCCCCATCTGTTCGGGGTATAAACTCCTGTACTTTCCTCGTCGATTATGTCCGCAGGTCTCTTTTTTAACTAGTTGGTAATTGTGTTCAGCATTCGGGATGTAGTGTTACCTTCTTCGCTGCATCTGCCAGATTTTTCCATGTAAGCTAACCATACTGTTCGGGTACACCGATCATTCTTCATTACATTTTGGTGTATCCCGTTCGGGGAAACGCTTGTAGCCTTTTTCTTTTTCAATCGTAGAGGTTTGTGAACTTTGCTGACTTCAACCCGTTCGGGTGTTCTCTTATCCCAAAGGATGCTTTAACTTCTCCCAACCGTCTTGACACTTGTCAGTTATTCATTTGGATTCTTGGCGGTAGCATTTCCTTATATAAGGATGTAGCTACTTTGTTTCAGTTTTTTCTGCTGCTTCTGAATTCCTTCAAGCTTTCTCTCTCTAAAATCTTCTCCGTTATTTTATGTCTGCCTTTTCTGGTTCATCAGACTCCGAAGAGATGGCACCCACTTTGATTCGCCTTTCGAGGGGAAAAGCTCACCCCAAAGATCAAGGTACATCTACCCGATCGTCGGGTTCTAACGGGTCTTCTTCCTCACTCCATCCCGAACAGCCCCTCCCTGATGATGGGTGTCAGTCGGGAGATGACTTAGCCATCTATAATAAGGGCATGCCTGAACGGCCCCCTCGTTATAGTCTCAACTTTCATTGCATTAGGAAGCAACGTCAACGCCTTCCTGCGGATGCAGAACAGACACTCCGCCAATTACTACCTCCACCCCGTCAGTTCAATGCGGGGTTCATCAAACATCCCATGCGACACCGTCCGGGATGTGTGTTGGTGCATATGGACGCACTGATTGCTGGTCTGCGGTTCCCTCTGCACCCGTTCGTTGTGGAGTTCCTCCGCCGGGTGTCAGTACTGCCGGCACAGTTCGTGCCTAGCACCTACAGGATCCTGAATGGGTTCATTGTCTGGTGCCATGAGTTGGGGATTGCCCCTAGCGCCGATCTCTTTTTGCACAGCTATGGCGTTCAGCCCTATTGGACCACCGGGTACCTGCGGCTTGTAGCCCGTCCTGGCCGTTCGCTCTTCACCGATAACCCCACCCCTCCGGAAAAATGGGAGGAAAGATTTGTGTTCGTACACGTGGGGTCGCCGCTTCCTTTTCCTGATCGGTGGAACACCTACCCCGTTCAGGATGCCTCCCCCAGGGTGGATGCAGCTATTCTCTGCCAGTACGAAAGGCTCCGTCTGGCCGGTTCCAAGAACCTGCGGTCTTTCTTGACTCCCGCTAAGATGCTAGCTGCTGGCATCGGTATGATTCTTCCATTACTTTGTTCGTTCGGTATATTTTTCAATATCTTGTTCATTTTTCTTTGTTCTTTCCTGTAGGTGTGATTCCCCCCGTTTCCATAAAGCGTCCTGCTCCTACTCCTTCCTCCACCGCCATAGTCAGCAAGGGAAAGGAGAAGGCTATTCAGTCAGGTTCTTTCGCTGGCCGGGAATCTGGGCCAGTAAACAAGCGGCCGAGAATCGAAAGCAGCGGCGCCTTGGTCCCGATCGATCAGGTCATTGATCTGACGGATCCTTCTGTGGAAAGGATGCCCATGGTCCCCTCCCCTTCAAGGAAGCTGGGCAACAGGGGAGGTGTTGCTTCAGATAGTCTCCTGATCCCCGATCGGTTGACGGTGGAATTTTCCGCCATGGGCCCCCGAGCCGAATGCCGGACGCTGTTCGGGCAGACTGCCTCCTCCGTTTGGTGCAGTACTTCTCTGAAGGCTGGTGAAGGTTTTACCAACCTGACTCACTGGTCTGACCTGGTTGAAGCAGGCCACACTGAGTCCCTTAAGGTATGCCCTTGACTGTTCAGTTCACTCTTCTTATAACATTTTTTGGATTTGTTCTTACTGCTGTATCTTTTTCCATAGGCCGGTACATACTATCACCGGGCCTTCCTAGCAGCTGAACGGGAGATGACCCTCCTTCATCAGGAGCTGGATGAGAGCCAAACCCTTTTGGCTGCTGCTAGGAAAATGGCTGCAGATCTCCAAGATCGAGCCAACAAGGGTGACAAGGCCAGGGACGAGCTGGCCGAACTGGAGCAGAGACTCCAACGACGCGATCGGGAAATCCGCGATCTGCGTGCCAAGGTGAAAGCCGCCGAGGCTGCTGGCCTTAAGATTGAGAAGGCCAAGGGGGAGAATCCCCCTGCCCCCTATACTGCCGATGTTTCCAAGATCACCAAGAAGGCGGTGATTGACTTCCAAAGGGGGAAAGGTCTGAACCTCGCCCTAGAGGAGACTGCTCGAGAGTTCCTCGGCAAACATCTTGGGGAATTTTTGAAGAAGTCTGAGGATCCCCTTCATGATGGCCTTAAGCTTCTTGATGAGACCCCGTCCGGGACAGCCTTTGCCAACGCTCTAGCAAGGGACACTCTTGTTAAGTGCCAGGATATGCTGGTCGACCGGAATCTGGAGGTGATCAAGGAATCTTTCGATGAACCCTTCGACCCCAAGGAGGAAGGTTTTGATCCTTTATTCTGCCGTGCTTATCAACGGGTGATGGAGAAGAGGCAAAAGGCTAAAGATTCAGCCAACCCCCCAAACTCCAACTCCGATGCTGTGCCGAATAAGGATCCTCCGTAGCTTAGCTCTCTTTATTGTAATCCCCTTTTCTTTTTCTCATGTATGATTCCCGGCCAGTAGTGCCGAAGAATAAAGATTGATCTGTTTCCGAATGACTGGCTTCCCGAATGACTGGCTTCCCGAACACTTCTCTTGCCGAATAAAGATTTTTTTCACTACAAGTCAGCATCATGATTGAGATGTAAGCTGTTCGGCCCGTCCCTAACACCAAAGTTGAGGTGCAAGCTGTTCGATTGATTTCCGTCGGTTGTTCTTTGTTTCCTGAATGCGCAAGACATAATGTTTACCGCCTGCTATGCCCCCAAGCACCATGTTTCAGATGCATGCCGTCCGGTTTATTACCGTCGACTGGTTGTTCCCTGAACGCGCAAGTCATCAATGTTAAATGCTTGCTGCGCCCCCGAGCACCATGTTTCAGATGCATGCCGTCCGGTTTATTACCGTCGACTGGTTGTTCCCTGAACGCGCAAGGCCCAAGGCTATAGTAACCTGTTCGGGTTATCATCCGCGTTTTTCCTTATCCGCAAGGCAATCACCTCTTGCTGCAAGACAGTTTCACAATTCGTGTAGTGTCTGCCATCTTCCAAGCCCATAATTCCGATGCATACCGTCGGTTTTACCGTCCGGGGTCATCCATATCATGAGGTTTGAGATGTCCATTCTGGACCATTGAGGATAAGGCTCCCAATTCGGGTCTCCCCCTTATTCTCTGCCAAAATGGAGACTCGCCTCCAGGTTACAGCTCGGGTTCCCCCACAATAAATCACTATAGCCAAGGCAAAATTTTAAGACCAGAGTCCCGATCCCCTGCTCGGTCACCCTACATTTTCGGATGTCCGCCCAGTTCGTCCTACTCAAGATCTTTTACACCATCCCCTGCATTTTTTCTTTTTTTTTTTGAGATGATGGCTCCCCATGGATCGAGATGAATGACCTCTATCGATCAAGGTGAGACTTCTGGCTGAGTTTGTGGTGATGCCGTTCGGCTTGTTGATGCCGTTCGGCTTGTAATATTTCTCTTAATCCTGGCCTCTTTGGAAGCATTGTTCTCCTCTTTTTTTTCTTCTTTTTTTTCCAGAGGTGGCAACCGCCGTTTTTATTGATAAAATTTCCGCAAGTGTGTAGCGTTCCATATTCCTGCCGAACAGCCTTCGGTATCCTGTAGGGAAAAGGTCCCCATCCGGTATTTTTTCCAGACCCGGTATGGTCCCTCCCAATTCTTTGACATCTTCCCGCTCTCTAGCGGTTTGCTTTTCTCTCTATTCCTTAGGACAAGGTCTCCAACTTGGATCGAACGGATTTTAGCCTGTTTATCCACATACCTCTTAGTCGCCCGGTGATATTCTTCCATTCGTAAAGCTGAGAGATCCCTTCTTTCCTCTATGAAATGGAGTTCAGCACGCAGATTGTCCTCATTCTGCTCAGGATCATAGTGGATGGTTCTATGAGTGGGCACCAAGACCTCGGTTGGGACCTTAGCCTGAAATCCGTAAGCGAGGGCGAACGGTGTCTCCCCGGTTGCTGTTCGGGGCGTTGTCCTGTATGTCCACAAGACGTAATTTAACTGTTCGGGCCAGGTTGACGCATAATCCTCGAGTTTCTTTTTTATGCCATCCATGATGGTTCTGTTCATGTTCTCCACCTGCCCATTCGCCTGCGGATATGCTACAGAAGCTCTTGAATGCTTAATTCCCCACTTGGTGAGGAATTCTTCGAAGTTTTTGCTCACGAACTGTCGCCCATTATCCGTGATGACCTGTTCGGGGAGCCCGAACCTGCATATAATATTTTGCCAAACAAAGCGTTGACATTGAAAATCCGTGATACTGGCCAGGGGTTCGGCTTCCACCCATTTGGTGAAGTAATCAATCCCTACTATGATGTACTTCCTTCCTCCGGTCGCGTTAGGTAGGGGCCCCAGCAAGTCGATCCCCCATCTAGCGAATGGTAATGATATTGTCATTGGAGTGTAAAAGGTCGCAGGCCGCCCAGGTACTGGTGCGTAGAGCTGACATATTTTGCACTTCCTTGTGTGCCCAAAACAGTCCTGCTGAATAGTTGGCCAATAGTAACCCTGCAGGATGATTTTCCTAGCCAGGGTTTTTGGCCCCTGATGGCTGGAGCAGATACCTTCGTGAATTTCTTCCATCACAGCGGCTGCCTGATCGGGGGGAAGGCATTTTAAATATGGACCCCCGAACGTCTTTTTGTATAGTTGTCCGTCAATCAGTTCGAACATTGGGGCCCTTCGCTGTATACAAGTGAGGTTGTATACGTCATTTTTATCGTTCGGCAAGGTCCCGTCCTTTAGGTATTTCGTCAAGTCAGTGACCCAGCTTGGGGCGGCATAGGATACGGCATCTACCCGCAGGATCATTGTTGCCGGTGTAGTCAGTACTTCTCTTTGTGCGAACCTCTGGATGTGTGCAGGGATGCTCGGGGCATGATCATCTCGAACGGCATATTCTAGCTTGGATAGGATATCCGCCTCGCTGTTTTCGATCCTGGGAATCTGGTCAAGTACTACTTGTTCGAATCTGCCGATTTCTTCCTCGACCAGTTCCTTGTAGGCTTTTAGCCGTTCTTCCCTGACTTCGGCTGATCCATTGATCTGGCTCACCACCAGCTGACTATCCGAACGAACTTTTAATCTGCCGGCACCCAGAGCCTTGGCATATTTTAACCCGGCGATAAGGGCCTCATATTCAGCCTCATTATTGGTTACCTTGAATTCAAACTGTACGGAATAGTATGCTTTGAAACCTTCGGGGCATGTTATCACAGCACCCCCACCACAGCCTTTGTTACTGGACGCCCCATCCACATACATTTCCCACCAATGGTCCTGCACTTCTCCTCCCGTTCCTTCTTCAGTTGATCTGGCAGTGCATTCGGCAATGAAGTCAGCCAAAGCCTGTCCCTTGATCGTGGGGCGGGGCTTGAAGTCTATTTCATACTGCCCGATCAGGAGGGACCACTTGGTGATACGCCCACTTGCCATAGGATTTCTTAGTATGGTGGCCAGGGGCTGGGTAGTGTAGATGGTGATTGGGTGTGCCTGGAAATAGGGTGCCAGTCGCTTGATGGTAGCAATCAATGCTAAAATGGTTTTTTCCATTAAGGTGTACCTGGTTTCTGGCCCGTTCAGGGCTTTGCTCACAAAGTAAATAGGGCGTTGAACACCCTCATCTTCCTTCAATAAAACAGAGCTGACCGCCAGATCAGCCACAGCCAGATACATATAGAGATGTTCCCCCGGGTCTGCTTTAGTTAAGACCAGGGGGGAAGATAGGTACAATTTGAACTCTTCAAAAGCTGCCTGACATTCTGCTGTCCATTCGAACGGGTTGGCTTTCTTCATTATTTGGAAGAATGGAATGGCACGATCGGCTAGCTTAGCCATAAATCGGCTCAACGCCGCTAATCTTCCGGTCAGCTTCTGAACTTCTTTCAAGTTCCGCGGTGCCTCCATGTCCATGATTGCCTTTACCTTCTCAGGATTAGGCTCAATTCCCCGCTCGCTCATCATATATCCCAAAAATTTTCCCCCCTTGACCGCGAAGGCGCACTTTTTTGGATTCAGTCTCATGTTGGCCTTCTGCATGATCCCGAAGACCCTTTCCATGTCCCGGACATGATCCTCCTTATTCCTGCTCTTGATTAGGATGTCATCTACATATGCTTCCATGGTTACTCCCAGTACCTCTTTGAAGAGCATGCCGATCATTCTTTGAAAAGTGGCCATGGCATTCTTCAACCCGAATGGCATGACGATATAGCAGAACACGCCGTCCGAGGTGACGAACGCAGTCTTTTCTGCATCATCTGGGTGCATGAAGACTTGGTGATAACCCCGGAAGGCATCCATAAAGCTCAGCAGTTCACATCCTGCTGTTTCGTCCACCAGCAGGTCTATTCGTGGGACAGGATAGGGGTCCATGGGGCAGGCTTTGTTCACATCGGAGTAGTCCACACACATTCTCCAAGTAGATCCTTTTGGAGCAAGGACCACATTAGCCAACCATTCGACATGGATGACTGGTCTAATGTGCCTGATTCTCAGTAAGGTGGCTACCTCCTGCTTTGTGAATTCCCGCCGTTCGGCCGCCTGATATCTTTTCTTTTGTTGGACTGGCCTGGCATCAGGCCGAACGGCCAACTTGTGGCAGATGAGGGCCGGATCAATTCCCGGCATGTCTTCGGGTCCTCGGGCAAATAGGACCTGGAATCTCTTCAGGACAGCGATCACCCCCTCCCTGATTTCCCCTTCAAGGTCCACCCCGATCGCAATCTTACGATCGGGAGGGGAATCAAGCTCGATGTATTCTAGGAGGGTGGCTGGCTCGGGGCGTCCCTCGAACTCCGTACGCCGGGTCTGCACCTCAATGTTGTTTACCCCGCTGTCCCCGGGTGGTCATTTGTTTCAAAGCCTCCCGGTAGCACGTTCGGGCTATGGCAGGATCTGTTCGGGCCACTCCTACACCAGTGTCAGTTGGGAATTTGATGCATGAGTGTCGAACAGAGGCAATTGCCTCCAAATCTTCTAGCCCCGGACGGCCCAATATGGCGTTGTGGGCACATGCAATATCCACCACCACAAACGTCATCCGGACTGCCGCTCGGTGAATTTCATCACCAATTTCCACCAGAAGCTGGATGGTGCCCTCAACCTCTATTACATTGCCGGTGAAGCTAGCCAGCGGCGTCTTCAGCTTGGTCAGCTGGTCCTTCTTCAGCTTCATCTTCTCCAACGTGCGTAAATACAGCACGTTCACACTACTTCCCGTGTCCACCAGAACTCGGTGGATCAAGGCGTTGTCTATACACATACTCACCACTAGCTCGTCCCTGTGCGGACTTGGTGAGTTGGGTAAATCAGCCACCCCGAACGTAATTGGCTCCAAGCGGCCCTTCTTTGTGGGAGGTGCAGCTACAGTGGCGACATAGAGGCTGCGCTCAAATTTCTTACGTTCGGCGGCCGTATCCCCGGTCTCTCCTCCACCAAAGATGACTTTCACCTCCAATCGTGGCTTTTTTCCCGGATTCCCAGACCCCTCAGCCTCCTCTATAGGGGGAAGGTATGAATCATTACTGGGTTCTGCATCCCGCTGGACATCCCGCTTCCAGCTATTGGATCGGGGAGGGCGCTGGTTGGGGGAAGGGCTGTTCAGGTTGGTGCTGACATACTTCCTCAGGTAGCCCTTTTGGATCAGGTCCTCAATTGCCACATGTAGGGCGTGACAATCCTTTGTGAAGTGTCCATTCCGTCGGTGGTATCTACAATAGGCATTCGGGGTAGGTCCCATCACGGGCCTTGTGTCAGTAGGGGGAGGAATAGCATTGTGTTCCAAATGAAAAACACCGGCTATAGACATGACCAGGGGGTGAAGCGCGCAGTCTTTCGATGAGGTGCTGTCGCTGCCGGTGCGGGTCCCAGACGTTCTGCCAGCCTTGAAGTGGGAGGTTGCGGGGCCGTTCGGTCCGTTATCCTGATCTCCTCTTCCAGGGCCGCATGGTTCCTGGCCCTTTCCAGGATGTCTGGGTAGCTGGTCCCCGGATTTCTCTTCAGCTCCCTGTATAAATCTCCCGTCTGAAGGGCATCGGTGAAAAGAAGGATGGCAGTCTCATCTGTCATGCCGGTCACCTTCAGGGTTTCGGTCCTCCACCTGGTGAGGAAACCGGCGATTGATTCTTTAGGCCCTTGCCTCACACTGGTCAGATACCCGAAATGTAATTTCGGGGTTGTGCTGGAGGCGAACTGAGCTAAGAATAAGGTGGATAGCTCCGCAAAGCTCCCGATCGACCCGGATTGTAATGTTCCGAACCATTCCTGGGCTGGTCCCCGAAGGGTGCTGAAGAACAGCCTGCATATCGCCGCGTCGGTGGCCCCTAATAGCATGAGGCCACCCTGGTAACTCCTCAGGTGTACCCTGGTAACTCCTCAGGTAACCCCATCGTATGTTAAGCATGCCGAGGGACGGCAGTCCCTTAGAATCTCGGCGTTCATGATCTCCCTGGTAAAGGGGGAAGTAATCCCAACCCGTGCTGACGGGGTTTGTTGGGGCGTCCGATTGACCTGCTCTCTGAGCTCCGTCATCTGTCTTCTCATTTCGGCCATTTCGTCGTCTTGGGCCGTTCGGGGAGTATGTGGTATCCTAGCATCCACATATTCCAGTATTCTGTTTTGGGGAGGGGCAGCTGTGTTAGCTCTCCTCCGGATGAAGCGTTCCCCATCCCTCTGGATATACTGGAAGTGTTGTCCAACGGGGTCTACCACGGGGGTAGGATCCCTATATCCGTTTCGAGGTGCGGACGGGGTTAGGCTGGCTGGGGCTGGCTGTGCATGCCCGTAAGGGTGGGTCCTCCTGCGGTTTCCTCGATGCTCCTGGGAATGTGCTGAGGCCGTGGTGGTCTCAGTGTCTTCTCTTTCGTCAAAGGATGTCATAGGATGAATGGGGGATAGGGGCTCATGTGTCTCGTCGGTGTATCCCTGTTCCTGTTCATCCGCCATGCATTGCATGGCCTCTGCCATCTCCCTCATCAACTGAGGGTTCATCCTTACGTCCCGAGGGATGATTTGCTCGAACTCCCGGGTGGCACTGCCACTGGCTTGTCCTTGCATGGACCACCCTTCAGAGGATCTATTGCCTCCTCGGCCTCTGGATGTAGAACTCGGTGTAGCGGTAGTAAGCCTAGCCATTTCAAGAAAAATGGTGCTTAGATCAGCGGTTTTCCCTGGACTTTTAGTTTCGTTTCCCACAGACGGCGCCAATGTTGTGGTTTATTCCCGAAGATCCTAAGCCCAACACAAGCCTTGGATATTGTAGGGATATTGGGTAGGGTTGAAATGTGTATAAAATATAAAATAGTGAGATAATATTCAACTCAAGAACTTACTTATATTCTGTAATTAAGCAATTACACTGAAACTACCCGAACGGTAGATGAATATGAGATTACAAGGATGGGAGATGTAAATCTATTGCTTAAGCTCTGAGTATTAAAATGCTAACCCTTTACAATGATCTAAACATGGATATTTATACTAAGATGGGGATGGGTAAGGTGGACACGTGGTCGAATCTGGTAGGCTATCACCTCTGCCATGTGAGCACTCATGCCCCCACTTGCAGCTGTCATGATCCAGCATTAAATGCGGCCTCCACTTGCTGACTGCCCGTTCGGGCAAGGTGTTCGGTGTGTGGGACCCCGCCATAGGTGATAATTTCTACCTGAAGTATCCCGAACGCCGATCGATATTTGGGTCTTGATACCTTGGCATAATCGTTACCCAGAATGTTCCAAGTATAAGTTTTATCCCGAATGCCGTTCGGGAGTTCTTTGGGCTTGCTGCTTCTTCCCGGATTTGGGCCTAGGGATATTGGGCCTGGACCCAATATCCCAACAAAAGCTAACACTTGAATTCAATCAAAATAATTAAGACAAATTAAATAATACTGATAACAACTCGTAATATGGATATGATCAAATTAATTTAAAAGCACAATGGTCGAAATTTACATACCTTAAATACAACGATGATACCAAGTAATATAAAGTAAGAAATCCAAATAGAAAACCTCCAGATATCAAGTAATATAACTTCCAACTTCTATCCAGAATTCATCATACACAAAGATCGAAGACATCATTTTCTGAGATGTAGTTTGCTTCACATCCCAACTTGGTATATTTGTAGATTTAGTAGGCACAGAAATTGGGACGGAAATTCCCCAGCCAAAATGTGCAGAACGGTCCTCATTGTCTCGGATTTTGGCATGAAACTAAGTTTCTATGAAATCTGGTCAAGGTGACGGTTTTTGGGACGGCCAAATTCCGGTCAAACTAACGGTTACATTTTGGCACTACGTTTGAGTCGGATATCAGCCAGCCAACGTAACGGCTAGATTTGGGCACGGAAATAGAGACGAACATTAGAACAGCTAAATATGATGCGGGGTTGTCACGGGGTTTGGCACGGAAAAAGTTGGCACGGATATATACCGGGCCGCAAATTTAAAAAAAAAACGTCTGTCCTTGAGACGGATACTCTTCCCTGCCATATTGTCGCGGCATTTGGCACGGATATTAACACAGGCCAACTACGTGACAGTTTTTTCGGTCTTGTCACGGATGTGGGGTCGAAAAGTCCGAGCCAAACATATTGGCACGGATAATTCCGTGCCATTGTAGTAATAAATCGACTTTTTCAGCTTTCTGTCCCCAAATCCACGCCAAAATTGTCTAGGATTTTTTCCGTGCCTAAATCCGTATCTATAACGAGTTTTTTTGGTAGTGGGTGACACAAAATGTTTACACCTTTTTTGACAAAATTTGAGTTGTCTGTGACAGACAACTTGTCTGCTGGGGACAGACAAGTGTACAAAAAAGGTGTACACATTTTGTGTACACCACACATTTTTCCCAAGTTCAAACAAATAGAAAAATAAGATTGACTTCATAATTGAAATGCTCGAGAAAAAATATTGATACATTGTACTCCGTAGTTTAAGAAATTAAATGACAAATCAAAGGAAATTTGATAATATTAAAAAGCTGAAATTATATCAAATTATTCAAAGATACATAGTCTAAAAGGTGCTTATTCACCAATACTTTTCATACTCCGTATAACTTACGGAGTATGTTTTATTTGAGTGCCGTATGAATCTTCTCAGCACGGGCGGATACACGTAGGCCTGGGATCGGTTCGGTTCTTTTTAAAATTCGATGGAACCGTAATAAAAATTGTAGGCGTCAAATTCGGTTCGGTTCTAGTTAAAAATGTAGTTGTTAAATTCGGTTCGATTCTAGTTAAATTCGGTTCAGTTCTTATCTTTTTCGGTTCCTTGTAAAAATTTATTATCCTCCGAAAATAAACACATTTTACCTACAGACGGCTACAGTTACATGAAAAAATCAAATTTCAAAACATGAAATTATGACCTTTACATTATACCTACATGATATTCCAATGTTCAAATATCACAAAAATATCCAAGTGCAAACATTAAATTTAAACATAACACAAACATAAAGGTTTAAAATAGACATCAACTTTGAAGCAAAAAGATTTAATAGCTCCAATGTACACATCTAATAGGGAATTCCACATGAAGTGTAGATAATTCCACCAAATATCAGCTTAAAATTCAATCGGGAATTGAGTTAAATAAAATATTGCAAAACATTGCATTTTATATGTATTTAGCGAAGTGTTTTTCAATAATTTATTTAATTGACTTACCGATTTAATTTTATGCTCAAATTTGGTGGACATAATCTATATTTAATGAAAAACAAGCTCACAAAATTTCATCAAAAAATATTACTCAAAAGCACCTCAAATGAAGATTACTCAAGCAATGTATACGAAGTTCAGTTCCTGCCTAGGAACTGGAACCGAACCGGAATCGAACCTAACAAATACTATAGGAACCGAACCGAAAAAGATGAAGTCCAAAATTATAGGAACCGAACCGGAAAATTCAAGTTCCAGACCTAGATACACATAGTAATTGGGGGTGCAGCTGCCCCCAATAAAGAACCAATTTTTCCTTAGTGTCCATTAGAAAAATTAACAAGACCTGAAATTTTCCCCAATTAAAAAAGAAAATTGCCCCCTATAAGTAATTAAGCGATCCAATTTAAACATCGATCTTGCGTGAAAACTCCATGCGGATGAAGAAACTGCCGCACCAACAACCCCAGGATGACCTAGCCGTCCACTTATTCTTAGTTCTAGGTTTCTAAATGAATGTACTATCCTTTAAGCAATCATTATTTTAAAGCATTCTTACTTTATTACTTCCTATTAGTTTATCAATTCATTATCAACCACATTAACCCAATTTTCTTAATAACTGCACCATCTTTTAATATCCCAATTTTAATGGGACGGATGTAGTAGTTTTTTACTTAAGTTGAAGTTGGGAGTCACTTTTCTGGTTGAATTGGCTAAAATTAGTGTAAATGATCTGTTGAGTTTAATCCAACATGATATAATAAATATATATAAGAACCCGTTTGGTAGCACCAAAATCGATTGTTTTGGCTGACTCTTCTGAAATTTATGAAGTTCTGGCTGAAGTGACTTTATTGGCTGATTCTGCTGATTTAAGAAAAAATTATTTTTAAAATATAGTTTATTAAAAAAATAAAGAAAAAATTATATGTAAAATAGCTAAAATAGTCATCTACAGTAACTTCAGCCAATACAGCCTGAAAAGTAACTTCAACCTTACTTTTTCTGCTTATTACACAATTCAGCGCGCGCAAGAAAAAATTGCGTGTTTGGTTAAAAAGTTGGTTGATAAGCCTGATAAGCCGAAAAACAGTGCTGCCAAACGGCCTCTAAATTTGTATGAACTCGATCTCTGTTTTTACGTGGAAACTCAAAAGTGAGAAAACTATGGAACTTTTTAGGCTAATGTCCAAATCCTCTCATTCTCATTAGACTCTCCTCACTATTACAATGCATAAATACAAGCTCCCATTAATGGAGTTCTAAGCTATCTAGAGAGAAGGTCGGAGAGCAGTGGAGAAGAAGAGACCAACCCCCAAAATAGGAGGGAAACTAATGTGAGTTTTTTTCACACTAATAAAAATGTAGTAGCTTAGTAAAGGGTTTAAATACGAATATCGTCTCCACAGGGACGGAAAAAGGGAATTAAGAATTAAATAAATTCAACGATTAAAACTAAATAGCAATTGTGCGAGATTTGATTGGTTGGAAAATTAAAATGCGACTAAACAATTAAAAATAAGGGGTTCTTGACTTCTTTCTAGTTAATGACGGAAGGGAATATGGATTGATTCCGAGGTAATCAGACTTCTGGCTGATCAAAGCTTAATCACATGAAAATTATTTAATTGAGCAACGCTGATCAATACTAAGTTCTATCCGCTCTCGACAGGTAGCTAAATTTTTGCCAAAACTAGCGAGCGTACGACCCCTTAATCGTTACTAATCTCTTAGTGAACGATTAAGTGTGTGTGAAAGTGTCATAGAATAAACTAGATCTCTCTTAGTTTATTCTACATGCAATGCAATTATAATCCTAGTGGTCATTTTAGGTTACAAGAGATATCAATTAAATCATTTATACACAAATTAAGTAAAGATTCATTCAATTAATCCATCAAGAAACTAGTCATAGATCATCGTGTCCGTGATGTATTTGTTGTGATTCTCTATGTCCATTCTATGTGCTACATACGGGCTCTCTAACATATATACATATCGTGCATAGATTGACAGATACTAGTTCATGTGTATCATATAATAGTTTAAATTATATGAAATCTTTATGTGTTGGATATTAGTTATTAATTGTTTTGCGTTAGACATTGCTTTTTGTGATTGAGATACTTCTTTTGGTGCTTTATATACCAACTGCGTGTGATACATTACTTTTCATATGCATTACATATTGGTTTCTGTGTGTTAGTTACATGGTCTAGTGTGTGATAGGTGGAGATGCTTGTTGTGGTTTATTGTATACATATTATACTTTTTAAAAATATATATATGCAATATTGGTGTCATATGAAAAATAATAAAAATCATTAAATTTGATAATTTTTTATAAAATTGGATTATAATTTAAAAGGATAAATCAATTTTAAACTAAAAACATTTTATATGATTTGAGTTTTTTTTTGGAAAGTGGCAGCCTCCCACCCATTACAACATTAATTGATTTTTTAAACATTACTCTAATATCCTTTAGTAGTTGCACGCGCCTATTTCACTTTGTACGAGACATATTACTAGGTGATGGCCTGGTTTCCATCTTTGTATTGTGAACCAATCACTTAATGGCCAGTCATTTAATGAGATGGTGGGTTAGGAAAATTGTTCTCATTTCTCATAATAAGAGATGTTCCCATTAAAATCACTCCCTATATACACACATGCACCTTAAGGTCTGGAAGTAGGGTTTCGGTTAAAATGATTGTTGTTGCACGAAATGATATAAATGTAAAATAATGTACATTTTGGTTCATGATTGCGCGTATTTATTTTTAGATAGGCTAGGCAACGTAACGGTCACGATGGCCAAAAACTCATTTTAATTAAAGAAAAATGACAACTGCACATTCTAATTTCAAATGATTTACAATTAGCAAACTGACGTGACACGCATGAGATTCATTCTAATTTCTCTGTCACATGGTCATTGTTTGATCTTACAACATAGTGTAATTTGGGACAATAAAAGAGTACAACCTAAGGTAATAAGGGGGAGATTGGGAATATATACTACGGCATATATGCAGTTGTTTTGGGGTACAGGGGCGGAGGCAGCGCACTGGACCGGATTGGATCGATATAAAGAATATTTTTGAAAAAAATTACACAGAATTTTTTACACCAAATATACAGACAATTTTTAAATTTGGGCTGAGCCAGGTCTAGGGTTGGCCACCCCTAGCTACGGCCGTGTTGCGGTATATACGGCACATATATGTTTCTAGCTAGATGGAGTTGTGATCATAACACCAGACATGGCCTTACATAGTGAATAACGCAATTAAGTTTGTGTCCAATGCAATTGTTATTATTCATGCATGCAGAATTAATGAGTTCAAATTTTCAAATGCTTACATAAAAGGGTATATATGACAGCTTTAATTTATTATTATTATTATTATTATTATTATTATTATTATTATTATTATTATTATTATTATTATTATTATTATTATTATTATTATTATTATTATTATTATTATTATTATTATTATTATTATTATTATTATTATTATTATTATTATTATTATTATTATTATTATTATTATACTATTGTGCCCTATCATTATTTTTTATTTATGATTTTATCAAACCATTGATATGATTATCCTTGATCAATTATCTGATGTTGTCCGGTTAACATATATGTATGGGCATGCAGCGTCCATTTAGTAGTGACATGTGTTTTCCTATGGAAAGGACAAGAATTCAAAGTCAACAGCAGTAACGTGTGTGTGGCCGCGAGACCTCTCTTTTTACCCATTGGAGTATTTATTTGCTATGTTCCATTGATTGTTGACCTCTTCGTTCACTACTGCAACTGCAAGTATGCCGAAGACGACGATACAAACACACAGGAAGGCATAGAATTATATTAACCTAAATATGTATCCACTCAATGGTTACTAGATCTTAAATACAATATATATAATATAATGTACAATGTGTAACCCTGGCCTTCGTCAAATTACAATTAAATTTTTGTTACCACTCTGGCTCTCTATATATGCACTTAATTGATATTTCCCTTTTTTAGTGAATGAAAATTTTGTGATTTAAAAGTGTCTAAGAAGATAAAATTACCAGGACCGATCTATGTAGAGGCTAGGGTGGGCTCCTGCCCAGTGCAATTTTTTTTATTAATAT
The DNA here is from genome assembly GCA_945859915.1 of Cuscuta epithymum. Lineage (NCBI taxonomy): Eukaryota > Viridiplantae > Streptophyta > Magnoliopsida > Solanales > Convolvulaceae > Cuscuta > Cuscuta epithymum. Next base: position 348,159 of record CAMAPF010000094.1, on the reverse strand, counting down.
AGGTAAAGGTTCAATGTTCAGTCCACCTCAAAATTAGTGTTCACGCCAACCCAAGTCTACTACCTTTGTAATTCTATTTGATTAACAAATTAAATTTTTCAGAAGATTGATAATAATTAGAAGTAATTGGAATTCAACGTACCCTTCTCATTGAATAGCCTCGTGTATAAATATACACCTAAGAGGAGCGTATGTGTACAAGATAGAATTTGCAAACTAACTAAAAGTCTATCACTATACATTCAGATGGTTAAGCTAAATGAGCTGTACGCAATAATTAAATACAACAAAGGATAAGATCAAATAATTATCTACAACCGCAATTCCAACTAAAGTGGAGTACTTCGTTCGTGTGCATGCATGTGCCATGCATGCGGTAATGTATGTGTATGTTAACACACCCCTCCCCCCCCCCCCCCCCCCCCCCGCAGTCGAAACTGGTGGTGGTGCAATGCTGAGACTGGAACGAAATTCGTCAAATAAAATACGTGGAAGCCCTTTTGTGAAAATATCCGCATATTGATGTCGGGACGGAACATGAAGAACTCTAACCTCGCCCCGAGCAACCTTTTCACGAACAAAGTGTATATCCATTTCAATATGTTTGGTGCGATGATGTTGGATGGGATTACCGGACATGTAAACGGAACTAATATTGTCACAGTATACAACGGTAGCTTTGGTTAGCGGACAATGAAGTTCTAACAGGAGATTTCGTAGCCAGCAGGTCTCGGCTACAACGTTGGCCACACCTCGGTATTTCGCCTCGGCACTAGAGCGTGAAAGTGTAGGCTGACGTTTAGAGGACCAAGATAATAAGTTGTCACCAAGGTAAACACAATAGCCCGACGTGGATCGACGTGTGTCCGGGCAGCCTCCCCAATCTGCGTCGGAGTAAGAAACCAAGCTGGAAATGGAAGAAGAACGTAGGTGCAGTCCAAATGATAACGTACCTTTGATATATCGGAGAATACGTTTGAGTGCATGGAGATGTGGAGCTCGAGGGTCATGCATGAACAAACACACTTGCTGAACGGCGTAAGAAATGTCCGGGCGGGTAAATGTTAAGTATTGCAAAGCACCGGCAAGGCTCCGGTATAAAGTTGGGTCGTCAACCGGTGGACCAGAATTTGCACTAAGCTTGGCATTTGTATCAACTGGGGTAGCCACCGGGTTGCATGTAGAGAGGTTGGCACGTGATAGTATCTCATTAGCATATTTTTGTTGACTGAGGAATAAGCCTTGAGAATGACGTGTGACCGCAATTCCCAGGAAAAAACTAAGTGGGCCAAGATCCGTCATGGAGAATTCAGCGGCCAGTGTTTGTATGAGCGAGCTACGGAGGGAATCGGAGGAGGCCGTGAGTATGATGTCGTCGACATACAACAAGAGATAGGCAGTGTTGTTGTTGTGATGATAAATGAAGAGGGATGGATCACATACACTGTTGCGGAAGCCCACCTTTAGTAGAAAAGAAGAGAAGCAATGATACCAAGTGCGGGGCGCTTGTTTGAGACCGTAGAGGGATTTGAGTAGCCGGCAAACATGTTGAGGTTTGGTAGGGTCGCGGAAGCCTGGAGGTTGATGCATGTAGACGATTTCCTCCAAATGGCCGTGGAGGAATGCATTTTTGACGTCAAGTTGATGTAGAGGCCAAGAGTGATGAAGAGCGAGGGATAAAACAGTGCGGATGGTGGCCGGCTTGACAACCGGACTGAAGGTTTCATCACAGTCAATACCGGGCTGTTGAGATTTTCCATTGACAACGAGCCGAGCTTTATGACGTTCAAGAGTGCCGTCGGACCTGTACTTATGTTTAAAAAGCCAAAGACATCAAATAATATTGGTGTTAGGTGGCCGGGGAACTAACTCCCACGTCCTATTTTTAATAAGAGCATCAAACTCGTCATTCATGGCGGTCAGCCAGTGAGGATCACGTAAGGCTTGAATGGGAGAATTTGGTATGGGAGAGGGTGATGGGTTGTTCTGGGAAAGAAGGGAAAGGGGTTGTTTGGGTTTGTAAACACCCGCTTTACTTCGGGTGATCATAGGGTGGCTGGGTACACTATGATGTGTAGTAGGAATGTGATTGCAATTATCGAATAAAGGAGGAGGAGATGAGTTAGTGGTGGGACCCGTGTTGGTAGTATGGGAGACACTGGGAGTTGGAGTGGCAGGAAGTATGGGGGTAGACGTATGGTGTTGGAGTTGAGATAAGAGGATAGGGTGAAGGAAGTCATACGTTTGTGGAGGTGGGGAGGAGATAGGTGTTTGAAAAGGAAAGGTTTGTTCATTAAATGTAACATGACGAGAGACTATTATTTTTTTAGTAACGGGATCCAGGCAAATGTAGCCTTTGTGGTGTTTAGGAAATCCTAAAAATATGCATGGCGTAGAACGGGCGTCTAGTTTATGAATAGTAGGAGGTGGGGTGTGCGGGTAACACAAACATCCAAAAATACGGATGTGAGCGTATGATGGTGTTTTGTGATATAAGATGTAACACCCCGGCCCCACCGGACCCGAGGTACTTACTCCGGACCAATAGTACTGTCCCCACAAACCACCACGAGCCTTTACCGCGCACTTTGTCCTCACTCGTGCGCGCCCTGAGAAACTTCCCAGGGGGTCACCCATCCCAGGACTACTCCCGTGCAAGCACGCTTAACTTTGGAGTTCTTGGTGATGAGCTCCCTTAAAAGGAGATGCACCTCTGTTGGTATGAGTAGTACTATTAATCCGTTTATATTAAATCTCAAGTGTTACAATCACCCCCACTTAGGACCGCAACGTCCTCGTTGCGCCCTTGAACCAATCTCAAATCTCAATCAAATCCCAGAAACTTTTCCCCTGCTAGGTGTCTGCCCGATATCCAACGGATCAGCACACTGTCGCAGGGTTGCTCTGATACCACCTGTAACACCCCGGCCCCACCGGACCCGAGGTACTTACTCCGGACCAATAGTACTGTCCCCACAAACCACCACGAGCCTTTACCGCGCACTTTGTCCTCACTCGTGCGCGCCCTGAGAAACTTCCCAGGGGGTCACCCATCCCAGGACTACTCCCGTGCAAGCACGCTTAACTTTGGAGTTCTTGGTGATGAGCTCCCTTAAAAGGAGATGCACCTCTGTTGGTATGAGTAGTACTATTAATCCGTTTATATTAAATCTCAAGTGTTACATAAGATATGTGTGGGAGACAAATTAGATAATTGTGGGGTAGGGAGAATATTATGTAGGTAGGTAGCCATTTGAATGGCGTATGGCCAATAGGTTGGGGGAACGGAGGCATGGATAAGAAGTGATCGAGCCATATTATTTATGGTGCGAATGGTCCGTTCAGCTTTGCCATTTTGTGGGGAAGTATAAGGACACGAAAAACGGAAATGTATACCATTTTTAGTGCCAAATGTAGAGAAGGAAGAATTACGGAATTCGGTCCCATTATCACATTGGAAAGTTTTTATTTTTTGATTGAATTGTGTATGAATAAATGTATAAAATTGTACAAAAATATCATACACTTGGGATTTGTGCTGTAACAGATATATCCACAGATATTTAGAAAAATCATCCAGAAAAAGCACATAGTAACGGTGAGCGTGGATACTCAAAATGGGAGAGGTCCAAACGTCACTATGAATTATATCAAAAGAGGAATGTGTTTGAGAATAAGAAGGAAGAAATGGGAGTTTATTATGTTTCCCAAGTTGACAAGCCATGCAATTGGAACTACAAACTTTATTACAAGAGACTACTTTATTTGTTCTAAGAGCACTAAATATAGGATCGCCGGGATGGCCTAGCCGATTATGCCAAGTTTCGGCTGAAATAGCAATATTGGTGGACGGTGAGAAAGTAGACTGATTTGCGGAACGAAGTGGGTAGAGGTCCCCCGAACTATGGCATCTCATAATTGGTCTCCCCGTGCGGAGTTCCTTCACAGAAAAACCAAACGGATCAAACTCAATAGATACATTATTATCGATAGTAAAGCGACGTACCGAAATTAAATTTTTGACCAAGTGGGGGGCATGCAGAACATTTTTGAGGACAAGAGGGGGGTATGGGAATGGTAGAGAGGACTGTCCGTGGCCTAACGTAGGAATGGACTGGCCATTTCCAACCATGATGCGTGGTTTAGTGCTATTATTAATATAAGACGTAAGGTTACCTCCATTTGATGTCATGTGAGATGTAGCTCCGGTGTCAAGGTACCAATTGGCATCCGGCGGGGTGAGTGTCATAGTGGCCATGGCAGAATTGATGTCAGTAGGAGAAGGGGTAGCGACATGAGCCTGCTGAGGATGTGCACCGAGGATACCAGCGCCTGAGTTTGATGGCCGTGGACTGGAGTGGGCCGGCCATGCACTGGAGGGGTAAGGGCACGGCGGGATGCTCCATGGAGGTGGCCAGTAACCCCACGGTGGCATTTGCCAGGGGCTAGCAGGCTGGTGCGCCGGTGTAGGACCAGAGGGACGGCTGCGGCCACCACGCGAAGAGCCACGACCTCTGCCGCGATTGTGAGTACGGCCTGGCTGAACATCCGGTCGTGGCACAGGAACCGGAGCGCCGCTATGGACCAAAGCAGTAGGGGATGAATTGTGTTGTTGAGCCTTCCTAGTTTCTTCAAGAAGAAGCATCGATCGGGCCTGTGAATATGGAGGAAGAGGGACGGTTTGTTGGATGAGAGAAGCAACCGAGTCATAGGCGGGAGTGAGGCCATTCACAATACGCAACACCAAGCGGTGATTGTTGACGGGAGAGCCAACATTGGATAATTTTGTGGACAGGGTTTTGAGAGCCTGGCAATAGGAAGCAATGTTAGGGAAGCTCTCCAACCGGGTATTGGAAAATTCGGTTTCGAGATGCAGCGCCCGAGTGTTTTTGTTGTCAAGGAAAAGATCGGCCAAGCGATCCCATGCGGCTTTGGCAGTGGAGTCCGGCTCGAGAATGGTGTGCAAAAGATCATGGGAAATAGTCCCATAAATCCATTGTAACACCATGGCATCAAGCCGTTTCCAAAGAGCTTCAGATTCGGCTTTTGCGGTGGCGGCGGCAAGAACTTGCTCCGGGGTTTGTTCGGGAGGTGGGTTGGTGGAAGTGGAAGCGGTCGAGGTATCCGTTTCAACGGGAAAGATGTGATCTTCAACCTGGTAGGCACGGGTTGTGATCTTAAAAAGTTCGGTCCAGGAGGAGTATTCCACATTCTCGAGATCGAGGGTAATAGGAATAAAACTTTTTTATGTTGGTGAGGGCAAGAGCTGGGTGAAAAGATGGGGATTTGGCGGAAGCCATGGGAGGAAGAAGAAGTTGAGCGTCTGATACCAAATTAGAAGTAATTGGAATTCAACGTACCCTTCTCATTGAATAGCCTCGTGTATAAATATACACCTAAGAGGAGCGTATGTGTACAAGATAGAATTTGCAAACTAACTAAAAGTCTATCACTATACATTCGGATGGTTAAGCTAAATGAGCTGTACGCAATAATTAAATACAACAAAGGATAAGATCAAATAATTATCTACAACCGCAATTCCAACTAAAGTGGAGTACTTCGTTCGTGTGCATGCATGTGCCATGCATGCGGTAATGTATGTGTATGTTAACAATAATAAATAAAATAGTGTTTATTCAATATAAAGATGGAATTAAAGATTAGAGAAGGATATATTTATGATACAATTGAAGATTAAAGAATGATTTATTTATTGTTTAGACATAAGAAAGTATTACAAAATCTCAATTCAATTTTAAAATTGAGAATACATATTAATTTTACGTACAACTAGATTCTCACATGTGCGATGCATGGAACAAAATTAAGTAAAATTTGTATTATATCATTTTTTTTAATAATATTAGTTAATGAATGTTTTTATGTAAATAGAAATAGTAGATGTATTAAAAAAGAATAAGAAGTAATATACAATAAAAAGTTATAATTGATAGACTTTCAAAACTATTAGAGTACTGCTTTAGTGAGACTTTCAACATTTTCCAATGCAAGAGAACCCAACCTCAGACAATACTAGCTAAATCTTGTTGTTTGTTAGTTGTTACATGTGGTTTGTAATAAGAATCTACAACAGAGAGGAAGCGGTACGTCCAGCCTAGCTGATCGCCGACTCACTCTTCCTTATGGGAGGTCTCGGGTTCAATTTTCAATGGAGTGAGATTGACTCTGGTTTACCTCAGGCCCCCCAAACCCCCCTCCCCTAATGCCCCTGGAGTAAAAAAAATACAGAGTAAGAATCTACAACAGAAAAAAAGAAAGAAAACATCTATGACCAACAAATGAGTCATCACAGAAAGTTTGCATCATTGTACTCATAGAGTCTTAGATATCTAAGATGAGTAACGCTCTGGAGTATGGACAGAAAAAGGTTCACGGAGAGGGAATGTGTGAGGGGAGCTCCAATTACAACATCGTTTAAAGGATGTTTTTGTCAAATCCATTTCACTGCAGTTTCCTATCCTTGGCTTAATCATCAAAAACTCAACCTTTGTCAGGCGTCAAGATCATATAGACTTATAGAGTTATAGTGAATGTACAGCCTCTACTCCAGCAAAATGAAATTCATTGGCCCCAGCCCCCAAGTCCCTAACTTTAGGGGGATATACTAATGAGATAAAAAGCCACAACTGTAGGGGATAATCATAATTCATATTACACTTAAAATGTTATGACAAATATAACTTATAACCATATAACTTATAACCGAAACCAAAGACCAAATATTTTAATGCATAGTATTAGAGAGATCAATCCAAAATATTGAATGAATTCATAAACCAAATTATTTGGGGAATGTTTAGATAGAAGGACAATTAGTTTGACACATGAGGATAATATAGAAATACATACTATGCACATCAGCCACTCCAAGAGATGAAATTGATTACATGATAAGCATCCTCGCGTTGCAGCCTTTCTACATTTCAAATTTCAGTGAGCACCAAAGCATTTAAGAATTAATACCATTTATCAAACCCTAGTCTTGATTGTAAGGTGTTAGAGACAGTTTCTTAATTTATTTTTGAAAACACGTTTCTTAATTTATTTTAGGAAACGCATCCTAGTTGCCTTGGGGTTAGGATTTACTTCTCTATAAATACAAGCTCTCTCCCTTGTAATCATGGTGTGTGGATCCAAAAATAGCAATAATATTCTTGGCTTGGTAGCGCCCCCAGACGTAGTCATTCGTGGCGAATTGGGTTACCAAATTTTTCGTGTGTTCTTATTATTCATCGTGTGCGTGAGTTTAATTCCTAACAATTGGTATCGGAGCCCTAGGTTTGAAGGGAGATCTCACGATGGCAGACAATACGAAGGCACCGGTGATGCAGTTTGACGGAACGGATTATGGATTCTGGAAGTTGCAGATCGAAGATTACCTGTACGGTAGAGATCTGTATCAACCTCTGGATGATAAGCCGGAAGACATGAAGGAGATGAGCGTGGTTTGATTATCGCTGTCAAGAAAAGCATCAAAGTTACTATAAGCTAGAACAAGACCTCATAAAGGAAAAAACAACAAGAGCAAGAGCTTGTTGCTATTTCGGATCCATCTTTTGTGTGTGCTCCTATAACTCGTATACCGAGACATATATTATGGAAGGGAGGACGTGTAACGCCCCAAAATCTGGTCTAATTGTTAAGACCAGATACGAATAAAATTATAATAACAATTTAAATAAATAATTATAATTTGGTCAAAATTGGGATTTTCTTCCTAATTATTTCTTTTTACTGAAAACTCTTAAATCTTATTTTATGAAATTTTTTTTACCGTATGTAAATGAAAGTATTATGGCTAAAAGATAAATAGCATGTTAAGTGAGTCAACACGGTTAGCACTATTAGAATTTCTAGTTGCAATATTTTATTCATTTACATTTGGTGACTAATCCACTCAAGGAACTTGGAAGAATATTGACGCAGCAAAACTATGTCCTCATCATTGGACACTTGTGTTAATCAGACATTTTCTAAAGTGACAAGGATCATGTATGGCGGTCCAAATTATCCATATAAATAGGGAATACCTTTCAAGTTTCAATAGATTTCAAGTGACAAAAATATTTAACCAAAGAAATATTATTCTAGAGGAGATAGTCGTATATCAGGAGTACAACCTTGGGAGATTTTCAGATAAATTTTGTCTATAAGGTCAGTACGTTCCCGTCCCACCCCGGTTAGATTAATATGTATTTCAATATTATTATTAATTCCGTCCCCATTTCCGGCCTGTTATGTTATGGGGATGATGAACATTGTATAAGTTAGTAATATTTTGTGTATATTCTTTGAAATTGAGTATATAAAATTTAGTAGAATTAAAACCAGCTATGCCTAGGCTTCATAATATAGTGATATGATTTTCATAAATATACCTGGTTGATATGTTATCTACGTAAGTACATAATATACATTCATACTAATAATAATTTTATGACATGCGGCACTCATTACTAATATATTACGTAAGGTACTAATTAATATTATAATGAATGCACTAATGCTGTAGATGCTAGGAAACTAATACTGTGATATGTAAACTACGTATGTATATTTAGTAGGACTGACATGTGCATATATAGAATAACAGCATAAACTTAACAGCACTCTCACCAATGATATATTGTATACGAAGCATGTTAAGTTACGAAGCATGTATGTTTATATGTTATTCCTTATGTTTAAGTTAGTTTAATAAGTAAAATTCATATTAGATAACTAAATATTATAGCCACTTTTACGATTTATGTGTAATTTATTTGATCACTTATAAATTTATAATATACTGCGTGGCCAACACGATATATAGTAGTATAGTATATATTTCGAAATCATGACTTCTGGTAGAATTAATTAGTTATTTTCAAACACCATACGTAAATATTAATGATTAAATAATCCAAGTTTATATTTTCTGAAAAAGCCTTACTCTTGGTCTGTGATGGTCCCAGATAGAGGTAAAAGTCTAGAGGGGGGGGTGAATAGACTTTTATAGCTTTTTCTTTTATAAGAGCTTTTCCCTTCTAGATGAGTTGACCTCTAGAAACACAGTGTAAGATAACTTTCTAGTCTGGGTGATGTTTTAGACTACTTATGGAAGGGCAGTGGGCTTGGCAGTTGGATGATGGGTAGGCGACTGCTGAGGCAACTGCTGAGTTGGCAGTTGGCTGAAGTGCAGGAGACTGCTGAGGCAGCTGCTGAGAAAATATTGAGTGTTTGAAGGAGGTGATGATGAAATGTTGCTAAGAATAGTGAGGGCTTTTGAAAATGTGCTTTAGTATATATAATCAGAAGTTTAGCTGGAGCAGTGGTCTTAGCAGTTGATTGGTGATGAGGGCACTGCTGAGGTGCCTGCTTGGTTTAGAAGATGAATTTCACAGAGCAGTTTGGTCAACTTCCTCTTTCGTAATGTTATGAAGGTCCAGTGATATTGGGATGCTTAAGAAAAACAAGTGTTTGTGAGCAGAGGGCTCAGCAGTTGGATGGACACTAGGGGACTGCTGAGGCACCTGCTATACTTGAGAATGAATTTCTGTAAAATGACCTAATAGGCCTTTTAGTGTTATTTGTACACGTTTCTTGTGGAAAAAAAAAATTCTCAAAGAAAGTAAGTAATTAAGCAGTAGGATAAGCAGTTGGGTCTGTTAAGGCAACTGCTTAGGATGCTGCTGGCAAACTCCAATCTTTTTGTGAGAAATGTTGGTTGTGTGCTTTGTTGACTAAAATAAAATCAACACACGATGTATCCTGGTTCAGAGGTGGTGTAATCCTCCTACGTCCAGTCCCACCCTCTTTCAGATGGATTTCACTAAAGTATTAAGCCCAATACACTTAGTGTCAATCCAGCCTTTACAACACTTAGGCCTATATTGAAGGTTTTTCACAATGAGTATAGCACCACTCAAGGTTACTCAGTCCTTAGACTTTTCTCTATTGAACCAGTGGGGTTCAAAAGGTACTCTTTTCTATCTAACTGCACTTTAGGATCTGAACAACCGTTCTCCTAAGTGTTTACAACAACTTGTGATTACAAGAAAGTTCTAACCTCCAACTATGAACTAAGCTCTTCAAATATGACAGTTGTTAATCTAATCTTAGAGCTTAGTGAAGCATGAGTCTAAGCAGAGAGCAAAGTTGAATTGGCACTTTCTCTTTTGCTTGATAGCTCGTGAATACTTAGAGTGATTACTCTACTTAGGAGACTCAAAAACTTGGTTTTAGAACTCATGCCTATGCCTTCTTTTATAGGCTTCTCCAGTAGGTTGATCTCCTCCGTTGGTTGAGAGGATTCAATCCTATTCGCAGAATGAGGTGTACTCTTGTTCTCTTGTGCTGGAGCTGATGATGGAAATTTCCTTTGTCTTCACTGATTAGTAGCTAGAAGATCAAGTCAAGGATCAATCTTCACGATTTGGTGTGTGCGACCCATCTTCTTTGGTCTTCGTACTGTTGAGCATTTAATGCTCTTCTTGTCTTTGTCTTCAATCATACACATGCAGTGTATGTGTGTGTGTTTGTGCCGTGTTCTATTATATTATGTACCAAATGAATTTGTACTGGTAGGATCAAAGTCTCCTTCTAAGGTAAACAAATTTTACCTTATTGTAATTTTTAGTTTCCAGTAAAATTTATTTGGTACAGAATTTATTGTCATTTCTTGATCAGCTGATTATGTGACTTGATAATTTTATGTACTAAATAAATTTATACTGGTGGGATCTGAATATCCTTTTAAGGTAAAAATTTACCTTATTGCATTTTAATTTTCCAGTAAAAATTTATTTAGTACAAAAATTGTACATTTTAATTAGTCACAGTTTGAGAACCTGATCAATTTTTGATTTAGTAAGAACATAGGGCATAATGACTTTTAGTATAGTGGCATCATCAAAATCTTATCAAAATTGGGTACTAACAATTTCCCCCTTTTTGATGATGCCAAAACTATACTAAGCAGGGAAGAATTTTTCTTTACTAAAATTAGAATAGTTACAAGTGTTTTGCTATTACAGTAGTTTATAGTCATTCTCGGACTTATGATTAAGTTTACTGAGGTGGCCTGTCTTCTTCTTTCTTCTTGGCTTCTTCTTTGGCTTTAGCCTCTTCTGCTTTCCTCTTTCTGATTTCAGCTTCTTCTTGTAGCATTTTGTTCTTCCTTCTTGTCTCAGCTGCCTTCTTTGCTGCTAATTGTCTTTTGGACGGGGGTCCTGCTGAGGTGGATAGTCCTGCTGATGTACCTTCCCCCTTTTTGGCATCATCAACATCTTGAAATAGGGCTTCAATTTCTTCATCTGATATTGGATCTTCATGTCTTCTTGTAGGTTGGATACCATAGACCTTGATAGACATGGCATTGAGAGTGTTGTTGATGTCCATGAGGTCGGTTTTCACGTCTATTCGAACTTCTTCTTCTACTTTCTGCAGAATCTTCTTTGTTGTTTCCACTTCTTGACTCAGTTGTTGGATATCAGCCCCCTGCTTCCAGAATGTTTCTTGAGTGGACTTATGAAGCTTTTTGAAGTTCTCTGCTATGTCATTTGTGAGTTGCTCAAATGATTGAGCATGAGCTTCCTGTCCTTTGAGAAGGTTGTAGGAGAATTTGTACATCGCTGGGAATTACTCATTTCGAAACTTGTTGAGATATGCTTCATGCTCTTGTATCTTTTGAAGTGCCTGCTCAATATTAGGCGGAAGACAAGGAATGGAAGATACCTGAGCAGAGGTGCCTGCTTTTTGTGTAGAGACTAGTGGATGGTGATGCTTCAGGTGTGCCAAGAACTGGTCTTCAAGATCTTGATCTCTTGCTTTGAGATTAATTATCTCTTTCTGGATATCCAAAGCTAATGCCTCATTTTGAGATGTCTTTGCTTTGAGCAGAGCTCTCTGTTCAGAGTTGAAGACTTGTTGGATCATTAAGTTATTGCGGATATGCCTGTGGACTTCCTCAAATCTTACATCCAGTCTTTCTTCTAGTTGAGTCTTCATTTTGATCAGTCTTTTGTGCAGCCGTGTTTCTGCTCTGCTAATGAATTGAATTGATGCTCCTCTTTCTTGAACAAAGAGGTCTGCTAAAGATATAGTGTCTTCTTTATCATTATCTTCTTCTGGATCGACAGTGGGCTGAGCAGTAGGGTGTTGTTGATGTGTGATTAGTATAGCAGTGGGCTGGTTGCTGGTTGCTTTGGATGATTCACCACCTCCTTTAGTTTCGAACTTGGATTTTTCAAGTACCTGGTGCAATTCTTTATCACTCGAGGAGGAAGAAGGAGAGTGAATGATTTGTTTACCTCTAGTGTGTTGTTGATCTTGAGGGTAGTCTCCAAAGTCACTATTATCATCATCATCGTCATCATTATTATCATCCTGTCCTGCAGTGGTGATTGGATCAAGGAGCTTCTTCTTCTTTGAGATGTAGATGAGATTGATCTTGTGAAGGTTAGTAGCCACTGCCAGATCCTCAGTTTCAAGCCAGTGCGTGGCAAAGCTTTCTTCATCAATAAAGTTTGGTAGTGTTTCAGCTTGATGGAGTATTGAGGATAGTTTCCAACGTCTCCAAGCTTTGACTCTTGCAAAATCTACATCCAACTGCTCGAGGGGAGTTAGGTTGGGTGAGTCCACTGCAGGTGAGTGAGGTACCTGTTTGTCTAGATGAGCCACCTGCTCTTCTTGTTGTGTCTCCTTGTCCTCTATGTGAGCCATCTGCTCATGGACTTGAGTGTCATGCTCTAATTCTGGTGTACCCGTCTGCTCATTCTGTATTGGTATGTTGATAGAGAGAGGAGTGGCTGATACAGCAATATCATTTGATGGAGTAGAGGATCCACACTGTACCTCTTCTGACCTGGAGCCTCTACTTTCCTCATGAATCGTAGGTAAAGGAGAGATTTCTGCTTCCATCTCTTGTTGTAAATTTCTTGTGAGAACAGAAGAAGGCTCCTTCTTGGACTTCTTTGATTGGACTTCTTCATTGTTAGTGCGAGACCTCTTATGTGATTGTGTTTTGAGCTTTTTGAATTCTGTTTGGATTGGCTCATTTGAAAGAAACGTGTCTTCTGCCTTGGGAATTTCTGGAGCTCCATGCGTTGATTTGAGATAGAGAAATTTTCTCCAGTTGGTTTCTACTTTGACTGTGCTACGAGCTCCCTGTTTCCTTAGAATTTCTCCTATGAGGAATCCATACCCCAACCAAGGTATAGCACTATCACTTGGTCGTTCATGGAATTTGTTGACATATTCAATCATTTGATTGAATACGTATCTAGCCCAGTTCTGTGGATAGCCTGAGATGATTGCTGCCAGAGGTATAGCTCTCTTCTTGTTCAATTCATCGAGAGCGGTGTTCTTTGTATCTATGCACTTGTAGAGTATGCTTAGCAGCAATGCATACTCATGGACCATTTTGTTGGTCTTGAGTTTGAGTGTTTTTGTATTTTGAACACTTGGAAGTAGTACTTCTTCCTTGAACTCTTGTTCGTTGAGTTCAAAGTCTTCCACTAGAGGCGCTTCTTCCCCGGGTAATGAGAGCATCATCCTAATATCCTCTTCTTTGATCTGTACAGGTCTGCCCTTGATCCAGGATTTGAGAGTATCTTTGGTAGAGTTAAGGTAGAACTCTGCTGCTACTTCAGGATAGTAGAATGAGTAGACATGGGTGGCCATTTTGAGCAAACCGGTACTGTCTAGTTTGCGCAGAAGTTCTCTCATCAGATCGCTATTGTTGGCTTTCTTCATGATGATCGAAGTGTTAAGGATGGAACCAGTGAATACCTTATTGGAGATGAGATCAAGAGATGTCATGTTTGAGTATGTTGGTGAGATGAAGAAAGGTCGGGTGTTTAGTTGGGGTTTTGAGAGCTTTTAGAAATGCTTAGGAGAAGAGGTGTAGATAGGTTGCTTGTAAAAGTGAAGAGGAATTGTACGGAGGAGGTATTTATTTTCTATCGGAAACTAGCCGTTAAGATATAGCCGTTGGAGAAGGCGGCTCATTGATGCATAGCCTTAATTGCATTTACACTCGGAGGAGCAGGCTGCTGCTTTGAGTGTACTTCTTGGAGATAGGCGTGCACTGCCTTGAAAAATGCCTCCAAGGTTTGTGAAGTGTTGATATGTGATCTTTAATATGGTGAGTACCTCAGTTTAGAAGTACCAAGTATGAGCGTGCTGCTGTACTTTCTAGCCTCCTGCTGCAGTTGTATTCTTTAGCAGAGTACTCTTCTGAGACCTCTGCGGAGACTTCTGCTCAGCCATCCTCTTAGTTATTCTTTTGTTTGGACCTTATTGCTTCATTCCCTCTGTGTGAGAGTGTATTTCCTTGAGCTAGCAGCTGAAGGAACAGCAGGCTGCTGTTTCAAATTCCCCCTTAGCAGGTGGCTAAGATTTTCTCTTAGTTTAAGAGTCAGGTTCCCCCTTAATGGGTGAGGGTTCAATCCTTTGTTTGATCAAGATCATCTAACATCCCTAGCTCTTGCCTTAATGCATTGAACCTTGCCTCATTCAATGGTTTGGTGAATATGTCAGCCAACTGCTTCTCTGTGGGAATGTATTCGAGTTTAATGGTCTTCTTCTCAACATGTTCTCTGATGAAGTGATGCTTGATCTCAATATGCTTGGTTCTAGAGTGGAATACTGGATTATGAGTGATTGCAATAGCACTTGTGTTGTCACAAAGTATGCTGATCTCCTTTGTTTCTTCCCCATAGTCCTTCAATTGTTGTTTTATCCAGAGTATTTGAGCACAGCAGCTGCCTGCTGCTATGTATTCTGCTTCAGCTGTGCTTGTAGCAATTGAGTTTTGCTTCTTGCTAAACCATGAGACTAGTCTTCCTCCAAGCAATTGACAAGTTCCAGAAGTGCTCTTCCTATCAATTTTGCATCCAGCAAAGTCTGAGTCTGAGTAGCCACATAGATCAAACCCTCCATTTATTGGATACCATAATCCAGAGTTAGGATTGCCTTTGAGGTATCTTAGTATCTTCTTTGCTGCTAGAAGATGGCTTTCTTTTGGCTTGGATTGAAATCTTGCACATACCCCAACTGAGTAGGATATGTCTGGCCTACTAGTTGTAAGGTATAACAAGGATCCAATCAATCCTCTGTAAAGTGTAGGGTCAATATCTTTACCTTCTTCATCAGGAGTTAGACCTTGTGAAGTGTTCATAGGGATCTTCACAGTGGACTTGTTCTCAACCTTGAATTTCTTCATGAGATCTCTAGTGTATTTGGCTTGATTGATGAAGATACCCTGAGGAGTCTGCTTTACTTGTAGTCCCAAGAAATAGTTCAGCTCTCCCATCATGCTCATTTCAAATTTGCTCTGCATGAGAGTTGAAAACTTCTTGCATAGTGCTTGGTTTGAGCTTCCAAATATTATGTCATCAACATAAATTTGGACAAGCAGTATGTGTGGACCTTCTTCAATTTTGAAGAGAGTCTTGTCTATTTTGCCTTTAGTGAATCCATTGTTCACTAAATATTGAGAGAGAGTATCATACCATGCTCTTGGAGCTTGTTTGAGTCCATAGAGAGCTTTCTTCAGTTTATAGACTTGATCTTTCTCTCTGTTGATTTCAAACCCAGGAGGCTGCTCCACATAGACTTCTTCTTCTAGTAGGCCATTTAGGAAGGCACTCTTTACGTCCATTTGGTAGACAGTGAATTTCTTGTGAGCAGCATAAGCAAGGAATATTCTTATTGCTTCAAGTCTGGCAACAGGAGCAAAAGTTTCATCAAAATCTATTCCTTCTTCCTGGCAGTAACCTTTGGCTACCAGTCTTGCTTTGTTTTTGATAATGATGCCCTCCTCATTCATCTTGTTTCTGAATACCCATTTGGTTCCTATCACATGTTGATGATTAGGTCTGGGTACTAACTCCCATACATCATTTCTTTCAAACTGATTAAGTTCATCTTGCATGGCCTGTATCCAATCAGAGTCTGAGAGTGCTTCCTCAACTTTCTTTGGTTCAGTTTGTGAAATAAAGCATGAGAACATGGCATCTTTTTGGACTGATGATCTGGTACGCACTCCTTCATGGATGTTTCCAATAATCTGGTGAGTAGGATGTTGATTCAGCCATCTAATGTCAGAAGTTTTATTAATTTGAGTCTGCTGCTTTTCTTCCTCTTCTTCATCACTTTCCTCTTGTAGAGTTGAGGGATTAGAAGTTTCAAATCTGGTACATGATCCTGTTGAATTGATTCCAATAGCCTGCAGTGGTTTATAGTTTGAGTCATCTGCTGGCAGGGGTCTGTTGTTTGAGTCAACTGCTGGCAGTGGTCTGCCATTTGAGTCATCAGCTGGCTCAGGAGAGCTTCTTTCTTTTTGTTTTTCTTTGCTGGGAAGGCAGCTTGGAGCCTTACCATTCTTTTCTTCTGAAGACTCATCTTTTCTTGTTTTGTGGTTTTCAAAGACCACATGAATTGATTCTTCTACCACCAGAGTTCTCTTGTTGAGTATTCTGAATGCTTTGCTTGTAGATGAATAGCCCAGGAAGATTCCTTCATCTGACTTAGCATCAAATGGCTTGAGATGGTCTTTTCCATTGTTTAGAATGTAACATTTACATCCAAACACATGAAAATAGCTGATATTTGGCTTTCTTCCATTCCATAGCTCATAAGGAGTCTTCTTGTAAGTCTTGTGGATAAGACTTCTATTTTGGGTATAGCAAGCTGTGTTGATTGCCTCTGCCCAAAATCTTTTGGGCAAGCCTGCTGCTTCAATTATGGTCCTTCCAGCTTCTTTGAGAGTCCTGTTTCTTCTTTCAGCAACGCCATTCTGTTGGGGTGTTCTTGCTGCTGAAGTTTGATGATGTATTCCACTTTCTTCACAGTACTGAATCACTATTGCATTTAGAAATTCGGTACCTCTATCAGATCTGATCTTCTGGATTGGGATGCTCCTCTCATTCTGAATGAGTTTCATCAGTTCAGGAAGCTTTTTCTCAGTTTCATTTTTCTTCTTTAAAAATAAGGTCCATGTAAACCTTGAATAGTCATCTACAACCACTAGAGTGTACCTTTTACCACTTAAGCTTGTTGGATCGACTGGTCCAAACAAGTCAAGGTGCAATAGATTTAATGGTCTAGTAGATGACTCAACTTCTTTGGATCTGAATGATATCTTTGTTTGCTTCCCTTTTTGACATGCATCACATAGGTGATCCTTTTTGAAGTTGATTTCTGGAAGTCCTTTTACCAAGCCTTTTCTGGACAGTTTGTTGATGGTTTTGAAGTTGAGATGACTTAATTTGTTGTGCCATTCCCAACTTATACTTGAGTCTGCCTTTGTTACTAAGCAGATTCCTTCCTTGGCTGAGCTCCAGTCAACAATGTACATGTCCTTCTTTCTTCTCCCAGAGAGCACAATTTTGTTGTTTTTGACATCTTTGATCAAGCAGATGTCTTTGGAGAATGTCACACTATATCCATTATCACAAAGCTGGCTTGTGCTTATAAGATTGAACTTTAATCCTTTAACATAAGATATGTTTTGGATTGTAAGTCCATTCACTGATAGGTCTCCAGCTCCTTTGGTTTCTCCTTGTTTTTCCACATTCCCAAATGTTACTTTGGGTCCTTCCTTTGCAATATAGTTAGACAGGAGCCTCCTGCTGCCTGTCATGTGCCTGGAGCAGCCTGAGTCTATGTACCATGTTTGTGAGTCCGCTGCTCCAGCACCTTCCTGTATTCATCATGATTGGGCAGTAGCCCACAAGTTAGTGGGCAACTTCCCTTGTCCAAGTTTAGGCATCCATGCCCATCTAGAACCACTTAACTCTAAGCAGATGGGTCTATAGCCATTTGAGGTGTTGTAATCATATGGAATGGCTGTGTATTTATTAATCTTTTTCCTTCTTGATGTGGGAAATGGATCATTGGTTTGAGGGGTCTGCTTGGTATTTTGGCTGTGGTTGGTCTTATTTGTTGGTTGCCAACGGGTTCTTGTGTGTTGATGGTTAGGAGATGTTGATTTATACAGGGGTTTGAACTTTGGTTTGGGAGCAGGTTGGTTCCTTCTTGTGGGAACATTTGGGGAGTGGATTTTTTTGTAGATTAGCTTTCTTGTATTTTGTTGATGGTTTTTGAAGGGTAAACTTTGAGTGAGTTTGGTGGGGGATACATAGCCGAGACCTCTTCTCTTCCTATTTAGAATAACTTTAGCAGTAGGATTACAATTCTTACTTTCCATACTAAAGTTATTCATTTTATTTTTCAGCTCTTTGTTCTCTTCCTCTAAGACATTATTTTTGTTTAAGGCATTTAGCAGTTTAGCATGAATAACCTTTATGTCTTGTTTTAGTCTATCATTTTCTGATCTTAAGAGAACATGGTGATTTTGGACCTTTTGGAAATCTTGCAACAAAGATTCTAGTGTGATATTGTTTGGTCCAGAATCACTAGAGCTATAGGAAGAGCAGGAAGTTACCTCAACATCATTGAAGTGGTCATTGGCCATTAGGCATTTGGGAGAGCAGCTTTCATTATTTTCACTTGAGCTGGTGGAAGGTTCACTGAGCCACCTGCTGTTCTCTCCAGCGAGCCAACTGTTGTTTTCTTCAGTCACCTGCCAGGATCCTAGGCATAGAAGTGCTTCCTCTGAGCTTTCTGATGAAGAGCTTTCATCACTTGAGCTGCTTTCATCTTCAGATTGGGGTTCCTCCTTTTTCTTTTCACTTACAAAGGCTTGACGTTTGCCTTTGTAGTCCTTGTGTCCATTCTTTTGAGCAGTAGTATGCTGCCCTTGATACTTGTGTGCCAATGGAAGAGGACACTCGTTTTTGTAGTGTCCTGGCTGTCTACAATTGTAACATAGAATAGTGTTCTCACCTGATTGGAATCTCCCTTGCTTTCTGACTAAATTGTTGAATGGCTTCTTTGTGGCAGATCCTTCCCTCTTCATAAATCTTTTGAATTTTCTCACAAATATTGCAAATTGCTCATCAGTGAGAAGATTATTGAGTGATTTCTCAGTAGATCTTGATGAGCTGGGTTCAGACACTAAGGCTAATGTCTTTATTTCTTCTTCCTTCTCTTCTCTGATTTCCTTCATCTCAAATTCATAAGCCTTGAGATCACTGAAAAGCTTGTCAGTTGACAGGGATCTCAGATCTCTGCTGTCTCTCATAGCGGTAACCTTCATATCCCACTTTGATGGCAGACCTCTCAAAACTTTGAGAGAAGTTTCCTTTTGGGAGAGAACTTTCCCTAGGTCTGAGACCTCTGCTATGATTTTCAAGAATCTAGATTCCATCTCATGAATAGATTCATTTGGCAGCATTTTGAAATCTTCAAATTTCTTGTGGGCAATGGTCAGTTTGTTGTCCTTTTCTTGCTCATCTCCTGCTCCTATTTTGGTTAGTTCATCCCAGACATCTTTGGCAGTTTCACATTTCCTTATTCTAGGAAATATGGACTCATCTACTGCTTTGAAGAGAATATCTCTTGCAACATTGTCAAGATTGTTCCTCTTCCTATCTTCAGTTGTCCATTCCATTTTTGGTTTAGGAATGTATACATCATCAGTTCCTTCTGTGGTTCTGGATGTAATGACCTTCATAATTTTGATAGGTCCATCAGTGATCACTTCCAGCATTTCATCATGCAAAGCACTGAGATGTGCTTTCATCCTAATTTTCCAGTCATCAAACTTGTCTAAATTGAACAAGAGATTTTTGGAAAGTTGATTGTCCATTTCTAGAAAGTTTTGGGAGACAAGTGGATTTGGATTTTTAGTTCAAAAGTAGTCAGAAATTGACTCTAAGAACACACTGCTCTGATACCACTTGATGGTCCCAGATAGAGGTAAAAGTCTAGAGGGGGGGGGGGGTGAATAGACTTTTATAGCTTTTTCTTTTATAAGAGCTTTTCCCTTCTAGATGAGTTGATCTATAATCTTTTGGGAGATTAATAGATGCACAGCGGAAGTCGTTAACCTCTAGAAACACAGTGTAAGATAACTTTCTAGTCTGGGTGATGTTTTAGACTACTTATGGAAGGGCAGTGGGCTTGGCAGTTGGATGATGGGTAGGCGACTGCTGAGGCAACTGCTGAGTTGGCAGTTGGCTGAAGTGCAGGAGACTGCTGAGGCAACTGCTGAGAAAATATTGAGTGTTTGAAGGAGGTGATGATGAAATGTTGCTAAGAATAGTGAGGGCTTTTGAAAATGTGCTTTAGTATATATAATCAGAAGTTTAGCTGGAGCAGTGGTCTTAGCAGTTGATTGGTGATGAGGGCACTGCTGAGGTGCCTGCTTGGTTTAGAAGATGAATTTCACAGAGCAGTTTGGTCAACTTCCTCTTTCGTAATGTTATGAAGGTCCAGTGATATTGGGATGCTTAAGAAAAACAAGTGTTTGTGAGCAGAGGGCTCAGCAGTTGGATGGACACTAGGGGACTGCTGAGGCACCTGCTATACTTGAGAATGAATTTCTGTAAAATGACCTGATAGGCCTTTTAGTGTTATTTGTACACGTTTCTTGTGAAAAAAAAAATTCTCAAAGAAAGTAAGTAATTAAGCAGTAGGATAAGCAGTTGGGTCTGTTAAGGCAACTGCTTAGGATGCTGCTGGCAAACTCCAATCTTTTTGTGAGAAATGTTGGTTGTGTGCTTTGTTGACTAAAATAAAATCAACACACGATGTATCCTGGTTCAGAGGTGGTGTAATCCTCCTACGTCCAGTCCCACCCTCTTTCAGATGGATTTCACTAAAGTATTAAGCCCAATACACTTAGTGTCAATCCAGCCTTTACAACACTTAGGCCTATATTGAAGGTTTTTCACAATGAGTATAGCACCACTCAAGGTTACTCAGTCCTTAGACTTTTCTCTATTGAACCAGTGGGGTTCAAAAGGTACTCTTTTCTATCTAACTGCACTTTAGGATCTGAACAACCGTTCTCCTAAGTGTTTACAACAACTTGTGATTACAAGAAAGTTCTAACCTCCAACTATGAACTAAGCTCTTCAAATATGACAGTTGTTAATCTAATCTTAGAGCTTAGTGAAGCATGAGTCTAAGCAGAGAGCAAAGTTGAATTGGCACTTTCTCTTTTGCTTGATAGCTCGTGAATACTTAGAGTGATTACTCTACTTAGAAGACTCAAAAACTTGGTTTTAGAACTCATGCCTATGCCTTCTTTTATAGGCTTCTCCAGTAGGTTGATCTCCTCCGTTGGTTGAGAGGATTCAATCCTATTCGCAGAATGAGGTGTACTCTTGTTCTCTTGTGCTGGAGCTGATGATGGAAATTTCCTTTGTCTTCACTGATTAGTAGCTAGAAGATCAAGTCAAGGATCAATCTTCACGATTTGGTGTGTGCGACCCATCTTCTTTGGTCTTCGTACTGTTGAGCATTTAATGCTCTTCTTGTCTTTGTCTTCAATCATACACATGCAGTGTATGTGTGTGTGTTTGTGCCGTGTTCTATTATATTATGTACCAAATGAATTTGTACTGGTAGGATCAAAGTCTCCTTCTAAGGTAAACAAATTTTACCTTATTGTAATTTTTAGTTTCCAG
Organism: Cuscuta epithymum; assembly: GCA_945859915.1. Taxonomy (NCBI): domain Eukaryota; kingdom Viridiplantae; phylum Streptophyta; class Magnoliopsida; order Solanales; family Convolvulaceae; genus Cuscuta; species Cuscuta epithymum. The sequence goes on along the minus strand of CAMAPF010000094.1, from coordinate 326,614 downwards.
TAAAATTTATTTGGTACAGAATTTATTGTCATTTCTTGATCAGCTGATTATGTGACTTGATAATTTTATGTACTAAATAAATTTATACTGGTGGGATCTGAATATCCTTTTAAGGTAAAAATTTACCTTATTGCATTTTAATTTTCCAGTAAAAATTTATTTAGTACAAAAATTGTACATTTTAATTAGTCACAGTTTGAGAACCTGATCAATTTTTGATTTAGTAAGAACATAGGGCATAATGACTTTTAGTATAGTGGCATCATCAAAATCTTATCAAAATTGGGTACTAACAGTCTGGCACTCTGACGAGAATACTTCTGTTCTGTTTAGTGTACTACGTACACTCCTGAAATTCTGTTTTAGAGGAGTTAGTGTTCTCCTGTTTAGTGTACCGCGTACACTCCGGAAATCTTTTTAGAACACTATTACTCTTTTGTTAAGGATCGGGTCTCTTCGGTGATCTCATCCTTTCTGTTCAGCTAGCTTCTGTCTGGGATTGGTACGTGTAGCTCCGGCGATTACGTTTCCATATCCTTTCTGGGTAATGTGGGTACAGACTCGAGACTGTATTCCTTACCGTTAGTATTCCTCTGTCTAGGTCCAGTTTCTTGAGTTTAAGGCTAAGTAAATTAGTCTGTCTTATTAACTATTCATAAAGAAAAACATGAATTATCTACTAGTCAGATATCTGATCTTGTTCTATTCTGTATATGAATATTCTGAAATGCATGTAATATATGCTAATTAAGTATGTTCAATTAAGTATTTTATCCAGTTCAATTAAGTATGTTCTAATAATCACATGCTAATTACGATATGTTTGATATATGCTTTAATATGTTATACGTAGTATGTATCATTACCGTACCACTCAGCACATTGCTGAGCGGGTAGTTGTTTGTTGTTTTTCCTACCCGTAGGTCAAGCTCAGGATCAACTTGAAGCATCGGGATGAAGGGAGGCATAGGTCTCATATGCATATGGTGTGTTTTGGGGTCCCTTAAAGTATGGGATGTGTATTAAAATAAACTTTATTTTGATATTTTGTAAGAACCTTCCGCTGCAGTTAAATAAATTTTGTGACGTTGACGTTATACCTGTTTAATAAATTTTTACTTATTTTGGGCTGGTAAGTTCCAATTATTCAATAATAAAAGTATGTTGTAAATCTGTTAAATATGGCCTAACCTGATGAAATTTTTAAATAAGTCTGTTTCGATTTCCGCCTCGTGACACACCGCTCGGGTCGGCGGGGTCGATCCGGGTGGGGTGTTACAGGACGAATAGGTAAGGATGGAAAGTTTATCACAAAGGAGAGCAGAGAGGTTGCAGATAAAATAATGAGTAGTCAACTGAAGCTTCTACATATCACATTTGTTGGTGTTATTGTTGTTATAACTTGATTGACTTTTCATTAATTGTTGTAATTATCTAACTTTTATTCAAAATGGTTATAGGATTCATATGAACAACAAGCATCCATGGGAGAATTTACTGAGTGTGGGAGGAATGATATTTTGAGCGCGTCACTAGAAAAGAGTGAACATCCTGGTCGTGTCAGAGGCGTAGGAGGAGGAGTCACTATAACGGAATACTTTGGCTCAAAGTCACGAAGTGATGAGAAACACCTTTCTTCAGAGAATGTGAAAGAGATAGTGAGCGAAGCTGTAGCAGATGCAGAGTCTAGAGTTAAACAATGTGAAGCTCGAATGAAAAAATGGAAGAAATGATGCAAACTATGCTTTCACGTAATGCGAGTCCTGTATCAATCAATTCTGTTCCAATTGTAGGTAAAAAGGTGGACCCTCCAAAAAGTGGAAAAGCTAGCTGCCCAGACCCGTTTGAAGTAATACCTATGGTATGTAACTATTATGGATTATTTTAGTTTTCTAAAGATATGTTTTAATCTTAAATAGCAACTTTGATGCTTTATAGCAATTGTAGAATGGAGAAAAATGCATTTGCTATTTGGACGATCCGACAAAATGTGTTGTGGCATACGGGAGAGCATACAAGTCAGGAGGGATGCTGCACAATAAACCATTGTTTAATGATAAAGTTTGCATAGTTGTTGAAAAGGTAATTATTCCTGGTGCGAGGTTACCTTACCAGGATGATGAGGTACAAACAGTGGAAGATGCACTTTCTCAATTTATCGCTTGGCCGAAAGCATTGATAGAGTTGGGAACTCAAATTGAGGTACATTGAATATCTATTTTTTGTCGTTGTTAGAACAATAAAGAATTTTGTTATTTAAATTTGCAAATAATGAAATTTGAAATATGGTGCATCAACAGCGAGTACAGAAAGGGAAAAGTTTAAATACATCATCCTTGGATCCCAATTGCCCTTCATCTGTAGATGTAAGTGGCATGTCAAGAGAGTTTCAGTTGGCAAAAGCAGTGGCAGATGGATTGCATCAGGTGAGACCATTGATGTAAATATGGATATTGACATCGTTGGGAAGCCATATCAATTCTGTATTTGTCAAGAAGTGATCGTGCACTTTCTTAAGATGGAGACTCTTGATATTTCTTCAATGAAGCTATTGTGTGTGTAAGTTTCTTTCTTGATTTAAATATTTCAAAATTTTAACTAAGGAGTAATTTGTTTGTGATATATATTGCTGATTTTGTGTGGTGATGATTGCAATTCCTTTTTGGTGCATCTGGATTTTCATTTTTTTTTTGTGTATGCTGAAATTTCTCTTGGAATATGGAGAAGATATGATAATGCTGCAGCTGCCATCTGGAATTAATAATAATAGTCTACCTATGTATAATTAAAGTTTATGATGTTGCTGATTTATTGTGTTGATAAAAGCTCATTTTTCATATAATAGGTGTCATTAATTATCAGCAATTTGACTTGAAAGCAAATAAAATGTTCGTTTGGTCTCTTGTGTCCAAATATAGTACAACAAAAGACAGATTACAATGACAAGTGTGCGTATCTTGCTGGCATTATTCTGAAAGGAACCCCAAAAGTATTATCTTGGACCATATTATGAAAGGTATGCCATTTTTTGTTGACAAACATAAAAGTATAATAAGTTTATTTATAGTTCTTTTTTATGAATAGGTACAATAGCTATTAACATCCATCTGACAGAATATTATTTCAATTGATACAGTTGTCATTGAAAGTTATTTGTTATTTGTCCAAGCTCGTATGAAGTGTTTTGGTTTGATCCAATTGGTGGTCAATCGTATCAGGACATCAAGCAAATAATAGCAGCGTACGTTACTTGGTTAATTAGTTTTCCTGCTTGTGACGTGACTGAAAGTAAATAGAGCAAGTGTTTAATTATATATGCTTTTGAGGTTTTGTGTAATACTTACAGAATGCTTTGAATAACACATTTTTTGCTTTTAAGTTAGCACTCTAGTTAATTAAAAAGCTGAGTCTCTTCAAGAAATAGTTTCTTCTCCAAAGAGATGCCCTTGTTATTCTTCCAGACCTGCCATGTCTTGGTTCCTGCCATCTAGAAATGTTGTGACTTTGCACAATAATGATCTGTTTGATCATTTGATTAATATTTAAGACTGCCCTTATGTTTTTAGTTTAAATGTTGTCTTTTATTTCTTTATTCTTTTGACTGGATTCTGAAAATTGATGGAAAAAATATAATGTTTACTTCTCCCTTATTTCCAGGTCATTCAAACAAGCTGCGGTTAAAGGCAGAACTTTTGCAAATTGTAACAATGTGATCGGGTTGAACTTGCAAGTATACAAGTGCCGATGTAGTAATAAAATACCGGTAAATACCGGGTCGATCCACAGGGAAATGGTTGATATTATAAAGTCGAGTATTGAATGCAAAAGAGTATAAATGGTATAGATTTTCCAAGAACTTTGTTCTTTGAGGTTGATTTAAACAAGAATGAGAATTACTAAGGCAATCGGGATTCACCTAAATGCTTTACTAGGATTTAATACTAGTTCTTTCCCAACAATTATGAATACGATGTCGCTAATATATTCTCAACTCCGGTTAAGGCAGCGAGAGCGTGGTTTTCGTTACGTGTAAGTCCCGTTACGGCTTACATTCATCTACCGAAAACCCCGTTGAATACCAAGACATCACACCTGTATCATATAAGACCGGATATATTTCTATTCTCGGTACTATATATGTTTATCCTTTAATGTTCATAGTTTAGACTTCAACGTTAATTGCAAGCATAAACTAAATTTAACATACTTCTACGTTGTACACCATAGTCATAAACAATCAAAATATAAAGGATAAACCACAATTTATTGGTTTAGAACTTTTATCAAACACCTAGTGTGCATAGAGGTTCATCCCTAGCCTTAGCTAAGAAATTAGCCTCTAATGCTCATATTAATCACAATACAATATTGAAATGTAATGGAACATGAAATTACAAAGGAAATAATACCTAAACACCAATGGTTTCGGAGGTTGAAATTTCCTCCTCAAGAACTTGAAGAACAATAGCAAAAACAAAGTATGAAAACTAGGAATTAAAGAACTTTTCCGAGCCCTAACATATTCTCTCTCATGAGAGAGGCATCTGCGAGGGTTAGGGGACAACTTCGTTTGGACGATTATGTTTGGAGCAGAGCCTATTCCTTTTATTTGGACGGAGGCTGTTCGTTCGTTTTATTTTTTGCATGTCAAGGTGCATTTATTAGTTTCTTTTTGGGCCATTTCTTGGGCCGATTAGGTGTTCTTTCTTGTTGGGCACCTTTTTTTTCTTCACTTGTGTAAACATTTCCCAGCTTAATAAATTTGGTAAATGTCGCCCGACATTTACCCCACCTGAAAGGTGGAGTTTCGGGTAAAAAAAAAGTATGGAATGTGATGTGTATTTTCTCGCACTTAAAATGGTTGTAGAAAAGTGGTGAAAAGTACGAGTATCGTCTCCCTGTGGAGACGGACAAAAGGGAAATAAAGATTAACTAAACTTAGCGATTAAAAAGAAATAAATAAAATAAAAGTGCAATTGTGCGAGATTGGTTGATTGATTGAATTAAAACTAATGCTATGAAGCAGGTAAAAAGATTTGGTTTTCCTTAATTAACGACAAAGGGAACAGGAATTGATTCCGGGGTTAACCAGATTTCTGGCAGAACAGGCCTAATCACATGAATTTAATTTAATTGAGCCTAGCTAATCATTACTAAGTTCTTATCGCTCTCGCGGCGAAGAGTACAATAATTTAGGGGTCCAGGCTGATCTCTCATGCGACAAGATCCTAAATTATTGCCAAAACGAGCGAGCTTACGGCCCCTTAATCGCTACTAATCTCTTAGCGAAAGATTAAGTGTGTGTGAATGTGTCCTAGAACAAATTAGATCTCTCTTAATTCATTCTACATGCAATTGTAATTCTAGCTGCAGTCTAGGTTACAAGAGATATCAGTTAAATTATTCAAACACAAATTAAACGGCATTCATGCAATTAAACCGACAAGAATCTAGCCATACATCATGATCAACCCCTTCATCAATCTCAAATCCCTAATTAAACTACTCACGCCTCATAATTGACGAATCAAAAGAATTGGGATGAATAGAATAAATTGTCATTAATTAAAGAATTGAACTTACAAAGATTCCCAGGTTCTTGGATTAAACAACGTAAAAACGCAGGTAAAACTCCTCCCTATGCCTCTCTCCAAAGTTCGTAACCCCCCAAAATGGGTTATGGAGGCCTTATTTATAGAAAACAACGAATTCGGGTCAAATTAGGATCAATCGCGGCCAGGCACGGTGCCAGGCACGACCGTGCCTGCGACCGTGCCTGCGGAAGAAGCCCGAAATTCGCGTCCAGGCACGGCGTGCTTAACTGCCAGGCACGGTCGTGCCTGGCCTCCAGTAGCTCAGTTCCTCGATAAATGCCAGGCACGGCGTGCCTAGCTGCCAGGCACGACCGTGCCTGACCCTATTCTTCACTTTTCCTTCATTTTCTTGCTCCAAACGCTACCGGATGCCTACGAGGTCAATCCAAATACTCTTTCTTCATCAAAATTTCGTCGTGAATCTCCCGGTGACCTCCAAATCTCTCAAATCTTTCTTGAACGCCTTCAAATCCTTCCTGAATGCCTCTCAAGCGCCGATTGCCGGACTCTAACTTCTTCAAATCAACTCCAAATGCAATGAAACTCGATCCAACGCCTGCTAAACATAACTTGAGCCAAAATTGAGACTTGCAACGCCTTAAAGCCAGGAAAACCATCAAAATCCGAAACGGACTTATCAGACTCCCCCATACTTAAGCTTTTGCTTTTCCTCAAACAAATCAAACAACGGGACTTATGATAATCACCACACGGAATTTAAAATAGTTAGCATACACACGTAGTTAAAGGGATATTCACAGAACAGACAATTTAAATCAAGAAAATTCTTCCTTAAACTACATCTTTGTACTTAAGCTAAACTATTTGACAAAAGTATTCACAACATCCTCAAAGTAATGACACCATACACAAATAAACTTGTTACCGATCAGAAGGACTTGTGAAGGTGATGGTGAATGGTCAATGGATAACAAGTAACAACCCCTTTCTTTGAGAGATTGGAACATTCTAACAAAGACTTAATGTATTCAGGAACTTCAGGGCTATTCTTAGGATCTAGGAACTCAGTAGGCCACATTTTAGGAACAATCATTTAAACCTATGCAAAGAGTAGACATGGTGTACAACTAAGTTAAACCGTCTCGGCACATTTGTGTTTTAACGTATACTTGAAGTACACGGAGGACTAAAGCTAGATTTCAATAGCCTCCAAGTTCATTAATTATGTTTAGTTTTCCTTGTCATGTTGGCACGAGAACGCCGTTTCTTTCGAAAGATACCCAAGTCTCATCTTACGCTTTTTGACCGGAGCTCCCATTCTCTTTTTCGAAAAGTAAGAGGTCTAGCTATATTAATTTTTCAATTTTCAGATTTTTACTAGACATTACCCCATTCTAATGTCAGCCTCACCAAGGAAAATTAGCAATTAAAGTTCAATTATTCAAGGTGAATCCATGCCTACAATGCAATTCTCGAAAATATCAAATTCCTAAAAAGTGACTGCTCTTACCCTATTTGGGACATAGGAACAGTGCCAAAAATGGCTCCTACACACAATTCCCTAAACTTAACAAATTAATCCCTTAATTCCCAAAACATCAAGACTAAGTCAGAAATATTCACGGGTAAGAAAGCAGGCCATTTGGCTATGGAGCTAAATTAATTGGGTAAACAAAGAACGGTCAGGCTCAAAATGGCTTCTCCTAAAGAACTTTTTCAGGTGGGGTGGATGATTAATGGAAAATTCATGGGTGACTAATGCCTTCATCCTCTCAACAACTAGATTATAGTGCAAGCAATTTAAGCTTAAACACTTCAAAGATGTTCTTAAAAGCATAGTCAAAACGCTAGCCAGCTCACAAAGACACAGTTTAAAGAAAAAATTTCCAAAATGTTGCATGAATTTCCTATGAATATACAACTAACACCTGCGCATGCTAACTCTAGCAAATCACATGTAACAACTACTGCCCGAATTCCCAATTCACTCCCCCACACTTAAACTTTGGCATCGCCCTCGATGACCAAAAATGCACTATGCACAAGGGGGTAAAGAGGAAAGGGTCACGCGTGCTCAATGAATCAATGAAATCCTCGGCACATCATCCATACAACAAGACCCTGAGCTGCAAAAACAACACAAAGCAAAACAACCAAACAACAAACAAAGCAAAAACAAAAACAAAAGCAGAAATTAGCTCGGGTTGCCTCCCGAGAAGCGCTATTTTTAACGTCGTTTGCCCGACGCAACTACGCACTCATCAAAAACTCAGTCAAAGACACTCCCGCTTAGAAAATTGTCTTCCACAAATCAAACCTCCTATCAACAAATGCCCTGAGATGGCGTAAGACCTTAAATTCATGAAAACAATTACGCATCTCAGGGTTACCCGTAAAGCAACAGAATGGATCGTGGCCTTTATCCGGCCCTTTAGCAAAGAATGGGTCAAAGAATGGACAACTCCCCTCTATGTCAAAAATTTTCCGGGCTAGAACTTCCCCTTGTTCACTAAATAAATTAAAACATGTAAAATTTTGGGATGGCTCTAGCTCGGGTGTAAGAATGACAGGGGGGTCAGGATTATCGTCAATAAAATCATATTCAAGGTGGAAATTTTCCTTCTCCACCTTATCTAAATCATCTCCTGTTCCTTGCACAGAACTAGCATCACTTGAGTCCTCCTCTCCACTTATCATAAGACAATCAAAACTAGGGAGGGGCTCAAGATCCTCTGCTGACACATTATCCTCAAACAAAAGGTCAGAAAGGGCTTCATTAGAAAGCATGTTCGGGGTGCAATCCTCCACCATTGAATCTATGTCATCCAAATAAAAACACTCTCCACTATCCTGACAGGGCCTCTTCATTATTTTGGACATATCAAAGGTGGCAGTCTCATCCCCCACGCGGAGGACAAGCTTACCGTCTCCAACATCAATAAGTGCTCGGGCAGTTGGCAAGAATGGTGTGCCTAAAATCAATGGTACCTCTCGATCCTGATTCATGTCCAAAATAACGAAGTCTACAGGAATAATAAACTTGTCCACTTGAACCAACACGTCTTCAACAATCCCTAGGGGATATTTAACTGAACGATCAGCCAACTGAATGCACATACGTGTTGGTTTAAGTCGACCGAGTGCAAGCTTTTCGTACAAAGTGAATGGCATCAAATTAATGCTTGCACCCAAATCAGCTAAGGCCCTATCCAAAGTAAGATCTCCTATTAAGCAGGGTATAGTAAAAGAACCTGGATCCTTAAGCTTCTCTGGTAGATCCCTCCTAATCACAGCTGAGCAGTCCACGTTAAGCCTCACAGTGGACGCTTCTTCCAACTTTCTCTTGTTTGTCAGTAGATCCTTCATGAACTTTGCGTACTTTGGCATTTGTGCCAGTGCATCCACGAATGGTATGTTGAGCTGAATTTGTTTCATGAGTTTCAGAAAATGACCAAACTGGTCACTATCATTCTTCCTTGTCAATCGTGCCGGATAGGGGAGAGGTGGGGTGTAATTCTTAACCGGAACGGGCTGTTTTGGTGCAGCCGCCACCTCTCTTCCCTCTTCCTTTTCCTTTTCTTCCTCTTGTGCAGCAGGTACGTCTTTAACTTCAACGGGCTTGTTTGCCATGGCAGCAGGTTCTAGCTCTTTTCCACTCCTCAAGGTGACTGCATGAACATGTTCTCTTGGATTTGGTTCAGTATTACTAGGGAGAGATCCCAGAGGCCTCTCAGATAAAGCCTTTTAGATCTGCCCTAATTTAGTCTCCATGTTCTGTATCCTTGCCTCAGTCATTTGCATCCTTGAGTCTGCTTGCTGTTGAGCTTGCTGTTGATTTTGCATTTGTTGCTGTTGAAATTGCAGCAGTTTGTTGAGTGTTTCTTTTATGCTAGAAAATTTTTGCTCAGTCTCTCTCTTAAAGCTCTCTTGCACTGGCTGAGATGCTTGTTGTTGATTATAGTTTCTAGACTGATGCTGCTGATTTACGTACCCGTAATTCCCTTGTTGCTGCTGTCCGTAGGGCTGATTGTAGTAGCCCTGTCGCTGATAATTCATCGCATCAACTTGCTCTACTCCAGGGGCTGCCGAGTGTGTCATCATAGTGCATTCATGTGGCGAATGGAGTCCCCCACACATAGTACAAGAGGGACTAATAGGAACGGGGGCTACCATATTAACACTGGGCACCGAGAGAGCAAGATTCGTCTTCTTTTGATTATCCTCCACATTTGTAGCAAGCTTCTGAATCATGCTAGTCAAAGCATCTACCCTCGCAGAAAGGGCCGAATTATCACTGATCTCATACAACCCCTGGGTCTTCTGGTGAGGTGTGTCCCGAGAGCTGTACCATGAAGCATTATTAGAAACAATCTTCTCCACTAATTCTTCCGCCACCTCAGATGGTAATTCAGGAAAAGCTCCTCCACCCGAAGCATCAAGCATCATCTTCCCTTCATCGCTAATTCCGCTATAGAAGCAAAAAAGAATCTCACTATTGGTCATCTTGCCTTGAGGACAAGCTCTTCTCAGCACTTTAAATCTCTTCCACGCCTCAGCCAATGTTTCCAACGAACCTTGCTTGAAATCTTGCAGCTGCTTCTTCAGCTTTATGGCCTTTGATGTTGGGAAGTATTCTTTTATGAAGGCCTTGTGCAGCTGATCCCAAGTCTGAATGTGGTGATGTGGATTGCTATCCAACCACCTCTGCGCGTCATCCCTCAATGAGAAAGGGAACAATAGCATCCGTACCTGATCGTCATCTAGCCCAGGGATCTTGAAAGTTTGGCACATCCTCAAGAATTTTGTAATGTGTGCCACTGGATCTTCTGTAGGGCTCCCTCCAAACTGATTATTGGACACCATGTTAATCACTGCTGGGTTGATCTCATAGTGGGGTGCAGTAATTCCCTGCACTTGAATGCTGTCATACTCTGTGATGTCCGGAGTAAGAATATCTGCAATACTCTCTCCCTGATAGAACGGATTGTTATATGGGACATAATGTTGGAATGGAGGAGCCTGATGTCTTGGTTGAAGAACTGGTTATGGTCTAATAGGATGTGGACGGGCTATGTTTGGCTGTGCTTGGTGTCACGCCCCAGACCGCAATCCAGGCGCATGTACAACCGCCGTATAATCAAGTGACGTCACCCGCGAGTCAACCTCACTTAATTACACAAGGCGTCCGAGAATATAATCCATCCATACTCAGTAGTAAACGTACATAACAACATCACATTTAAACCAATGAATAGCGGAAATATTCAATGGTAAGTCATAAGCCACAACCGGCCAACAACATGGGCATGCAAGCCCAAAAATAGTTTATAGTAGAACAAATATCCATGAGCAAGTGTTCGGTAGTTTGAAAGAAAATAAGGAAGCACGAATCACATCCTCCTGAAGTGATATCACCCGTAAGAAGGTGCAAATAGCAAGCCCTAGCTTCAACCTGAAAATGGTGGGGGGGGCCCGAAGGGGTCAGTACAAGTACCGAGCGAGTAGCAGGCTAAATATAGAATAACTAGCGTTTCAAGTATAAGACCCAAACATAGGGTGATACTTAAATAAATAGTCTTTCCCCCAAGTTATGAAATACTTATTAGTATATATATACTTGGAAAATATCTGATCTGTGGATCACCGTTTTATTTGGAAAAAATAGTAATAGTCAATATTCTTGACTAAAAACCCCAACCCACCCATATACCTATGAGTGTATAGGACTCCTCCTTGTCCCTATTTCAATATCATAATCTATGAGTTTTGAGGATCATAATCCTTGGGTACTCCACCAATTTGTTTTCCGAGTGTTAAGGACTCATAAGTCATAGGGTCCTCCACCAAGTTTTGAGTGTTAAGTACTTTTAAGTACTAGGGTCCTCCACCAAGTTTTGAGTGGTAAGTACTTTTAAGTACTAGGTTCCTCCACCAATTTATAATCCGAGTGTTAAGGACTTTAAGTCCTAGGGTCCTCCACCAATTTATAATCCGAGTGTTAATTTAAGGACTTTTAAGTCCTAGGGTCCTCCACCAATTTATAATCCGAGTGTTAAGGACTTTTAAGTCCTAGGGTCCTCCACCAAATTTTGAGTGTTAAGTACTTTTAAGTACTAGGGTCCTCCACCAAAATATTTTCATATGATCAACCTTCTATCAACCTAGATAGAGTCTATATCATACTTAGTTACTCATAACTAATTCAATACATAAAGCTTATGTATCACAATCCATGCAAAACCATGCATTTATATAGATTTATAATTAATTAATACCAACCGGTATTAATTAAATCCTTTGTCCATCGGTCAACGTTTTCGTTGACCGCCATTTCATGCCTTGTGTGTATCAACTTAATCATCATATAATTAAGTTAATAATATTCATTTGTGCTTCTAATACACTTCAAACAAATTGCATTTCATATAATTCTTCGTATCATATTCCATGCATCAACAATTAATTTCTTTCATACAAACTTAACCCTATTGGCTAATCACATGTTTAAATATCTTTTAAACATCATTGTGAACTCATATAACATTTATTTAGGTAATCTCATAATTAACCCAAAAGTTATAAGATATTAAGCCGTCCACTCACCTTGAACTAGCGTTATGAAGTTCTACCCTTCTTGGTTGAACTCCGGTGAAACTCCGGCGACTTTTGGTCAACTCCGGCGACAACTCCGGCGACTTCTCCAACTTTGTGAAATCACTTGAAATACCCCTTACAAGTGCCTAACAAGGTTTTATAATCATAAAACTCATATTAATACAAATAACCTCTAAAAGGTCATTTTCCGGTGAACCGGTTGTTTTGGCTCCTAAATCCGTTCTTGGACATAGAACCATCTTCCAACCCATAAATCCACCCTTATAGCATGTGGAACCATACTAAGGGTCCTTCATATGATAAATACCTCATATGGTAGAAGAAAATTAAAGGAAAAGTTATAATAAGGTCATTACCTTAATTAATCACACTTTTTCCAACTTTTTCCTTCTCAAATCTTCCTCCTTGGACCTCTATGGCTTGAGCTCGAGTTGTAGCAATGGAGAGTGTTTTGAGAGCTCAATTTTCTTCTTCTTGGAGGGGGTTGGTCGAGCACAATGATGAGGAAGGATGTAGGAAGTGTCCTTCTTTGTCTTAGTTGACAAATAATGTGTGTGGGTGAGGTCCACACCTCAAATGATCCCATTCCAATCAACTTAGCTCCATCCTCACATGTTGTGCGGCCACACAAGTCCCAATTGAGACCCAAAAACGTGGGGTGGCCCCCACTCATGTGGGAGGTCATCCCAACTTGTCCCGAAATGTACAATCGGCCCCGAAAGTTGTATTTTTCGGACTGTTTTAAATATATTTTATTTTATCGGGTCAAATAAAATATATTATGTGCTCTTACTCATTATGACATGTATAATGAATATACATTCCCCAACTTTAATTTATAAGCCCCCGAAATTCAGTTCGGGCTGTTATTAGTTAAATTACCAGTACCGGTAATTTGGGCTCCTTTTGACCAATCAGTCAACTCTGGGCCTTTCCATGGCCAAGATGAAATATACGCCACTATATATTTATTATCTAGACCAAGATGAATAAAATATATGGTCTCGGTGATGTCGGGCGGCCCCCGCTCCCCGTGTGGGTCCCACGTGCAATTTACTATTCACGCGAAAGAATTAATAAAAATTTACAACTTCGTAAATTCATTAATCCTTTAATAAGGTTCAATACATTATTTACATAAAAGTAAATATGTTTGGGGATGGTGTTACACTTGGGGCTGAACTTGGGGCTGATGATATTGTTGAAATTGATTTTGGAAGGGCTCAGTTTGTGGTTGATGGATGGGTGGATTTTGAGTGACTTGGGGCTGGTTTTGTCTTGGCTGAAAGAGTGGATTATTTTGCCCAATACCTTGCATCCCATATGTTTGATTTTGATGGTCCTGGATAGGGTAAAAGTCTAGAGGGGGGGTGAATAGACTTTTAAATCTTTTTCAACTTTTTGAAGTTTTTGCCTCTAGATGAATTGATCTATAATCTTTTGAGAGATTAATAGATGCACAGCGGAAGTCTTTACCCTTTTTCTAGTGAGTGTGTGACAACTTTCTACCTTGAATGATGTTTGGGCTTTAAACTGTGAGAAGTTGGCTTGGCAGTTGGCTAGATGGCAGGGAACTGCTGAGGCAACTGCCAGTTGAAAATAGGAGTTCGAGAAAGATGATAGTATGGCCTTGAAGAGAATGATTAGGGCTTTCTGAATATATGTTGAGCTGAAGATAGTAAAGAGTTTTGCCTGAGCAGTGGTCTGAGCAGTTGGGTAATCCCAGGAAACTGCTAAGCCGTCTGCTGCTTATAAAGAGGTATCTTTGAGGACTGACCAACTACACCTTTTAGTAGTGATATTTAAAGCTTGTGGGAAACAGAAGTCTCAAGGAAAAGTGAGTTATTAAGCAGTAGGATAAGCAGTAGAGTCAATTAAGACGACTGCTTAGGATGCTGCTGGCAAACTACGATCCCTTTAGTGAGAAGTGTTGAGTGTGTGCTTTGGTGAGTAGAGGAGAATCAACACACGATGTATCCTGGTTCAGAGGTGGTGTAATCCTCCTACATCCAGTCCCACCCTATTTCAGATGGATTTCCACTAAAGTATTAAGCCCAATACACTTAGTGCCAATCTAGCCTTTACAACACTTAGGCCTAGATTGAAGGTTTTTCACAATGAGTATAACACCACTCAAAGTTACTCAGTCCTTAGACTTTTCTCAATTGATCCAGTGGGGATCAAAAGGTACTCTATCTATCTAACTACACTTTAGGATCCGAACAACTGTTCTCCTAAGTGTTTACAACCACTTGTGAAATGTTACAAGAAAATTCTAACCTCCAACTATGAACTAAGCTCTAAAAATGTAAAAGTATTGATCTAATCTAAGAGCTTAGTGAAGCATGAGGCTAAGCAGAGAGTAAAGTTGAGTTTGCACTTTCTCTTTTTGCTAGATAGCTTCGTATATGCTTTGATGAAAGTATTTCTCTGCTTAGGATGCTCAAGCTTTTTTTTGAACTCATGCTTCTACCTATATTTATAGGCCTTCATGGTTGATTAATCTCATCCGTTGGTTGAGATGGAGTAATCTTGTGCGTTGAGGGTCTGGCTAGGACGAATTGTACATTCGTCTTTTTGTGCAGGAGCTTTTAATACATTTGTTTCCTTGTCTTGAATGATTGGGCTGCGGCATGGGTGTGTCTTCAGCCGCTGCAGCTTCACTCCAAGAGGACGTCCCATGCTGTAGGACCATGTACCTGTTTAGTTATTTAATGCTGGTCAAGCTTTGTCTTCTAATCATACACATTCAATGTATGATATCCGAGTACAACTAAATGTGACAATTAATTAATCTTTGAGCCAAATGATATGTACCGGTTGGATCTAAATATCCTTTTAAGGTAAACAAAAAATTACCTTATTGCATTTTTACTTTTCCGGTACTGCTTCATTAGTTTCAAAATTTGTACATTTATTTTGTCACTAAAGATTAATTTCCGAACTTAATTAAGACACAATGTACTAAAATAGAGTATAGTGGCATCATCAAAATCTATCAAAATTGGGTACTAACAATTTCCCCCTTTTTGATGATGCCAAAACTATACAACACAAGAAACAATTGTTTTTATTGATTTTTATTGAGAATATTGTACATTGGTCTACAGTCTAAAGTACAATAGTTTTTAGTCACTTTCGGACTTTCCTTGAAGTCTACTTTTGTTGGTTTCCTCCAGCTTCTTCTTGGCTTTTGCTTCTTCAGCTTTCCTTTGTCTGATCTCCGCTTCTTCTTGGAGGAGCTTGTTCTTTCTCCTGGTTTCTGCGGCTTTCTTTGCTGCTAGTGATCTTACAGATGAGGGGCCTGCTTGTGTTGTTCTTTCCCCCTTTTTGGCATCAGCAGCAGGGGTCTGGCTTTCGTTGAATAGAGCTTCTATCTCTGGATCAGAGTCAGGATCTTCATGTGGTCTTCTGGATGTATTCAGACCATAGACTTCAATAGACAGTGCCTTGATGTGGTTGTTGATGTCCAGAAGATCCGTTTTTACCTCATCTTTGACTTCGTGTTCCAAGTTCTGAAGTTTGTGTTTTGTCTGTGCCAAGTCTTGTCCTAGTTTCTGGAAGTCCTTGCCTTGCTGCCAGAAGGTTTCTTGAGTTCCTTTGTGGAGAACTTGGAAGTTGTGAGCAATGTCCTTAGTGAGCTGTTCATAGGCTTTAGCATGAGCCTGCTACTCCACAAGGAATTTCTGAGATAGCTTGAACATGGCAGGGAACTCCTCTTTTCTTAGTTTCACGAGGTAGTCTTCATGTTCCTGCACCTTTTTAAGAGCCTGATCGAGGTTAGGTGGAGGAGAAGTTAGGGAAGGTACCTGATCAGATGGTCCTGCTACAGTTGGCTGACCCGGTTGCAGTCTTTGCAATGCAAGAATTTTGTTTTCTAGCTCTTCATTTTTAGCTTTTAGTGCAGCAATCTCCTTCCTTATTTCATTGGTCAACGCAGACTGCTGAGAGGTTTTGGTTTTGAGTAGAGCTCTCTGCTCAGCATTGAACACTTGTTGGATCATGGAATCTTTTCTGATATGGCTGTGGACTTCTTCAAATCTGATGTCTAGCCTTTCTTCTAGTTGCTTCTTCATTTTGATGAGTCTCTTGTGTAGTCTTACCTCTGCACGGCTGATGAATTGTGTTGTAGCCCTTCTTTCTCTGATGAAGACATCTGCCAAGGTAGCATTGTCTTCTTTATCATCCTCGGTTTCAAGAATGAACGTGGGAGAGTGCTGCTCTATGTTTTGAGTAGATGCCTGTGAATGTGCGCTAGTCTGGGGAGTAGTCTCCGGTAGTGGAATATTGGCAGGTTGCTGCTCAGTGGACTGCTGTGCTTCTTCCTCCATTACTTTAGAGGTTTCTCCACCTCCTCTAGTCTCAAATCTAGATTTTTCTAGAACCATTTGAAGTTCTTTATCACTAGAAGAGGAAGAGGAGATGATTTGTTTACCTCTAATCTTTGAAGAGCTATGTGGCGCATGATTGTTGTCATCATCAGCTGGATCATCATCATTAGCATCCGTGGAGTAGTCTTCTTGTGGCTTATCAGTCAGCTGCTTCTTCTTTGAGATATAGATCAGATGAATCTGGCGGAGATTTGTTGCTGCAGCGATGTCCTCGGTTCCTAGCCAGTTTAGAGCAAAGAGCTCTTCCGCGATGAACTTTGGGAGAGTTCTGGCTTGGTGTAGGATGCTAGATAGCTTCCATTTTCTCCATTCTTTGACTCGATTCCATTCAACTTCCAATCTTTCCAGGGGGTGATTGAGAGGTCTGCTGGTGAGGGTGGAGCCTCCTGTTCCACTTCCTGAGTTATCTGCTCTTGGAGATGTGTAGAAAGTGGAGTTGCCGAGATAGCAATGCCTTGTGATGAGGAGAAATCAGCCTGCTGTTCTTCGTCAGGTTTCGAGCCTCCACTTTCTTCATGAATAGTTTGTAGATCGGGAGTTGTGGTCTCCAAGTGGTCGTGATTGAGTTGTGGAGGTGAGGCTTCTGCTTCTAGTTCAATCTGCAGGTTTCTTGTTGTAATAGGAGAGTCTTTCTTTCTGGATCTTTTTGATTGGATCGCTTTATTGTCAGATCGAGGCCTCTTCAGTGACTGGGTTTTGATTTTCTTGAGTTCGGTCTTGAGAGGTTCATTGGAGAGGAAGGTGTCTTCTGCCTTAGGAAGATCTGGGGCTCCTTGGTTGGATGTGAGAAAGAGAAACTTTCTCCAGTTAGTTTCTTCTTTGATGTTGCTGCGAGCTCCCTTTCTTCTCAGAATTTCACCGATGAGAAAACCATATCCTAGCCAGGGCATGGTGTTGTTTGCTCTTTCATGAAATTTCTTTACATATGCGAGTAAGTTGTTGAAGACATACTTTGTCCAGTTGAATGGGGAGCCTGAGATGATTGCTGCCAATGGAGTTGCTCTCTTGTGGTTGATTTCATCGAGGGCAGTATTTTTGGCGTCAATACACTTGTAGAGTATGCTTAGCAGAAGAGCGTACTCATGCACCATTTTATTTGTCTTGAGATTGAGAGTTTGTGTATTGTGTGCACTTGGTTTTAATGCCAATTCTTTGAACTCCTGTTCGTTGAGTTCAAAGTCTTCAACCGGTGGAGCTTCATCTCCAGGGAGTGAGAGCAGTGTTCTGATATCTCCTTCTTCAATTTCTACTGGTCTGCCCCTTATCCAAGATTTGAGAGTGTCTTTGGTAGAGTTGAGGTAGAACTCTGCAGCTACCTCGGGATAGAAGCAAGGATATGGGTAGGTAGCCATTTTTAGAAGACCTGTGTTATCAAGCTTTCTCAGAAGATCTTTCATAAGATCACTGTTGTTAGCTTTCTTGAGTATTATAGATGTGTCAAGAATGGATCCGGTGTAGATCTTCTTAGCCATGAGTTTAAGAGATGCCATTCTTGTTTGTTTGAGGAGTAGAATGAGTATGGGTGAAATATGGAGTGCGGATGAGATGGTGAGTACAGGAGTTTGTTGCTTGAGGGCTTTGAGAGCGTTCGAGGTTTAGAGAGAGGTTTGAGAGAGATTGCAAGGTAAAAGTGTAAATGGATTGTACGGAGGAGGTATTTATTCTTTATCGGAAACTAGCCGTTAGGATATAGCCGTTGGAGACTACGGCTGGTTTAATTGTGTTCACACTGGTAACAGAGTGCTCTAGCTTGGTAAATTTTTGAGGGTTTATGAGAGCAAAAGTTACCTTTTTAGAATCTTTGATATGTGAGGATCAAGAAGATATGTGCCACGTGCTGAGATTCCAAGTACATTTACTCTGAGCCAACTGCTGATCTCAGACAGTGGCCTGCTTCTGAGGCAGACACCTGCTGGCAGACATCTGTTTGAATTTGTGAACCAGTGTCTTTACCTTCATTGTTCCTTCCTTGTTCCAAGCTTGTACTCTTCTTTATGAAGGTATTAATTCAAGTCCTCTTATTACACATGTAGCAGTGGTCTAGTTGGTCAGTTGCCTGCTGACCCTACTGCTGTCTTGAGTAGTCACCTGCTGAGCCTACTTCTTGAATTTTGATTCCCTCTTTCTTTTGAAAGTCTGAGATAGACCTTCTTGGACCTTGATGCTTCATTCCTTTTGGATTGTGAGTAGCCTGAGATGGCTACCCCTGTTAGTTCCCCCTCAACAGGTGGCTAGGAATTCCCCCTTGATTATGGAATTAGGTTCCCCCTGAATAGATGCAGGATTATTCCCTTACTTGGTCTAGATCATCTAACATACCAAGCTCTTGCCTTAGTTGGTTGAATCTAGCTTCATTCAATGGTTTGGTGAAGATGTCAGCCAACTGTTTGTCCGTGGGGATATACTCAAGCTTGATGGTTTTCTTCTCAACATGCTCTCTGATAAAGTGATGTCTGATCTCAATGTGTTTGGTTCTTGAATGAAAGACAGGATTATGAGTGATAGCGATAGCACTAGTGTTATCACACAGTATGCTAATCTCTTTTGTTTCTTCTCCATAATCCTTCAATTGCTGTTTCATCCATAGTATTTGAGCACAGCAGCTGCCTGCAGCTATGTATTCAGCTTCAGCAGTGCTAGTAGCAATTGAGTTTTGTTTCTTGCTGAACCAAGAGACAAGTCTTCCACCAATTAATTGACAAGTTCCTGAGGTGCTTTTTCTATCAATTTTGCATCCGGCAAAGTCAGAGTCTGAATAACCATAGAGTTCAAAACCTCCATATGTTGGGTACCATAATCCAGAGTTAGGATTGCCTTTTAGATACCTCAGAATCTTCTTGGCAGCTAGAAGATGGCTTTCCTTAGGCTTCGATTGGAACCTTGCACACACACCAACTGAGTAGGAAATATCTGGCCTACTAGTGGTGAGATATAACAAGGAACCAATCAGACCTCTGTAAAGTGTGGGATCAACATCTTTGCCATCTTCATCCTGACTTAGACCTTGGGATGTATTCATGGGTATTTTTACAGTGGACTTGTTTTCAACCTTGAACTTTTTCATGAGATCTCTTGTATATTTTGCTTGGTTGATGAAGATACCTTGAGGAGTCTGCTTTACTTGTAGTCCCAAGAAATAGTTCAACTCTCCCATCATGCTCATCTCAAACTTGTTTTGCATGAGAGTTGAAAATTTGTTGCATAGTGCTTGGTTTGAACTTCCAAAGATTATGTCATCAACATAAATTTGGACAAGCAGCAAGTATGGACCTTCTTCAATTTTGAATAGTGTCTTGTCTACTTTTCCTTTAGTGAACCCGTTACTCACTAAATATTCAGAGAGAGTGTCATACCATGCTCTTGGGGCTTGTTTGAGTCCATAAAGAGCTTTATGCAGTTTGTAGACCTGATCCTTCTCTCTATTGATTTCAAATCCAGGAGGCTGTTCCACATAGACCTCCTCTTCTAGTAGACCATTTAGGAATGCACTTTTCACGTCCATTTGATAGACAGTGAATTGCTTATGGGCAGCATAGGCTAAGAATATTCTTATAGCCTCTAGTCTAGCAACAGGAGCAAAGGTTTCATCAAAATCTATACCTTCTTCCTGGCAGTAACCTTTGGCTACTAGTCTTGCCTTGTTCTTGATAATTGTGCCTTCCTCATCCATCTTGTTTCTGAACACCCATTTGGTTCCTATCACATGTTGATGATAGGGTCTGGATACAAGCTCCCACACATTGTTTCTTTCAAATTGGTTGAGTTCCTCTTGCATGGCTTGTATCCAGTCAGATTCAAGAAGGGCTTCTTCAATTTTCTTGGGTTCTATTTGAGAGATGAAGCATGAGAATAGTGCTTCTCTTTGAGTTGCTGATCTGGTACGAACCCCTTCATGGATGTTTCCAATGATCTGTTGTGGAGGATGTTGATTCAGCCATCTAATGTCAGATGTTTGATAGATGCTGGTTTGATTTTGTTGGTCATCATCCTCCTCTTCTTCTTCTTCACTTTCTTCTGGTAGATTAGGGTGTTTAGGAATTTCATGAAGGTCTGGAAGGATGTTTGTTGGTGAGTCATCTGCTGGCAGCGGGCTGACAGTTGAGTCCACTGCTGGCTGTGGACTGACATTAGATTCAGCTATTTTTTCTCTATCATTTCCTGGAAGGCAGATTGGAGCCTTTCCAGTGTCTTTCTTTGAGTTGGATGACTCACCTTCTTCTTTTGATTGAGCAGTGGGGTGATTTTCAAAAACCACATGGATTGATTCTTCTACCACAAGAGTCCTTTTGTTGAGGATCCGGAATGCCTTGCTTGTTGCTGAGTAGCCCAGGAAGATCCCTTCATCAGATTTGGGATCAAATGGCTTGAGATAGTCTTTTCCATTGTTTAGAATGAAGCATTTGGATCCAAACACATGGAAATGACTAACATTAGGCTTTCTTTCTTTCCATATTTCATATGGAGTCTTTTTGTAAGTCTTATGAATGAGACTTCTATTCTGTGTGTAGCAAGCAGTGTTGATGGCTTCTGCCCAAAATCTTTTGGGTAAACCAGCTGCTTCTAAGATTGTCCTTCCGGCTTCCTTGAGAGTTCTATTCCTTCTTTCAGCAACACCATTTTGTTGAGGTGTTCTTGCTGCTGAGGTTTGGTGATGAATTCCATTTTCCTCACAGTACTGAATTATTATAGAATTAATAAATTCAGTACCTCTATCTGACCGGATCTTTTGAATTGAGAGGCTTTTCTCATTTTGAATTAGTCTCATCAATTCAGGGAGCTTCTTTTCTGTCTCATTCTTCTTCTTTAGGAATATGGTCCAGGTGTATCTTGAGTAATCATCAACCACAACTAGAGTGTACCTTCTACCACTTAAGCTCGTTGGTTCTACTGGTCCAAACAAGTCAAGGTGTAGTAGGCTTAAGGGCCTGATTGATGATTCCACTTCCTTTGATTTGAATGATACCTTGGTTTGTTTTCCTTTTTGACAAGCATCACAGAGGTGGTCCTTTTTGAAGTTGATTTCAGGAAGTCCTTTCACCAATCCTTTTCTGGACAATTTGTTGATTGTTTTGAAGTTGAGATGGCTTAATATGTTGTGTCATTCCCAACTCAAATTTGAATCTGCCTTTGTTACCAAGCAGATCCCTTCCTTAGCTGAGCTCCAATCAACAATGTACATGTCCTTCTTCCTTCTACCAGTGAGCACAGTTTTGTCATTTTTGACATCTCTAATCAAGCAGATGTCTTTGGAGAATGTAACATTATAGCCATTGTCACAGAGCTGGCTTGTGCTTATGAGATTGAACTTTAATCCTTTAACATAAGATATGTTTTGGATTGTAAGTCCATTGATGGATAGGTCTCCAACTCCTTTGGTTTCTCCTTGTTTTTCCACATTCCCAAAAGTAACTTTGGGTCCTTCGCTTGCCATATAGTTTGACAGGAGCCGCCTGCTGCCTGTCATGTGCCTGGAGCAGCCTGAATCTATGTACCATGTTTGTGAGTCAACTGCTCCAGCACCTTCCTGTATTCATCATTGTTGAGCAGTAGCCCACAAGTTAGTGGGCAACTTCCTTTGTATAAGTTTGGGCATCCATGCCCATCTAGAACCATTTAGTTCTAAGCAGATTGGTCTATAGCCATTTGAAGTATTATAATCATGGGGGATGGCTATGTAATTGTTAATCCTTTTTCTTCTTGAAGTGGAAAATGGATTATTGACTTTTGGAGGAGACTGCTTAGTGTTTTGACTGTGGTTGGTCTTATTGGTTGATTGCCAACGGGTTCTTGGGTTTTGATGGTTGGGAAGTTTTTGTCTATACAGGAGATTGGATTTTGATTTGGGAGCAGGCAGGTTCCTTCTTATGGGAACATTCTGAGAATGGGATTTTTGGTAGATTAGCTTTCTTGTATTTTGTTGGTGGCTTGTGGAGGGTGAGTTTTGAGTGAGTCTGGTGGGGGATACATATCCGAGGCCTCTTCTCTTCTTATTTAAAACAACTTCAGTAGTTGAGTCACTGATTTTACTATCCATGCTGAAGTTATTCATTTTGTCTTTCAGCTCTTTGTTCTCTTCTTCTAAGACATTGTTTTTGGTTAAGGCATCTAGCAATCTTGTGTGAACAGCCTTAATGTCTTGTTTTAATCTATCATTTTCTGATCTTAAGAGAACATGGTGATTTTGGACTTTTTGGAAATCTTGTAATAACGATTCCAGTGTAATATTGGTTGGTCCAGAATCACTAGAGCTATAAGAAGAGCAGGATGTTACCTCAACATCATTGTAGTGGTCTTTGGCCATTAGGCATTTAGGGGACCTGTATTCATCATCTCCACTGAGCCATCTGCTGCTTTCTCCAGTGAGCCAGCTGCCGCCTTTTTCAGCCACCTGCCAGGATCCCAGACATAGAAGTGCTTCCTCTGAGCTTTCAGATGAAGAGCTTTCATTGCTTGAGCTGCTTTCATCTTCAGATTGGGGTTCCTCCTTTTTCTTTTCACTTACAAAAGCTTGTCTTTTGCTTTTGAAGTCCCTCTTGTAACTAGCTTTGAGACCAGTCGCCTGCTGCCCTTGATACTTCTGGGCTAAGGGCAGAGGGCATTCATTTTTGTAATGTCCTGGCTGTCTACAGTTGTAGCATAGAACAGTTTCCTCACTGGATTGAGGTCTCCCTTGTCTTCTAGGTGGCAGGTTGTATGCTTTCTTTGGAGCAGTTCCCTCCTTCTTCATGAATCTTTTAAATTTCCTCACAAACATAGCAAACTGCTCGTCATTGAGGAGATTATTGAGGGATTTTTCAGCAGATTTTGAAGTGCTTGGCTCAGATACTAGAGCTAGTGTCTTGTATTCATCTTCCTTCTCTTCTTTGATCTCCTTCATTTCAAATTCATAGGCCTTGAGATCACTAAAGAGTTTGTCGGTTGACAGAGTTCTGAGATCTCTGCTATCTCTCATAGCAGTTACCTTCATGTCCCATTTTGATGGCAGACCTCTCAAGACTTTGAGGGAAATCTCCTTTTGAGATAGTTCTTTCCCAAGGTCAGAGACCTCTGCCACAATCTTCAGGAATCTGGATTCCATCTCATGGATAGATTCAGTTGACAGCATTTTGAAATCCTCAAATTTCTTGAGGGCTATGGTCAGTTTATTGTCCTTCTCCTGTTCATCTCCTGCTCCAATCTTTGTGAGCTCATCCCAGACATCTTTGGCAGTTTCGCATTTCCTGATTCTGGGAAATATAGATTCATCAACAGATTTGAAGAGAATGTCCTTGGCAATGTTGTCAAGATTGTTTCTCTTCCTGTCCTCAGTTGTCCATTCCATTTTGGGTTTTGGAATGTACACATCATCTGTTCCTTCTGTGGTTCTGGATGTGATGACCTTCATTATTTTGATAGGTCCATCAGTAATTACTTCAAGCATCTCATCATGTAAAGCACTGAGATGTGCTTTCATCCTTATTTTCCAGTCATCAAATTTGTTCAAGTTGAACAGAAGGTTCTTTGCTAACTGACTGTCCATTTTAGAAGGTGTTTGGGAAGGAGAGTGGCTTGGATCTTTAGTTCAAATTAGTCAGAAACTGACTCTAGGAACACTCCGCTCTGATACCACTTGATGGTCCTGGATAGGGTAAAAGTCTAGAGGGGGGGTGAATAGACTTTTAAATCTTTTTCAACTTTTTGAAGTTCTTGCCTCTAGATGAATTGATCTATAATCTTTTGAGAGATTAATAGATGCACAGCGGAAGTCTTTACCCTTTTTCTAGTGAGTGTGTGACAACTTTCTACCTTGAATGATGTTTGGGCTTTAAACTGTGAGAAGTTGGCTTGGCAGTTGGCTAGATGGCAGGGAACTGCTGAGGCAACTGCCAGTTGAAAATAGGAGTTCGAGAAAGATGATAGTATGGCCTTGCAGAGAATGATTAGGGCTTTCTGAATATATGTTGAGCTGAAGATAGTAAAGAGTTTTGCCTGAGCAGTGGTCTGAGCAGTTGGGTAATCCCAGGAAACTGCTAAGCCGTCTGCTGCTTATAAAGAGGTATCTTTGAGGACTGACCAACTACACCTTTTAGTAGTGATATTTAAAGCTTGTGGGAAACAGAAGTCTCAAGGAAAAGTGAGTTATTAAGCAGTAGGATAAGCAGTAGAGTCAATTAAGACGACTGCTTAGGATGCTGCTGGCAAACTACGACCCCTTTAGTGAGAAGTGTTGAGTGTGTGCTTTGGTGAGTAGAGGAGAATCAACACACGATGTATCCTGGTTCAGAGGTGGTGTAATCCTCCTACATCCAGTCCCACCCTATTTCAGATGGATTTCCACTAAAGTATTAAGCCCAATACACTTAGTGCCAATCTAGCCTTTACAACACTTAGGCCTAGATTGAAGGTTTTTCACAATGAGTATAACACCACTCAAAGTTACTCAGTCCTTAGACTTTTCTCAATTGATCCAGTGGGGATCAAAAGGTACTCTATCTATCTAACTACACTTTAGGATCCGAACAACTGTTCTCCTAAGTGTTTACAACCACTTGTGAAATGTTACAAGAAAATTCTAACCTCCAACTATGAACTAAGCTCTAAAAATGTAAAAGTATTGATCTAATCTAAGAGCTTAGTGAAGCATGAGGCTAAGCAGAGAGTAAAGTTGAGTTTGCACTTTCTCTTTTTGCTAGATAGCTTCGTATATGCTTTGATGAAAGTATTTCTCTGCTTAGGATGCTCAAGCTTTTTTTTGAACTCATGCTTCTACCTATATTTATAGGCCTTCATGGTTGATTAATCTCATCCGTTGGTTGAGATGGAGTAATCTTGTGCGTTGAGGGTCTGGCTAGGACGAATTGTACATTCGTCTTTTTGTGCAGGAGCTTTTAATACATTTGTTTCCTTGTCTTGAATGATTGGGCTGCGGCATGGGTGTGTCTTCAGCCGCTGCAGCTTCACTCCAAGAGGACGTCCCATGCTGTAGGACCATGTACCTGTTTAGTTATTTAATGCTGGTCAAGCTTTGTCTTCTAATCATACACATTCAATGTATGATATCCGAGTACAACTAAATGTGACAATTAATTAATCTTTGAGCCAAATGATATGTACCGGTTGGATCTAAATATCCTTTTAAGGTAAACAAAAAATTACCTTATTGCATTTTTACTTTTCCGGTACTGCTTCATTAGTTTCAAAATTTGTACATTTATTTTGTCACTAAAGATTAATTTCCGAACTTAATTAAGACACAATGTACTAAAATAGAGTATAGTGGCATCATCAAAATCTATCAAAATTGGGTACTAACAGATTTTGAAAAATGGTTTCGGGAGCAGTAGAGGTATTTTGGAAGAGTTGATAAAGCGGAGTCATGTTGATTTGGGGCGTGGCCTGATTTTGAGGAAAGAATGGTGTGCGGGAATTCTGAAATCCCGAGTAATTTCTAGGTGAAATAGGCGGTGAAGACTGGGGAGAGGTATTGACATAAAAATAAAGGTTATCAGAAGTGGTTTGGACCTCAGACGTCCCAGCAATTCCAGATGATGTAGGTTCCATGGTTGCGTTCTTCTCAAGAAAAACCTTGCGGTTCTGTCTAGCAAACTTCTCAATCTCAGGATTAAGAGGGACAAGTGATTCTCCCTTCTTTGAACGTGTATGCATAAACAGATCTGACCTGCAAGGTTAGCAGACAAAAATCCTACGAAAAACTAAAAACAAGTCGCTAAAATTAATTAACCCTTAAATCCGACACCGTCCCCGGCAACGGCGCCAAAAACTGATGTGTGTTTTCTCGCACTTAAAATGGTTGTAAAAAAGTGGTGAAAATTACGAGTATCGTCTCCACAGGGACGGACAAAAGGGAAATAAAGATTAACTAAACTTAGCGATTAAAAAGAAATAAATAAAATAAAAGTGCAATTGTGCGAGATTGGTTGATTGATTGAATTAAAACTAATGCTATGAAGCAGGTAAAAAGATTTGGTTTTCCTTAATTAACGACAAAGGGAACAGGAATTGATTCCGGGGTTAACCAGATTTTTGGCAGAACATGCCTAATCACATGAATTTAATTTAATTGAGCCTAGCTAATCATTACTAAGTTCTTATCGCTCTCGCGGCGAAGAGTACAATAATTTAGGGGTCCAGGCTGATCTCTCATGCGACAAGATCCTAAATTATTGCCAAAACGAGCGAGCTTACGGCCCCTTAATCGCTACTAATCTCTTAGCGAACGGTTAAGTGTGTGTGAATGTGTCCTAGAACAAATTAGATCTCTCTTAATTCATTCTACATGCAATTGTAATTCTAGCTGCAGTCTAGGTTACAAGAGATATCAGTTAAATTATTCAAACACAAATTAAACGGCATTCATGCAATTAAACCGACAAGAATCTAGCCATACATCATGATCAACCCCTTCATCAATCCCAAATCCCTAATTAAACTACTCACGCCTCATAATTGACGAATCAAAAGAATTGAGATGAATAGAATAAATTGTCATTAATTAAAGAATTGAACTTACAAAGAATCTCAGGTTCTTGGATTAAACAACGTAAAAACGCAGGTAAAACTCGTCCCTAGGCCTCTCTCCAAAGTTCGTAACCCCCAAAAATGGGTTATGGAGGCCTTATTTATAGAAAACGACGAATTCGGGTCGAATTAGGATCAATCGCGGCCAGGAACGGTGCCAGGCACGACCGTGCCTGCGACCGTGCCTGCGGAAGAAGCCCGAAATTCGCGTCCAGGCACGGCGTGCCTAACTGCCAGGCACGGTCGTGCCTGGCCTCCAGTAGCTCAGTTCCTCGATAAATGCCAGGCACGGCGTGCCTAGCTGCCAGGCACGACCGTGCCTGGCCTCCAGTAGCTCCCAGGAAATTTACTCTTCAGGCACGGCGTGCCTAACTCCAGGCACGACCGTGCGTGACCCTATTCTTCACTTTTCCTTCGTTTTCTTGCTCCAAACGCTACCGGATGCCTACGAGGTCGATCCAAATGCTCTTTCTGCATCAAAATTTCGTCGTGAATCTCCCGGTGACCTCCAAATCTCTCAAATCTTTCTTGAACGCCTTCAAATCCTTCATGAATGCCTCTCAAGCGCCGATTGCCGGACTCTAACTTCTTCAAATCAACTCCAAATGCAATGAAACTCGATCCAACGCCTTCTAAACACAACTTGAGCCAAAATTGAGACTTGCAACGCCTTAAAGCCAGGAAAACCATCAAAATCCGACCCGGACACACATCAAATGCGTGTCTAAATACGGACTTATCAGAATGGGATGTTTATGTTTGATGAATTGAGGGCTTTATATAGGCTAAAGAATGACATCTTTTAGTTTATTCGAGCCCAACAATCAGGTATGGAGCAATATTTGATCAAGAGATGAGGAAGGTGAAGTTTTCCCATAAAAAATCCTCTTGCATGACCTTTTGTTTGAGCTGAAATCGTCCCAACCGGCCCCGATCAGTCTAGAACCGGCCCCGGTCGCAAACAGGCTCGTTTAGTGCGAAAATACCTTCCGACCGGCGCCGGTTCTAGGCTGACCGACGCCGGTTTCAGCGCCCAAAATTGTACTTCATCTTTCTTCCTCCGAAATGGATCAAAAAGTGTCGGTTTTTGTACCGGGATTTCGGGAATGTTCCGCTATGAATTTGGACATGATTCCTTCACCAAAGTTGTAGATAATGAAGTCTTCTATCCACCAAAACTTGAATGACGTGATTTTATTCATCCAATCAAACGTTATGGCTAATACACTGAGAGGTATGCATCCTGAAATCCCACCAGCAACATCTGACTTTGTTGGTTGATTGAGTCTTGTTCCTTTCATATTTTGGTCATGACATCTTAATAACATTTGTACCTTATTGAGTTAGCATTCACATGAAACTCGAATCGAGTGATTTCGAGTTCAATAGAATAAGTTATACTCAAATTATGGGCAGAACGTCATTTTCTTGGTCCAAAAAGTCGTTCATCGCACTGTTTTATGCTCTAGCTCTCATTCTGGAGGTATTTGCCCGATTTCTCTTCTTTTCTTCAACAAATACTTATAAATACTTATGTTAAACATAAGTAAATATAACGGCTATCACAATGCCCCAAAATGGGTCATTTGTCCGGTAAGCTTTTTATAATGAAATAGTTTAATTATTGTTTAGTTATATAGTTAATGTTTATATTATTTCAATATAGTGCCCGAAGCAAGTGGAAAATGTCGAATGCGATTATTATGTGATGAGGTTCATATGTGACATTATCTCTTCCAAGGACAAAAAAAAACTTGAACAATGTAATTTTTTTAGTAATACATATCTTCAAATAATAATTAGTATATGTAATGTGTAATTAATTAACATTTTAAATATATTTTGTAGATGTTCGATCGTCATGATAAATATACACGAGGCGACTTGGATTTTGTGAGAGCGATGTGGTGTAAAGCGGTGTGCAAATGCAGCTTATGAGTGACAATGAACTTTAATTCTGAACTGAGATTGGTGTTTGAACGTAGTTCTAACTTTATATTGGTGCTGAATGTAATATGATATGGGTTTTGAGACAAACTAGTGGCAGACAGCAGACTTATTGTGATCTTTTGTGATATTTTATTACATTTTAATACATTTTAATTCATGTGATGGTTCAATTGTTGTGGAAGCTTGAAAAGTGGATAGTGATATTAGCATAGCAAATTGTGAACAAATTATGAACAATTTAAAAAAAGGCATCTTTTCAAGGCTGTTATCTGTATAACAGACGTGTAATGCAACCTGAATTTATAAAACACGAACGTATATCACGTCAGTTATTAAGTAGAACCGACGTTAAAGATTATTAATATATTTTTTTGTAAAAAACCCTATGACGTCGGTTATTAATCAAAACCGACGTTACATGTTATTTTTATTATTTTGGAAAAATGTTTAAGACGTCGGTTACCACGCGAAACGGACGTTGTAGATAAATTCTTTTAAATGCGAAAAAATATATCACGACGGTTATATAACCGACGTGATAGGATCGTACCTTTAACGTCTCCTTCCTAGACGGCGGTTCCAAAACCGACGTTAAAAGTGCAAAATAACCGATGTGGTATGTGACTTCTCTAGTAGAATTTGACATGGGAAGATGGGAACTCTGCACAGGGTTAGGTAGTCGTGAATCTTTGAACCTACCTTAGTGTATATCCATTGGATTTACTGGACAATCGGTAGCACTTTGCTTTGAACCATCAGCCATTGTGTAAACCTAGACAATGAATAACACACAGAGCCCCAAGTGCATCTTTGCTTCTCACGTTTGTGTTCGTTTCGGCCTTGACCACCTCGTGGTTCAGCTAGTGTTTTCGAGAGTATATCGTGCACCGGAGAATTTATCTCGTACCATAGACTCTCATAGAAGCGGCCTTCTTCCACCTGCATAGGTGATCTCTATGGAAGGTATCATGACATACCTTACTTGAACATATCAAGATATAGAGATCATTAAAAGCGTAACTTACCCTAAGTGTTCATGGCATGAGTGTACTATATCTTGGCTAGTACCGCCCGAGCCAGTCCACAGTTGTGTTTTCCCTTTGAACCTAATTACGAGGCACTCTCTATAATAGGTAGGGTTTCCCCGTGGACTTATATTGGATCATTGGTCGTAGGCCCATCGCTCGATCTCCTTGACGTCTCAACCAACTCTCTCGGAAGAAGTTTAGTTAGCGGATCCGCAATATTTTCTTTCTAACTTAACATTTTCAAGAGCATTACCTATGAGAATACAACAACCCATCATAAAATTCATGTACTCTGCTGCTGCTGCTGCTTTGAACAGAAAGAAATTGTATCCTTTTATTGTGCGGGATATTGTAATAATAAATACTGAATAATCATTATAGTCGTAGATCCTTATCCTTTTATAAATTTGCCCAAATATTACCAAAGACTCTTGACTCTACAACTATTTTCCACCATAATATTTATAAGCAAGACATTGTAGCTATAACGTCCTATGCATTGTTTGCAGAGAAGTGTCTTTAACAACACCAAAAGTCGGAATGTTTTAGTAAAGCCCTTGAGATTGATCAATTTTCCTACTTATTGGTGAAGTTGGGCATTTGAGATCCGCTTGCTCCAACTTGGGGTGTTCGGCGCTATAATATGGGGCTAGTTATTATTTATTGTACATTTATTTTGTAACTTGCATGTACACATTTTCTTAAGCCTCATCTCTATTTGCAAGAAAACTGGTCCGGAATATACATATAAAACACAGTTATCTTGCAAAAATCATTTGACGGCCTTCTCGATTGAATTTTTTGCTCAAATTTGGTATGGATGAACTAGACTTGATGGGGAAAATACACAAAAAATTTGAGCCAAAAATACCACCGGGAACCACCTCAAATTGAGGTGGCCGGACAGGGGAGTGGTCCGACCTGGCCGGACCTGAACATTCGTGATATATATAGGGGTTATTTGAAAGTGCATCAGATAAGGTCTATTTGAAAGTGCATCAGATAGGGATGAGTTCATATGAGAAAACATCTTAACGTGTAAAATGAGAATTAATCTCAGCCGTCCAAAGTGTCGATCTGATACACAATAACCTCTATCTGATGCACTTTCAAATAGACCTTATCTGATGCACTTTCAAATAACATCTATATAATTATATATGAATATATAAAAAATGAAAATACATTTATAAAAAATTAATATGTATCTAAATATTTGCATATCTTTTTTAATTTGCTTACTTATTCCTTACATAGATTAATTTTGCATGTTACAATATCAAATTTCTAAAACTATTTGGCATTTGTCCCAATTTGAATATTCTGGATCCTAACTAAATAAAGATTATTGTTGATCCCGACAATCTAAATCTCAACAAAATAAAGATTTCTTTAAAAAAAATCCTAACATAATCTTTTGCGGTTTTGATGAATTCTTTAAAAAAATCATGATCGAGACTAAGATGTCTTTCTTTAGTAAATAATCATAATATGTATTTATACATTTTATTCATCGGTCACAAAGTTTCACTATGAGTCTACTTAGTTTTGAATTTTAAATAATATATGTTACACATCCTTCTTTTAGTGAATTTGTATATAATTTTTTAAGTAAATTTTACTAAGCCTTGATAGCTTATTCAAAAATTATACTAAATTGAAGTTATAAATAAAAATTAGGAAAATTTCACACTAATAATCCAACCTATTCATAGTCTTCCATTATTAATCCCTCCTATCAATTATTCTAAATTAATACCAACTAATAGCCCACCCTTCCCTTAACACTCTATTAACCTGGTGGCCAAGTTTTAGCCGGTAATAAGCACTCACGTGCGTTCACGTGTGTCTCACTTTTGGTCCTCCACTCCTCTGTATTTTCCCTTCCATTGTTGGTCCAGCGACAAAGCTCGGACGAAGGAGAAGAAGACCAGCGACGAAGCTCGGACGAAGGAGACAAAGCCCAGCGACGAATCTCGGACGCAGGAGAAGAGGCCAACGACGAAGCTCGGACGAAGGAGAAGAAGCCCAGCGACGAAGTTTATTGATAATTTAGGGTATTTGTAAGTTAGGTTATTGGTAAATTGATTGATTGCAGTAAGTTTTATGAGCTTTTCTTGATGATATAAGAGAATGGACCAGCTTTAATTTTCTTTATTGCAGATTGTGTTTTGAGCAGTAAGTTGGGTTCATTAGCATATCAAAGTGTTAGAGAATTCCTTTATAACTGTGTCAAGTATTTTCTGTCTTGAACTTATCATATATTTTTGTTGAGAATGGAATTGAGTAGAGATTTAAGTTCTAAATGTTTTGAACTGGACTAGCCCTGTACTTGAGAATTTACTTTGCCAAAAAAGTTGGGTTCTTTAGCTTAGAGTCTTCTCTGTTTCCTTCCATAATGCTCTAGCAATTGAAATTTACTTCAAATGGGTTTGTTAGTAGTTTTTATGGAACATGAGTGCAAGCTTGTAAGTATGAGTATAGTTACCATAAGCTTGTAAGTTTTTATAAGCTTACCCAATATAAGTTTTATACCCAATGTGTACTGACCTACCTCTGACCACTTTGCACTCATGCTCAATATGCATTTTTTATGTTGGAAACTGAACAAATTCACAACTTAGTAGAGTTATTTGTCTGGTGTGGCTTATATTCTTTGGCTATTGTGACTTTAGAATGCAGGTTGTGGGTACTTCCAATGGCACAATAAGAATGACTTGAATTGTGATGAATTCAAAATAGGGAAAGACATATATAGTAATTGATGATGACTTGTTCACCGAGGACAAAGACATAGTCATTGAGAAGTTGTTGGCCGAGAAGAAGCCTTTGGAAGAAATAGTTCAAACTTCAAAAGCTCAAGAACAAGAACAAAAAGATAACTGTCAAATTGAGTGAAGTGTAGATGATGGCTTCCAAAAGTGCTAAAGGAGAAAGACATGCTATTATGGTTGTACTTGTATCTTGGATAGTGTTTGCTATTCTAGGTTATTTGAAGTGAAATGTAGACGAGTAAAGTTTGTAGGCTGTTATGGTTATGGTTGTTTCTAGCCCCACTGTCTTGGATAGTGTATGTTTTTATGGTTGTATTTTACCTATAACGGTGTGTAATTTGTAGGCTTGTAGCTATGCGCATGAACCTAACGTTTGGCAGATGAAATGAATAAATAAAGAAGTGCATGCTTCACTTTATATTGGTTTCTACCTTGTACTGCTTCCAAAACCTAACTAAAAGGGGACAAATGCCTCTGTAAGTGTTTAATGTTTGACCAAATGTTGCCAGCAGACTGCTATTTGTTTGTGGTGCTCTTCTTTTTCTGAAGGAAGAACCCAACAACTCGTCACTTATCAAGGAAAAACATGTGTAAATAGATAGTTGTGGTATGCCTATTAATTATTAATGCGGCACCAACTAGGAACTACTGAACATTACACTTGCATCCTCAATGTTATGTCTATATGTTAAACATGATCCCAAACACCATCCCAGTGTACTCATGAAGTGACATTGATTGAAGTAGGACAGGCAGCCCCTGAGATTATCAATCGTCCTAGATTGACCTCCCACGTATTGTAGTGTTCCCATTGTGTTTTTCTTAAACACACCCTCATGCCATATGCGAAGACTAACTTGAGTGTCGTCAATAAACCTAATAAGTCACCATGTTAATGATTAATATCATTCAATTAAGAAAACCTAAAAAACGAAATTAATTAACACCATAGCACAAAGACACAATAAGGTGTGGGTTACAAACTAAAAAGACACATTAAGGTGTGGAATATAAAAAATTTACATCCTCACAAAGACACAAACTAACTTAAACAAACACATAAGATTAAATTATGTTCCTTAATCTCATTTTTCATGAGAAAAGTTTATTGGTTAAATCATGGAAGGGAATCTTACGAAACATGCATTTGTTAGCATAATAATGATGATATGATTTATTTAGACCAAATTATGAGTTAGACCAAACTCTACCAACGTATTGGGTAATAATTCACACATCAGTGCACAAATTAGTTATACTTTAAATTAACACTTGAAATCAATTTATAAATAAACAAATAACTCTACACTATTCAATTCTGACTTTGAATTTTTACAAATCAACACTATCAATCAAACCCATTCTCTTACACTATCAAGAAATTCAACCAAACATTTATTGAGTGTTTAAAACCTAACAAAACGAAATTAATTAACGCTATAAACTGCAAGAACCCTGATTTTTTATCCAAAAATGTTATACAGGAACACTACCCTCAACAATAGTAAGAATTTCTGAAATATATCCTTACCATTTTCTTCCAACAACCAGGACAGTGTATAACATCGGAGTAGCAGTCGGGGAAGGGGGCGAAGGGGGCGAAGGGCTCTCTGAACGCAAATTATACCGTATGACCTGCGCATGATGAGGATGCTGCACCCATTCCCAAACGACGTAGTTTTAAGGCATCAGCAACCCAAGATTAAAAAATCAACGCGCAGCAATCCAAGATTAAAAAAAAGACAATCGCCGTTAGGAGAGAGTATCGACGAAGAAGGTCATAACACTATCTATCGCCGGCGAGCTTGGGAGGAGGTGGCGGCGGCGCAACTCCTCGTCTTTGAGGCGGCGGTGCTCAGCTATGATGTCAGATTTGATTCATAGGGCTCACCACTGATAGATGTGAGGCAGGCTGGTCATCAAGTGGTCAATCTCTTCTTCTTTCATGTCCAGCAGTGTGCTCACGATGAAGCCAAACTCTGCTCAAATATATATATATATATATATATATATCTTATACTATATTGGACAATTTACATTTTGACTTGGCTCAAGTTACACTTGAAAATACTTGTGGTTACATCTATGTGGGCACGAGTTACATCATTCATGAGCGTGAGTTATATTTTGACTTATGTCAGCAAGTTACATTTTATATACACTCAAGTTACATTTGCCATCAACATGAGTTACATCTGTAATAACACGAGTTACATTAAAAATTCAACCGCTGCTATTGAAACAAAAAAATGATCTCTTTTAAAAAATTATTTTTTATGACCATGATACTACAAACAAAACATATTCACATTTTACGTAAAACAATTGTGCAATTAGACTCTCTTTTTGCATTGTTTACATTCAAATCAATATTTGACAAGTTACATTTTGGATAAGCTTGGGTTACATTGATCAATAACGTCAGTTACATTTCGTTACACATGACTTACATCACATTCTGTTCCTGGACAATGAAAAAAAAAGGTTACTGTTCACGCGCGTGAACAGTAACACGCGATTTTTTCAAGTTGTAGCGTATACGCACTGCTCTCTGAACCTTCTCTCACATGACTTTTTTTTTTTTTTTTTTTTTTTTTTTGGCATCAAATATTTGTTTTTCCGATTTGCATAACCCCTTGTAATATGAATGTGAAAGATTTCATATTCTATCACACCGTCACCATTCTGAATTAGGAAAAAGAACATAGAAAGACGCCTGCATTGTTTTACTGACAGTCGGTAGTAACATTTTGTGTGTTCTCTTCCAGTCTCACTTAACAACCACCAGCAAAAGCAAGCATAACTAAACTGAACAGTTTATCTCCGCTTTGGTTGGTTTACACGAAAACTTTTTTCTCATTTCTTGGCACCATCCAGGTGACTTACATCACATTGATGCTCATGCTACGCCGGTTGCAGCGTATACGCACTGCTCTCTGAACCTTCTCTCACAACGTTCTCTGCAGGTTTGACCTTTGAGTTAGGAGGATGCCCGGATGGGTGTTTCAGTTTTGACCGATTTAGCTGCCCAGATTTTAGTTCAACGGGGATAGCCGGTTGCCGATGCACTAGGACTGTTAAGGGAAGGGTGGGCTATTAGTTGGTATTAATTTAGAATAATTGATAAGAGGGATTAATAATGGAAGACTATGAATAGGTTGGATTATTAGTGTGAAATTTTCCTAAAAATTATTCTAAAAGTACGTACTAGTGTGAATTTGAGATGATAATTATTACAATATTTTATAAGTAGATGATGACAAATTTGATATAATTATGACCAAAGAATAATGTTGCAACCACTAAATATCAAAGTTAATTTTTAACTAAAGAAATTACATAATCTTATGTTTGATGCTTCATTGTCGGGATTAAACGAGATAAATATTGTAATTATAATTAAAATTATAATTATATAAGTAATTATATTTAAAAATATAATTACAATTATAATTGTATCTATATTTATAATTAGTGTAATAGGTATAATTTTTTTCATTTTAAATTTAATTTTTATTATTACTATTATTATTATTATTGTATTTATGATTATAATTATAATTTTATTTAAATTATATTTTTAATTACAATTATAATAATTATAATAATTATAATTATAATTATAGAAATATTCAAATCAGATCAGAAAGATTCAGATCAGAAGGATTCATATCATATCAGATCAGAAACATTCAGATCAGACCAGATCAGAAAGATTCAGATGAGATCAGAAAGATTCAGATCAGATCAAATCAGAAAGATTCAGATCGAATCAAATTAGATCAGAAACATTCAGATCAGATTAGATCAAAACTTAAAAAATCCAGATGAGAAACATTCAGATCAGACGAAGAGAGCATCTTCTTAATCAGGAACCCGACTTAATGTCGGGATCCCGATTTAATCAGGACGGTATACGAGATCCTCTTGTATTTTTTAATCGGGGTCGGGATGGGATGAGAAGTTTGGCAATCGGGATCGGATCATCTTGATTCCACCCCTAACCAAAATCAAGCTTTCTGCTTCTGCATAATACTATAGTAAATATAGCTTATCTATACATGAATAACATGATTTTATAGAAAATGCCTTATATGTTATAGAAAAGGTGAAAAACAATTTGAATTCACATGTTTTCGTATTTTTGTTTTTAGGTGTTTAATTTAAACTGACTCGAAATAAAAGTGTTTAATTTAAGTCGAAATTATTATTTGAAAACGTTTGCTTCAATTTTTTAAACCAAAAGTTGAAAAGCACTTAATCCTCCATTCTAAAACTAAGTTTCCACCTCTTGAACCTAGTAAGCAACCTAAGTACCTAACCAACTAAGGGGGTGTTTGGAACTGATTCTGCTTCTGCTTCTTTTTTAAAATAGATACAAAATCAGAATCAGTTTTCAGAAACTGGTCTCTGCCAACTTCTACAGAAACTGATTTTAGGAATAAAATGAGGCACCAGAATCACTTCTGCACTTTTACTCAAACACTCCAATTTCTGCTTCTGCTCTTTGAAGGAGCAGAAGCAATTTAAGAATCAGATCCAAACACCCCTCAACTAACTAAGCAACCTACTCCCTCCGGTCCTTATTAAAGTTTCCAGTTTGACTTCACACAGATTAAGAAAATAAATTTGACTTTACTGTGGAGTGCACTGTTTGGCACTGTTTGGCACTGTTTGGCACTGTTTTGTTTCCTAAAATGGAAGTGTGAACTTAAATAAGGGACATCCCGAAAAGGAAAGTGAGAACTTTAATAAAGACCGGAGGGAGTATGTGACACCGTGGGTATTTATCATAACAATAATAACCCATCACTGTTGAAAATAATGGGATAATTTGGAATGACTAGCTATACTTCTGCAAAATTAGGAAAGAGTTAAGCATCTAATTACATGAATTATAGTTGATATAATGGGAGCAGAACTAATTAATAAAACCAGATCTAAACATTTGGACGCTTGGAAGCCGAAATTAATTACCTTAGATAAACACAAAGTTAAGGAAGCTAAGAAAATTTAAGGATGCTACAAAGTACAAACCGTACAGAGCAGATCACACTAATCATCTACTGATATTAATAATTTTTAATACTACAATTATAATCAATCAAATTGATCATTGCTCTGTTTTCACAGGAAGATGAGGACCCAATCCCAACCATCCCTTGCTCTCTATAACCCCCTTAGAAGAAGACGATGAAGATGAAGCTGCTACTCCATTGTACTTCAGATTGCTCATTGGATATGGGCCCAAAGACACAATTCTGCAATTCAAGAAAGAATCAAATTTAAAAACATATGCCAAATTCTACACAACATATATTGTGAGGACTCTTTTGCAGCCCCTAAGATTTAATTACCCATTCTACCTATCCTTTCTCTTCTCCAAGAACCTGCTAAGTGATGCCCTCCTTGATAAAGGCAAATCTGCAATGACACAAAAATAAATGAATACATAAATAATAGACAAATTAATAGACTGTATACAAGTATACAACCCTCTTCCATTAAATCTAACAATGAATCAATAAGTGTATGACTACTAGCGAACAATCAAACCATCTAGGCATGCTATGACTATATTAAGGCCTGAAATGAAATTGCATCCTGAAAGTTAGACAGCAACCCATATTGTACATAGATTTTATACATAGATTATGTACACAAATATTTCTACAACTAATATATGAAACACAACATCTTGACACCAAGAAGCTCGGAATCTCTCAGGACATACTACTTAATACATTTCTCTTTGATAAAACTCTCAAAATAATTGTTTTTCGAGCAAAAGATGCCGGGTTCCTGTTTCCTGTTTCTTGTTTCGTCCTGGTTTTTTTGTTTCCGTGCAACATAGACACCAAGTTATTATTGTTTTCTAAAAGAACAAGTACCTGCAGTAACAATAGGAGTCTGAGGAGGTCTCTGGTTGGCAAAACAAGGAGGTCGGACAGCCATAGAAACCGGTGAAGGCGAAGGCAGCTGTCGAGGAGGAGGAGAAGGAGACGGCATGCTATTACTGGCCAGAAGCATGATTTCCTTAGCCTTGTCCGCTGGGAAGTCATTGAACACAACCACTTGCCCACCATAGAAAATTGTCATCTGTGCCTTTTTCTGGCCATCCCCCTTTGCCATCCCGCTGAATACAAACCCCCAGAACCATAGTTATTGATTACCAACATCTAGATAGATATTTGTAACTTTTTCATTACATGGAAATTGAGATTTTTTATGTGAAAAATTACGGGGTCAGGAACCTTAAATCGGTCATCCTGGTTGCCTCTTCTGCGTTAGGAAACAAATTCATGGGTTTCTGACCGGATTTCTCAATCATCGGCAGCAGATCCATTGTCTGTCTCGAATTTCCTGTTTCCAAATTTAGCACAAACAACACAGTTCAATCTCTAGAAATACCCAAACAGGGATGTTGGGGTTAAAAACGCTAAACTCCAAAATCTTATACGGCCGGCCGGAATAGAGCATTTATTAGAACTAATCCGAACTAGGAAATAAACTCAGGAGGGAGAACGATAAAAAAATCATGCAAAGCCAGAGAGATTCCAGGAGGCGCACCGGAAGGGATACAATTGCGGGTGAGGCTAAGGTTGAGATCGCCAAACGAGCGGTTCTCCTTTATGTACTGGCTCAGGCGGTTGCAGGTGTTGGAGAAATTGGACCTCTGGCCGGAGAACCTCCCGGCATCTGCAATCTCCGACGAAGTCATGTTTTTTCCGGCGTTTGCTTGAACCCGTTTACGCTTCTCTCTTCAATCTCGGATGGATGCTCCGGATTATAAAATACTCCACGATTTATCTTTCTTCGGCAAACTGAATGGGCTTTATTTGTTGTTCACATAAAAAAGCACGTGCGTATTTACATACGGAGTTACTCCGTATTATATCTGCGAGTCTCTCTCTCTGTACGTAACGGCTTGCTTACCAGTTCGGCTACGAAATTATTAGGTGGCCCACGTGCCCAAATTACGAGTTTTTTTAACGAACGAGTTTTTTTTTATTTTTACCTTTTGCTCCGTACTTGACCTTTTAAAAAAGTTGAGCTATGCCGGTGAGGCGGTGATGGTTGAAGTGAGATAAGTTTCGCATTCCAATCCTAACAATTGCATCAATGTATAGGATTAACACAAGGGATTATTATGAAGTCACTTCGTACAAAAATGTATAGGACTTGCACATGCTTAATCACAGGTTATTGTCAATAACTTGTGATTAGAGTTGAATTTGCTCTTCCATTTCACTGACCGGCGGATGTTGATGGCTTTCAGGGATAAAGTGTTATTCTTTTTTAAAAGGAAAATGATGGATGGATAATTGAAAATTCTACTTGCACACGTTGGGTTACGTTAAGGTTACACGTCAAATGTAATTGCCCATACACCGAAAATTGTTTTCATTTTAGTAAATGAAGTGTCTATGATATTGAATTGTCTCTACACAAACAATTCGCTTTTTGGGTGTCATAAACATTCTTCTCTACTAAAACAAAAATCAATTATTTGTCTATGTGTTTTAATTTCATATTTTATTGCACCTCGGAAGAACCATGCATCAGCGATTGGTTAATCACTTTAAGATTACCAACTTTTATATGGGGGCTAGAGGATCATCATTTGAAAAAACTCTATCGAATTTACCTCATTGATGACTTCAACCCCCCCACTTGAGGTGGATTTTTAGTATGGGTTTTAGTCGACTTGAATTACTCTCACTTGTCATGAGGTGGATTTTCAGTGTGAGTTTTAGTCGACTTGAATTACTCTCACTTGTCATAGTGCTATCTTTAACCATTTAATTTAAGATTAGATGACCCATAGTGAGAAAACATGGTTTCACTTAAATTAAAATAAAAAGAAGATGTTTCATTTAGACTGAAACATTCTTATCAAGTATGGTCTGTTTTGCTGAGTCTGGTTTGATTATTTACGCCTGTTTAAGCATGACCTGATCTAATATTCAAATAAATCATAATGATTGTTTTAATGTCATTGACCTTTATAAAGGAATTATAGTTTTAATGGAGTTTAGAATTCCATCAATTTGTCCTCATAATCCACTAGAAAATTCTATGGAAATATGCCTCGGATTTTACTTAAATCCAATCTAGGGGATCAGGTTAGTTTTTTCCCTTAACATTTCGAAAACCACGACATAGTTATTTAAATACGGTACGGGAATTAAACGAGGTTTAATACGTACGTGTTTTATTCGGCAACAAGAATGAAAAAGACGGTCAAAAATTCGTTGAAAAATACGTTGACTTTTAAAAAACGTGTGAATACGTATACGTGTATAATACGGTATATGTTACAAAAATTCGGACAAAAAATACGGGGTATTATTTTGAACATTTATAGTATATACTTCACAAAATAAGATATATAGTAAAAAATAAAATAAAAGTATACACATATTCAAGTAGCAAATCTCATTACCACATAAAAGAATAATTTGTAATTTCATAAGTTGATCAAAAAATAAAAATACTAATTAAATTCAAGACATAATTTTGCAAAATAAAGTCAAAAGAATGAGGAATAATAACAATAGAATGAGACTAAGTTAAAATCATTATCTTTATATAATCGTCAAATAACACTCAAGTCAAACTCATGATCGATTTTCATCAAGATGATGAATGACATATGATATAAAAGTACGTTGTGCGACTGCTATGCTTATTATTGTTTATGTGTAAAAGTTTATACTAAAAATATGTCAGGTTTAGAAAATCCTTAATTTTGATATGATTGATTGGAAAACATCATAATTCCAATAATATTTCAACTTTTGGTCTTTTGGGAAGCTAGCTTTAGCCACCATGCAAATAATTTTAGTGATTAATAATTGCATTGTATCAATACAAAAACATGGGGTCACGAGAAGGAGGTTTTCCTTTTTGGTTTTAAGCTATTGTTGATCTCTTATGCATTTAATGCACTAATTCAATTGATCAGTTCATGTTTCTATTTTTTGTAAAGTACGGAAAAAATACGTTTTATACGGGAAGTAGAAGTTTTTTTCCTTTTTAAACGGACCGACATTATTTTTCGTTTTAAACGCGTTTTTTTGTTCAAAACAACGATACGTGTTTAAAACGCGTTTTAAACGGAAAAAAGCTAACTACAACCACGAATCTCGTTAGTCATCGGGCTATTCTTCTCCCAATCAATACATGTAGAAGTTTGAATTATTCTTTGAGGCGAGAAAAGATGGACTTCAAACACGTGTTATCGAGTCTTATGGCACATGTGCGCTGGCGTGGTTCGTGTATTTCCTGGGTATGGGAAACAGTCGTCGCTCTTCCGGGATTTGTTTAGATTTTTACTCCATCTTTTCCACCCAACTTTGCGTCTACATCCTTAATCCTTATGCTTCTTCACTTTCTTTTTCCAAACAAAAAGTACGGAGGGCATCATCTTTCTTTGAATTGAATGACATGATTCGAAATCATAACATTATTTTATTCGAAGTTGTAAGATTATTTAGTTGTTTACAAATCATACTTTTTGGAACGATTTTGACATAATATGGTACCGTATTATTCCGTTTTAAAAGGGCGATACTAGGTAAATTATACTCCCTCCGTCCCAGAGAAGTTCCCGGGTTAACTTTCACACATATTAAGGAAATAAAGTTACTGAGGGGTAAATTTTACTGTTTGGCACTGTTTCGACACTGTTTGGCACTGTTTTGACACTGTTTGGCACTGTTTCGACACTGTTTTGCACTGTTTTGATGTAGGATAACTTTCCATTTGGGGAAATGGGAACTTTTTGTTGGGACTGCCAAAAAAGGAAAGTGGGAACTTGTCCCTGGGACGGAGGTAGTACGAAGTATGATACAACCAGCTATACGGTGAGCATCGAACATCCGGGTATTGTAATTAAATCCGTGTCACTTAGTCACTACAACTCAATCAACAAAGGAATACCACCAAAATCTGACGTATTGTGCTTGTCTCTTCTAGATTCCGGCTACACGGAAATGCCCTTAACATAGGCAGGGATGGACCCGGGTCGGGCCGGACCTAGGACCGGCCGGGCCTCGGTTCAGGGGAAAGGGGAGGCCCGGAACCGGGTCGGGCCCGGGCCGGGCCTAGGACCGGCCGGGCCTCGGTTCAGGAAAGGGGAGGCCCAGAACCGGCCCGGATAACCCCCGGGTCCGGTTCGGGCCGGGTCACCTGCCCGGTTCACGGGCCGGGCCTTTTGATTTTTTTTTTTTTAAATTATATATTATATTATTATAATAATTCTTATTAAAAACAAAATTCAAGTGCATTTATATGAAATAGGAAGTACATTTGAGAATTGAGAAAAAAATAACAATATGAAATACATTTTCTAATAAATATCAATTGGGATTTCTGCCACCGTTGGTTGTTGTTTTGCCTTTGTCACATGACTTCATATGTTTTATTGGCATCCCAACTCCGTGTGAACGCACCAAGCAACACTCTTTCTTGCACCACTTGCAAGTTGCCCACCACAGTCCGGTCTTCGGGTCCTTTCACTTATCAAAATTGTTTTGCATAAAAGAAGAATTACTTTCCATCTTTAAAATGGTAGATGTATAAGTAGAATTGTAAAAATGTAGGATAATAAGAGAAGATGAAGATGGAGAAGAGTTGGAGAAGAGGTGTAGAAAAATGGTAGAAAATAGATGTATTTATAGATTTTTTTGAACCCCACACCACCACCACCGACCCCCCCCCCCCCCCCAGCCCCAACGGCTATATAGCCGTTTGGGAGCTATGTTGTAATTTAAAATGTTTTTAATTTTTTTTTGAAAATTATACATTTTGTAAAATAAGTTAAGTAATTTAATGAATTAAGTAAGTAAAACTATTTTTACTTAGAAAAGTGGTTTGATTTATAATTTACAAATGTTACAAAATAGGTGTATAAGTATTTAAACAAATTACATATTGAAGTTGTAACTTGTAAGTTTGTAACCAATTAATTAATTTACATATTAATATTACATATTTTAATTTAAAAACAGCCTTTAGATTTTACAAAAATAATTTGAAGTTGTAAGTTATAAGTTTGTAACCAATTAATTAATTTGAGAAGTGCTACATATGAAAAAATGAACGCATATTTATTTGAAATATGAAGTACAAGTTTACAAATTAATTTTATTGAATTGATTATTGAATAAATTTATTTTAAGAATTATTGAATTGATGTACACAATAATATAAAATAATTCAAGTATATTTATTTCAAATAAGAAGTACCATTGAGAATTAGGATGAATTTAAAAAATGTAATACATTTTGTAATAAAAAATCAATCAGAATCTCCGCCTTCGGTGGTTGTTTCCTCCATAAAGTGGCGGGTGGGAGCGATGGTCATTTCTTGAGTTCTTCGTTGGGCCTTCAACCAATCGTGGAAGCAAACTAGCGTCTCAAGAGAGCTCGGGCTCAACCTCGTTCTATAATCGGTTAGGACGTTGTCAGCCGCACTAAATTCTTGTTCCACGGCAACTGTTATATCCACATTGCTAGCACTTGCTTAGCCATCTTTGATAAAATCGGGAACATTCTTTCATTTTCCTTCCACCACTTAAGAACGTCAAAGTCATCCCCAACTTCATAATCAACATTCAATGTGAGATACAAAGAAAGCTCGTTAACTGAGCTCTGTTCAGTAGCGGGAGTTGCTCGTTAACTTTTTTTCAAAAGAGAACCAAATGCAGATTTTAAAAGTGATTTTCCTTTAGATGAAGAAGATGTCCGCGGCATGGGAGGGGGTGCATTATCATACTGTGCATGAAATTCATTATACA
The DNA here is from genome assembly GCA_945859915.1 of Cuscuta epithymum. Taxonomy (NCBI): domain Eukaryota; kingdom Viridiplantae; phylum Streptophyta; class Magnoliopsida; order Solanales; family Convolvulaceae; genus Cuscuta; species Cuscuta epithymum. The sequence goes on along the minus strand of CAMAPF010000094.1, from coordinate 281,979 downwards.
ATTGATGAAATAAATTACTAACCGCGTTGTATTCTTGTTTAGGGTCGATGGGATTATCATCGAACTCTTGAGTTGGAAAAAAAGAAGCATAATAGTAATATATACTATTTGCCAACGAGGCAAGTTTATAACGAGGATCAAGAACAAATGTAATACCATATATATGCGGAATATGTGAATAATATTTTAAAAACTTTAGTTTCATGAAATCACAAAAATAACTAACGTAAACGTGGATCATGAGTCCCGTGAGTCCCGTGGTGCCGTGAGTCCCTTCGCCCCCCGCGTCCTCCTCTGCATCGTCATCCTCGAGCTCCTCTTCATCAATGGTTGTCGGAAATTGTTGTTCTTGTGCAAAGCGTGGATCATTTTGGGACAATAGGTTTTGTAGTTGCTCGTCGGACATCATCATATCATCTCTCCGTTGGTAATCCGTTTCAAAATCATCTCGATTTTGAAAAGAAGACTCGGCCCGCGCTTTACCTTTGCCTTTGCGTGAAGTAGGACGAGTCGACGCAATCTCCCTCTTGCGGTTGCATTGGAGATTACCCACATCTACAGAATGTCTACCACGCTTCATCTTTAAAATTGAACAAATATTAAATGATATCAAATATTTTATATGAGTACAATAGTAATAATAAAATGTGACTAAGAAAACTATAGCAAATTCGAACTAAAAAATGAGTATATTTTAGTGTAACAATATGTTTTCCTTGAAAAAAAATCGAACTACTTCTAATTAATACTTTAATGAGAAATGTCGCAATTAACTAATATGAGAAATGTAAAAATTAACTACTTTTTTTTACTTTAATGAGCAATGTAGCAATTAACTAATATTAATATGAGAAATGTAACAATTAAGTAGTTTAACTAATATTAATATGACAAATGTAAAAATTAACTAGTTTTTTTTACTTTAATGAGAAATGTAGCAATTAACTAATATTAATATGAGAAATGTAACAATTAACTTGTTTAACTAATATAAATATGAGAAAAGTAAAAATTAACTAGTTTTATTTTACTTTAATGAGCAATGTAGCAATTAACTAATATTAATATGAGAAATTTAACAATTAAGTAGTTTAACTAATATTAATATGACAAATGTAAAAATTTACTAGTTTTTTTTACCTTAATGACAAATGTAGCAATTAACTAATATTAATATGACAAATGTAACAATTAACTACTTTAACAAGTTTCTAAAATGACAACTGTAAAAATTTACTAGTTCTTTTTACCTTAATGAGAAATGTATACTTTAAGTAATATTAATATGACAAATGTAACAATTAACTACTTTAACTAATATTAATATGACAAATGTAAAAATTTACTACTCTTTTTACTTTAATGAGAAATGTAGCAATTAACTAATATTAATATGACAAATGTAACAATTAACTAGTTTAACTAATATTAATATGACAAATGTAAAAATTTACTACTTTTTTTACTTTAATGAGAAATGTAGCAATTAAATAAGTAACTAGTTTAACTAATGTTAAATGATAAATGATATGTAACAAGTAACTATTTTTTTTCTTTAAAGAGAAATGTAGAGAAATGTAACAATTAACTAATTTAATAGATAAATGAGAAGTCTAACAATTAACCACTTTTATAAAATGCATGAATGTGTATAAGTCTATATAGTTTATATAACTTGTAAATGTATTATAAGTAATATATAATATAATGTTTATAGTATATAATATATAAGTATATTACTATAAGCTGAGTAATACACTTATACTTAATACTTTAATATATGTAAGTATATATTAACTAAATGTAATATGTAAATATAAGTAAATAACAATAGTATGGATAAAAACTAAATATCAAATAAATATAATGTGTATAAGTATATATAGTATATATAATGTGTAAATATATTATAAGTAATATATAATATAATGTTTATAGTATATAATATATAAGTATATTACTATAAGCTGAGTAATACACTTATACTTAATACTTTAATATATGTAAGTATATATTAACTAAATGTAATATGTAAATATAAGTAAATAACAATAGTATGGATAAAAACTAAATATCAAATAAATATAATGTGTATAAGTATATATAGTATATATAATGTGTAAATATATTATAAGTAATATATAATATAATGTTTATAGTATATAATATATAAGTATATTACTATAAGATGAGTAATACACTTATAACCATACTTAATACTTTAATATATATATATAAGTATATATTAACTAAATGTAATATTTAAATATAAGTAAATAACAATAGTATGGATAATAACTAAATATCAAGTAAATATGAATGTGTATAACTATATATAGTATATATAATGTGTAAAGAATTATAATATGAATGTGTATAAGTATATATTTATAAGTAGATAATTAATAGATAAGTAGATATAATAATTATATAAATTATATATATGTAGAAAGAATTTGGAGAAGATGAAGAATGAAGATGATTGAATATGAGAGATTGAGAGAATAGAGAATTAGAGAGTAGGAAGAGTTGTAGAAGAAGAGGTGTAAAAAATGTATAGAAAATAGGAGTATAAATAGGTTTTTTTGTATACCCCACCCCCACCCCCTAACCCCCACCCCCTCCTATGCTCCCAACGGCTATAGAGCCGTTTGGGAACACTCCCAACGGCTACTATAGCCTTTAACAATTTTAAAAATAAAAAATAAAAAAAATGACCGTTGAGGCGCGGACCGGGCCCCGCCGTCCGGTTCACTAAATAGCAGGCCCGGGCCCGGACCGCTATCTCACCGGGCCGGGTGGCCCGAACCGGGCACTAACTGGTTCACCGGACCGGTCCGGGCCCGCACAGTAGCGGGCCAGTCCGGTTGGCCCGGCCCGAGTCCATCCCTAAACATAGGCGTCCGTCCTTTGCAGGGGTGTAGCTAAGAAGGGGCCAACCTTAGCCCCGACCTAGCCAAAATTTAAAAACTATCCAAATTTTTAGTGTAAAAAATCGGGAAGGCACTCAAATAATTTCTTGAAGTTAACTGAGCAGTTCATACATATAAACTGCTTAGTTAACTTCAATAAATTATTTGAGTGCCTTCCCGATTGGAATTTTAGCTGAAATTTGGTATGGATAAACTAGACTTCATGAAGAACATGCTCAAAAAATTTCATCAAAAAATTCCACCGGGAAGTTCCCGACATGCCCTCGGCCGGACGGAGCATCCTGTCAGGCCAGCTTGACATGAAGACTACTCTAGTAATCATAGTATAGATTGTATTGATAAAATAAAAAACACATTAGAAATGAGTTTTATGTTAAACTCAAATGAGTATAAAATCTAAAATGAATTAGCATAAACAAATGAGCTTTTGAACTTTTTGATATTCATTTTGTAAATTATGTATGCTCATTTGGTACTGGTTTTATGCTCGCTCATTTAAAAATGTTATATTGATGCATATTTCGAAAGTATTATACTACATTAGATTCACATATATTGAAATTAATTGGAATTGATTATAGACACAATTTAAGAATTTTTATAAAATAAACAATAAAATAAAATGAATTAGAAGATATGAATCAAAGAACACATTGCTCATTGTTGGGCTCCTATATAATACTCATAAGAATAGGTTTAATGCTCACAAAAATGCAATAATGCTCATTTAAGAGAAACCATGATTTTCACCAAAAATATGTCTAAATAATGATAAAATGTAGAAGATCAAAAGAATTTTTAATTGAATTGAAATCTACTAATTTGACAAGTTTAATTTTAATCTGGTCATGTGAGGTATTTGTATGCATTTTTTCCTATTGTTTAAGTGTATTCTGATCTGAACTATATGGTATGGCATGTTTAATTAAGTTTGATAGGTATAATTTGATCTATTTTGAATTATTAAACTTGGTAGAAGATAGAAATCCATTCAATTAAAACCATTCTAAATGAGAATTTCATGATTATTTGTTCACATATACTAGTACATGAACTGTATTATACACTGCACGCAGTACTTTGCATATTTTATACGGAATATTAAGTTAAATTCATAATGAAAATATGTCTAATAATAAAAAACGAACAAATGAAGTTCCTCATTTGACTTTCACACACTTTTATGCAAGTAAACTTACCAGGGGATAAATTTTACTGTTTTGACACTGTTTAGACACTGTTTGGCACTGTTTGACACTGTCTTGCACTGTTTGACACTGTTTTGATGTAGATAACTTCCCATTTAAGGAAATGAGAACTTAAATTAGGGACTTCCAATTAATGAAAATGGGAACTTCTTTCGGAGACGGATGGAGTAAAATATAGTCAAATTTGATTTGCACTTATAATAATGAAATAAATATTCTGCTGGTAAAGATTTATGTAGATGACAGGTAAATAAAATAAGTTTGATCACATATTGATTGCTTTAACAACAAAAGCTACTAACAAACAAAGAAAAAAGCTACTAAAGTTTTGTGGGACACAAGGAACATATTTTACTCAAAAATTACAATCAACTTATAATCCATTTTTGTGAATTAATTAACGATTTCAGCTTATTATTGTAAGTTTTTCAAGCTTGGACTTATTTTTGTTATATACATACAAATTATTGATACCAATTTTATCGAAACTGAAGGTGAAGTATTTGGGTGAAAATGAAGTGATTCTGGTGCTCTAATTTACTGTTAGAATCAGTTTTTTTAGAAACTGGAGGACCAGTTTCTGAAAATCGATTCTGATTCTGCTTCTGCTTTATTTTAAAGCAGAAGCAGAATCAGTTTTAAAAAGGAAGCAGAAGCAGAATCAGTTATCTATCTACTCCCTCCGTCCCGTTGGAATGTTCCCGGTTTGACCTACACACATATTAAGGAAATAAATTTACCAGGGGGTAAATTTTACTGTTTAGACACTATTTGGACACTGTTTGACACTGTTTTGCACTGTTTGACACTGTTTTGATGTAAAATAACTTTCCATTTAGGGAAATGAGAACTTTCCATTGGGACATCCAAAAAAGGAAAGTGGGAACATTCCAACGGGAAGGAGGTAGTATTTTGATCTACTATGTTTAAATGTGATTTATTTAAGGCCGGTCTATTTTATTTAGTCTATTTTGACCTGATCTTATCCGATACGGTCGGTCAAAGTAAAAACTGCAACGCCGCAGCGGAAAGGTTGAAGTAAAGGACTACGGAGTCTAATCTAAACTATGCGGAGTAAGTACTGTGTGTATTGTACGGTTCTTAACAGTGACGGAGTTATGTGCTATACTGCTATGGTTTATGGATGACACCAAACTGCCATGCGATTCTCAATAGGGGTGGGTTCGGTTCTTGCGGTTCGGTTTTGATCTAAAACCAAATGTAGAATCAAAGTAAAAAGTTCGGTTCGGTTTCGGTTTTATACTCCAAAACTTGGAACCACGATTTGATTGGTTCGGTTTGTTTCGGTTCGGTTTCGGTTTTTTCGGGTTTTTTACCAAAAATTTTTCACTTGATTTAAAATTGATATAATATATACTTAGAGGGATCAAACATATTACATAAAGAATTCAAGCACAATACAACGACAAATAAAATAAAAATGAGAAGAGATAAATATGTCTTGAGTTATATGAGTATGCGAGCTAGATAAAACTGTATATATTATTGATTTAATTTGTTTGTGAGTAGTTTAAAATTTTTTCATGAATATCTGTGTTCTATGTGATATAGTTGAGATTAATATTTATTGTTTTATCAATATAAAATGTTAAAGTTATCTAAAAATAAAAGTTAATTACTACTAATAACTACTCCCTCCGTCCCGCTATGATTGTCCCATTTTACCATTTCGATCCGTCCCACTAAGATTGTCTCATACCTTATTTGGTAAAGTTTGTGTGGTTCTAAATCATTCTTACTTTATTCTTACTTTATCAATTCAATATCAACCACATAAACCCACTTTTATTAATAACTGTGCCACCTTCTCTTGTCCCAAATATAGGGGGACGGAGGTAGTAGTAAACACATATGATCATCATTCAATATAGCTATTATTACAGACAATGAATGTGTAAATGAATTTATATATAAACTAAATTAAATTAAACATAACACAAACATTAATTCTCTAACACACGAAAACCAAAGAAAACCAAAGACTATTGATGATATTAAGATTAATTAGAATTAATGCTTAACAATTAACATATAAATTTCATATTTTCAATAGTTCGGTTTGTTCGGTTCGGTTCGGTTTTGAAGGGTAAAAACCAAAACCGAACCGAACAACTTCGGTTCGGTTCGGTTTTTTACATTCGGTTTCGGTTTCTTAGCGGTTCGGTTTTATTTGGTTGCGGTTCGGTTTAATTTGATTCGGTTTTCGGTTTTTCGGACCCAGCCCTAATTCTCAATCAATTTTTTTCTCCTCATAAATTGTTTTTAAATGGCAGCCGACAGATCCACATCCCAATGCCCCAGGTTTAAATACATTGAATGCATGCGTGAATTAAAACTCGAGCCGCACCGAGCCGAGCCGAGCCGAGCCGATGGTCAGCGCACATGCAGCTCGGTCGACGCGGATTTCGAAACACGTGGAGGAATCTGGGAGGTGTTGTGACGGAGGAAGCGGTGACGCTTTTCTCGTGAAGTGTGATTCGAAGCATGTGAATATACTCCGTATTTCTTTTCAACGTAAATTTTGGGGCGACAGGAATGGGAGGTTGGGGCGGCCAGCGGGCCCCACGCACCTACCTATCCCAAATTCGTCACGTTATCTTCGTGTTTACGCCTCCCGCTTTTCCCTACTGTATAAGGTGCTAATCAGTACTGCAAATTTTTGTTTCGATCCCTTTCCATTTGTTAGGCTTTTATTCCACAACAACCTATACAACGTGAAATATATGCACCTAAATACGAGTAAAATTTAGCCCATGTTATGTTAAATTTTCCAAACATGATTAAAAACATTTTGAAAATTAAAAATTGAGATATTACGTGTACTTATATAGTGTTATATGATAAATATGGAGTAAATAAAAGTCTATTTTGAGGTTTACAAATCTAACTAACTCTATTTTTAACAATTTATCATATTTTTTCCCCAAAAAACAATTTATCATATTTTTTATTTTTATTTAGGATGATTTCAATTTGAAAAATTCAAAGGATCACAATTCATAGAATATGGATATATTTGTTCTCACACTCATGCTATAAGGGGTATATTTGTGCCTTTTCCCAAATGAGAAACTAGGAGCTTGTTTGACAATACTAAAATCGACTGAATCGGTTGATTCTGTTGAAATTTATTTAGTTCTGACCGAAGTGATTGAATTGACTTATTCTACTGATTTAATAAAAAGTTAGATTTAAAATACATTTTATTAATAAAATAACGAAAGCATTATACGTAATTTCAGCCAATACAAATAGGAGAGTAACTACAACCTTAATTTTAGTGACATTTAAGAAAAGGGGTTTTAATGGAATGTTTAAAAGATGGTTAAATGCTTGAAAAGTACTCACTCTGTCCCCCTATGATTATCTCATTTTACCTTTTCGGTCCGTCCCACTAACATTGTCTCATACCTTATTTGGTAAAATTTGTGTGGTTCTAAATCATTATTACTTTATTCTTACTTTATCAATTTAATATCAACCACATAAATCCACTTTTATTATGACCGTGTCACCTTCTTTTGTCCCAAACTTAGGGGGACGGAGGTAGTAATTTTTTAAAACTGGAGACGTTTTATATGAAAAGTTCAAATCCGATCCAGCCTGGTTATATGAAAATCCAATCCGATCTTGGCCCGGGTTACATGGGTCCAGCCCCTTGTCTTAATTGATTTTCAAATTAGAATTCATAAGAGGACGAAATTTTCACGTGACGGAATTGGAATTTCATAAATATTTAATAGATCAGCCTTGATTACAGAGTTGCAATTCAATTAAAATGTCATATATTAAAGTTGTTTGAAAATAAAAATTATTTTTATGAATCAAAAGTCTATTTTTATGAAAAAGTTATTGTTTTTGTAATATAAACAATGAAAATCAGGGTTGTTTTTTAGGAGGTTCAATAAGTTATCTAGAATGAGGCCCACGAATTTATGGGGCCCCAGAATTTTAATTTTCTTTTTTTGTTCTTTTTAATGAGTATCCAATTGATTTGATTATATATATTTGAATTGAAAGTTTTTCTATTTTTTTACATAAATGTGGGGCTTTGATTTAACATTTAGAATCTGGGCCTCCGTATTCATTAGACGACCCTGGTGAAAATCAATCTAAATACCCATTTTATTATGTTTAATTTTTATCTTCCAATTATTCAACATCGTGTAGGAGCCTTTGTTAGTAATATACGGTTCGTGAATAATACAATAATACGTACGTTCGTGTATAATACGATACAATTATATAAAATACGGCTTAATATATGTTTCATACGTTCATGAAATATATAAGGATACGGACGTGTTTTAAACGTTTCACAATTTAAAAATACGGCATATAATATGTGTCTTATATACTAATTTAATGATAGAAATAAAGAGTTATTTAGCATTTCCACCACATTCTTCAATAATTTAAAATGTAAGGAATAGTTTTTTCATATATACGGATTTGAACACATAAGTACAATAAGTAATAAAAATGACGTTGCCTATTTGAGTAGAAGTAGAAAGACATCATTAGAGAATAGTTGATATTACTGTGACCGTGAGTTTGGTGAGCCGCCACAACATTTTTCGATCTCTTTGGAGTCTTGATATGGGTGGAGAACAAAAGTAATATACTAGTAGTACAATAGTAATATCGAAATGTATTACGAATTTAAGAAGCTAATTAACCTAATTTATTAAATGTAATGACTATTACACAATTAACGAACATATAAGGCATACATTTTTTAAGCAATGGAAAAAATATTGAGCATCTAAACATTTCATTTTAGTTGTATCACTACATTAGGTTTCCGTTTAGTGGTGTGTGTTTTTGAATAAAATATGTATCAATACATACAGTAAGTGTATTATACTTAAAGTACGTGAGGTTTTCAGAATTTTCTGAAAAATTCATAAACGAGAGTATTATACGGCAATAAAATACGTATCAATACGTACGGTACGTGTATTATACATTTTATCCTTAAAGTACGCGAATTTTTCCGAATTTTTTGAAAAATTCATAAACGGGAGTATTATACGTGAATTATACGTTTGAGTGTATTATACGCGAATTATACGCGAATAAACTAACACAAACTAGGAGCACAGAAGGACCTCTTTGAAAAGATGTATGTAAAGCAAAACTGGAAATAACTTTCGTTAGTTTGATGCAAATACTCCCATCGTATGTACGGGCGTTGAATGAAATGCTTTTTTTTTTGGATACATCGGAAAAGAAAGAAACAAAAAGAGTTAAAATCTGATAGTTTCTAACCCATTCTCTTCTTCCCAAAGTAGACGTTGAATGAAATGCTTTTTGAAACAGTGTAATGGCCATTTATATTCTACTCCCTCCCAAACCCCTTAAAGTTTGCCAACTTTAATTTTTTTGAGTGTCCCATTAATTTTGTTATTTTTCCTTTTAAATAAAAAATTTGTGATTTCCACGAATTCTCTTTCCTCTACACAAATTAGTTATTTTTACTTTATTAATTCCCGTATTAATCAAACTTGAAAAATTTATGATAGGCTCAAGGATCAAATAGGCTATCGAACTAACTTAAAAAGTGCAATTCACTCCTTATATAGGAGGTTCCATCCGGCCGTCACCAATTGGGGCGGTTCCCGGTGAATTTTTGGATGAAAGTTTTTGAGCATTTTCTTCATTATGTCTAATCTACTCATACCAAATTTCTGCTAAAAATTCAATCGGGAAGGCAGTCAAATGAAATTTTGAAGATAATTGAGCAGTTAAACAACACAGTATATTTCAGAATATCATTTGACTGTCTTCCCGGTTAAATTTTTATATGAAACTTGGTATGTGTAAACTATACTTAATGAAGAAGATGCTGAAAAAATTCATCAAAAAATTTCATTGGGAACCGCCCCAATTGACGACGGCCGGACAAAGTCTCATCTATAGGGCTGAATTGCACCTTTTAAGTTAGTTGCAGAGTCAATTTGACCCTTTAACCTTTGTTATTACGGAGTATAATATATATACGTACTACGTATATACTATCGTATATATTCGGAATAAAATAGTATGGAGTAAAATGAAAAAAAACAGGGGTCCAGGTGAGTCCTGTGCGGTCCCCATATTTTCTGTTCATTTTTGGAAGGGGAAACACGTTTGAATTTATGGCACGACTTATTCAACGTAATAATGTCACTATTTACTGATCCAATTTTGGCTATGACAGTGGCGGCCCCGGGGCAGGAGAGGCGGGGTATAGGCCCAAGAAGTTGGAAAAGGTTTGGCCCAATATTATTTCTGCACAGCCCAATGCTAACGGCACAAGTGTAGCAAACGGCCCAGTAATACGGACTTCAGTCTTCGTACCCGCCCACGCTTGGCTGCGTGCCGCCAACCCCTGCCTTCTTAGTCCAATCGGCCCTTCTCCTCACCTTTAATCTTCAATCGTTCAATGCTTCACGGAGTTCACGCCTTACGCCTTTACCACTTCAGCCTTCGGGTAGACAGGTAGGTACTCCTCCGACTTTTGGTTTTATCGATTATTTGATTAGTTTAGTAATTGATTTAATTCATAACTGTTTAATGTTTGTTAATGAATACGGCGTATGTGATACATAATTAGTTGATTTGTTGGCTGTTAAGTGAGTGAGAGTGAATAAATGTTTTTTTATGTTTAGTTCATATTCTTAATTCTTGATTGTTAATTAGTTCATAGTTGGTGTTGATTGTTGAATTTTAATTGATTAGTGATTTTGCTATTTTGCAATTCAATTTGGATTTTGTGTTGGTCTTATAATTTTTTTATTTCGTTCATTAAAAATTTTCACTTGTAGTTACATTTATAAAAATTAATTAATTTCAATGAGAAAGAAAAAACGAGAAAACATTAGAGAATGTGGAAAAATTTGTTTGTGTGGTAGTCAAATTTAGTCAAAATTGTTAGTGTGAACTCAGAGATTTAATAAATGAATTTAAGTCTTTTATTAATAAAATGGTCTTCAAATATTATTATGCATGTTAGTTTAAAGGTAAAAGGTATTTTTAAACTAAGATACCAAGTATGTTAGTTTAAACATACTTGGTATTTTTTAAGATTAAGCCAATTTTAAATTTTTTTATCCACACTGACTAGTCAATGACTCTGCATAAGTGTCTAGGCCACATATAATATGATAATATCATTAGGCCATATACATCCACACATCTATAAGACCACAAACATATACACAAATAATACATAAAGAGATAATACTCCTAATATGAGTAAATCATATCAAAATGGAAAAAATAGGAGTAGATGTTTAAAATTTCCTAAATAGGAGCCCTTTTGTGATTGAACAAGAGCACCCCGCAGGGGTTGGGGTTTGCCACTGCCCACTGGGTTGCTGCTGCTGGTCGCTGGAACAGCGCCGTCGCCAATCGCCACAATTTTGCTGCCAATAGGCCGCTGCCACCACCGGATTACCCCACCACCAACGGACTGAACTTGGTTATGCAAGAGAACTTAGGAGAACAATTAATTACTCCTTCCATCCCAAAAAGATTCGCCAAATTGACTTTTCTTAGTCAATTACAATCAAGTTTGACCAATAATATTTTTTAATACGAAATTATTTAGAATATTAAAATTATATCAAAATATTCTCTATTCAAAATATTTATTTGAAAGTATAAACTTTATCAATTATATATAAATATAATAATTAAAATTATTGTCCAAAGTTTGTCATTATTGACTAAGAAAAGTTAATATGACAAACTTTTTTGGGACAGAGGTAGTATCACTTAGGGCTTGTTTTCAAGCTAAGGGTGAGACATATATTTCATTAATAGATTCCTCAACACAACTCTCCAGCCGTCCCGCTTTGGTAAAGGAATGTTACTCTGTTTGGTCATGCTGGAGATGCCAAGCATGCTCAGGACGGATCTAGTCCTATGAAAGTCACGACCTATATTGTAATCAATGTTGTTGGGATGCCTTGATTCTTGAACTACCTTAACATGGAGATGTATGATATAGGTTATGTTTGATCTGTTTTGAGTTATTTTAGTAGGGTTATTTTGTCGCCCACGTGTTTTGAAGAGTGTATTGAGGTTATTTTTACTCCAAAAACATCTAAAATTAAAAGTACGCCCAAACTTCCTCAAAACTAGCACTGAAGTAGCCCTGTCAATTATGGCAGCGCTATAGTGCCCGCTACAGCTGCTTTTCTTCCCGCTATAGCGCCCCCTATAGCCGCTATTGCCAACTGCTCCCTCACGTCGCTATAGGCAGTCTCATAGCGCCCAGCCCCCACTATAATGCTGCTATAGCCCGCTATTGACATCATTGCCATGTGCCCCTCAGATCTTGAATACCATTCTGAAATACCCGTAATACTTCGATGTTTTGAGACCTGCTTACTTGCAAGTAATCGGGTTTCCAATTTTTCACTTGCTGGTTTTGCTTAATTGCTTCCAATTACATACTAGGCTAAGGCAATGAAGTATGTAATTATTCCAGATTTTCAGATCCACATTCAGTTTGCCAGTTCACAACTATTTGATGTTCGTTATCAGTGCTCAACCTTTTCCAGTGCTCCAACGTGGTAGTGAGCCAATAGAGCATCTTCAAGTTGATGAGCTCTAGTTTCCAAAGGTCACCAATGTCTAATGATTGTCAGGTTTTTTCTTCGCCTTCTGTATTATAAATTGAACTCGTAACTTGTACTCCCTCCGTCCCTTTTTATTTAGCCAAACACTATTTTTCAAGTCAATCATGTTTACTTTGACCGATTATATATTTATACACGGTAATATTGTGAATATGAAAATAATATGGAAAGGTTATTTGCTAAAAGTGCTATCATAAAAGTATAAATTTATTAAGTTTCACGTAGATATATTAGTTGAAGGGCCGCTAAAAGTTTCATTTTCAGGGGATTTGAGAGAGTAGGAGCACGTCATCTTTTGAACTTTGGTTTGAATTTGAAGTTAAAGAGCTCGATCAAACAAATTCACATGGAAAATACTCAAACCAGGAGCAATTCAAGGGGTGCATTGGTTGTATTTGAAGGGCTGGACCGTTGTGGAAAGACATCACAGTGTAGTAGATTGGTAAAATACTTGGATGACATTGGGCACTCAGTTCAGGCATGGAGATTTCCTGATAGAAACACCTCTATAGGGCAAATGATATCTTCGTATCTCGCCAATAAGTCTCATTTGGATGATCATGCAATTCATCTGCTTTTCAGTGCCAACCGCTGGGAAAAGAGGTATGGTTCTCTGGGTTCTCTGTCATGTGATCAAAGTAATCGCCTTCTTATATTTGCTAAATGATGGTTGTGCCTAAAATAAAGGGAAAAGTGCAAACACACTCTTGATGTTTAGGTGTTTAGGTGCAAGTGCAGATATGCTCCTAAACTTTTGGTGCCTACAATTTTATGGGTTCCAAACAGACCATTTATTAATGCTTGAATTCTTCCAGGTGGTTTATAAATTCCTCCAGTGTCAACTGAAAATGTAATTGCAGGTCATTAATGGAAGAAACTTTAAAGAGCGGAACTACTGTTATTGTAGATCGTTACTCTTATTCTGGAGTGGCATTTTCATCTGCAAAGGGACTTGATATCCAATGGTGTAAGGTATAAGCATTTATCAATTTTACTATGTAAATTCAAGGTTTTTATTGGTCCATGTTATGAGACATCTTAATGTGCAGAACCCTGATATAGGACTGCTTGCTCCAGATCTAGTGCTGTTCCTTGATATATCACCTGAGGTAATCATTTTTATTTTCAGTTTGAATGCATTTGGAATTGGAGAAACAGCAAGGAAGGAGGCGTGTGGTACATTCCGTGAAAAGTGGAACTTAATTCACTTTCGACAAGGGAATCATTTTCTCACTTCCATCCTTGTCATCCACTTTCCTTTCAAATTTAAGGAATTAAAGCCTTGCAACTAATATTGTTCACGTTCCACTAAAGCTCAAAGAGTCACAGTGCATGTGTTATGATGGAAAATAAATGGGTGGAAGGGTGTTTATTTTGGTACCACTAGTATGCGGTATCTCATACTTTTTCAGGATCTTTTGGGCACATTTAAAATGGTATTCTAGTAGGGGCCCAATATAACTTCTTTCAATGGCGAACACACTCAATTAGTCAATTATAATTCATGACAAACACCCCCTTAGCGTTGCATCCTAGAGTCCAATTCCAACCATTGGCACCGGCGTGGACGTGTGGTGCTATTGCCTTTTAAATTACATATCTGGATGCATGCTTTGTCAGGGTGATTATGATATGAATGATACCACAATGTAAATTGTCTGCTTTATGTGTAGCTAATCATCTTTAGGTTACTAAGAATTAATTCATTATTGAAATATTTTAGAGAGCAGCTGAAAGAAGAGGTTATGGTGGTGAGAGGTACGAGCAGTTGGAGTTTCAGAAAAAGGTTGCCCAGTCATACCAGGCCCTTCAGGATCCATCATGGAAGGTAAGGGACATTAGTCCAAGTGTGGCTGGGTCTTTATGTTTGCGGTTTTACCTCTTATTGTATTCAAAAAAGGGAGGGGAGAAGTAGTGGAGATGGGAGGGGAAGGAAATGAGAGATTTTTAGAAGTATGCTATGTTTGGTTTGAAATACGGAAGAGGGAGGGAGGCTGATGGTGGCAGCCACCTCTCTTAACTCCTTGATTATATGGATTTATGTGTAATGAATATTTTAGACAAACCATCATTTTCACCACCTCCTTAATCCCAACTTGTGGACATGAAATTGTTAGTCTTAATTAATTATTTATAATTAGTTACCAGTATAAATGAGCGCCACAAAAAGAGGCAGTAGTGTTTTATAAAAGTATGTTAAAATATTGTATTTTGTAATTAAAAAGAACTAGTAATGTATTTGTACATGCAGTAACTATGCAACATAATTTTACAATGACTTAAAATGCGAAATATTGATTTGTCTGTATAATACTGCAGTTAGGAAAATAAGTTTTTCCACTTATCAGCCTAAATGTCTTAACTATTGATCATTCTCTATTTCGCTGATTAGATTGTAGATGCAACCCTTCCCATTGAAGACGTTGAAATAAAACTGAGAGAATCTGTGGTAGAATGCATGACAGAATGCCTAGAGGGAAAACCCTTGTTGTCATTGTGGTCGAACTAGCTTAGTTTGTTTATGGCCTTTACTCGTAAGGGTCCATGTTTCTGTATACTTGTGCATTACAGTTCCTCTGGCGACTTCTGTGCAAGGTAAGGTATCATCACTTATCAAGTCTTCAGTGACATTATTTAGAATTAATGTTTTCTTTTTTCTTTCTTGTAATTTCTGTCCCAAAAAGATTGCTCTTTGACCACATTTACCATTTTAAACCATTTTGTAAGATTCTTGTCAGTCATTGGATTTTTCTTTTCATTTTTCAATTTGTATGCGGTAGCTTGTTATCAATCTGTGGATAGGGGTGGAACCGGAGCCGCCCAACTTGTCTACGGTGTTGGGTCCTCTAAATTGGGACTTGACTGAACAAGGCCAATGCGAGTTGGTTTCTACTTTTTATTATGATTTTAAAATAGGGTACTTGGACCGGTTTGTGACCGGTTCCAGGTAGGCATGGACCTGGGTCAGTCCGATCCTGGTTCTGGGCTGAGACTGTCCGGTCCCGGTTCCGGGCCCAGACTGCCCGGCTCTTGCCAATTGAGAGTGAAGATTGGGCTTGACCCGGGTCTTAAGGTCTCCGGGCTGGTTCTGTGTACCAGGTCGGTCCGGTCCCAGTTTTTAATTTTTATTTTATTTTCACAAATTTGGAATAAATAAAAAATTACTGTAGGGACCTTGACTCCCGGTCCCAAAAGGCCAAAACATGCAAACCTGGGAGGCTGGGATCAGGTATCCAAACCCACGAAATTAACACATTTCACATGTATAAGTGTATAAGTGTATTTCATTAGTGATACTTATTTAGTCCATAAGAGAAAAAATCAGGGCCGGTCCTATCTATTTTCGGGCCTATAGGCGGGATAATATCTTGGTCTTATGTTCAAGTCAAATAATAAACAATATTTATTTAAAATAATAATTATAATAAAATCATCTTATAAAGGTCATCAAATAAAAATGAAACTCATTTTGTTATTATTATTATTATTATTATTATTATTATTATTATTATTTAAATTACATATTTGGTGAAAAGTAACAACACAAGTATCACATAAAAAACATTACTTAAAAACGTTTCTCACAGAATTTTCAAGATTCAATTTCTTAACAAAAATAAAAATTTCAATTGATCCATGCTAAACTTAACTCTGTCTTTTCTTATCTTCTTTTCTTTCTCTCTTTATCCCATCCTGATTCATCAATTTTATCAAAAATATTTTATTTATCATGGATGGATTGTTTGAAGTCTAGAAAGAAGAAGTTTTTTAGTCACCGACCACCGTTTGGGCTTCTGGATTGATTGATTTCAATTCTTAACAAATTGCTGAGACACTCACTACTCTGCAACATTTTTTACTCTTGTTGATATTGGAATTTGGAAACAACAAATGAATTTGGATGGGTTTTGAGAATTGGAAGTTTTGGAATTTGGAGGCCTAACATAACTTGGTACTTTTTTAATTAAAGCGATTATAACACTTAGAGACCCGATGAGAGTTAAGAGAGGCGTGCCATTTTACATTTTTTTATAAATAATTTTTAACCTTGAGCCAATTAATTGAGCCAATTAAAAAAAGAAACATACACACACTACATACAAAAAATATTTTTGGACCTATTTTTTCTCCATATTTTCTTGGGCCTAGGGCGGTCACCCCCTGTTGCACCCCCCTAGGGCCGCCCCTGGCAAAAATTAATATTACACTTGATGGTTTAAATGCTAAATAAACTGATACATTAGCTATTACTACGTACTATCCTCTGTTTTTTTAATTGCAACATGTTGAATTTTACACTATTCACATGTTCTACTTTGACTACATTTTACGGTATTATTTTAAGAAAAATTATTTTTTAAAAAATATTGTTCAATTCATCTCTTTACAAATTTTTAAAATCTGATTTTTAATTATTTTTTACTAATAGAGATTAAGATATAGTTACGGTCAAAGACGTGCGTTGGCAAGTGTGAAATGTTGACCGTTGCAACTAAAAAAGAACGAAGAAAGTATAATATAGACATGTTAAAATAGCACTCCGTAAGACCGTAATAAGGATTTAATCATTTATTTTTATAGTTTTTTTGAATATATTATTTTACAGAATTGAAAAACCTAAAACGAAATGAAGTCAAAGTTGTTTTATACTTTTGAGATAAGTTCGGACGAGGTTTAAAAGGGGAGGATTTTTTTTTTTTTTTTTACCAAGGGGAGGATATTTAAAGATGTTGAACATTTGGATCTCAAATCCATCATCCATATGGTCCATAATAAATTGCAACAAAAGTTGAAGGCGTATGCCACATAAGCTTAAAAAACCAAGGAAAAATTGATAGTAATAATCTCAACTATTGACGGTCAGCTCATAATAATCTCAACTATTGATTATTTCAGAATAATCCCAACTGTAGGGACCTTCCGCCAATAATGGTCCGAGGTGACCAAATATAAATAAATTCATATAGTTTCTAAAATGGATGAGAAGAGATATAGCAAGTAATTCCTATAAATAATCCCAACTTTTAATTTTTACGCTTAATTTCTATTTGAAATTCAGTTGTTATCTTGGTCATGGACCATTATTGGCGGACGGTCCATATAGTTGGGATTATATAAAAATAATCAATAGTTGAGATTATTGTTAGCGGACCAACAATAATTGAGATTATAATTTTCCATTTTTCCAAAAACAAAACTCACTTGTAGCACCTGGAAGTATCGATTCCTCCGACCTGTAGCCCCATCAAGCTCTCTATTTTCCCAATACTACCACATAGCCCCATCAAGCTCTCTATTTTCCTAATACTACCACATAGGCTCAATACGATTTTTGAGGTGTAGCCTATGCTTACTCAACTTTTGTTGTACGTCCGCCCCTGCCTCAACCACATACTTTTTAATTTATAAATCCCCGTGTCGGTCTGTTAAGACCCGAGGTTCCATCCTAAAAGATCAACCTGTTAGAGGAGTAATACAGATCTTAATATAGTGTTTAATTCTTTCAGAGATATCCGTTGTGGGACTTTAACACCCCTCCTCACGACCAGAAACTTCGTCTCGATCGTGTCATCATTCATGTTTTCATCGGTTCGTCATCTTTTTAATAATCGTGTGACCATTTTTCATAAGTGGTACCACGCCATGGATCAACCTGGCTCTGATACCATGTTAAGACACAAGGTTCCATCCTAAAAGGTCAACCTATTAGGAGGAGTAATCCAGATCTTAATATAATGTTTAATTCTTTCATAGATATCCGATGTGAGATTTTAATACCTTCAAACTTGACAAAGTTTTAAGGGACAGATGAAGTGTTACTTATATAATTCTAAAAGACAAAATATGACTATTTTTGGCCCTCGAACCAACTTAAAAAATGCAATTCACCCCAAACATAGGAGGCTCTGTCCGACCGTCGCCGTTTGAGGCGGTTTCTGGTGGAATTTTTTGATGAAATTTTTTGAGCATCATCTTCTTTAAGTACACTTACCCATACCAAATTTAAGATAAAACTTCATCCGCGAAGACAATCAAATGATTTTCTGAAATGTACTGCGTTATTTAACTGCACAGTTATCTTCAAAAATTCATTTGGCTGTCTTCCCGATTGATTTTTTGGCTGGAATTTGGTATGGGTAAACTAGACTTTATGAAAAAGACGCTCAAAAGATTTCATCAAAAAATTTCACCGGGAATCATCCCAGATTGCGATCGACTGATAGAGCCTCCTAATGAGTTACACTTTTTAAATTAGTTATGACCTATTTGACGCTTTAGAGAACTCGTTTCACACGCTTTAGGTGTACACAAAAGTTGTACACTCTTTGTGTACACTTGTCTGTCCCCGCAGTCCAAGTTGTCTGTCGACAACTTGGACTGCGGGGACAGACAAGTGTACACAAAAAGTGTACAACTTTTGTGGCATTTTTCTTTCTAGAAATATGATCAACCGCTCCCTACACAATAATTGAGTGTTCCACCTTTTCTTAGCAGTTGGTCGTGTTAGGAATTAAACTCACGCACGCGATGAATAATAAGAACACATGAAAATTTGGTAACCCAGTTCGCCATGAATGACTACGTCTGAGGGCGCTACCAAGCCAGAAATATTATTGCCATTTTCGGATCACCAGATTACAAGGGAGAGAACTTGTATTTATAGAGAAGTAAAACCTAACCCAAGGCAACTAGGACGAAAAATAAAAACAAGCCCAAACTGTACGGATTCCGTACGGCCCAGACTGTACGGACAAACTTTTCTCCGCAGTTATACGGTCTCTAACACCTTACGGGTCGTCTCCCAAATTTTCTCCGCAGTTGCTAGTCTCACTCGTCATCTCCTTCAGGCGTGGTGCAGCAACCTCTTCTCCGCCTCTGCCACAGCTTGTCCAGGCCACGCCGCTACCTTGCTGCCTCTCACCCTGGCGTCGGCTTTGCAACTTCCTTTCCTCCATCGTCTGTCCTTTGCTTCAGCATACAATGAATGTGACGAATTCCCCACATATTAAACCACTGTTGCAGCGGTGGTGATCGAAAGAAGAAAAGATTAGATTTGTTTCGATCCAACCGTTTATTTCCGCCACTCCAATTGTCCATAATCACATCACTCATTCCCATTGATTATGAGAAAGAGAAAAGTGTCAGTTCAGTACCTAAACTCGTGGCGTCTGGCGTAAAGAGTACGTGATGTAGCAAATGAGTTCCAACGGTACACCAATTGTCCAAACGCGAGCTAATTTGGTACCTCGGCCCATTAGTTGGGATAAAACGGTGACATGGCGAACAGATTACTTACGTGACCAATTTAAACATGTTTGTTAAGTCCTCCGGCTCATTTAAACAGGGTTGCCTCCAAGTCAGCTTCCTTCCTCTTCTTATATTACAAACCAAACCCTATGATATGGAGTTCATCATCCTCCGGCTCATCTGTACTTTTTATCTCTTCCCTTCCGGCATATGTATACTGGCTCCGGAGGTTTGGTTCTTGTTTCTCTTCCGGCATTTTACTTGGGGGTGGTAAACGGTGTCTCCAAGTCACAAATTTTATTTCTTTTTCAGGTTCGGGAACAACACAAATGTCTTATGGAAATTGCTAATGTGGAATTCCAGCAAAGATTCTGACTTCATGGACAAATGACAATCCAAGGAGATGATTCACTGCATGCTCAAGAGCCTTATAATATTAGTTCTAATATCAGTTGTAATATGACTCGTAATGTGACTTCTAATATGCCATAATTTTTTGTTGTTGTTGATATGCCATTCTATAAGGGTACAAGTGTCTGCTGCAACATGTTTGAATGGCTTGATGAGGAAATCTGTTATAGGTCGAAGATGATTATTCCAGGTTTGTTGAGGAAAATAAACAGTTTGGAAGCTGAGCTTGCTGATGAGAAGGCAAGAGAAAAAGGGTTGTCTAAAAAATATATGTTTTGGAGTGTATTGTGGTTTATTCTTGCAGGATTACTGGTGGTAGTGATATGGGTTGTTTGCTATGACAGTGAAAGCAAGAAAATGGTATCTTCGAAGATGTGTGATGCTGGCAAGGATTAATTGGAATGGAAATTCGAGTAGAGTTTCAGTTATTATATTATCTAAAGTAGGTGTGTGTTTTAGGAATTCATGTATGACTTAGTTACATTTGATCTGTTAGTAGCTCTTGCTTTGATGTATCACTTTGTTAGGTTTCATGTATGACAAATGTTGTAATGTATCAGTTCTCAGATATGATGTCTGACTTTAAGCTGG
The DNA here is from genome assembly GCA_945859915.1 of Cuscuta epithymum. Lineage (NCBI taxonomy): Eukaryota > Viridiplantae > Streptophyta > Magnoliopsida > Solanales > Convolvulaceae > Cuscuta > Cuscuta epithymum. The sequence goes on along the minus strand of CAMAPF010000094.1, from coordinate 260,937 downwards.
ACAAGTGTTGTAATGTATGAGTTCTTTGGTATGATGTATGAGAAGTGTTGTAATGTGTTGTACTGATAATGACTTTCATGTGTGTTTGAAATATGACGGCTATGGACAGATATATGACCAAAAACATAGTACAAGTTCAATTATTTTTTGCACTTATAGTTTGAACATCATATTCAGTGTTATTGACCTGAAACTACATACTGCACATTTTGGCTAAAGGATGACCTCAGAACCTGAACACATGGACTGATATTGACCTGAAATCAGTCCAAAAAGACCTCAAATACATACTGAACCATTCGGCTAAACAATGACCTCAAAACCTGAACATATGGACTGATATTGACCTGAAATCAGTCCAAAAAGACCTGAAATACATACTGAACCATTTGGCTAAACAATGACCTCAAAACCTGAACATATGGACTGATATTGACCTGAAATCAGTCCAAAAAGACCTGAGATACATACCGAACCATTTGGCTAAACAATGACCTCAAGTCACTGAACATATGGACTGATATTGACCCGAAATCAGTCCAAATAGACCTGAAATACACACTGAACCATTTGGCTCAACAATGACCTCAAGTCACTGAACATATGGACTGATATTGACCTCAAATCAGTCCAAATAGACCTGAAATACACACTGAACCATTTGGCTCAATAAAGACTTAAAAACCTGAACATATGGACTGATATTGACCTCAAATCAGTCCAAATAGACCTGAAATACATACATGGACATAAAACAGATATGACCTCAAATAATAGGTGATAAGTCCGTATTTAGACACGCATTTGATGCGTGTTGGGATTGGATTTTGATGGTTTTCCTAGCTTTAAGGTGTTGCAAGTCTCAATTTTAGCTCAAGTTATGTTACCAGGTGGTGGTTCGAGTTTTGTGTCATTTGGAGTCAAAATCAGGAATTTAGAGTTAGGCACCGGCGCTTAAGGAGAAATCAGGACGATTCTAGAAGCATTAGAGATTGATTTAAGAGCTTTAGAGGTCAGCGGGAGGTTTACGATGAAGATTTGATGACAAAAGAGCTCTAGGATTGGCTACGGGATCAAAAGAAGACAAAAAGAGCTTAAAAACGGCGATCAGGATGACCTTCTGTCAATCATTCAAGCATATCTCCTTGTACAAACATCCAAAGAACACGATTCAAATTCCATGTGAAAGATAACGTCAAGGGCTACAAATCATATGAAGACACCTTTGCGAGAATCGTAGGGAAAGAAGGTGAAAACAGACGATGAAGTCAGATGATCTCTGTTGCGATTTCAGAATGATACCTTCCACCATTTTGATAATATCTCTTGATTAGATGATTCAAATCACATTCGAAAAATTGGGGTGGATAGAGGACTTCATTATATAAAACTTGCATGAAGGAAGCATTGCCAAATTTGGAAGTTAAGTAGGCACGATCGTTCCCTCAAGGTCAGGCACGATCGTGCGTGAAGAGAAAGCATCGCGGAGCTACTGCCAGGCAGGCACGATCGTGCCTGGAGGGAGGCATGATTGTGCCTGCCCAAAATGCGCTTTTTTGCTCCGGAGGCACGATCTTGTCTGGCACCGTGCCTGCCTCCGGAAATCCCAATTCAGCTCAAATTTCATCCGTTTTTTTCTATTTAAAAAGCCTGTAAACCCCTGTTTTCGAGGGGGGAAACTTAGAGAGAGGCTTAGGGACGAGTTTTACGTTGTTTTTCCGCTATTTTGTTCAAGACCCTGAGATTCTTTGTAAGTTTCATCTTTTTAATTAATGACAATTATTCCTATTCATCCCAATTCTGTTGATTCTTCAATTATGAATTGTGAGTAGTTTAATTAGGGATTTGGGGTTGATGAAGAGGCTAATCATGATGTATGGCTAGATTCTTGTCGGTTTAATTGTATGAATGCCGTTTAATTTGTGTTTGAATAATTTAACTGATTCTCTTGTAACCTACACTGCATCTAGAATTACAATTCCATGTAGAATGAATTAAGAGAGATCTAATTTATTCTAGGACACATTCACACACACTTAATCGTTCGCTAAGAGATTAGTAGCAATTAAGGGGCCGTAATATCGCTCGTCTTGGCAATAATTTAGGATCCTGTCGCATGAGAGATCAGCCTGGTCCCCTAATTTATTGTACTCTACGCCGCGAGAGCGGTAACAACTTAGTAGTGATTAGCTAGGCTCAATTAAATTAATTTCATGTAATTAGTCCTGATTAGCCAGAAATCCGGTTACCCCGGAATCAATCCCTGTTCCCTTCGTCATTAATTAGAAAGAACCCCCTAGTTTAATCGTTTTATTCGCATTTTTATTTTCCAGCAACCAATCTCGCACGACGCATTTTTATTTATTTATTTTAATCGCTGAATTTAATTAAGGGAAAAGTACATAAAACGTACCTGTGGTTTGGGCCATTTTCAGATAGGGGCATGTGTTTCATTTTCTAACAAAGTGGGGCATGTGTTTCAATTCCGTTATCATAGCAGGGGCATGACATCTAACGCCGTTAGAAAACTTAACCCCGATTTTAAAAAGTCTCCGAAAAATTAAAAGAAAAATACTCGGAGGTGCTCCTCGTAAAGGAGATCAACAAACTATCTTTATTTTTTTGTTTCCAGCCACCATATCTCCAGAAAGTCCACCAGAAAATTGATATTAGCGAATTTGTTTTTAAAAAATAATCCAAATCGAGCCGAAAAATCCAAAGAGAAAGATAGTTTGTTGATCTCCTTGACGAGGCGCACCTCTCAGTATTTTTCTTTTAATTTTTCGGAGACTTTTTAAAATCGGAGTTAATTTTTCTAACGGCGTTAGACGCCATGCCCCTGCTATGATAACGGAATTGAAACACATGCCCCACTTTGTTAGAAAATGAAACACATGCCCCTATCTGGAAATGGCTCAAACCACAAGTACGTTTTCTGTACTTTTCCCTTAAATTAACTCTTGATTCCCTTTTGTCCGTCCCTGTGGAGATAATACTCGTACTTACACCACTATATTACAATCTATTTTAAGTGCGAGAAAACTTGCATCAATAGGCATACTCTAAACTCCTTTGTCAAAATGAAACGATCTTAATATGACATAATGAACTCCCTCAAGAATCTTAAAATATTATTGCAAGCATGAACAAAAGTTTATACAATAATTCATGAAACCATGAACTACTTTACACCAACCACATATGAGCTATTGCTGCAATCATGAGTGGGACACAGACCACAAACATGGTACCAAAAATCAGTAGTGTAACACCCCGGCCTCGCAGGACCCAAGGTAGTTACTCCATACCTCTAGTACTATCCTCACAAACCACCACGAGCCTTTACCGCGCACTTTGTCCTCACTCATGCGCGCCCTGAGAAACTTCCCAGAGGGTCACCCATCCCAAGACTACTCCCGTGCAAGCACACTTAACTTTGGAGTTCTTGGGTGATGAGCTCCCTTAAAAGGAGATGCACCTCTGTTGGTATGAGTAGTACTATTAATCCTCTTAAATTAATCTCGGGTATTACAATCACCCCCACTTAGGATCGCAATGTCCTCGTTGCGCCCTTAAACCAATCTCAATCAAACCCCATAATCTTTTCCCCTGCTAAGTGTCTGCCCGATATCCAACGGATCAGCGCACTGTTGCAGGGTTGCTCTGATACCACCTTTAACACCCCGGCCCCGCAGGACCCGAGGTAGTTACTCCATACCTCTAGTACTGTCCTCACAAACCACCACGAGCCTTTACCGCGCACTTTGTCCTCACTCATGCGCGCTCTGAGAAACTTCCCAGGGGTCACCCATCCCAAGACTACTCCCGTGCAAACACGCTTAACTTTGGAGTTCTTGGGTGATGAGCTCCCTTAAAAGGAGATGCACCTCTGTTGGTATGAGTAATACTATTAATCCTCTTAAATTAATTTCGGGTATTACAAGTAGCTCTAAAGTAACTAATTAAGGGTACATTACCATTCCAATACAGTTGTAATTGAAGCATGTGAGTCGGCCCCAATATATCTCAAAAAAGCATATGATCCAAAACACCACCAACATATATGCAAAATAGGTAGTAGGATCTTTCTAGTAATAAAATATTGTTGCAACAACTAATACATAGATACAATAATAACTTCATAGTCTACTGCCCAACATTGCCTTCCATGGAATCATAGAGCTCATTAAACCTCTCTCGTGCAGTTGTGGAAGTACCAGTAGGTTCCAAATCTTCACGATGCCTTTTCCTTGAAGTTTGAGCATTGACACTCCTTTCCTTAGCCTTCCTTGCCCTAACTCTCTGTAAACAAAAAATATGGAAATTGCATGACACATAACATGACACAAATTCTTCTTATACCAAGTTAAATGTCAATGTGAACTTAGGCATTACCTCCAAACCTTGAATAATTATTGATCTTTGCCCTTGAACTCAAAGACACCATTAGTAGGTGTGTCATTTGTACCCTGTGTGTCAGAGAAGTATGCTTGCAGCCTACTTGGACCTCCATTTTCTTCTTCTTGAGGAGCTTTGCCAGTGTTACTTTCTTGCAAACCACATACATACACGTGCCTGATTTGACCATTTCACACTGAAATACATAAAGCATTTATATTACATTAATTATTATGCATACCTGAGTTGAGGTATTCTTGTTAGGACACCTGTTCTTAGTGTGCCTAGGTTGGGAGCAATTTCCACATGTTCTTCTTGGAGGATTGGAAGTTGCAGGTTGCACATCAGAAGGGGTCTGTTCCATCACACAACTGTTACCTTGAAAATCACCGGGGAAAGTAGTTGAGCCTTGCATAATCACCTCTTTTGATGGACACCCTTTTTTGTTGTGCCCTTTTTTGAAGCATAGCTGACAGGTCATGGTTGTACCTCTCTTTGGCAACTTCCCACTAGAAGGAAACTCTCCAATTTCTTTTATTCTATTTTTCCTAGGTTTGCCCATCTCTTTTGTTTTCAACTCAGCAGGTAATACTTTGAAGTCAGACTTTGGCCAGAATAAAGGACCAGCTATGGGTGTCATCATCTTAGAATAAGTATGAGTATACATTTCCTTCTTATACCACAGGGAGACATACTCCTCAATTGGATGACCTCTATCCCTAATGGCACAAATTGCATGTTTACCAGGGATCCCAGAAACATCCCACTGCTCACACAGACAACTCCTATTGTCCAAGTCCACAAGATAAGTGTCAGACCCACATGACACTTCATAGCCATCTGCTCCAATAGTTGTTTGCTTGTATTGTTTTATTGATCCTCCTTATCCTAGGCCCTAACTGCCCAATCCATTTATCTCCTAATTCTCTATTCTTGTTCAGTCTTTGCATGACCAATTTCCTAATATACTCCAACTGGGAATAACCTAATAGAGATCTAGCTGGAACTATAACTCCATTAAAGGCTTCACATAGATTATTATCAACAGTCTCACACTTAATGCTCTTATTAAAGAAAGCTCTGCACCAGAACTTAAGATCTACCTTCAGAATGTCTTCATGTGCAAATGGAGAAAGAGACTTCAAGCTTTCCAGGTTTGCTTCAAATTCCCTCTTGGAGGCAGACTTGCAGTACTTCCAAAATGCTCTTTGTAATTCAATTCCAGGGTGGCCTCTTCTCCATATTGCATATATGTGTCTCGCACATCTTCTATGCTCAACATCTGGAAATGTCTCATACAAAGCAGGCATTAATCCCTGCAAAAGGATTTTTTTTTTAAATAACTTAAGAATTCAATATTACTAAACTCATATTACAAATCATTACTACAGAAATCAATATTACTAAAGTCAAAGTACAAGTCATATAAGTGAGACATTTACAAGTGAAGACATCATATTAGACTCATATTATCAGCCATTTTGAATGAGTAAAATGAGTATAAATGAGTCTAATATTACTAATCCTCTAATATTAGTAATATATTAGACTCATTTACAAGGTAAGACATCACAGTAGCCATCATTTTAAATATCATACAAGGCACATTACAACAGACATTAAAGAATATAACTTTGAAACTTAACCTTTTGTTGGTCAGAAACAAATGCCCAGCCATCTCCTCTTCCTATGTTTAGAACACTGGCTAGATTTTCAAGAAACCACTTCCATGAGGCTTTTGTTTCAGAACCCACAACTGCCCATGCTATTGGAAACATCCGGTTATTGGCATCCCTTCCCACAGCTGTAAGAATTTCTCCCTTCACTTCAGACTTCAAAAAAGCATCATCAATTCCAATGAGTCTTCTACATCCCTCCAAGAATCCTTTTTTGCAGGCATGAAAAGATACATGAAATCTGTCAAAAATTGGAGTGGGTTGCTTCACTTGCAGAATGCATGTATTTCTTTCATTTGACCTCATAATTTTAGCCTTATAATCCTCCAAATCCTTGTACTCTGCCTCTATATCCCCTTTTTCCAACTTTCAGAGCATTGCTTTGGCTTTCTTCATCTGCTCCAAGGATACTTCACAGTTCAGTTCTCTCTTAACCATTTCTTTCATTACAGCCACCTTCATCTCACATACTCCTGGCTTAGTCTTGAAAAAAATTCTTGACTAACCACTTTGTTGTGGCACAGGGTAGCTGCCAACCGGGGTTACAGGTATGCTGACTCTTATAAGTCTTCACCACCCACTTCTTACTGCTATACCTATTGTCTATGGCAATGTAGACCATCCAACTACATTCCTTGTTCAAATTAGAGCATTTATCCCTAAGCATGTTGCCACAATTCTTTGCCTAATAATAGGGATACCTGTTGCTGAGAGAGTATTTATCCATGACATCTTTCACTTTACTTTTGGAGTCAAAGCTCATTCCCCAAAGAAAAGGAGACTTTATCTTGAGGATTGAAGCATGGAAATCCGGATTTCACTCTGACAGTCTCTTCTTCTTCAGGATCTGAACCAGATTTGTAGCTTCCTTCTTCACTAGAACTGAAGTATTCAGTTGCATAACCATCTTCCTCCCAACTTTCCTCTTCTTCAAGTGTGGGTGGGTTATCTGTATTTCGACCTTTGGGTTGATTATGAATCCTTGAATTGGTGACCAGCTTCCTTAGCAGACTCCTACCACGAATTAGCTCCTCATCATCTTCATTTTCTGAGTTATATTCTTGTTCAAATAAGAGGCCTGCTTCTGCCTCAATAACAGGATCTTGGAAGCCCAGATCAACAGCAAAGGGGACATTAGAAGTTGGGCCCTCCATTGTTTGTCTGCACCAATCATAACTATGTTACCAACAACCAATCCAACACAATTAATTAAATTGCTCATAAAGAATTTCAAAGCATGTGACAGAAAAACTATTGCTATACACACACATTTTACATATTAATAATTGGTGCAACACTGGTGTTCATCACTGTAATATTATGCTTAAGCAATTTACAACCCTAAATTTACTTCACCAGAGCAATGCATGTATAAGTTCTTGTATATAAAAATTGTATTAAACCATATCATTCTTGGAATGGTAATAAAAATGTTGCTTACGAAATATATTTCAATACCTTTGAAGAGATGACTCCATCTCCATCTGAAAGTCAAGAAGTCAAATTGCTCTAAGCTTCTTCACAATGGCTTCAATCCCCCGTTCCGTTCATTTGTAAGTGGGGTAACAAGGCAAGGGGTTAGGGTTACGTTGGACGTTATTAACGACCGATAATGTTCAAAGACGGTTTAATTTTGCCAATTAAGTAAAACGTTGGCCACGTAAGTAATCCGTTTGCCATGTCACCATTTTATCCAAACTAATGAGCCGAGGTACCAAATTAGCTCGCGTTTGGACAATTGGTGTACCGTTGGAACTCATTTGCTACATCAGGTACTCTTTACGCCAGACACCACGAGTTCAGGTACTGAAGTGACACTTTTCTCCATTGATTACTGAAATTAGGTTTTTAGAAATTAGATTTGTTTATTAAAATAAAAATTTGGGACAAGGTTAGGTTTGATTTGAAAATTTAGGATTAAAACAATGAAGATGTTAGGATTAAGAGGTCGGGTTTGGTCTGAATGTTCTTTTCTGGTATAATGGTTAGAAGAAGCGATTGTAACTGATTTGGGGAGGGCTGGACTGATGACATAATGACGCACGGCATCCAGTATCATTGTGGCGGTGTCATTGTGGCCGGTGACCGGCAACGATGGCGACAGTGGCGGTGCCACGAGCGATGGCGTCAGTAATGACATGACGTAGTGACATGGAAATTGGACAGTGACATGAACTTTTGATTGTCACATTATTTTATTCACATTTTTATCCAAATGTGAATGTGATCACATTTTTAAAAAATAGCTTTAATTTAGTACTCCCTAATATTTAGGGAAAAACCCCAAAATTCTATTTACAGCAGTTTCTTAATTCATATTTGGGTCTTTCTACGGTACCTCCATAGTTCGGAAGTGTATCATACCTTCGCTTAAGTGGCTCAATTAAAATGCCACACGTGTATATCTAATTAGATTTATACTCCGCAATAAAAATACAACAGATAAATAATATGACGGTTAATTTAATTGCATTTGAGTCCTTTATCTTAAACCTCTGTTTTTTGACGGTGCACCGGCTATGCAGTCTAGAAGAAGAAAGCACAAGTATTTTTCTTATGAAGCGGCACTCGACTTAGGTTTAGCGAAGACATTTTAGCGGATGAACTCAGCAATTGTTTGAGTTTTTCTCTATCTTCAACCAGCGTTTTACATCCTTAAATTTTTTTTACATCTACAAATTATATCTTTATCATTGGTCTTTATTTGATCAATCATGTTGATCAACAAAATAGCCCACTATTGGGGAGCTTCAAAACTCTCTTTTAATAAATAATTTACTAATATCTAATTCACAGGAATGGTCAAAAGAGTCAGAGACTAATATACAGAGCTCCAAAACACAATCCAAAAACCTAATTCGGATATAAACTAAACGGGATATATGAATAGAGCAATTGAGAAAAATGAAAAAATTGAGATGATTCATGAAAATCAAAGTTGCTTAATCTGATCTCCTCTGTTCGATGTTTCACCATCGAAAAATGAGGAGGTAATCCCTAATCAGGACCTCAGTGCAAATAATTTAAATCTCAAATTAGATGTTTTGTAATTATATTTCTGCGTAGTGCTTAAAATATCCACGTGGAGCACTCTTATTGATCCAGGCAGGTCAATGTACCGTACCCTAAAAATTATTAAAGGCACGGTAGAAATTTCCTTCATATTTACGAGTCAATATTTACTTTTTATCAAAGTAACTTTTGTTTAATTCTTCCCTCACAAATGGTTAATTACCTAATTACTCCTTTCTTTTGATTTCCAAATGACGTCTGTGATGAGCAAGCATGCATTTAGAGGTGGTCAAGTGGTTGCGGCGAAAGACCGTAGTCATGGGAGCTGAGGATGCTCGCTCTGGCTTTCAGTATATAAATCAGGATTTGGGACGTATAATACATACTCTTCATCTTTACCCTTTACTTAATTCCTCGAGTCCTTAAGATAATAATTTCCTTAATTACATACGAAGTACGTAGTAATATTTATTGCCAAGCAACTCATCTCGCACGCCTTAATAAGCTACTTGAAATGAAAGTAACTTGTCTCCTTGTTATTGTAGCTTTCAATTTTGTAGCGGATCTCATACCAATTGCTTGTGCAATTTTCGCCTTAACACAAAGTCATAAGGTAATATATATAATCAAATCATATCATACATTCATACTTTACCTCCCGCTCGGGGCGGCCATGAGCATCCGGGACGGAGGTACTCGGGTACTTATAGCGTAGGGCCTTGCATGCACCCTTGCCCCCAACTTTTGATTTTTTTTAGTTTTTTAATAGTACTAGTATTAAATACTGCCTTCGTCCAAAAAAAATCGCCATTTCAAAAATTTGAATAATGATTGTGATTTTGATTGGTGTAATATCATGAAAATTTTAATTTGTGAAAGTAATTTTAAGTAAAAGAACATTTTTCATATAATTTTTATAATATAAATAATTTCCACTAAGAATATAGTTGGTCACATGACAAAAGCGTCCATTTGAGATTTTTCCAGGTAGAGATTTTTGATGATATTTTGTGAGCATGTTTTCATGAAAGAAGAAATTCCACTTATGGTCCTTCGAGGTTTGCACCAATTCCACAATTAGTCATCGTCTTTCACTTTATCCATTTTTGGTACCTGACTATTGTTTTCTTGACCATATATAGTCCTTTTCCGGTAGTAAAAATGCCCCAGAGATGGATCGAAAATGGTCAAAAAAACAACAGTCAGGTACTAAAAATGAATAAAGTGAAAGACGGGGACTAAATATGGAAATAACACAAAACTCAAAGGACCTAAAGTTGAATTAATTCTTTCATGAAATGTAAATTATGTCTACCATATTTCAACTTAAATTTCAACCGAGAAGTCAATTAAATAAATTAAGGAATTGAAAAACATTGCACTATTATATACAAAGTATATATTTTGGCGTAGTATTTTCAATAATTTATTTAATTGACTTCCTGGTTGAATTTTAAACTCAAATTCGATGTATATAATCTACACATCATGAAGAACATTCTCACAAAATTTTATCACAAAATCCACACAGAAGCAACTCAAACATGGGTGATCGGACGTCAGATCCTGCCAGGTAGTTCTGACAGGATCATTAATCATGAAATGATTACATATACGGAGTATATGATTAAAATTGGGACAAAACATGTATTCCTCATGTTGGAGGTATTGATCCTACCAAGGCCTCCCTTCCATTTTATTATTGACTTGCACCCTATGTTTACTCCCACTATGATACCTTCTTTTGAATCTCTCCTAACCAATAATATGGCCATTTTGACTTATGTGGAGTGACCCCAAATGAGCTGTCCGCTGCCTCCTCATTTGTCTTTGTTTCACCCGTGAGTGTCCTTTAGTGTTGGCCAATCTATTATTTAGCAGCTCTCTTCTTCCTTGAGCTTGTCCTGCGTGAGAAACTAAAGAGTGCAGAGCCTTCCTTTTTCCTTTGTGTGAGAGAGGTAAAACCAGAGAGTTGAGAGCTGAGTGTTCTCCTCCTTTCTTGATGCCCTTTGTGTGGAACCTTGGGAGTGTAAACATGTTGAGTGGTGGAGTGAGTCTAGCCTAAAGTGGTGTGTGTGAGTCTAGCTAAAGGGTTGGAGACCTGAGCCGGAAAGGAATCGATCCTCAACACCTCAAATAGATCTTATTTTATTATAAAACAAATAGATCTTATTTAGTCCTATTAAAAATAATTTGATTCAAGTTTGACGATACAGGGGTGAATCTTATTTTGAGAATAAAACAATGATAATCCTATGTAGTGCAAACTTTCTTTTGGTAACTCATCAAACGATAGGGCCCCATTTTGACTTGCCGCCGGACGATGAATTTCCAATAAATATACAACGGAAGTAATTAGGATTTCAAAAAAATAGTTGTTATCTCTTACCGAAGTTGGTGTGTGTTTAGTAAATTAAGGACCGTATTTATAATTACCCTAATTTGGGCATGCATGCACGGTGCAGGTTAGCCATGGGATTTGGTTCTTAACAGCTATCTGTAAAGGGTCTGGCCTTGGAGCAACTATTCTTATTGGCTTTCGTCAAGTTTGGATTCTGTGTACGGGTGACCAGCGTGCCAAGCCGCCATGTAACTGCAGCGTACTATTTCCCAATTCCAGTGGATTCCACTACACCTGTTTATGGTATTTATTATTTATTTTGTAGATATATGATATATCCATTGGTTAATGAAACATTATAATTAAACATTAGCTGAACATGAAGATACGAAGTAACAATTTACTCTATATCGGTCCTACTAATAATAAGATTATCTCATCTTTTTTTTTGTTCCGTCCCACTAAAATTGCTTCATACTAATTTGGGGTTAGGTCAGCAATATTACCAATTAATGATTTAGACAAATATAAGACTTGTTTTAATAATTTCCAAAGAAGAGACCTTCCGTAGCAGAATTATAAAAATGGGATGCATATACCCTTAATGGCTCCAGCAACAATACGCAACACCCTAGTAGGCTAATACTAAGTACTACTTCGTACGTACTTCATACTGCGTATCACTATATCAGTACTCTTATGTTCCTAGCCACTTTCCCATTCCCAAGATGTTAGCAAGATAAAAAAAATTGACTTTTATATCCTTGACGTTGTCCAATAGTATAGTGACCAAAAAAGTCAGTGACCAAAAAATCGCTAATGACCAAAAATCCAAATTCCGTCAAGTGATAAACGTTCACCCGGCCAATGATCAACGTTTGTTCATCCAGTGACCAACGTCCGTCCGTACAGTTACAGTTACCCGACCCTTCTAATTACAGTTACCCGACCCGTCCAATTACAGTTACCGAATTCGTCTAGTTACAGTTACCCGATCCGTCCATTTATAGTTACCTGATTCGTCCAGTTATAGTTACCGACCCGACATATTATAGTTACAGTTACCAAACCCGTCCAGTTACAATTACCAATCCGTCCACTACGTATGAAACTACTATTTTATGGCCAAATAGTATTTAACACTTTTAACCTTAATACTTCATCCGTTCTTTTTTAATTGCAACAGTTCACTTTTCACGCTTGTCAACACACATGTTTGACCATTAATGTATTTCGTTCCTTATTAGTAAAAAAATAAAAAAATTGAGATTTTGAATATTTAAAGTGAGAGGGATTTGAAAATATTTTTTAAAATTTAATTTATAATAAATTAATAAATAAAATACAGTCAAAATAGAGTATGTGAATAGTTCAAAAAGTTAAATATTGCAATTAATAGAGAACGGAGGTAGTATATATGTAATACAAATACCGTAAAGATGTATCATATAAATGTGTACACAATAAGCACAATTTGTACTTAATATGTCCCCTATGGAGAGAAACACATATACTTCATATATTTTTAGCTTCATACCGTAAACTTAAGTTTTAGTACTTGGTGTTCTATATATACGAAATATATTAAGTTATTTAATTTGATCTTTAATAAATCTTTCCCATGGAGAGGGGTCAACCGATTGAAACAACCAAGTTAACTTTTTCATGCCAAATTACTTTTGATCGCCATAGTGGAAGAATGGGGAAGGGCCAAGCTAGACCAAGTCAACGACTATGATGTCTAGCACTTCCAATCCAACTTCCTAATCCAATTTACATAAGAAATAAAAACAACTCTACCAATTCCAAGCTAAATCAAAATGGGTGAGCAAGGTAATACCGTAATAATGATCCAAAATTTCAGGCAAGGCGTTGCATCTAGACAGGTTGGAAGGAGATATAATTAACTCAGATGTAGAGATGTTTAAAACAGCCAATTAATAACTTCCATTTCCATATAGATGTTCATCTACACTAATCAAACATGAAGTGTGTAGTACATAGCACTTTAATCAAACATGAAGTACGTAGTACGGAGTATAACTTAGATCCCTTAGGCGATTCACATTTTTTATTTAAGTCTTATAAGTCGTCAACTTCTTTATCAAACATTTTTTACGAGCACTGAGTCGCGTAATTAAAAAAAAGTAAAATTGAAGTCATCTTTCTAATTGATGAGTTGACTGAATTTGGTGCAGAGATCTACTTTAGTTATTTTCATATACCTTTATATATACTTTTTAATACGAGTAACATATATTTTATACTCCGTATATAATATTTTCATAAATCATCAAATTCAGCACTTTAAAAAATAACAAATTCACTAGCTTTAGAATTTTACCAATTTCAACAAATTCAACTTTGTCCACCCGTGTTGGGACAAATGTTGGGAAACATTTGCATGACTAATTGATAATGATTACTTTTAGTATACTGTATACATATCTAGTACACTACATACGTTTGACGCTACAGATGGAGAGGCTCAGCGAAATGAAATCATCTTAATTTTACGCTTCCATAGTAATCAACGAAAAAGATAACTTCTTCAATATGAAAACTGAAACCCACTTGACAGTGAAAACTCTGAGCAGAAATATGACAGAAAACCATTTTGAAGAGTGAAAACCATTTTCATGCATATAGGAAGAAAATACAGATGGAAAGCTACGCATACGAGACATTTGGAAAAGACTCAATCCACCACTTCCACATCAATGGTTAAACGGGAACATTGGTGTGGCAACTCTGGCAAATGGCAAGTGATCGAACGGCTAAGGTTAAACCGTTAAAATTGTTAAAGTAGGTTAACATATGACAAACGGAGGGGACTAATAAGGAGTACAATGTTTAAAAGACAAAGTACAATAACATATTGCTTGCTTTTACACCAACACATTTTTTATACCCAAATAGACCTTACTTTCATTGGCTTTTATAAGCTTTTAATTAATTTAGATGATAGATTGACAGTACATTACTACAGTGTCACATGTGTCGAAGCAATGTATTGTACCATAATATTTATTACGAGTATTAAGAAAAGAAAGCATTTCCGGAATCCAAAGAAAATCCTTTTTCAAGAAAGAAAAAAATCCTTCAAATGTGATATTTAAACTATGAAATTCATTTTAAGAAAATTAAAACTACAAAGTTTATATATCTTTCAGGTTAAAATAAAGTACTCCCTCCGTATCAATTTAATTGACTCATTTGCTTTTCACGCAGTTTAAGACAATTACTGTAGACTTTATTAAAAGTAAGAGGTTTTTGGTACTGTAGCGACACTGTAGCGATACTGTAGCAGTACTGTAGCTGCTTTTTGAGTGGGATTCTTTCCAAAAAGGGAAAGAGGTCAATTAATTTGATACCCCAAAAAAGGAAAGTGGGTCAAATAATTTGATACGGAGGGAGTATTAAATATACCTTTCATTCTTCCGAAAAAAAAAATATATACCTTTCATTATATATATGGGGAAAAGCCTAGAGATTTTAACGTGATTAAAAGGATGTTTTTTTATACTGTATACCCGTATGTGTATGATTATTTATAGGGAGATTCACCTAAATATGACTAAATAAAAAGATAATTGTAATCATAGGAGTTTAAAGTTTAAATATGACTGACTCTTCCTATTCTACCCTTTCCTTTGTCCTTCATAATAGGATTTTTAAACAATCATTATAAAATATAAAAAAATAAAAATCGTAAAAAATAATTAAAAAATATATAGACCTCAACCACCACCTCAGCCACCTTCCACCACTGCCACCTCCGGTCGCCAAAAAAGATTGCCAAGTTGGGAAAAAAATGCCATCATGATGGCAATTTTGAAGAGAAAGCAAGAGAAAGTTTAATATTTTCAGAGAAATGTGGCAATTTTAGCACAATATGACATTTTTCCGGCGATCGGAGCCGGTGGTGCTGGGAGGTAGAGGACTGGCAATGACCTACATATTTTTCAAACATTTTTTAGGTATTTTATTTTAGATTTTAGACTTTTATAAAGTTTTTTAAATAATTTATTTATTATTTTTAATGGTTTTTTTTCATGTTTTCATTATTATTTTATAAATATTTTATTATTTTTATATTTTTATTATAAATGAAACTATGATTTTCTTATTAATAAAATAAATCTATTGGAAATTATAGGAAGGGGGTAGAATGGGAAGAAGAGACATATATTAGTCCTATTTTGGGAATAAAGGGATTATTCTCCTATTGTTGAATTCAAGGTTTATTTTAGTCCCATTAAGGGCTAATACCCGTTATTTATAGGACCTGAAGATAGGCCAAAATATACTCAAGGTTCAAAGAATAAGATTAAGTATGTTTTATTCCCTGAATAAGACTTATTTAGTCTTATTAAAAAACTACTTGATTAAACCTTTCCAAAATAGGAGTGAATGAGTCATATTTTTGAAATAAAATATTGATAATCTCATAATCCTATTTATAAACTTTTTGCATATTTTTAGACTATTCTCTTTTTGAAATAGTCAGCCACAAAAAATTATACAAACTATGATTTCCAGTCGGCCTGGTGGGAACCTTCGTCCGGCCAAGGGCATTTCGGGACCTTCCTGGTGGAATTCTTTGATGAAATGTTTTGAGCATGTTCTTCATCAAGTCTAGTTTGTCTATACCAAATTTCAGCTAAAAATTCAATCAGGAAGACACTCAAATGATTTTTTGAAAAATATTGCAATGTTTATATATATGTTAACTGCGCAATGTTCTTAAATAATTTATGGGGATAATTTATGGGGTAATTTGAATTTGCAATCCATTTTATTGTTCAAATTAGACTTTGCACCTACCCCGTTTTTGAAAACCTTAGTGTTAGCACTCCAACCCCATTTGAAAAGACAAAAATGCCCTCGATCAGAAATACGTTGAAAGCCAACAGAATTGTTAATGGAGGGGCATTTTTGTCATTTCATATATGGGGTTGGGTGCAAATACAAAGATTTTCAAAACGCGGTGCAAAGTCTAATTTGGACAATAAAATGAGGTGCAAACTCAAATTACCCCATAATTTATTAGACTGCCTTCTCGATTGACTTTTTAGCTGAAATTTAGTACGGGTAAACTAGACTTGATGAATAACATGCTCAAAACATTTCATCAAAAATTTTTACAGAGGAGGGTCTGAAATGCCCTCAGCCGGACGGCGGTTCCCGTCAGGCCGGCTGGACAGGAATTGGACTTTATATATACTCCATCTGTTTCAGTTTGTTTGACACACTTTGCTTTTTTGGACGTTTCAAAATGAATACCACACTTCCTTATTTCCTTATTTGATAAACAAACCTTTACCAAAACAGTGCCAAACAGTGTCAAACGGTGTTCAAACATTGTCTAAATAGTAAAATTTACTCTCTTAGTAAATTTATTTCCTTAATTCTTGACAAGTCAAACTATGTCAAACAAATCGAAACGGAGGGAGTACAAGTTTGTACAATTTTTTTGTGATTGACTATTTAAAAAAGAGAATATTCTAAAAATATGCAAAAACTTTATAAATTGGGTTATCAATATTTTATTTCGAAAATATGACTCATTCACTCCTATTGAACAAATTCTTTTTTGAAATATATTCTCAAACCTTTAATTCCTATTATAGGTTTCAGAGATTATTTTTAATATATGTGAAAACTGTTCCGAATATTGGGCGAGTGTTGGAAGAATAATTAACCTGATTATATATAGAGCTTTGAAATGATTTAGCTTAGACATTTATATTTAGATGAATAATTGGTCATATTTATATCAGGCAATCCAAACCGTATGAAATGAACTTTGTGCCGTTAATTATTTCATACGTACTATATCATATTAATTTAATATGAAATAATTACATTTGACTAAAATCAAATTGTTTACAAAACTGTGATTAATGATAGTAATGTAATCATAGTAATTTATGTTCAGTTTTTAAACTAAAGTCATCATGACACTACATTTTAGTATTTATTTGTTATATTTAATTTGTGCAAATAAGTTTGGGTTTTTTACGAGAATATTACTAAAATAAAACTTATTTATATAAATATGACTATTCATTACTACAACGTAGTGCTGTGGTAATTAAAGTTCAAAACTTGAACATGAATTACTATGATTTCATTACTACTCTAGTAATGAATCATATTTTTGTAATGCATCTTTATTTTGGTCATATTTATGTAATTAATTAGTTTTATTGTAGTAATATTTTTGAGAAAATCGAGTTTAATATATACTCCATATATATGTAGTGCCTCTTCCCTCGTAGGAAGTGTAGTGCTTGTGGCCGGGGGCCAGGCTAAAGGGTATTTCATTGGAGCAGCATTCTGTTGCGTCATGGACCTCATCTTTCTCAGTTTGTACTACTACCGCATGACTAGAGACTCTTCATCAACAAATGCTTAAGGAGTATTCAAATGAGTTCATTCTACAAGTCTACATATATAGACTTATGTTACTTTTGCCTATGTCAAATCTTTCTCGGTGTATATTACAGCAAGACTAGAGACTCTTCATCAGCAAATGCTCGAGGCAACATTGAAATGAGTTAATTCTATAAATGCATGACAAGCAAACCAATATATAATTTATCCAATATTTAACGAGTCTACAAAGACTGATGTAATTTTCGCCCAAGTCAAATCCGAGTTTATCATTTTCGGTTTACTAAGTTAGTCTACGATCATTTATGTTTTCTCAATAATTTATAAAAGTTGTTTTAAGATCGAGTGAATGAGGTTTATTTTAAGAGAAACCATGGTGCTCATATGTGAGAAAATGTATTACGTAGTATATACTATGAATGTTTTAATCTTATTTACTTTTTGGGGGATATTTTCCCAAATATGAATAAAACATATTGAGTTTCCCTAAATAATTACTAGCAATATTTTGAACATTTGAATGGCTGAAAAGCAAAAATCAAAAGAAAAATTTGTCCATATTATAATTTTTAATCAATGACCAAAATATCCTTATTTAAAACTGTGCATTTTACATTATTTTCGTCCAATTAAAAATAATCCAGTTTATACTGCAGTTACTTCACCATCTGCACGACATTATTACACGATATTATTGCACATCCGGTAGGAATCATTGCACTTCCTCGCCAACATTAATTCTCTTCTCATCCATTTTAGGAATATATTTGTAGTTATTTTTTATTTATTATAAGATGTAGAAACTTTAAATTAGTATTTTAAGTCCAGTTAAATATATTACATCTCGTGACGTCGTTATTGCTCTATTGCCTTTGATTCATTGCACAAGCCACTCTATCTAATGTCATGCTCAGTGCACATATTTAACACTATCCATTGCCATATTCAATGCTCACGTTCACTACCCATTTAACAAATTAAACCCTAATTTCATATATAAAAAATAGGCGGCGGCGCGGCATGGAGACAATTGTGGCAAGCTAAGCACCCGGTACATAACTCATTTTTTTTTAAAAACGACATCACTCTCTCTTGTATCAATATTAGGGGGACGGAGCTAGACTTAGTAACTATTTGTGATTACAATTGTGTTCAAAGTTCACATCGTAGTAACTAACATGTAATTATTATGATGTAAAGATGAACACAATCATATATAGTCACTAATAGTTACTAAGTAATATGGTTCGGTCAAATAGGGACAAATGTTTTGACCTGGCTGCCCACACCTCTGCACAAATGTCTCCGGCTATCCCTCAAAAGATAATTCATGCCACGTCAGATGATTCTTCCAACGATTTTGAAAATTTCCAATTTTTTGGAGAGGAGGGATTTGATTCCGTGAAAATTGAATCTAAGCTCTTCCGATTTGCTTCCAGAGAAAATGATATTGAAATTTTTGAGATAGAAAAATCCCTGTTAAGAAGGATTAATTTCAAATCAAATCTTGCTCCACAGGTCTGCCGTTTTATTCACCAAATCACATGCTCAAATAATGTTCATCACAGGAAGAGGAGAAAATTTGGGTCTATTTCGATCTCTACTGAGATCTACAAATCAGGCTCTTATCTAAAGATTGCTAAGGAAAAGAGGACCTCACAAATTAAAGTGGTGGGAAAGACACCTCACAAATGCAAGTAATAGAGCCCGTCACACACGACAGCGAACCAATACATGAAAACAACAGCACAACGTCGAGTTCAGCTCACCACCGCAGCCAAACGTGCGGGTAACAAACGGTCAGAAAAAGCATGAAAACCCAAACATGACGGTCACCAACAACAAACAACAACAAAAAACACACAAACCCCACACAAGGCCAAACATTTCGCGACAGCACCACTACCCAAAAAGAATCAACAAACTAAACTCACAAACGAGCTCAACAACAATGGGACTGAGAAAACGTAAACAAACGCGAAGCCAACTTCTTGAAATCTTGAAAACGCAACACATCAGCATAAGAATGATGGCTCCACTTTGTATACGTCGAGTGTTGCAAGTACGTTGAACATGTGATTCAGAAGGCGAGAGCCGTAGACCACTTAACAAAGATTCTACAATCGAAATTTAAAAAAAAAAATAAACTAAACTCGGAGACCTACATCACACATTCTGGGGGAGAGGAGCAAACGGCGTTAGCAACACAGGTACTGTAGCAACACCAAAACGACCGAAACTAACTCTCTTCCGCGCTTTATATAGATAGGAGATATGTTAATATGCACAACAAAGTGATCGAAATTGAACTGAATATACTCAAATACCCTTGTTATAACTCAACCCTAATTTTGACCCAGCTTCCCTCTCTCCCCTGTGACCTCTCCATCATCGCTTCAACCATTACATTGTTGATCCATTCCATGCATCGCCTCCCCAATCTTCTCTCACGCACATCCACCTTTCCACCACATTGTCGTCCATCTTTTCTATCCATCCCTAAGCTACATCAACAATCCATGCTTCTCTCACAGCCTCCCTCTCACTCACCTTCTTCTCCATAAAGTTCTCGACGACGATACAATTATGGTGAAGGTGATGAGCCCAATAGAGATGGTGAAGGCTAAGGAGACAACGTTAGTAGCGATGGTGGTAGATTGATAACATAAAGGGTGGTAGAACGACGAGCAACGTACATGATAGATCGGCGATTGTTCTTCAACACTCTGTTCGTTCCAACAATGAGGATCTATTGTGGATGCAATGGTGTGATGCACTAAAGAGGAATTCTTATCGATGAAGACTTGGTTTATAGATCAATGATGGCTCACGACTAGGATTTGAGATCGGCTATGATAATGGTGAAGCGGCGGCTAGGTTCATCAGCAGCAAATAGGTTACACAAATGGCAGAATTTATAATTGGAAAAACTGATAGTAATAATCCCAACTATTGGCGGTCCGCTCATAATAATCTCAACTATTGATTATTACAGAATAATCCCAACTTTAGGGACCTTCCGCCAATAATGGTCCCTATGAATAAATTTTTGTAGTTTCCAAAGTGGATGAGATGAGATATACAAGTAACAAGTAATCTCTATAAATAATCTCAACTTTTAATTTTTACGCTTAATTTCTATTTAAAATTCACTTTTTATAGAGGTAATATATGGTCATGGACCATTATTGGCGGACAGTCTATATAGTTGGGATTATACAAAAATAATCAATAGTTGGGATTATTTTCAGCGGACCGGCAATAGTTGGGATTATTATTTTCAATTTTTCCTTTATAATTTCACACACTAGCTAGCGAGAGACGATATCACTTCTCTCTTCACTCTTTTATGACGGTGGCTTCCACGTCAGCTCCAGCAGGAGCAGGAGCCCGCTCCTACGCTTCCGTCATCAGCTCGTGCAAAGATGGAGCGACTCCATCGGATCTTTCCTTCATTACTGGTAAGGATGACACTCTCTTACCCCCAAAAGCTCCCTCCCGTTTTAAATTCCTCCCACCGTTTTCTTTTGGAGACTGACGTCTCCACCCTCGCTGCTAAACATCAATTTGTCTTAATCCGCTTATTTCCTTGGGGCAAACCATCAATGATTTCTCTCAGGAAATCAATTGAAGGTCTCGTTGTTTCAGACTGCTTTACTATTGGTTTGATTGATCTGATCCTAGGCATGTTCTTATTTAATTTAACTGTGATTCCGATTTCCAACGGTTTTGAAATAAGGGTTTCAAAATGGACTCCATATTTCATGCCTAACACTGATTTCCCATTACCCCTGTTTGGATTAGCCTTGAGAGTCTTCCCATTCATCTATTTGAAAAATCTGCACTTTTTTCAATTGTTAGTTTGATTGGAAAACCTGTCAAAATAGATGTATCCATTTTGAGGCTATCCCGACATTCGACGTCAAGGATATGTATTGAGTTGAAAGTATCTGTTAACTGACCATCCGAAATCTTGATTGGTAATGGCTCCAACGGATTTTCTAACCTGTTACCTATGAAGATGTTCCCTTATTTTACAATGGTTGTAAAACTTTTGGTCATTCTCTTAAAAATTGCAAAATTGGGAATTCCAGTACCTTATCTGTACAAAATAAGGCAAACCCCAACCAAAGTGGCTTTCTTAAGTCTTAGCTAGTGGCGAAACTGGCCCGAAGCATCAACCAAATGATGAAAATCAAGCTGTGGTTGACCCTTGTGTTGAACTCCTATGATGCGGCTGAGGAGGCAACTATAATTGCTAATTGTGTCTCAGAAATTGTTGTCCCTGTCAAAACAATAATCCAAGCTACAATAAATGTTGTGGGGCCTACTGAAACTGGATTTGATGTTCCTGAGTTGGCTGCCCGTGATCTTGCATTCTCGTCCAAAACTACATTCCAAGCTTCAGTAAATGGTTTGGAATATACAGAACCTGAGCGTGCAGCTCTGGAGCCTCCACCAGTCCATACTCCTCCCTGTGAGCACCTTTTAGAGCAGTCAATCTCTACCAATAAAGTTTCATGTGATAGGGGTTTCGAAACTACACCTTACACCGAAAAAACAAGAGCTAATGATGCAATCATTAACTTTCAAGCGGAAGGGTCTACGGAGCCCGCCCCCCTCCCCCCCCTCCCCCAAACATTCCAGCTGAGGAGACCCATCCCAAATCAACCCTTTGAATGAAAAACAAACCATCCAACCCACTAAATCTTTGGTTTATCCATAATCTCAGCAGCTAATTATTCCCGATGATAATGAACCAGATAGTCTGTCCCTTATAGACATATTGGTCGAAGAGGAAGGATTCACTTATGTGGTCTCGAGGAAAAAAAAAAATTAGCCACCAACACCAACTCACATCAATTCTAGAGCCAATAATGTATAACAGGGGATACTGTCAACAAATTGTAACAAGGAGCAAAGCTAAGGCCGGTCATATAGAGTTTTAATACTACGTTTATCCCGAACAACACAAATACAAATCGCTGCACAAACTAGTGCAAGGACATTTATCCTCCATATATTCAAAGAGCGATCAAATTTCATCACAAATACAACAAACATCTATCTATACAGGCTCTATTATCTTTAATTTATCTCCTTGTTGCTTGTTTCTTTTAACTCTTTCTCGAGTAGGCTTTGGTTTGGCCCTCATACTCTCAATACCTCTTTATTATAAATTTTCGGTTATGAGTTCTCTGACCCTCACCCCAACACTTTCAGGTATTACACTATTACCAGGAAGGAAAAAAAAGAGGTTACACAAATTGTGCGGACAATAGGGCAGATAAGGTTCACTACTTGTATATCACAGCAAGTGATGGACCGGGCCCGGGTCGGGCCTAGGCCCAACGGACTTTTTGGGGGTATGGGGTTAGGCCCGGAACCGGCCCGGGTATCCACCGGGTCCGGTCCGGGCTCGAGCCTGTTTATATTTTTTTTGCTTTGCTAACTTCCCCCTGACCCCCACCCCCACCCCCCCCCCCCCCCAAAAAAAAAAAAAAACACCCTGGTGACCCAGCCCAACCCAGGGAAAAGCAAAAAAGAATTGAAAACCCCCAAAAAAAAAATAGGCCCGAACCGGGCCCGGCTGGGCCGGTTCGCATTTCCCTTTGCCCGTGCCCGCCCCGGTTACCTCCCACAAAGCAGGCCTAGACCCTCCCAAGCTGGGCCGGGCCCACACAGTATCGGGCCAGGTGGCCCGCACCGAGTCCAAGCCTAATCACAGCAAGCAAGCAAGCCAAAC
Source organism: Cuscuta epithymum (assembly GCA_945859915.1). NCBI lineage: Eukaryota > Viridiplantae > Streptophyta > Magnoliopsida > Solanales > Convolvulaceae > Cuscuta > Cuscuta epithymum. The sequence goes on along the minus strand of CAMAPF010000094.1, from coordinate 237,365 downwards.
CTCTTCCTTATCGTGCATATATAGTATATGCAAGTATCTTGAAATCTTGAATATATCGACTGAATATTCGAAAGCTATATACAAAGCAAGAAATAAAGAACAAAAGCTAGGAAAATTACCCTGAAAATGTATGCCTATGTCTACTATCAATTCAAAGGTCATAATCTATGTCTGAAATATTGTGAACATTTGCACGCTTGATCAAACGTTCTTGCTCATCGTACACATCTAGATTCTCACATGGAGCAGGAAATATTGTCCCTATAACTCTTCCCTCAACAAAAGAACACTGGAAAATGTGCTTCTTCTTGTATGTTATCCCAATGGACACGTCACGGAAAGTTACATTCCTGATGGGGATGTCTTCACTTCCGTGGATTCGGACCGGGACCCGTACCCCCTCCCCATGTATTGATGTGAAGCTTATGTCCTTGAGAATGGGAACTGCTTTAGGGTCGAAGGCCCCATTTGGATGTTCGTTGTAATCTGTCTTAATGACAATTCCTACCCTCACACTCTCAAGTGTAATGTTGCGATAGGAAATGTGTTGAATGTATCCCCCTCTTCCAGCTGCTGTCTTGATCCGAAGGGCACGCCTCGAGTTCCATACATGGAGATTCTCAACAGTTACGTTGGACACCCCACCGGACATCTCACTTCCTATTGATATGCCAGCACTGTCGTTATTTAGTTAACACGTTAGGTCTAAGAGCACAAAACATGTCAAAGATACTAATGATGGAATTGTCTATTAGTAATCTCATTATCATCATATAAATATAATACTAATGTAGAGGTGGGCATAGGTCAGGTTTGAGGAGTCATAATTTTGAACCTAAAAAACATCTGTGTAGTATTTTTTTAGATCTGAAATTTGATCCTAAACTAGGGGTGCATTCTGGATTTGGGTGGGGATATATACTGTTCGGGCTATTAAATCCTGAAAATTCAAACATTATTAGTTTAACTTTTACATTCTAATGTAGACCAATGAAACGTCAATAAAATAGTACTCCGTGACATAGGTCTAATGTTAAATTTCTACTTCACAAAAAGAGTAATAGAAATTCAAATATGATGACTATTGAAATCAATAGGTTGTTTATCTAACTTATTTTCTCTTTTTGTTTAGTTGAATCAGATTCCGTTTTTGGAAGTTCATTAATACTTGCTCCAGTTTTTTGGCAAATTTTACTTCAGTTTTTCATCATCTCTTCCCTACGTGTTCTACTTTTCATATTTTATTCCAACTTTTTTCAGTTTCTCATATTCTCTTCCCTACTCCTATTTTTTCCTTTTTGAATCCACTATGTACTACCAGTTTCCCCTTTAATATTCATTACCCCTACTATTTTACTCTTAAAAATCATGAAAAGCATACAAATGCAACTAATAAAATTAGTGTAGGTAGGCAACAAGTTCAGCTTTCAGGTCAAGTTCAACATATTTTTCATGACCTTGATAATTATTTAAAACTTTGAATGAGGTTAGATCTGATTTTATTGGAACCAACATTAAATAAATAAATACACACACACACACAATTTGGGTCAAAACTGATAAAATCGGCTTGGGCCATAGCCTCATCCACCCCTAAATCTATGTGATCCCCAATCCCCACCCTCTTCCATATTTTGGTCACAACAAGGATTTTTGTGGGAGCGTTCAATGGCCGAGATTGCACATAGCACACATTACTAGATGATGTGTTGTGGGGAAATCCTGACAGTAGATTGCAACTTTAAAGGCCTTCTATGCCCTAAACTTAGAAGTTAGAAGAGAATGGGTTGTATTACTTGTATTGTGAATGAGACCTCACCTAACCATGGATTGGACTACTAGGTTTCGTATGAGTATATTTTTTGAAGGCCGTCCATAAGCTATGCCATACTGATCCCAGCCACTCTTTATTGCAATGGCATCATCACCGACACTTATGTAACAATTTTCAATCAGCACATCTTCACATGAATCTGTTTAGCCGTACAAATCAATTTAGGCATTCACAAACAAATAAAATTGTAAAGCTTTCCCCTCTAAGAGGGAATTAAATTAAACAATTCTCACCGGGATCAATGCCATCAGTATTAGGAGCCTTAAAGATTGGGGCAGTGATGGTCACATCTCTAATCGTAACGTTTTTGCAGTCAAAAGGATGAAGAGTCCAAAAGGGAGAATCACGCAATGTAACATTATAGATTAGGATGTCACTTGAACACATAAACTGTACAAGTGGCCCTCTAGTGTGTTTAAGAAGTCTACGAAGATACTTCTTCCACCATCCTTGACCCTGCCCGTTTATGGTACCATTATGACCTGCCACCAATATTGAGCCTCGTTAGCCTGCAGCGCTCACATTGGTCAGCAGAATTTAACATGCACAAGTCAAGACAGAATAGTAACCTGTTATTACTACGTCTTTAAGATTTTGACCATGGATTAGACTTCCATAGCGTGGCCCTAGGTGTTCTCTTCCATGTCCATATGAAGGCAGGGGAGGCATGAGTGGCCAGTGCTTTTCATCCTAAATGCACCATAATAAAGTTTGTTAAAAAATTCACAAAGATTTTTTAAAGTTGTAAAGTGGAGTACAGCATTTATTTGAAGTGTAGCCATCCAAATTTGTAAGCACATATAGAGAGTGCAAATATGTGTTGTAAATTTGCCAAACCAAGATGTTAAACATCATATGAGTTCATCACTTTCATAAGCACTAATTGTTGCCCATGAGGTGTCTTCAATGAAATAACTAAAAGCTAAACTGAACACAAATCAGATTCCATTTAGGGTCTGATTAGAAGAAGGAAAATGATAGGGAAAAAATTGGGGGGGGGGGTTGGAGAGATTTACAGGGAAATAAATGTAAAGGAAAAAAAAATATTGATTTGAACTTGATAAATTTATTCTAAATGTTTGATCAGATTCATTTTATTTACTATGTACTCATATTAGACATACCAAGCAATCCAAACACATTTAAAACATAAACATCATTTCTTTTTTCAGTTTCCTTGGCATTTTCTGCTGTAGGTCTAAACATAAAAAATAACTTTCCTTGACATTATGTTCTCCCAGCATTTTCAGGGTTCCAAAAATAGCCTTAGCTCTACTGAAATAAGTCCATTTAAGATGGCACAAAAAAATGAAAAATGTTTTCATTATTCTGAGTTAGTGTGTTTTCTAACTACCCAATTATCAGACTTAGAACCTGTGAATATACAAAGCAAGGAATTCCATATTTGAATAAAAACTGAACGCTAGCAGGGTGACTAAACATCACATCGTCTATTAAAACCAACAAAATGCATTAATACTATTCAAATTCTATCACTATGTCCACCAGTTTAGTACGAAATAATGAAAACCAGTTGCTTCATCATCTAAATTCACAAACATAAAAAATAGGAATATAAAGATTACTATTAAAACATAACACATGCATACAAATATATGACTGTCATTGTTTTTCCTCAAATAGAACTCATACGGCTCCTCCCTTATGTGCATAATGAGAAAAATCCATTGAAACAAAAAAGAGAAAAATATTCTCAATATGAACTGAGCAGAGCAGAGCTAGTGTGCATAACTCCTACTCCATATATCATTTTAGCTTCGGGTAATTCTTTAAAGTTGTGTTATAGTGTAAACCTAGGCCTACATATCTGGTTCACATACATGCCATATGTCAATATTCAAAGCAACATGACAGTTTTAACATGAGGTAGTGGTGTTACTGCTAGAGTCTCCTTGGCAGATTAATGACACTCTAAACTTTGATTGTAATCCTGCATCTTTCTATTAATATTTTTGTTTTCCCGCAAAAAAAGAAAATTAAATCATTCATCCAACTAAGTTTAAAAAAGCATTTGATTGAACTGATAAAGTTCAAACCTTTGGCATAGAAAATTAGAAATATACATGTAAAAATATAAAAATACATGGCCATACTCACATCAATGCCAAGAATAACAGCATCCTGAGCAAGAAAGAGAGTCATATGACTGGTGAGGTTGAAAGGACCCGTTAGCCAAACCCCAGGAGGCACATTGAGCTGCCCGCCGCCATTCCTGCTAAGTTTCGAGATAGCAGTGACAGCCCTCTCAAACGACGCCGTATTTAAAGTAATCCCATCCCCAACCCCTCCAAACTCCGTCAAATTAAACGCCACCGGGCGGAGCTTGGGCAGTTCCCTAGCTGGTAAAGATCTCCTGGAAGAGAAGAGTCCATCTGCGGCATCCTTCTGCCAGAGCAATAGGGTGAAGAAGGCGAAGATCCATAGAACGGTAAGAAGGGTCTTGTGGGTGGAGAAGAAGGTGGGGATCAAGCGGTGAGAACGCCCCGTCTGATTCTCCAACATTGTTTTTGAAACAGAAGAGAAATGGGTGTTCTTGAGAGTGAAGTTGTGATCTTTGATGGTCGCATCAATGAGTTATGGAGCCGAACTCGAAGAGTAGTAGTAGATGATTAGATGCAACAGCGTAAAAATGGAGATGGTCAGATGGGTGGTTAGGTGGAAGAGAAAGAAGAAAAGTGTCGGGTAGATTGAAGGTGAACTGTTGTAGTCGGAATCAGTGCTGTAGTTGGAGATGCCGATAGGGAAGAGAGGCGAGGAAGAGTTCACTCGAAGGAAGAAGGAAATGCATAGGCCATAGGGCTGGGATTGGTTCTATTCTTATTCTTATACTCCACTAAAAATGAGCTGAACTTTATAAAAGTTTTAAAAAATCAAGAACCGTTATGGAACCGAACCGGTAGTAAACGGTTCGGTTCTTCTTTTTACCAGTTCTTATAATAGTTTTTTCTCATCTAAGAATTAACACATAATTTACTTTCTACAAACAGCATAAACACGTCGAAAATTCAAAACACGAGTATTAAAATTTTATTTGAAGCTCTAATCACTTCAAACATCAAAGCTCAAACTAAACTAATGAACTGTGAACACTTAATAGAACAAAAGATGATTTAAATTTTCATGTAATAAATAACAAATTAAAATCGTTGTAGTGTGGGAGCAATGAAGGTTACTCATCATCATAGTACCAAGAATAGGACGCATACTTCAAGTCTTTCAAAACATAAAAAAATACATTGAGTTCGCATGTATAGATATAAAAAACATTAGTCCATTCTATTGATCATAATAAATCTAATAATTAGAAATATCATGAAAATAGTAAAGTAAAATATGTGCAATCAACTACAAGTTATTTGGGTTATTTATATTTATAAAATTTATGTGATGGAACAAAATTTATATCAACCTCAACATTTATTACTTCGTTTTCTTTGATTAAATTAGAATCGTTAGTTGAATATCTTATATTGTTTTATTGTTATTGTTGTGGTGGTGGTTATTATTGCTATTATATTATTATTATTATTGTTGTTGTTGTTACTACTACTAATATTATTTTATTTTTTATTTTTTTAATAACGGTTCCTTAACGGTTCCATGCACATGTTTTTTCGGTTCGGTTTCTACAAATGAGGTGTTAATTGTTAACGGTTCGGTCCCTATATGTTGTTAACGGTTCGGTTCCAATCGGTTCTACGGTTCCCGGTTCCAAAATCCCACCCCTAATAGGCCATATTTAACTCTTTTGAATGATGTTTAAGTTTGAGAAATCATGTGTATAAATAAAAAGTATTAATTAATAATAATAAAAACTATTGATAGTTTGAAAACCTTCCTTTTAAAAAATATTATCATAAAAATATAAAATTTGTAAGATTCATAAATTTGTAATATGTTTTTCGAGTTTATTTACGAGTACTAAATTAAAAATTTTATATTATTACACAATTTCATAATACTCCGTACAATTTATATTCAGTATACCTGTGGGTTATTTTCACTATAAAAACGTGGGGAGTATTGGCAATTTTGTGGGGAAATTTATTAAAATTGATGAGCATAATTTGTCTATCGGAATCCCTTTATGAGAATTCCGGTTTCATTTTTCGGTTGTCCCAAAAAAATAGTTTTTATTTCCCTTTTTGGAAAGTTTTGTGTGGCTCACATTCACTAACCTTTTTCTTACTCAACTACAACCATACATTTTCACTTTATTCTCAATTTTTTAAACTCCGATTCAAGATAATGCATGAACCGTTTTATGAGACGGAAGGAGAAATTCTCAAGAGAATAGGCTTGATACTTTTTTTTTTCGAATGTTAGGCCCGATACTTACTACAGTAGTTAGGGGTGCTTGGATCTGATTCTTAAAACTATTTATACTTCTTTAGGGAGCAAAAACAGAAGCTGAAGTGTTTGAGTGAAAGTAGGGATGTCAAAAAAAACCGACCCGCAATGACCCGCCCTGGCCCGAGACATTTGGGGCGGGTCCGCCCCGCCCCGTCTTGCAAATGGGGCGGGTCCGCCCCGCCTATACAATGGGGCGGGTCCAGGTATTAGAATTGACTCGTGCCGACCCGCCCCGACCCGACCCGCTCAATATATAAGTATACATACTTTTTCTTAAATTATACTATAAATATACTTCAAAATATATGTGTGTATATAATAAATCATAAATTCTTTGATCTTATAATATATGAATATATATATTAGAATGAGATGCACGACGGATTATCAATATCTTCTTTATATATAGAATTTTAATACATATATTCAATTATTAATATAACTAATTAGATTAACTGTTCAAGTTTGAGTAATTTTTCCTTAATTTTTGAAATTTTTAGCGTATCATGAATTTGATTTAATATATTGATTTTTAACTATTATTTAGAGATAAACATTATGTAGATTCAATTGGTAACAACTTCCCACAAATAAAAATATATACTAGCTAATTAGGTTGCGGCGGGGCGGGGCCGCCCCGCCCCGCATGGGGCGGGTCATGGGTCAACAAGTTTGGACCCGTGCAGGTCATGGGGCGGGGCGGACCCGCCCCGCCAAGTCACGGGGCGGGTCCGGGTCTTGCAATACCCGCCCCGACCCATTGCCATGCCTAAGTGAAAGTACAAAAGTGATTCTAGTGATCTAATTTACTTCTACAATCAGTTTTTTTTTTAAAGTTGGGGAGGCTACTCGCTTCTGAAAACTGATTCTGTTCCTGCTTTAAAAAAGAAGGAGAAGCCGATTCCAAATTATTAAAGGTGTATTGCTTCTCAATTCACAAAAGCAACATTTTTCAACTAACTTACAAAAAATGTTCCAATTTTGGATTCCGCAAATAAAAACATGGAGTTGCTCCAACACTGTATAACGGTTAAGCAAATGCATCGAATTGCCGCAAGACGGTTGTTCCCGGCATTGCGCCGATGCAACACTCCGATAAATTTATCTTCCAATCGAGCTTTAGGAGATATCCAGGCGACGCGTTATTTCAATTCTGTTGTGTCTGAGAACATTCCGAACCAAAGCCCTATCCATCCCCACTTTGAATCGTCATCTTCTGGGAAAGAGGAGATGGGAGCTCCGGTCCTCGGAAAGAATGAGAAATCGAGCTCCAGAACGAAAGCAACGTCTCCTAAAGCTCACTATCAAGGCGAACAGTCTCGCGTTCTCAGCGCCTCTCTCCCTTATGTGGTTCGAATCTTTCATTCTCTCATGGCGTTTAATATTCTGGTTCGGAGTAAAAGTGTTGTTCGGATTTCGCATTTAAAGATGTAATTTTGATTAATAAACATCTGATTTAATGGCGGCTTATATGCTTTATTTCATTTAGCTAATCGTAGAACCGGGTGCCTTATTTATCAAAAAGTCATGGTGATGACTGATAATATTATTGCTTAAGGAACGCCTATTGTGGTGAAAATTGGTGTGGTAAAGCCGTATTATACTATTATGTATTGACACACCAAGTAGTAAGAAAAAATGATTCATGGATATGGAAAAAATATGATTTGTTCATTGGAATACCGAATTCAGATTTCTGTTTCTGTCAAAATTACTTTTTTCTGCTCTTGCTCCTATTCTGCCATTAACTCACAGATATACCCAATAAATATAAGTACCCACTTCTTCCTAATTGTAGATTTTGTAAATCATGTGTTGGAATTATTGTTTCCATCTTTTTCTTCTTTGATTTAAATTGTTTTAATGTTAATTCATATTCCAAAGTAATCTTTTTCTAGATTGACCTTAGATAGTTGGCTCTATTATTTTTCCAATGCAGATTAGATTGGGCTGGACTGAAGCTGCCATGATTGCAGGTGCAAGGGAGGTTGGAGTCTCTCCTTCAATTGTTGGATCTTTTCCTTCCAAAGAAGCTGCTCTAGTTGAGGTTAAGCCTCCTATCATATACTCCTTCCGTCCTTATAACTTTGTTAAATTTGATCGGCATATGAAATAATAAAGTAAAAATTGTGGGATTGAGGTTCATGCGGATTGAGGTTCACACGGATGCATATAAATAATAAGAACCACAAATTAATTACTTAAAAGAGAAAGTATCAAAGTGTTTGAGACAACCAAAAATGGAAATTTGTCAAAGCTATAAGGGTCCAAGGTAGTAGAATTTTTGCACTATTCCCCCATCATACAATCATCATCCCATCTTTCGTTCTCGTCTATCCCACTCTGTTTGCCCCATACCATACTTTTCAAATTCAACACCAACAACATAATTCTACTTTTAATAATTATGCTACTTCCTCATGTAGTCATATCTGAATCTAAATGAGATGGACGGTATTGTGACATTATGTTTGGACAATTTCATGCATTTACATACCATTTTCATAATGTTTATTATGGTTTTAGTTGCACAACTAGCTGTTGTAGTTATTCATTTTAACCTGTTTAAATTTTCCTTGTAGTTTTTCATGGATGATTGTTTGGAAAGGCTCCTTGGTATTATTGACACAAGGGAAGATTTGAAAACCATAATACCTAGTGAGAGAGTTGCAACACTGATCAGAACTCGCTTAGAAATGCAGGTTCCTTACTTGTCAAAGTGGTCTCGAGCACTCAGTATACAGGTCTCTTTCCCTTACACATCAAATTGCATTTCTTTGTTATATGAGAGACCTCGCCCCCAGTGTTTTTTGCTGGAAGGAATATAATATGGATTGATCAATGTCGTATTAATAACATCCTTGTGGGAACTACATTTTTAGGCACAACCGATGAACATTCCAACAAGCTTTAGGCAGCGGGCAATGTTGGTTGATGAAATATGTCATGCCGCTGGTGATGAAGATTCTAATAATATTGATTGGTATGTGAAGTGCACCGTGCTTGGTGGAATATACTCCACAACTGAGCTATATATGCTGACTGATAAATCTCCAGGTTATTTACTTTTTTCTTCCCCGAATATATTTGATAAAATCCATCCTTCACGCTAAAACATAACCTAGTCCCACCCGTTTCTTCTTCCTTTTTCTGTTAAATGTGTTTCCTGAGTGATCTTGCCACCAATTATATTCAATGCACATTGCCCCATCTTTTGATTTTTTTTTTTGCATCAGATATGATGTTTTTCTAAATTGTTATATATATGCTTCAACCGACCTATTTATCCAAATAATAACTTTCATTCCTACTTGCTCTGTGAGTGGTGAGGATGTAATGCAGTTGAAGCACGGCCTAATGTACCGTCTATTTATCTCCTATCTACTTTTGCTAGAGCCACTTACAAAACCAAAGTTAGCTGCCCTGTTGGCACCTTACATTCTTTATTCTCTTTGTCCCCAAATTAAGTTCTCACTTTCTTGTTTGAAATGTCCCCGCATTAAGTTTACACTTCTTGTTTTGGTAACACTTGCATAGTAAAAGACTGAATTACCCTACATTATTAATTGCTCACTTTCTCTATCATACCTTTAATTGAGGATATATTTGCAAAATCAATATAAAAGTTGTCTTGCCTAAAAATCCTTGATGTCCGTACTCCCTAGGGAGTAGGAACATAAATGGGTGACATGGGGTATTATATATTGTTCCTGTTTTCAGATCTTGTCGATACATGGAAGTTCATGGATGCCCGAATTAGAGACGCTTTTGACCTGCGGAAGTCTGCTTACGAGGTGAATATATTAGCTTTTATGTTTAGGCTGCTTTCCAAAAAACAAATTAAATATGCAAGGTCAGAAGAGATTTTATTTATGCGATTTTTCACATTGAAAATTTGACCTTGAAAAGAGATTGCAACTTTTGTAGGCAAAAAATTTGGCTGAAGCTGTGGGTGCAGGAATGGGTGGCTCATTAGAAGGTCTTTTGAATGGTATCATTCGGGGTTGAATAGTTTTGGCAAGCCCACTAAATGAAATGTTAGACTGGACATTCTCCTCTTTACAATTGCAGTTTTACATTTCTTTTAAACCCCACCCTGACTTTCCTTATTCACAGTTGAATAAAAGGCACTAATCAAAAGTGAAAAGTGATAACTGGATCATTGCTGGGTACATATTGTAATGCCTCTTATATCAAATTTTATCAATTCAATTTCTTCTCTGTAAAATGATTATACATTTCCTCCTGACTTGAGGAAAAGAATAGACAACACTACATCCTTGGAAAGAACTTCTGAGGATAATGATGCACTTCTTTAAAGTTTTGATGTTTCGATTGTATCACAGACTTTCTTTACTAAAGGTAAATTAAGTAAGCAATTTGAAGCATGTTATGGAGTACATAGATAGTAGTTTGGTAGCACAATGTAATAAGGGCAGCCTTTTGCACATTGGTGTCTCTGCAAGGCAAGTCTTGGAAAGGGTTTGATAGGAATATGAAAGAGAACTGAGTCTGGCAGTTTAAGAGTTGAATAAATGATAGGAATATGAAGAGAACAGAGTCTGGCAGTTTTAAGAGTTGCCTCTCTCCCAGTCCCAGCCCAAGCCAAAGCCAAAAACCAGCCTGACTTTTTATTACAATAATTGGCTATTTATAATAACTCCCCCTCCACCCCCTCGACTTCCACACTTAGTTATTTAATATTCTGTTTTCTCTTTCTGGAATACACCTGACCATAATAGTTAACATTATTATTAACACCAGGCTGTCTTCCCGCATCCCTATCATCACTCCCCCCTGAATTGACCACCTTGCCCTCAAGGTGGAGATCAGGGAATTGGTGCTGCATCTGCTGGGCATCTTCCCAAGTGTCTTCAAAATCAGGCAGATTCTCCCAATGAACCAGCACTTCAGCTTCACCAGTTGAGTTAACCCTGCTCCCTTTGATAGACTCTGGCTTGACTTGCAGCTCCCACTCCTCTGTTAGGCATTTTGGCAACGGTTGTGTTGGGGTAGAGGTAGGGACAGCCTTCTTCAGCAGTGACAAGTGAAAAACTGAATGAACCTTGCAGTCTTCCGGTAGCTTTAATCTGTAGGCCACTGGGTTAATCTGTTCAATCACTTCAAAGGGTCCATAAAACCTCGGGCTTAGTTTTTGATTTAACCTCTTAGCCAAACTTTTAAGTTTATAGGGTTGGATTTTCAAATAGACCCAATCCCCCACTACCAGCTGCACATCCCTTCTCTTCTTATCAGCCAATTGCTTCATTTGGTTCTGAGCAATTTCCAGATTGTGCTTTTATTCATCTAGAATTTCATTCCGGGCAGCTGTTAGTCTACTAACCTCCTCCACAGCTGTTAATGACACATCGCCACGAATTAGAACGGGTGGGTCCTGCCCATACAAAGCTTTATAAGGGCTATTCTTGGTTGATACATGATAATTTGTATTATACCAGAATTCAGCCCATGGCAGCCATTGGGGCCAATGCTTGGGCCTTTTCCCTGTCATACACCTAAGGTAGGTTTCCACACATCGGTTTACCACCTCTGTTTGTCCGTCAGTTTGTGGATGATAGGCTGTGCTATATTTTAACTTGGTGCCCGCCAATTTGAACAATTCAGCCCAGAATACACTTAAAAAAACACTGTCTCGGTCTGAAATAATGGTCTTAGGAAATCCATGCAATCTGACAACTTCTTGTATGAACAATTCTGCCACTCCTTTAGCATTGTAAGGGTGAGTCAATGCTATGAAGTGTGCAAACTTTGTCAACCTGTCCACCACCACCAGAATAGTATCTTTACCTTGGGCTTTAGGCAAACCTCCAATGAAATCCATGCTGAGGTCTGTCCAAATCTGCTTAGGAATGGGAAGTGGATGAAGTAATCCAGCCGGGCTCAGAGATTGATACTTATTCCGTTGGCAAACATCACATTGCTGAACATACTGCTTTATGTCTGTTCTCATTCCTTCCCAGTAAAACAAAGAGGAGATTCTTTTCATTGTCTTAAAATTCCCAGCATGCCCCCCAATAGCAGACTCATGAAACTCCTTCAAAATGCTAGCAATCCTTCCAGAATTCTTGGGAAGAACCAATCTGCCCTTATAGTACAAAAGACCTTGGCTAACCTTGAAGTGTGGGATGGAATCTGGTTCAGTCAGCAATTTCTGCAGCATGGCTTTATATTTCCCATCCTCCCTTAATTCATCCTCAAGGCCTTCCCACTCCTGGCAAGTAACAACAGACAAGGAATAACAAAATCCCTTTCTGGATAAGGAATCTGCAGCTTTATTCTCCACACCCGGCTTATATTTTATGACAAAATTGTACCCCAGCAACTTAGCCACCCATTTCTGTTGGTCTTCCCCCAGTATTCTCTGTTCAGTCAAGAAGTATGGATTTCAACAAGTATTATCTGTGTGGATTTCAAACTTTCTGCCCAACAAGTATGGCCTCCATTTTTGGACTGCCATCACAACAGCCATAAGTTCCCTTTCATAGACAGATTTTCCTTGATTTCTACTGGATAGGGTTTTACTCATGTATGCTACCGGCGTTCCTTCCTGCATAAGGACGGCCCCTATACCCTTCCCTGATGCATCTGATTCAATGATGAAAGTTTGGTTGAAGTCGGGTACTTTTAACACAGGCAACTGAGTCATTCTCTGCTTCAACTCATCAAAAGCCTGTTGTGCTTCTTCAGTCCACTTAAACCCGTCTTTCTTCAGCAGGTCATTCAGTGGAGATGCTATTCTGCTATATCCCTGAACAAATTTTCTATAGTAACCAGTCAGCCCCAGGAAACCCCTCAACCCTTTAACATCAACAGGATATGGCCAGTCCAACATGTCAGCAATCTTACTAGGATCAGCTGCCACACCTTCTTTGGAGATAATATGTCCCAAATAAGCCAGTTGTGCTTGTCCAAAGGAGCACTTCTTTTCATTCACCACTAGTTGATTGTCTTTTAATAGCTGCAACACCCTTCTCACATGCTCCCAATGCTCCAGTTCTGATGCACTGTATATCAGAATGTCATCAAAAAAAACTAGCACAAATCTTCTCAAGAAAGGTTTCAGGACTTTATTCATCAAAGCCTGAAATGTAGAAGGTGCATTACTAAGGCCAAAGGGCATCACTAAATACTCATAGTGCCCCTCATGCGTTCTGATTGCTGTCTTATGCACATCCTCTTCTTTCATTCGTATTTGATGGTATCCTGATTTCAGGTCAAGCTTGGAAAAAATCTGGGCATTATTTAACTCATCCAACAGCTCATCGATGATGGGAATGGGGAATTTGTCAGGTACTGTGATTCGATTGAGGGCTCTGTAATCCCCACAGAATCTCCATCCCCCGTCCTTCTTTTTAACCATTAACACCGGGCTGCTATAAGGACTAGTGCTGGACTCGGGCCAGGCGGCCCGGCCCGGAACCGGCCCGGCCCGGTTACTGTTTGGCCCGGCCCGGCCCGGGGCCCGGTGGGTCCACCGGTTCGGTTCGGCCCGGCCCGGCTGCTGGGCGGTTCGGGCCCGGGCCCAGGTTTTGGTGAACCGGCCCGGGCGGTTCGGGCCCAGTCCGGGCCGGATTTTAATTTTTTTTTTTTTTGAATTTTTTTTAAGTTTTAGGTTGGATTAGGTATTTTGGGCCATTTGAGGTGGTTTGGGATGGTTTGGGGTTGAGGGGGAGGGGTAGGGGATTAAATAGGAGAACAAAAAAAAAATAATTGGGCCGGTTCGGCCCGGCCCGGTTTGGCCCGGAACCGGGACCGGAACCGGCCACCGGCGGTTCGGGCTCGGGCCTCCCTTTCCTGGCCCGAGGCCCGGCCGGGTCCAGGCCCGAACCGGGCCCGAACCGGCCCGAGTCCAGCACTAATAAGGACTGGTGCTAGGCTGGATGATTCCTCCCTTTAACAACTCCTGTATTACCTTCTCCATCTCATTCTTTAAGTATTGTGGATATCTATAGGGTCGTATATTTGGAATGGTTGAACCCACTTTGATATTTATAGAATGATCGCAGTCCCTCTTGGGAGGTAATCCCTCTAGAGGTTTAAAAACTTCAGGAAATTCTGTCTTAAATCTCCGAATCCAACCCAAGTTGCTTGGTTGTTCTTCCACCCCTTGGATTCCCTCAAATTGGTATAAGCAGTACCCTTCCTCCTGTTGAGGCATAGCTTTGACCAAGCTTTTCAGAGATACCACAGTTTTGCTCAGATGGGGATCTCCTTTGAGCATCATGGACTGGTTCCCCTCAATCCACTTAATAGATAGTTGATGGAAATTGAATTCCACATTGCCCAGACCTGACAACCATTCCATTCCCAAGACAAGTTCAGTTCCCCCTAAATCCAGAGTGTAGAAATCCTGGGTTATTATGGCCTGCTGCACCCTAACAGATAAAGCTTCACACCTTCCATTGTTTGTGATTTGTTCACCATTGCCAATCTCCACCCTGAACTCAGGAATGTGCAGTACTGGAATCCCCAGTTCTTGCACCACCCTGGCTGACACAAAATTGTGAGTAGCCCCACAATCTATCAATATCACAACCTCCTTCTTTCCTTTGCATCCCTGTATTTCACCCTTCAATTTGAAAGTCCTGGGAGTGGTCAGACCTTCTTTACTCATCAAAGATAGCTGCATTTTTGAAGGCTCACTGATCTCCCTCTCCGGTGAAGCTTCTAAACTGAAATCCCCCTGTTCTTCCTCCTCTTCTGAATCATCTATCATCATAATCTGGAAATGTTTCATTCTGCAAATGTGGCCTTTTCCCCATTGTTCCCCACACTTGAAACAAAGGCCCTTTCTGCTCAATTCCTGCAACTCTGACTGGGTTAGCCTGTGTGTCCCCTTCACTCCAGCATTTTTATTGACTGCCTCATTGCTCTTTTCAGCACTGGATTTATCCATACCTGACTGATTGCTGGTCAAGTTTCCCTTCCATTTGTTTTCTTGCAACCATCTTTGAGATGGAGAAGAAACATTACCCTTTGACCCTCTTCTTTCTTCCTCTTTACCTTTTGTGAGGTTCAGTGTCTGGTTTCTTTCTTCTACCCTGGATGCCTTATTCATGATTTCAGTTAGAGTACTAACTGGATTCAGTTTCAACTCAGCTCTAACTTCTGCTTTCAGACCCTTCATAAAAATTCCTTTTAGAAATTGTACATCAGTGTTCTTCAACGGACCTGCCACTAGCTCAAACTCATCCCGATAATCCATCACACTCCCAGTCTGCTTCACATTAAGCAAAGGACCGTAAGGATCCTGTTCCAGGCCTGGTTCAAATCTTTCTAATAAAGCCTGTCTAAATAGTTCCCAAGTTCTAACATTTGAGTGTTCCTCCCACCATTGATACCAATTCAGAGCTCTTCCTTCCATGGCCAAGGTAACCAACTCAATCTTATCTACCTCAGCAATGTGATTCAGTTTAAAAAAACGCTCAACCTTAATGGTCCATCCGTAAGCATCGGATCCATTAAAGAGTGGCAAATCCACTTTTCTCCCAGTTTTCTCAATCAGTCTACTGCGGTTATCAGCATGCTTAGAATGGGTCGATCGCAGATTACCTGCGGTGGAACTGGATTCGCAGCTACTCTTCCGCGCGCTGGCCTTGGTGGATTTTGATCGACTGCGATTTCGCGCGCTAGTTCTGGAGGAGTTGGATCGACTGCGCGATTCGCGATCGAGCTTCTGCATCACCAGCTCGAACTTGCGGTTCATCTCCTCGTCCCTGAGTCTCGCCTCCTCACGCTGTTCCGCCAGCTCCCGTTCCAACAGTTCAAGTTTGTCTTCCATGTTTCGTCGGGTAACAACCATAGACAGGCCTCACGATCGGAGCTCTGATACCAAATGATAGGAATATGAAAGAGAACTGAGTCTGGCAGTTTAAGAGTTGAATAAATGATAGGAATATGAAGAGAACAGAGTCTGGCAGTTTTAAGAGTTGCCTCTCTCCCAGTCCCAGCCCAAGCCAAAGCCAAAAACCAGCCTGACTTTTTATTACAATAATTGGCTATTTATAATAACTCCCCCTCCACCCCCTCGACTTCCACACTTAGTTATTTAATATTCTGTTTTCTCTTTCTGGAATACACCTGACCATAATAGTTAACATTATTATTAACACCAGGCTGTCTTCCCGCATCCCTATCAGGGTTCCACCACAAGGTTTAGAAGGAGCACATCTTGTCATTTTGACAACAGGCTGCTCCAAAACCTAAATTTGTGATCTCTCGGTCACATAGCAATACCGTAACTGGTGCGCGAGAGCTCCCCTTCTTTGGTAGCACTACTTATGTTTCCAAAAAGTTACTACATTTTATTTCCATCTTATTTGATAGTGGGAACAAACTCTAGCTGTTGGAGACTTGGAGTTGAAATAGACTCTTATTGCATTTTGGGTGTGTGTGAGTGTACTCCTAAAATTCTAGTTGTCGCCATTGTCAGCCATTCTTCTCGGAGTACACTGCATTAAATGATTGTATTTTTGGCTTTTTGCCTATTAGGAGGTATTTGTTTGATGTTTTAAAAAGCTGTTTTGCTCGAGTGGTTAGGCTATATATTAATTTCAATGTATAAATAACTAATTGTATAGATGTCTTTAGGATTACAACCAAACAATCAGTTTGTTGAAGGGTATTATTTCTATGGACTCAGAAGAGCAAAAAAGGAGCACGTAAGACTTGTAATGGGTTGGTAAAGAGTAGATTTATCACAAATTCTGATTAACTTTTTGACTTCAACTGATTGAGCTTGGAAAGTGAACATTTGACATTGACTCTGATTCTTATTTAAAAATAAAAGTCAATGCCTTTCAAGTGTTTTTGAAGTAAACATGTATGCATATATTATATGAAAAATTCACATTAATAATAAATTATCCCAACAATTAGTCATATTCCAATATTAATCCCAAATATCAGTCATTCTAGTTTAATCTAATTTATCAGTGCTATCTTCTCGGAACACACCGGTGAACAGGCGAGATGAGACTTATTGAAGAAGAATATTTAGATCAACGAAGAGATTATATTATCCCAGGCCATTTGAATAGCCCCTTTTCTTCTGATCTTTTCCCTTTTTCCTTTGCTTTGTATATTTATTCCGTTCCTTATTCTTTCGTCTTCCCTTGCCTTGTCTCTGGGTATTGTTAATTTGTTCTCTTTGTTCATTTTACTTTGTTCTTGTACTTTTTCTTTTCCCCTTCATTGCATTTGCAAATCCTCCAACCCTAATTACTCGACCTGACTCGTGATCCATTTTAATAAAACCGAACGCAAAAAACGTTTTGATGAGGGACGTGGCAAGCGACTCACGAAGCTTGCAACTTAATTAATGAAGGGGACTGAAATGCAGAGAAACGAAAGACGATGAACAGCTTGAAGCTTTCTTAGTTTGGGAAAGTAGAGGATGAATGCGAAGAAAATGATATCTTTGGTGTTGCTTGTCAAATTCTGAGTTGGATTAACCAAAAAGGATTCTTCTAGAGATGAATATGAAACGGTAAAATCAAAATTTGAGTTACTGTCTAATTATTCATCCACAAAGGGAGATTGTACATACAATTATAGAGAGTTATTATATGGATAAAAAATTAAAACCTCGTGTATGCCCAAGGGCCACAACTAGCAGGAATGTATTGAAAGGAAATAAAAAGTCATTATCAGAAGAAAAAAACTTAACATTATTAAGATATCAACTAATCAACTTTCCAAACAGAGTTTTCGGGCTTGCATTTCAATAAGTACAAATTGACGAAAAAATCAGATCAGACATTTTCCACATTGTTTTGCACATCTTCTATGTGATTCAATATATGCTTCCCAAGTTTGATATGCGGAAGAGCCGAGCGTTGCGCCTTAAGGACAGTGACAAGAGATTCATAATGCTTGATATTACTTGCCTGCTTGCAGGAAAAAAAATGCATAGCAAGATTAGTAGCAATAGATATGTAATGCATTATATTTTAGTTTATTTATAAGACGAGTTTTATTTACCTTTGCGGTCTGAAGAGCAGTTTGGATAACATAATTTCCGAATCGATCACGAGCAAGTAGCACTAAACTCTTTTCACTGCTGAGAAGGCTCTCAACTACCGAATCCAGTCCATACTCTGAAGCTTGTATGCATTTTTCAACAACACGACTTCCACTTCTTTTAAAAGATAAGCGTAGGTAATCCCTCTTGAGGCGGTCACATATTTTTTTTGTGATCTCATCGTTTCTAAGCATAAGAACTTCCTGGACAACATAATTCCTATTTGAAGAGAGGTAATTAAAAGCAAGTTTGATTAGTTAGAGATTGAAAAGGTGGTGATATCATATTCAGATTCATAGTTGAAGAGTGGAAAATAAAATAAAATACGCACCCATAAGGATCATTCGCTAAGAAATCAGATTTATGTACGATACTTTTGAGCAATTGTTGTCTTTGGGCACCGGTAATGCAACTCAAGCAAACATTCAAGGATGAACATCCATATTGTGTTGTTGCCACCTCTTTCAAGTAGGAGATTGCACAAGTGAATAAAACCTGCAGTGTCAATAAGTTGAGAAATTGTAGTGATCTGAGTTAACATACTGTTACAATTACTTAAGCGCAATATAATGTTGTTGCCACCTCTTTCAAGCTATAATGTTTGAATTATTTTACTACGTAATTTACTTTTTCCGAAAATATACTCTAACTCTTGAAAAAAGTATGATATTTTCACTATCTGGTGTTCCAATCACTACATTATATTATAAAGTGATCACACTTAACTTTATCAGATACATATATGTTGCAACAAAAGAGTAGTTGCATTGAGGGATGCATATTTGTGAATGGCCGGGAACCCTCGCAAGCACTCTTGCGTGAAAGCTAAAAAGGTCGGAATAGGTATCTAAGTGGACTTATTTTAATAATGTTTGAATTGATTCACTAAAAGAGTGAGAGGAAGGATGTTTTTACTTGGACTGTAATTTGCTAGTCTGGTCTGATGTGGTCTAGTCTGGTCTGGTGTGGTAATGTCTGGTTTCTTTTTATTTTTATAACTATCCAAGTCTGGTCTGGTCTGGACTGGTCTGAGACAAATTACAGTCCAAGTAAAAACATTCGAAGTCGGTATTTTACAAAATTTGTAAGAAAATACACTTTAATTTCTTTTATGAAAGACGAAGTAATATCTAAACATATGATCAAATAGTATCATGCGTAGTTATAGCACGTCACTACTCTTTAATTTAAATGTATAAAGTATATATGACACTAATTAAATAAGATCTAAGTTTAGTCCAGAACCTCATTTTCTTTAGGCTCGAAGGTGTAAAAGCACTCTTGAACTACAAATCTACCGTGCTCGCTAGTCATCAACTCGACAAATCTCATGGAAAGGATGATTGCAACGAATTGCCCCAACTCAGTGTTTTTAATCCTCTTGATAAATCTTTGAACTGCACTTGACCTGTCATAGCGTTAATGCATGTGATATGAACTTATTAGTAATATATTGATTGTAACAAAATAGTAAAACATGGAAAAATCATTCAATAAATAAAAGATGAAAAAGATATGGATGTAGTAATTCTTTGTACCCGTATTGCATGAGAGATGTGTTGATAAGCAACTCCTTGGATGATGTCAGGTTGACAAAGATGGTGTCCAACTGACTAGAATCACAAAACTCGAGAATTCTTCGAAAGAGATGGTGGCCATGTGGATCGAGCATCACCTCAAATATGGAACCAATAATCCCATCAAGAACTTCTTGCCTGTCTCCTGAATTCCCATTCTTAATCAGATTTTGAAGTTCAAGTGACCCATCATGCGTTTTAGCCTTGCGTACAAACACGTCCTTTGAATCATTCAGTGTTGATGAGAAGGACTCATATTCGTAGTTGTAGTTTCTTGCAATATTATGATAATCATAACATGAACGGCAACTATATGCTCCTCCAACAAACTGACTCCATTCCACATTGTAGTTTTCTGGAACTAAATAAACAAGATAAATAAATAAATGAAACAAATAAATCAAATAAAAACTGTACGTAAAAATGGTTGAAGCACTTTAATATATAAAGATTGTAGAAAATTGAAGAAAAGAAGACACTACTTACTTCTAGCAGTGTTATCGGCAAGTTGGTGAAATAGCAAAGTATGTTGTGGAGAGAAAGAGTGTTGTAATCTCTTCCTCCATTCGTCTAGTTCCTTCTCCAAAGGACTGATCAACCCACAGTACTTCAGACTCGTAGCCATAATTAATTATAAGAGTGATTCAAGTTATTCAGATGATTGAATAATGCGTATGTAGGATTCTCGATTAGAGCTTGAGGCTTGGCGGTAAAGGCAGGAGGGAGCTTTCTATTTATAATGAAGTTAAACTTTCCTAATCCTATGATCTTATGATCCTATCTGTATTGGGTTTCTTTATTAGGAAATAGGAAGTTAGTTAGCATTTGAGTATTTCTACACAAATAGGAAGTAGCGAGTAATTGTAATGGCATCTGCATTAATGAACTAATAATCCTACTCCGTATTTCAATAATGAAGGAATCCTACTCCGTCATTAGCTCTTTGTTATTTCAAATAATTAAAGGGATATTTTGGATGACGGAGTTTAGAGTTTAGACTTGAAGAGCAAGGATGTTTTTTTCGGATGATTTTCCATCACACCAAATCAGACCAGATCAGATAGAGATGACCAGACCAGACCAGACCAGACTTAAACAAACCAGACCAGACCAGATTTAAACAAACCAGACCAGATCAGATTAAGACAGTTATAAAATACACAAAGACCATACATTACCAAACCAAACCAAATCAGATCAGACCAGACTTAAACAGACTAGACCAAACCAGATCAAACAAAACCAGATCAGATCAGTAAATTTCAGTATACAAGAAAACATCCTAAGTAGTACACTAGCTAATACTCCATCTGTCCCACTATAATTTTTCACCTTTCGTTCGTCCCATTAAATTTGTCTCATATCATATTTAGTAAGGCTAAAGGGTCAAATAGGCCCATGAACCGACTTAAAGTGTTCAATTAGCCCCTTATATAGGAGGTTCTGCCCGGCCGTCAAAAAAGTGATATTTTTTATAATTTCTAAAAAAGTGATTACTAAGCATTAATTTTACTAAATTATCCAACCCAGTCTCGAGTGACATCGCTATAGTGACACCGGCCACAGTGACACCGATCAAAATGACATTGTGACAATGACATCGTCGTCAGTTAGAATGGTGGACTTTAGGACTTTTGATATTATATATATTTGGAATTTTGAGTCTTTGGCCTTAATAGTAAAGGTAGTGCGTACATCACTCAACTAACATTCCAATATTCACTTGATCAATTTTAACCACTCTTGATCTGTCTCTAAAAGAACTTACATTTTATTATTCATTTGATCAATTTAAATCACTCTTAATCTTTTATACTATGTATCAAATTTTTATGAAATTTGAATTATTTTTTGCAAACATTGTAGAGATTTTAATATAGTTTCTGAATATGTAATTTTTTTTTACTAAAAATAATACTCCCTCCGTCTCATTTTACCTGTCTTACTTTCCCTTTTGGGTTGTCCCAAAATAAGTGTCACATTTCCCTTTTTGGAAAGAAATATGTGGTTCACAACATTTCACTTTACTATACTTAAATCTCAACCACAACTTTTATCTTTTCAACCACTTTATTAAAAATTGTGCCAAAACCAAAGAAGACACATAAAATGGGACGTAGGTAGTATGAGTTTTGGCAGAGATCATTTAACTTTATCATTGGTTAAACATCGTAAATCGCAATTGAAAGTTCTTTCAGAGACACGGGAGTACTAAAAAATGAATAATTGACCAAAAAGTTAAATCTTTTATAATTTCTAAAAAAGTGACTACCAAGCATTAATTTACTAAATTACCCCAACCCTAGTCTCCACTGACATCACTATAGCTAGTGACACCGGCAATAATGATACTACCTCCGTCCCATTTTATGTGTCTTACTTTGACTTGGCACGATTATTAATGAAGTGGTTGAAAAAATAAAAGTTGTGAATGCGGTTTGAGTATAATAAAGTGAAATGGTGTAAACCACATATTTCTTTCCAAAAGAGGAAAGAAGACACTTATTTTGGGACAACCCAAAAAGGAAAGTAGGACATGTAAAATGGGACGGAGGGAGTACTGGTCAAAGTGACACAATGATACCAATCACGGAGCAATGACTCTAGCAAAACTGACACAGTAACTCCGGCCACCGTGACACAATCACTCCGACCACAGTGATATAGTGACTCCGACCACAGTTACATAGTGACTTCGGCCGCAATGACATAACAACTTAGTGATTCCGACCAATCCCGCCAAAGTGACCAACTGACCACCACCACCACCGGTCATCACCACCGGCCCCCAAGTCCCCTTCTGTTGGTCCCAGGGGCGGATCTAGCCCTAGGCCAGGGAGGGCCTAGGCCCAACCTCAAAAAAATAAAATTGCTAGTATATATATACTCCCTCCGTCCCAATATAAAAGGCACAATTTCCTTTTCGGTCCGTCCCAATATAAAAGGCACATTTCCCTTTTTGGCAAACAAAACAGTGCAAAACAGTGCCAAACAGTGTCCAAACAGTGCCAAACAGTGTCTAAACAGTGCCAAACAGTGTTCACCCTTAAAATGTCTAGAAACGCAAATGTGCCTTTTATATTGGGATGGAGGGAGTATTATATATAATTCCGTTAAGAAATGATATAACAACAAAGAAAGTAAATAAGTGTACAACTAATAGTTTGGCAAGATGGAAGTAAACTGATCCACATACATGTATGTTCCGTGTTTGAAGACTTACATGTCTTGGGTAAGAAGCTCATCTAGAGCTTTATTTATTTATTTTTCTTTTTAATGGAGAGCTAGTGTACAAATTTTAATTTCTTTCCTAAAATCTCTTTGTCCTTCATACAGAATATCTTTTTAAAATCAATCTTCTAAGATGAGTTACTACAAGGCTAACATCAATTGATCTCAAATGTCAAATGAGTTAGATACTAATATTGTAAACGGCCTTTTTGAATATGAGCCTGAAAAATTAATTTGTTCAATTCATTGGATTTGGTGCGTGAAAATTAGTTCAAAATGTATGAGTTTGAGGTGTTTTGCATTCGACAGAAATTCTTATTCCTGTTATATTTATTTTTGTTTTTGACATTTATGTTGCAACAAATTTTATTTTATATTTGAAAATAAATCATGTCAAATAACATATGTAGTACAACGTACTATTTTGCTACACTTTGACATTTTTTGCAAACTACATTATTTAATTAAATTATGGCCCCACCTGAATGGCGATGCTGGATCCGCCGCTGGTTGGTCCCCAACCTACAACGTACCATCCCACCACTTAAATGGAGAGAAAGTACATGAAAATAAATATTTCACACGTATGTGCAAGTAAACAATGAAAACAAATGTCATTAGTGGTGGGCGTGACTCAAAAGTCAAAACCTCTATTTGCTAGCTTTGATTAAAGTTCAAAACCTCTAATTGTCCAGACCCTGGTGGTCAAACACCAGCCCATTCAAAGGCACATCCATCGTCGTAAAGAATCAAAATGGGTTCATCTCCATTGGCGGCCATTACAGCCTCCAAGCTGGTAGCCAAACTGGATCTGAAGCCGCATCCAGAAGGTGGCTTCTATGCAGAAACATTCAGGGACCCCTCCGTCTTCCTCTCTAAATCTCATCTTCCTCCAACTTGTAAGTCTTCTCCCCCCTTTCATTTCATTTATCATCGGTTTCACTCCTCTTCCCATGATCCCATCTGAAGTTGAAACCAATCCTTCCGATTTATATTTATTCTCCATCTTGGCCAAGTATGAGAATTCCTTGTGTTTTATCAAAATATGGTCGGACAAAATTTTGGATCATAAACTGTGCAATTTTAATACTTTAAACTGGGAGATCATGTCCTCATCCTCACTACTCAGTCGCAAATAAATTTCCTCAAATTTAACTTAAGGAGTTTTCTGTAGAAAATTAAAAATTTCATCCAGGCAGCAGCTTTTTGTGTTGATTTTGCAATTTTTGCCAGAAATATTACATTCAGCTAGAGAAAGTCTTAATATGGTCAAACTTGCGGAGTTCTATTGATTGACATTAGAATTGATTTTCTCAACAAAATATGTAGTTTATGAACAGTTTGAGCTCTTCTATTTCTGAGGAAATTCCATTTGTACTTTGTAATTTTAATCCAATTCCTGTTTTAAGCAGAATAAGTTTTAGAAAAGACTGAAACAAACACCCTCTATGTATACTATCTTGCCAGATGAAGTATATCTTTACTCTGCAATTGTTTTGCAGACAAAGTTGATCGACCTGTCAGTACATCTATTTACTTCTTGCTGCCTTCTGCAAGTGTCTCTCACTTGCACCGCATCCCGTGTGCAGAAACATGGCATTTTTACTCGGGAGAGCCTATCACGGTATTTCCCTACACCTTTGCGTTTAACTGATGAAACTGTTACTATGCTCCATTGGTATCTGATGTGCTACTATTAAGACTGATATATCCCATCCTGAATGCCAACTCAATATTCCTAGTGGTCATTTTATATGTGAGTTTGTTTTGTTGTATTTGTTCAATGTGGATAGCTAACATGTCCTTACAGTTATTCATATAAAATGTGGATAACTACTGAGGATAGCTAGGGTGGACTATAGTGTGTTCTGAAAATTGCAACATAGTAGTCAATGACTTATTCCGCTTACAAAATCGACCTTTTATACATATTAGCAACATATAGGCATTGACATATTCATCCTATCAAATTGACCTTTTATATATAGTAGCTCAAGATCACAAGATGTTGTACATTAGATTGTATTGTGATATATTTGTTTGATATGTGATGATAACTGCATGCAATTGTTTGTAGACTCCATATATAGAAGGACAATATTACATACCTGGATGGAGTCGGAATGATTTTAGTAAACTTTTCTTAAATTTACTCCTAAGTAGTACTTGGTTAAGAAGATTTTACTGTGCCCTTTACCAATGTCTGCTCTTACAATTGTTCTAAATTTGAAACTAGATATTTACACATATGTGACAATCTGTTTATACCTTTTTTGTGTATGAAGGTTATGGAACTAAATGAGAGTGATGGTAGTGTGAAGTTAACATGCCTCGGGCCTAACCCACTCGGAGAAAATGAACATGTGCAGTACACTGTGCCTCCAAATGTGTGGTTTGGTGCATTCCCAACAAAGGATATAGACATCTCCTCGGACATGAAAACTGCTGTAAAAACAACTCCTCCTAGAGATCCTGAGAATCACTTCTCTCTGGTTGGATGTACATGTGCTCCCGCTTTCCAGTTTGAGGACTTCGAGCTTGCAAGACGATCTCACCTTGTTTCGCGATTTCCGGATTACGAGTCCTTAATAACCTTTCTTACCTTTCCGGAGACATCCTAGCTGTTATGTTGTCCCTGTATCACAATTTTAAATGTTTTTGTTTATGATGTTTGCTTTTTCAAGTTCTAAATAATTAAATATATAGTCCCCTCATAATAATGAGTGTTTAACACTGCCCACTCATAAGTAAGAATGACGTGAAGTATTGTAACTTGTAAGAATCAGGAAATGGGGTTCTTGGACAGTTGGACATACACTATTTAAATTGCAGTAAGAGTTGCATATTTTTTATCGTAGGATTTTAAGATTTTAATTTTCTTAACATATACAAAAATAGTACAAATTCTTTTTAGCTCTGATATCATGCATCAGTTCATGTTAATCGACCTCAAAATCTTTTGGAAGTAAGGTTTAGATGTAGTTGTAGCCTTGTCGGCTTATATGTTGTTGCTATTGTATAAAAATTAAAAAATACGTAGTACGAGTATACCACTTTTTTGCTCATAGGTATGGGGCCTTAAATCATGATTGACTAAAAAGAAAAAATTGACAACAATGCTACATTTGTCATCTGGCGTACAATCCAACAATATACGTAGTACTCCGTAGTATGTAAGATAAATTGATAACATAAACTTCTAAAACTGCATATGTTACGAAAAAATATACGGAGTAGATTGGATGCTCATATAAGTTAAATATCTGCAGTATGATGGTATTAGATAAATATCTGCAGTATGATGCTCATACTATCGTATAAGTTAACACTACGCTAAATGATTAGGATGTTTTTACTTGGACTGAAATTTGTTGGTCTGGTCTAGTCTGATCTGGTTTCTTTGTATTTTTATAACTACCCAAGTCTAGTCTGGTCTTGTTTGGTCTGACCTGGTCTGATCTGGTGTGGGACAAATTACAGTCCAAGTAAAAACATCCTTAGTGTACATGAGTTATACACAAATTGTAAACAAAATCCTCCTAGTTGTCTCTGTACACATAGGGGTGGACCGGGCCCGGGCTGGGCCGGGATTTGGGCGGGTCTGGATTTGGGAAATGAAAGCCTGGTACCGACCCGGGTTGATTCCGGGCCTGGGCCGGATCGGGACTAGTTCTTTTTTTTTTTTTTTAATTTTGATTTTTCTTATTAATTCCTACCCCCAAACCACCCAGCCTCACCCACCTGGCAGGCTGGCACCCAACTCATTCGAAAAAATAAATAAAAAACATGTTGGGCCCGGACCGGTCACCAAAATCCATACCCGTAGCCCGTCCCAACCCCCCCCCCCCTCCACCCCCCTCACCCCCGGTTTGGGCCCCAAGGCCCGGTCCCGGCCAACCAGTTCGGGCCGGTACCGCACAGTGGTGTGGTGGTCTGTACACAGGCAATTCGTTTAAAAAGGGGCGAGATTTGATACCAAAACTCCGCAATTGCTTGTGTACACAGGCAATGTTATGTACACCTACTGACTTACACATTGCATGTGTTAGTATGACCATATACACTTCTGAACTATAAAATAAAAACAACGATTAAATATATACAATAGAATCGATAAAATTTAGATGTAATGCCTAGAGATAATTATTTATACGTGAGGAATGATCATCCAAAGTGCACATATAAGAGTGCTTTTAAAATAGTGCTTAAGAGAGATAACTTATTTAAAAATATATACATATAAACTCTTAAGCAGGAGTGATGCATTTTTTAAATTTGTCAATTGTTTTGAAAGTAACAAATTTATTGATTACACTTTACAAGTCTTAATTAAGTGCATAATTTATTTTAATATTTCATTTAGTAGTCAAAATTGATGGATTTTATTGAGAGGAGGTAGAATTACTTAGAATGCTTTTACTCGGATGTTCTTAATGCAAGATTAGATTAAATCAGACCATATCAGATACTACGTATTTACAAAACTAAAGTAATATCCCTCTAGAGTTGAGATGTAGACCAGATCAAATCCATGTACAAAATTAAAAGAAATAATTATTTAAATATGACCAAAATAAAGATAGTTTACAAAAATATGACTAATAGACTAGTAATGAAATCATAGTAATTCATGTTCAAGTTTTGATCTTAAGTTACCACAATACTACGCTGTAGTAATGAATAGTTATATTTGTGTAAATAAGTTTTATTTTAGTAATATTGTTTGTAAAACACCTAAATTGAAAGGTGAGAACTCCGGTACCCATTTAAAAAATGGGGTACCGTACTTATCATTCCCTTCATTGGTCCAAATAGGTTTATCATTTTTTATTTAGATTTAAATAATTCAACTTCAACATTCTGATTGATCTATGTGATAGAGGTATGACGGGTACTATACAAAACATCCTTATTCCTTGCTAATCAGTAATCACAAAGGGATAACACTCGTGAATGATGTACAATGGCACACCTGAGGCACGTGTCGCCAGGCGGCATCGAACTGCATGTTACATTTGTACGGAGGGAGTATGGTTGATGATGAGCAGTACCTTAATCATTCCATACGAGGAATTCACTCATGAAATTGATGCACACATATCGCATCAGAACGCAGCCATGGGCGGCGGCGATCGAAACCTCTGTGTCTCGGAGTAGCTACCGACATCTCCACGACCCGGCCCTGATTATCGCTTCCTCCTCTGTTTTGCTTTCTTTGCTCCTCTCCACTTTCTTGATTTTACAGCATCTCAGATCTTACACTAATCCCGCGGTTTGTTAATTATGAGCTTAATAACAGTAATTAAAATTACTACTTATTATTATACGTACGTAGTATATCACAATTATCCATATATGCTTATTTTCTTTCTTAATTTTCAGGAGCAAAAATGGATTGTTGCGGTGATCTCCATGGTTCCAGTCTATGCTACTGAGTCAGTAAGTGCATCCAAGTTCACGTCTTGTCCATGTCTGATTCTTAAATTACTTTAGTAGTTTTGCCTCTCCGAGTGGAACTCTGTTTTTTTAGTATCTTGGCTAAAGGGTCAAATAGGTACACGAACTAACTTAAAGTGTTCAATTAGCCCCTTATATAGGAGTTTCTGCCCGGCCGTCGTCAATTGAGGTGGTTCCCGATGGAATTTTTTGATGAAAATATTTGAGCATCTTCTTCATTAAGTCTAGTTTACCCATACCAAATTTCAGCTAAAAATTCAACGGGGAAAGCAGTCAAATGATTTTTTGAAGATAACTGTGCAGTTAAACAATGCAGTACATTTCGAAAAATCATTTGACTGCCTTCCCGATTTAATTTTTAGCTGAAATTTGATATGAGTAAACTAGACTTAATGAAGAAGATGCTCAAAAAAATTCATCAAAAAATTCAACCTGGAACCGCCCCAATTGGCGACGGCCGGGCAGAACCTCCTATATAAGGGGCTAATTGAACACTTTAAGTTAGTTCATGTACCTATTTGCCCCTTTAGCCTAGTATGTTTGGACGGAAGAAACATATAGAGTTGGGAAATGGAATTGAAGAACGATTAATTCCCATTGTTATTTTGGGTAGAAACGGAAATTAAAGGTAATTGGTGAAGAGAGTATTCTTGGTAAATGTAGAAATTATTTTCCTTCCCATTCCATTCTTTCCCATCTATTTGAGGGGGAAAACAACACATGGACTCCACATTTTCATTTTACTATCTAAGTTTTCATCTTCCATTTTTCTCTGAGCCAAACAAGGGAATTAATATCACTTACTTGCCCCGTTTTCCTTTTTCCTACTATTTCCTCTCAAAACTTTAGCCAGGGCCGAGGCCTAGGAGCATGGCATAGTTAGGACTTAGGAGAAGTCAAATTTGAGCCAGGCTCATCCATGTTTGGTAAAAAATCATACATAAAAATCATACAAATGTATTATAGGATAGTAATTGATACTTTTTCCTACCTGTAATTCAAATTGACACGAGTTAAACTAAGCAAAATTTGAATGAACAAGGAAGTCGTAGCGTCTAGAATGTGAATTTCAGAACAGTGTTTACTATGACGTAGCTTATCAGCTTATGAATAATCAGCATATACCTCAAACTGTTTATAGATGATTCATTCTCCATAGCTTGTAAGTAATTCAATTTTCAAATAATACCTTCACCAATAAAAAGAGACTGCTCCTGTACGCGTTTATTTAATCTTTACCTACCTATTACTTGCTCACCCTTAGCATGATGGCAAGTGGCAACATAAGGAATACTATCTGGATGACAAATTGACAAAATATTGGTTCTTCTAATTAATCAGTAATTTATTAATTCGATGACATTAATCAATGTTTTGACATGTTACTTATTTGTACATATGAAAGGAAGGTATATGATCTTCAATTTTAGAATGCACAAGTTTTTTCCACTAAAACTTATTATGTAATGACATACAAGCTACGATCTTGATCGATGTTTAGAGCGCATAAATTGCTTGTTTGAACTATGATAAGAACCCCTGACCCTTTTGGAAAACTTGAATGAGTGGTGTCTAACCAAGATGCCATTATACATGCATGTGGATTACATTATATATTGCTATCTTGTATATTCTATAAAGTTCCTTTTTTATATATTTTCCCCTTGATCTCACTTTCCCCCAGATTTTGTCTCTGTGGAAACCAGAACTTTCTCTTGCATGTGACATTTTAAGAAATCTATATGAAGCTTTTGCGCTCTATTCTTTCGGCAGTTACTTGGTTGCTTGCCTTGGTGAGTCCATTCTTGCTTATCATCATTTCTTTTCATATTAAGAATAGTTCTTGAATGATTCATCTTTCAGTTACCTCATATGCACATCATTAGTAAATACATTGATCATCTAATGGTAGGGGGTGAAAAGAAAGTCGTGGAACTACTCGAGGATGAATCAAGAAAAGAGACCAGCCAGCAGCCATTACTTGGTGGGGAAGAGAAACAACATAAGACAAAACAAAGAGCGTTCTACAACTTCTTCCGCCGCCCGTTTCTCCTCGGAGAGCGTCTTTTTACAATAGAGAAATTCGGTCTAGTGCAGTATGTAAGAAACAAAATACGTATGATATATGCCTTCTCCTTGTTGGATTTAATATACCACATTGGGAAACTCTTACTTTTCTTTGTTTATTTCGGTTCAGATGATTTTGAAGACTTTTTGTGCATTTTTAGCATTGGTTCTGGAGCTGTTAGGTGTTTATGGGGATGGCGAGTTTAAGTGGTACTATGGGTATGCACACACCATATGTGCTTATTTTAATAAGGAATATTTAAAATAGTTTTATAATGCAAGAAATATGTCATTGATATCATAGCTGGACGATTAAAAGTGACAAATGCTTTTAATACGTTTTACTTTCAGGTACCCATATATTGCAGTGGTTCTGAACTTCAGCCAGATGTGGGCTTTGTATTGTCTGGTCCAATTTTATAATGTCACTCATCTGAGACTTAAGGCAATTAAACCCCTTGCAAAGTTTATTAGCTTCAAGGCAATTGTTTTTGCTACATGGTGGCAAGGAGTAGGTATTGCCTTGGCATGCTATTGGGGTGTCCTATCCAAGGAAGGCAAGTTTCAGACTGGCTTGCAAGACTTCCTAATTTGCATAGAGGTGTTTTTCATGTTCTCTTTTCCACGGATTTTATTTTTGAGTTCTTTTTTCATCATATTCGATTTGGATTGGATAATTACTGTTTAAAAAAAACATTTCCTTACCAAAACCAGATAACATATTGGAGGTGTCTTATATTCCTAGAGTTGTAGATAATTACAGAATTTCTTTGTCCTTGTTTCCCAGCAGATGGCAATTGCTGCAATAGCTCACATCTTTGTATTCTCTGCAAAGCCTTATCATCATTTCCTTAGAGCACCACCTGTGTATGGAGAAAAGATCACTGCCCGAAAAACCGAAACATTGTTAAACTTAGACGAGGAAAAGCCAACTTTGATTGAAAAAACAGAAACCGAAGTCAAGGCTCCTGGGACTAGTGTGAAAGAAAGTGTACAAGACATTGTTGTGGGAGGTGGTCAACAAGTAAGAAAGATTGTTCTTGCTACCCTCAACTTAAGGACAATCTGGTTTCCCACTTTTTGTCTTACAAACCATGTATTGGTGAAACAGGTGGTTGAGGATGTGGTGTTGACAATAAACCAGGCAATTGAACCGGTGGAGAAGGGCGTGACGAAGATCCAAGAAACTTTACACCAAATATCAATCTCTTCTTCTGATGAAAAGCAAGAAGCGGAAGTGAAGCTCACGGAGACGGCAGAAAAGAGCATAACAACAACAAATGATGAGCGTTGAGGGGTATTGCTTTATTATCATCTTTGTATAGAGGTGTTTGGTAAAAAAAAAATCTTTTATAGCTAATTGATACGGAGTAATATGTAAAATGATTAACCAATGTTGTCTCAAGGCCGGAATGAGAAATCGAGTTCAATCACAAACCATATGTATAATTTAGGCTAGTTTGTGATGGGGGCTGGTTTTGAGCTTTCAACTCGGAAAGGGGTACTCTCTGATTGTTGTTAATCCAGCATCTATGCAATCATTTATCCTACTGCATCTTGCTGGGATGTAGAATGCGATGGGCTGCCTTTGTTTTCTGTTGCTTGTTTTCATACCTAGGAGAATGACAATAATTGGCGCCTTTCCCACAAATTGGAGAAACGAGGACATGTTAAAAATATTTGGGGCAAAATATGATGAAATCAGGAATCCTTTTGACAACACTAGAATTGACTCAATCTATTAAATCAATAGAAATTTGTGAAATTCATATTAAAGCAGTTGAATTAAATCAATATGCTCATTTAAGAACAAATTTAGTCAGAAAAATAATTTCAATCTTACTTATCCTCATTATTTCACAATTCATCTCACAAAATAAAAAGTTACGCGTTCGGTAAACCTGATTAAACGAAAACAAGAGTTATCAAACATTGCCTAAAATTCATTACACAATTATACCCAATCATGATGATCTTTAAAGTGTTTATGCATGTGATTAGCCAAGGTAATTGAGCTTATATGAATTAAACTAATATATGATGCATGTAAATGAATTAAAATGCATATCAAAACATAGATGATGTTTTGAAGGGCCAAAAAGGAATATATTGATTCTTTATGCAAAGGT
Organism: Cuscuta epithymum; assembly: GCA_945859915.1. Classification (NCBI taxonomy): domain Eukaryota; kingdom Viridiplantae; phylum Streptophyta; class Magnoliopsida; order Solanales; family Convolvulaceae; genus Cuscuta; species Cuscuta epithymum. The sequence goes on along the minus strand of CAMAPF010000094.1, from coordinate 204,653 downwards.
ATGTAACAGGGATCGGCGCCGTTTAGGGTCAAACCCGGCGCCAGTTGAGTCTCGGCTTTGGGATTCCAATTCAAATAAAATGGGAACCGGCGCCGGTTCCAGCAGGAACCAGCGTCGACCATGTTGAAAGTATATTACATGCTTGCTTTTGCAAGGATTATTGTGTTTAGATGCTAAGGCTTGGACTAGTCTTTTTTAATGATATGGTATAGACCATAGCGGGGTAAGGTATATGGTAGATCATAAGTTTGGGTGGAGTACCCTGGGACCGGGCACTGTCCTTAAAACTCATAGGTTTGGATGGAGTAATTTGGGGCCAGGTTGTGTCCTTAAAACTCGGATATTAGGGGTGGAGTACCCAGGGCCGGGCGATGTCCTAAAACTCGGAGATCCGGTGGAGTACCTTGGGATCGGACGGTGTCCTTAAAACTTGTAATTACCGAGAGAGTGGCTCAATTGCTGAGTAAGGCTATCAACACTCAATGATATAATGAACTCTAGGCTATAGCGGGAGGGCTAAATACGGGGTTGGATATGGGGATGGGGAAAAGTCAAGGACTAAATCCACCATGATTTTATTGGCTTACGCAAATGACCTATGGGTCGGGTATTTTCCAAGTGTATATACTTACATGAATAGAAAAGACTTGGAGAGAACTATATATTTATGTATCACCCTATGTTTAGGCCTTATACTTGAAACATTAGTTATTCTATATTTAGCTTGTGTCTCGTAAGTACGAGTGTTTGACCCCTTTGGGGGTAGTCCTCACTATTTTTAGGTTGAAGCTAGAACTTGTTATATATCTGCACTTTTGCGCGGGTGAAGTGATTTCTTGGAAGACGTGGTTCGTGCTCCCTCTATCAATTTTAAATCATAAACAATGTTCATGGATATCTATACTTGAAATGCTTTGTTTTGGGTCTGCGAACTCATGTTTTGCCGTATGTGGCACTTGATCAAACATCGAGTGTTTTCTATATTCGTTTGATTTAAATGTTAATGTTGTTACGTATGTTTACTTACCGAGTATTGTATTAATTATGTTTACTTACCGAGGATTATCTTAGGGTGGCATCACTTGATTGTACGATGGTTATTCATGCACTCAGATGAGGACTGAGGCATGACACTTACCTAAGCTTTTTAGGTATGTTACCCTAAATAGCAATATGAATTTGCATCAATACATGGCAATCTGTGAGATTTCAAACCGACCACCTTCAAATCTTTCATTGAAACAATGTGCTTCACATTTAAAAAAATAACCACGCATGACTTTTGAGACTATGCAAGCACTAACCAATTGTACTTTTTCTTCCCTTGGCAATTCATGCCTTGCAGGGGCAAATATGATATACCCTAGTTTCAATATTTTTCCAACCCCATGATATTTGAAGTAAGAAATAAGAGAAAATATCACTAACCTCCCTTGATAATTGATGTATTATCACTTACATCTTGCACTTTAGAAAATATGCTCTTAGTCACCATCCATATCCATATGCTTTAATGAAAGTTAAATAACTTCTAATTAGTCTTGTAACTTTAGATTGTGTCTGCTTTTAATACTATGATTTTACTCATTTGAAGATTTGGTCTCATAATTAATAAATTTATATATATTAAGAACATTTCCACTGAAAATCAAATAAATAAAAAACTGACCCCACTCTAGATGGTTCATTTTATGACTTTAGATTTGAAAATTGACTGAATTGACATAAATTGATCAAAAAAGCTTAAATTGACCAAAACTAAAACAAACTAACCAAAATTGACTCAAATGTCATCTTTATAAAATATGCTCTAATGTATATTCTTCACAAAGTTTAGTAGAGAAAACAAAAAAAAACATTCACTATAAAAGGAACTGGTTAAATACTTACCATGTTATCAACTCTATAAACTAAATTAAATTAGTGAATTTAATATAAAAATAAATAAGTACATAAATATTAAAATACTTATACTAATAAGTAATAGAAATATATATATATATATATATATATATATATATATATATATATTATATAACGGTTACGTAACGGTCTAACATACATAGTTTATAGGAATTGAGAACTGAAACGTTAATAAAAACTACAAATTGAACGGTTAATAAAAAACCGAACCGTTAATAAATAACTAATTGTTGTTAGAATCAAATCAAACCGAATAATGGTTCAGTTCGGATTTCCGGTTCTTGGTTTCAAAATTTCACCCCTAATTTAAAGTTGGCCCTGGGTTTGACATGTACACGATTCTACGTCCAAAATTCAAACGAAATCAATCATGTTTTAATTATTTCCCAAAAAACTATAGATAACTTTTCTATTAAAAAAATATAGTCTAGCCGCTTGGACTAATTGGTTTGACCCCTAAGTGAATTAGTCGACCGCCTAGGCACCTAGTTTTTCATCTAGAGCACTCAATCGACCGCATATGAAGTCTAAATTGGCGAAGATTTTATTTACTTTTTTATTTTGGTTATCTAAGAGATATATTTATCTTTATTAATTTTAACAACACATATGAGAAAGCTACTAATAGTATTTTAAGTACGGTTCTAAAATCGCTCTAGGCGTCCGACTAGTCCTTTCCTAGGCGCTAGGCGGTGGTCAGGCGTCCCGATTTTAGTTTAGGCGCTCCGACTAATTGATTTGGCGCCCACCTAGTTGAATTAGTCAGCCGCCTAGGGCGCCTAGTTGCCCACCTAGAGCGCTTTATCGGCTGCCTAGGAGTTTAGATTCAACGAACATTTTTTTGGCTTTTTTATTTTAGTATCTTAGAAAATATATGTACCTTTAACTTTAAAAACACATATGAAGAAAGCTACTAGTGAGTAGGTATAATATATTACTCTCTCCGTCTCATTTTACTTGTCCTACTTTCCTTTTTGGGTTGTCCCAAAATAAGTGTCTCTTTTCCTTTTTTGGAAACAAATACGTGGTTTACATCATTTCACTTTATTATACTCAAACTTCAACCACAACTTTTACTTTTTCAACCACTTCATTAATAATCGTTGCAAGTCAAACTAAGAGTCTAAGACACATAAAATGGAACGGAGGTAGTATTAAATATGATAACTTTATCATTCATGCATGTTGATGTATATGTGTGTGTATTTTTTTATACACACAAACACAACATTACTAATCATATTTATGCAAAAATATTGATAGAAATGCAACTTCTATGTCTTCAACTAGTCCCCGCCTAGCGCGCGCCTAGCCGTCTAGGCGCTAGGCGCTGGGCTGACGCATGACTAACGCCTAGCGCCTTTTAGAACATTGGTATTAAGATAAAGAGGCTGTTTGGCAACACTGATTTTTGGCTTATCAGGCTTATCAGCCATCTTTTTCACCAAACACGTAATTTTTGCTTTCGTGCGCTGAATTGTGTAATAAGCAGAAAAAGTAAGGTTGGAGTTACTTTCTGGCTGTATTGGCTAAAGTTATTGTAGATGACCATTTTAACTATTTTTACATGTAACTTTTTCTTTATTTTATTAATAAAATATATTTTAAAGATAATTTTTTCTTAAATCAGCAGAATCAACCAATGCAGACACTTCAGTCAGAACTTCATAAATTTCAGCAGAATCAGCCAAAACAGCCGATTTTCGTGCTACCAAACGGGTTAAACAACTATACATATTTGTATGTAATCTTAAATATTATATTATTTAATACTGTGTAATACTTAACTTATTACCTAATAAAGTTAAGGCAGTGTGTATAATATTATTAGTGTGTATAATATTATTAAATGTGACACATCTATCACCCGTTCATGTTAATGTGTACGGAGTATTTGTGTTTATGTATTTTGTATACACACAAAAAAAAGAATTACTAATCATACTTATGTGAAACATTGATAAAAGTATAAGTTTTATGTCTCCGACTAGTCCCCACATAGCTGCCTAGGAAATATGTGATCGACTAGCACCTGACTAGCGCCTAGACCTTTTAGAACATTGGTTTTGTAGTTGGTGAAAATAAGAGAAAAAAAAATGTACTCCGTATTTTCATTGTCTCTTATAACTTTATCAAAATTGACCGACACGTAAACTAATAAAGTAAACAAGTTAAATGTGTTTTTAGTTCATTAATTTATCCTTGTAATTTTTTTGTTTTTCATTACTGAAATTTATGTTGATTTTCCTTTTAGTCCTACACCGATGATAACAACCTCTGTTTGACAACGAAACAACCCTAACTAATAGGTTTCCTCTAATTATTTGTCATATTATCCAAAAAGTATTTAAATTTATTTTATAGTAGCTTTTTTATACACATTTTTAAATGACGAATAATTAGTTTTACATTGTTTTAACTGTCATATTAGACTAAAAAAATTATAAAAGGATAAGTTTAAATGTACCTAGTAGATCTTAAATAAAGTATATTTTAATAAATGTGTCCTCTATTTACATGGATTAAAAGTGTGTCATATTTATAAAAGGATAAATTTAAATGTACCTAGTTGATCTTAAATAAAGTGTGTCATATTTTACATGGACTAAAACATATTAAAACCAAGTAAAAATCAATGTTTGAGTAGATGAGAGAAAATTCAGGAGAACACAAATTCTTTATATAAAATGAAAAATAATAAAGTTAATAAGATAACTCAAAAATGGAAAATTAGGAAAAAAGGACAGGTTATAAAAAAGAAAATTCTGTTTATATACCTTTTATGTACCATCATGTCCTTTTTTGCTAATTGTTTTAAAAAGGCAAAAGTTTTACAAAAATGTATTGTACACATCTTTTTGTGTATGCGATTCTTACACCTTAAGACCGCTTGGTATCACTGTTTTTCAGCTTATCAGGCTTATTAGCCAATTTTTTTTATCAAACACGTAATTTTAGTTTTCGCGCGCTGAATTGTGCAATAATAAGAAAAAGTAAGGTTGGAGTTACTTTTCTTGAGTGTATTGGCTAAAGTTACTGTAGATGACCATTTTAGCTATTTTTACATCTGATGTTTTCTTTATTTTTATTAATAAAATATATTTTAGGATTTTTTTTCTTAAATCAGCAGAATCAGTCAATGCAGTCACTTCAGCCAGAACTTCATAAATTTCAGCAAAATCAGCCGAATCAGCCGATTCTCTTGTTACCAAATAAGCTCCTTGTCTTTTTTTATAGATAAAATTGTATGCATACAAACAATTCCTATGATAATACAAGTGGTGAATATATATACTTGACTACTTCAGTATTAAAAAGGGAAACTGTCAAATATGTATTCGAACTTTCATAAAAAGGTCAAATAAGTTCTTATATAGGAGGCTCTGTCTGGCTGTCGCGATTTGGGGCGGTTCCCGGTGGAATCTAGTTACTCATACCAAATTTCAGCTAAAACTTCAATCGGGAACGCATTCAAATTAATTCTTGAAGATAACTGTGCATTTAACTGCACAGTTATATTCAAGAATTAATTTGAATGCATTCTCGATTGAAAATTTAGCTAAAATTTGGTATGGGTAACCCGATGGCCGAACAGAGCTCCTATGTTTTATCAAATAACTTATGAAAAAATTGCACGCGTATCACTAATTGACTTCTGATTTCTAAATTTATGACTTTTCTCAATTTTTCCAAAAAAACTGACCCGATGCTTGCCTCTTTCTTCATTCGACGCTGCCTTCCTTCTCTCTTCGTTCGACGTTTTAAGGCACGGCCAGAGCTGCCATGAGCTGCCATGGATGCAAGACGCGAAGCTCAAACGCCCTCCGCCCCCAATCTCAGCAGCTCTTCACCTCACAGATGAAATCCATGTTGCGGCGAACTCCAGCGATTGAGTGATGGCGGTGAGACTCCATTAACGGTGACTCCAACCTCAACAAAAACAACGAAATCGAATTAGTATGATATTAGATCTAGTTATTCTTCTCCTTCCTATGGTGTTTCTACGTCATCTCTTGTTCAGATTTAGTGTGGTGACTATGTTTCAAATCTGCAATGAAGCTAGAACTATAGATCTATAGTGGTGGCCGGTTGTGACGGTGGCGGAGCTAACACACCAATAACTACGATGTGGTTGCCTGGTGCCAGAGGGGTTGGGGCGTGGTGATGCTACAGGGACTGGGGCGTGGTGGTGCTGGACTGGTAGGGGGTTGGGTGTCGCAGGGGAGGGGGTTGGGTGAGGCAACGGCTGGGTGATGAAAGGAGGGGGGTTGGGGTGACGCAGGGAAAGGGCCGTGGCGACGCGGGGCAGTGGCTGAGGGCTGGTGAGCATTTGCTGACCGGAGCAGTGATGGTCGGTTGCAGTGGCCGGTGATGGCACTCGTGGTGGTGTACAGTTGCGGAGGCGACGACAGTCATTAACAAGGGCCAGCGGCAGTCACTGACGATGTGGCGGCGACAGTCACTAACGTTGGGGCGGCGGCAGTCACTAACGAGGGAGCCGCGGCAGTCACTCACGAGGGGCGGCTGCAGTGGTCCGGTGGGGCAGTCACTTTGGCTGGTGCGGCAATCACTGCGGTGGCGGAGTCACTTTGCGGCGGAGGAGTCACTATGACTGGAGTCATTGTGACCGGAGTCGTTGTGGCCGGAGTCACTGTGGCGGTGGGGCAGTCACTGTGGCGGCGGGGCAGTCACTGTGGCGGCGGGGCAGTCACTGTGGTGGCGGGGCAGTCACTGTGGCGGCGGGGCAGTCATTGTGGCGGCGGGGCAGTCACTGTGGCGGCAGGGCCCGGCGGGTCAGTCACTGTGTTCGGTGGGGTCACTTTGGCCGGAGTCACTTTGTCCGGAGTCACTTTACAGTTTACACTGCAGGGTTAATTGTGATGTTGGTCACATTTTTAGAATTTTAAAAAATAGATCACTTTTTTAGCTTTTATCCTATTTTTAGTAATATTGGAATAAAAATGGCCGAACTTTCCATGACGTGAAGTCGTGTACGAAGACTTCTGGAATAATCAGACTCCGGGAAAGAATAATTAGAGTTGGGAATATATAAGAGTGTTGCTAGTACCATCGTAGAACTTCGCTTCAAGCGTCCCGATGAAAAAAAAGAGGGCAACCATGGCCGCGGTAAGCTTTCATCTTTCTGTCTCCATATCGAATCCACACCTTCCTTCTTGATTTAATTTAGACATTACGCAGTATATATACATTTTTGTGAATTAAGCTTCAAATTTAGGCGCCATTATACTGTTAATTTTACTGTTAATTGGCACATACACCCATTTAACGGCGGAAGTAGGGCGACGGTGCCGGTGTCCCTCCTTCGCCGGAGTTCGGTCGTCTACATGCACCTTTGCCGGTGGAGCCACCATGGAGGTTGTCTGTATTTTGGACTTTTCAATTCGGGTTCTCCGTCAAACGGCTGTCATGTTCTAATTATTTTAAAAGAGTTGTCTAAATAGTAATAGGAGTAAAAATGTTAGCGTATTTCAAATTATGATTTCTATGCTTTTAGATTCAACATACATCAAATGATTTTGTGGTGAATAAAGTAATGTGCGGATCTATTTAAGATTTTTTCACTAGAGTTGAGACATTTTGTTTTCAAACAAGCCTTGTCTTTTGATGATTATGATGTGTACATGAGTATTAAGTTTTTCACATAAAGTACATTTATTTGCAGCATTTTATATTACATGCATACTCGTAGAGTCGTAGAATATAATTATCTTGGCTAATCTTTTCTCAAAATAGTATATGCAGTTAGAAGAGATGCACTTAAGCTTAAACTATAAACAAATTCATGACAGAGCCTTTTGTTTGGTATGCAGATGGTTGAGGGAAATTTAGCAAACATAGAGATTCTTCCCGAAGATCTGCTATTTAAGATCCTTGTTCGTCTCCCAGCTCATGATATCTGTCATGCGGCAATGCTGGTATGCCGCAAGTGGTGCAACTTGATCCGTAATAATAACTTCAATCTGCTCATTTACAGCGTAATATGTCTAGTGGACTTCTTATGCAGCTTATAGGTACACGTCAAGATTTAGTTTTTATATCCATGTGTCAAGGCCGGATTGAGGTATCCGAGTTTAGTAAGAATCCCAAATGTATGATTGGAGCCAGTTGTAATGGGTTGGTTTTGGGGTTTGTAGATGGAACTGAGTTTCCTCCTCATGTTGTAAATCCTGCAACTAAGCGATTATTCATTCTCCCTCAATTTTTTGGTGGGACAGTGAAGAGATTTGAATCTGGTATAGCATATGCAGCAGCTTCAAAGCAGTATAAAGTGGCTCTAACTTATGGGAGAAAATTTGCTATACTAACTCTTGGAGTGGATCACTCTTGGAGGCATGTACCTACCCGAAATTTATCTGCTTCCGCTGAGAAACCATCCTCAGTTCATGTGTTAACCACTGAAGGGTTTGTGCATTGGGCACCAAGTCCTCCTCATGGCCGTCAAGTTATGACTTTGGATGTAGAGACTGAAATTGTTACTGAGACTCCCTTCCCTCTTCCTCAAGAAAAAGAAACAAAGATGTTTTACTTCTCAGCAGGAAAGTATCTGTCTTTGTTGATTGCCCGTGACGAATTAGTATGGGATGTGTGGGAGATGAAACCAAAAGACGGAGAATGGACTGAGCGGCTTATGATCGACATGAATGCTCTAAAGTTTCCCCATAATTGTAACCTCCATGGCATTTACCCAGTTGGTTGGATAGAATACCCCGACGTGGTTGTCTTTGGTACACCTGGTCCCAATTGCATTGCCTACAACATTCGTACAAACGAAACAGACTCAATTGAGTTGTGTTTCCCTCCTTCAGGCTCTCGATTTGTAGCCTACAAAAGTAGCCTGGTGTCATCCCGTGGATGCTAAGTTGAGGGCTTATTTATTTTTCACTTTGCCTGGTTGTTTACCTTTTGACTTATTAGCTCTGACTTGGGTTCAGACCTTTATCTTCCACCAGGATTGAAGGACTTTTTCTTTCATAAACAAGTAATCACTATTCAAGAAGCAGACTGTAAGGTCATGTGCCTAGTGACTTTTTGTGTCTTTTAATTTGAGTAGATGAGTAACAAGTAAGGTCATGTGCCTAGTGACTTTTTGTGTCTTTTAATTTGAGTAGATGAATAAGCATCATATTCTGTATCCTATTCTGAGTTGTAATAGCTTGTTTTTTGTTCTTGCCTTTGTTTTTCTGGTTCTTTTTTAATGCATCTACTGGAGCTGTTAAGTGTTGTGTATGTCAATGGCTAGTTCTGGAGCTGGTAAATGTGATAATTGCATACTGCAGTAATAATTGTCTATGGAAATGCATTAGCTAGATATGGACTACGCGTTGTCTGGTTTCTACAGCTAAAATATTACTCCGTATTTTTCAGCATTATGAATAAAATTTTGCTTTGGGTCGTCCACTGAGCCACTTTTGGATTACTTCTTAAAGACAAAAAAGATCACGTATTTTATTTAATTTTGAAAGCAACATATGTATTTATTATTGAATAAAAATAAAAATGATTTCATTGAATCAAATATATATAGAGAGAGAGACAGAGTGTGTTCATATCAGACCCGTCCTATGCTGTTTTTTACGAAGCATGATTCCTTTTTAATCAAATACTCGTATAATACTCCATCCGTCTGTACCACTTAAAGTTTCTCACGTAATGTTTGGCTGACTATAAAGTTAACTGATCTCTGTCATTATTAAAATTATTTTTAGTAAATAAAATGTATATATTCAGAAACTACATTAGAAGTTTTATAATATCTAATCAAGAAAAATTAATTAAATTTGATAAAAGTTAAATATATAAAGTAAAAGGTTAAGAACAATTCACGATGATCGGAGAATAGTGGACGGGAACTTTTAAATGAGATGTGAGTATAATTCTAGCGGTCCATATATTTTCACAAATTAGTTTCAATTTATTAATTTTAACCGTTCAAACTTGTAGTTTTCACTTTAGATGTAAAGACAAGATTAAATAACTATACTAACCTCAACAATTTTACATTTAGTTTATGCAAGGGAAAATTCCCGAAATAGGATTAAAACAGTTTGAAAATTCCAAAATAGGACTGCAATGTTTTTTATTCCCAAAATAGGAGTAATTATTGCCAAGTTTGGAAAAAACTGCCATGTTTGAAGTCTGGTACTGCCAAAACATGGCAGAAATTAGTCCTATTTTGGGAATAAAAACATGACAGTCCTATTTTGGAATTTCGAACATTTTTAGTCCTATTTCGGGTAATACTCTTTATGCAATACAGAACTTGTTTAATTTTCACATGGGCAAAAGACATTATTATCACATGGACTAAAATAGTAATCATACTCCCTCCGTCTCGAAAAGGTTCGTCAAATTGACTTTTCTTAGTCAATGACAATCAACTTTGACCAATGATATTTTTTTAATACGAAATTATTTTGAATATAAAAATTATATCAAAATTTTCCTTATTTGAAATATTTTCATAAAACTATAAAGCTTATAAATTATAGAGAAAAGGGGCAAATAAGGCCACATACTAACCAAAAAAGGTCAAATAAGGCTTTATTTAAGAGGCTCTATTCGGCCATCGCCATTTGGGGTGGTTCCCGCTAGAATTTTTTTGATGAAATTTTTTGAGCATCTCATTCAGTAAGTCTAGTTTACGCGTACTAAATTTCATAGCGTTTTGTTCCTATTTCGGGGATATTCCTCATGTTTTTGACCAGACTAAACTCGTCTTACACCAATTTTGTGTTAAGCTTATGCAATCAGAAAATCTTGTTCCGATTTTGGCCAGAGACGCATATTTGTTCACAAATATTAAATATTGGTGTCACTTCTTTCTTTTAAGGTTTAAATAATAAATATGTTTTTAGTTTATGTAAATATAGTAAATTTTGTTTTATGTCCCTGCAAATTTTTTTTTTTTTCATCCCTGGAATTTATGTTGGTTTTCAGTTTAGTCCATCACTGGTGATAACAACCCCCGATTGACACGAAACAACCCCAGCTAATAGATTTTTCTCTAATTCTTTGTCATGTTTTTCAAAAATTCTAATTTTTTAAAAGGTTTTTTATACATAATTTAGAAATCTGGATAATTAGTTTTAAATTGTTTTAACCCTCATATCAGCCTCAAAAAAATTGTGAAAGGATAAAATTAAACATTTCTAGTAGGTTTATGTAACTGACAATATTTTTTACCTAAATAAAGTGGTGTAGGAGTTAGTGATGGACTAAAAACAAAATATTGCACATTACAAGGATGAAAACAAAAAAAATATTTTTGCAGGGACCTAAAACAAAGTGAGTCATATTTGTAGGAACTAAAAAGATATATAAGCCTTCTTTTAATTTAGAGAAAACTGTCAAATAGGTTCTCGAACTTTCATAAAAAAGTTAATTAAGTCCTTCTATAGGAGACTTTGTCCGGTCGTCGCGATTTGGGGCGGTTCCCGGTGGAATTTTTTGATGAAATTTTTTGAGCATCTTATTCATCAAGCCTAGTTTACTCATACCAAATTTCAGCCAAAATTTTAATTGGGAGGGCATTCAAATTAATTCGAGAACGCAAAAATGTGCAGTTATCTTCAAGAATTAATTTGAATGTGTTCTCAATTGAATTTTTAGCTGAAATTTGGTATGCGTAAACTAGACTTGGTGAATAAGATGCTCAAAAAATTTCATCAAAAAATTCTACCGGGAACTGCCCCAAATCGCGACGGCCAAACAGAACCTCCTATAGAAGGACTTAATTGACCTTTTTATGAAAGTTCGAGGACCTATTTGATAGTTTTCCCCTTTAATTTATCATGCCTACAAGTTAGTGTCTTTGCATACAGCCTACAAAAATATCGGGTCCACTGCTGACAAAATATATTGTATATAGTATATATGTATTGAGGGTAGTTCATATCAGGAGTTCCTGATCAGGATCGTTGTGTGGAAGACTCCATTTGAGGTACTTTCAGGTTAAAATGGTTTAATGTGTACATATTAATAATAAGAGAAATCAATTGAATTTTGGAATTGAAACAATTTTAAATGAAAAAAGAACGAACAAACCATCTGAAACAAAAGCAAACGAATGATTAAATTAATTGAAAAAGAAAAGTTAAATGACCCTTCAAATCTCCAGGTCAACTAGTCAAGTCGGCATTTGCGCGATTTACCGGCTTCTCTTTCTCGACTTCTCACATTCCCTACAAATTAGGGCTATTCTCTTTGTGATTCCTTTTCCAAAATACATAGTAATGAGTTATGATATGCAGCAAATTTAATATCTTCACTTTTTATCCTATTTCTTACTCAGAGTTTTTTTGGGCAATATCCTTTTTTTAATCAAATTGTAATGCCTTCAGCTTCCATTTTTATTTTACTTTTGTGAATGAAATGGGGAGAATGTACAGATGATGCAAGGAGGAAGGCTTTACACAACGTACTTGACTCATCTTCTTCATCATCTTTGATCAGCTGCAATCCTCCCCCAAAACTAGAGTGGGCATCTGCATAGGAGCCGCAAAAACAATGTATCTTGTTTGTTGCTATTGATCATTTCCTTAATCTTGTTTGTTGCTATTGATCATTTCCTTAAACTGTGTGAAGATACTATATATGGAGTCTGCACATTTTGTGCATCTTCCGTGCATACCACGTGCTACAATTGAAGTGTATATGCCCATTAAATTCCTGATTTCGAGCATTTCACCAACTAATTTTGGCTTTACCCATATAATAGTAGTACTATTAATTTTCCTTTGTTATCTTAACAAAGGAAGCCAGCACTGCCGTTGCTGCAATTACCACTCCAACCGGTTCCCAAGTAAACTTTCTATCATCCACATTGGTGTAGATATGGTTCAATACCACACGATTGGATGTCTAGTCAAGTGCCTCTTAACAAGGGCGGATTCAGAAAATTCATCTTGGGGGTTCAAAATATATTTTAGGTGGCAAAAATTATTTTTTAAGGGGGCGACAATTATTTTTCATATATATATATACACTAAAAGAAATTGTTGGGGAGGCGGTAGCCAGGGTCTCTACTATGGCCAACCCCTGCCTCTTGAAAAGAGGTTAATTTCCTGGTGATCATAGGTTCCAAAAGATGTGGAGGAGCCTCCCTTCGTCTTCTTTTTTTTGGACAATTGTTTCTAAACTAAATAGTATCTGCTCAATGTTAATGCCAACATCCTTGAACTGGGATGAGATTCGTACATGTGACCTCCTTCTTGGAAGTGCCACAGTGATATCATCATACCACAAGGTACTTGGCCCCTTAATCTTCTTTTATGTCATAGACTTTGTCATTACTGGACTTAAGTGATGACGGAGTTTCAAAGTGGCCTTATAGACTTGTTGTTACGTTTTTGTTTATTAATTTGTTTTAGGATAATTTTCAGAAAATCTCTTACAACTTTTGAACAGCAAAATGATACTTCATTAGTTCCTATCATAAAATCCTTAAATATACGTAGTAGATATACTGTATTAAAGATGGTTTAAAATACCCACCATGATTTAAATCTTCTCAATATTTCCAAGTGGAATTTTGGGTAACTATGCTTACATTCTCGATAATTATAAAATTCTCTAATAAATTAAATATATTAGTAATTTATCATTGCAAACACTTACAATAAAATAAATTAGTCAAGAGATTATGTGTCGAAAATAAGAACCCAGTTTGATCGCCCATACATGTATTTAAAATGAAATTGGTGGTCCCTAATTAAAGAAACAATATGAATTTAATTCTCACTGTATCTGAATAAATTAGTCTTATTCTGAAGTACACACATTTTTTTTTCAGAATGTGATATTTGTCATTAATATTGTTAGTGTTTCATGTAAACGGAATGGTGAATTGAGAGCTAATCAAATGGAAGAAATTGCTCGATTAGTTGAGCTCAATGAACTTGATACAGGAAATGGTCTAAATCAAATTACAACTTTGAAAAGACTAACGGATACAAGATGGAGCTCTCACAGTAATTCAATTTCTAGTCTTATCAGATTTTTTGGTCCAACTTGTTCCGTTGTCCAAATAGTAATTGATGGAGGATCTTCATACTCTCAACTTGGTGATGCTACTTTTGCTTTAAAAATGATGATGTCTTTTGATTTTGCATTTATATTGCATTTGATGAAAGAAATCATGGGGATTACAAATATCCTTTGTCAATGTTTACAAGAAAAGTCACAGGATATTTTGAATGCCTTGATTCAAAAATTGAGAGATGAAGGTTGGGATTCACTTTTAAGCAAAGTGACATCTTTTTGTGAGAGTAAGCATATCCATGCTCCTGATATGAATGCAAATTTTTCTGATATTATTCGATCTCGTCGCAAGAAGGATATTGTAAAAGTGGAACATTATTATCGAGTGAATGTCTTTCTAGTTGCTATTGATAGACAGTTAGAAGAGTTGAACAACAGGTTCAGTGAGCAAACAACAGAGAGTTTTGTGCTAAGCAGTGCCCTGGATCCTAGAGATGGGTTCAAGTCATTCAACATCAGTATTATATGCACACTTGTTGAGAAGTTATATCCTCGTGATTTTTCTGATCAAGAAAAGATCAATTTAATTGAGTTTTCAATTGCACATTATCAACTTGATGTGCCTAATCTTCTCTCTTTCAAGACTGTTTCTTCTATTACAGGTTTTATGTCGAGGGATGGTCGAGATGGGGAAGTCTGAAATTTATCCTTTGATTGATAGATTGATTAGACTGGTTTTAACTCTTCCAGTCTCGATAGCCACTACAGAGCGAGCATTTTCAGCGATGAAGATTTTCAAAAGAAGACTTCGGAACAGGATGGAAGATGTTTTTCTTAGAGATTCCATGGATGCTTACATTGAAAAAGAAATTGTTGATGAAGGATAAAATCATTGATGTTTTTTATTTGATGAAGGAGAGACGTGCAAGACTCCAATAAAAAAATGTAATTTAGTTGTTTTGATTTTTTATTTAGAATGTTGGACACCTTAGCTACTTTTTTGAAGTGTTTGTTGTATAAAACTCTTTCGTACGATCACATATCAGGAAAATATGCTTTTTTGTGTTAAATTATACTCCGTCACTACAAAGCTGACTTTCTGACTCCGCCACTGATTATTACAAACTAAAGTATGTATGTCCTAGTTATCCAGCAATGATATACGTAGTATAGTTTATTGGCATTAATTTTGCAATTGCTAAGATATATTCTTAGACTAACTTCTTTGCTAGTATGGTGAGGATTGCTCTAGTACGTCTTGTTTTTTACTTTTTAGGTCTCACTACAATAAAAAAACTAAATTGGCCCCAAGCTTTGGCACGGAATTGCTAAAATTCACATGATATTTGGCACGGAATTGACATGAATATGACAAATTTGTGCCAAGTGTCGTGTCAATATCACTTTGTCACTAGTTATTTTATATAACGTCATACCAAAAATATGTTATGATTCGTGTCAAATTCGATTGATCCGTGTCAAGTCCTCCTAAATATTGTACGTCTTTTACTCATATCACATTGGATATACTTAACTTCCCTAATCTATTTAAATCTAATTTAGACTAGTTCTTTTAAGATCATCAAAATAGGAAATAAGTTCTAAGAGAAAATATCCATCACAAGTAGAGTCTCATACGATGATCGATTGTGTACATTGACCATGAGGTCATGACTATGACACGTGGGTCAACATCACTCTACAATTTTATTTTTTGAATACAGGAAACTTTTTAGCTTTCATTAATCAAATCGCTTCTTCCTTAAATTTCATCCAATTCAATTTGGGAAAGGAGATCATTTTGCATAGGGCCGGTCCCGGGGTATGGGCAAAGGGGCATGCGCCCAGGATCCATTGCTCACTTAGGGCCTATAAATTATCTAGTTACATATGAGGAATATCATGGACAGTCCAAATTGACCAAAACCGCAGTATGTTCAAGCCCTTTGAGAGTGTTTCTAGTTGAATTTTTTAAGAAAATTTGTGAGCACATGATTAGCGTCTTTCCTTGATTCAAAATTATGTACTGCAAGTAACAATCGTTCTACTTTTCCATTGAGCCGTTTTTGGTACATGATATTTTCAAATGTCACTTATCAAATACTTAAATATAATCTCTAACTATCTCTTTCATTAAATTCTTTGATACGTTATACTCGTATTTGAATGACAAAATGTTTAAATATACTTAATTATAGATTTTTGTAAAAAAAAAAAAATAGCATTCACATGTTGTCCCTGAGGTCTATTCTATATGTATCGTCACAGGTCAATAAAATGCCAAGACCGAGTCTGCATCTAATATAGAATGTAACGTAAAGATAACACCTCATAAAAGTTCATGAAATTTCATATATTTTTAACTTTATACATGCAAAATTGATTTCATTTTTTTTTACGGTAATTGATTTCATTTAAAAAATCGTAAAATGTCAAGAAATTTGATAAATATTTTGTAAAATTGGAATATAAATAAAAAACTATACCACTTTAAAGAAAATTGTGATTTATATCTTGCATGGATCTCACTTCTTTTTCTTTCAAAGTGCAAATTTGGGCAACACTTCACTACAGTTGAAGGTAAATGACACATGTTTTTCCATTAATCAATAGCTATACCACTTATCTAATATTTATCATGTGACACTATTGGTGAAAACGCCATAGCTAATTTCCCCAAATGTCCCCAACCTCACTTTGGAACCCTTGAAAATTCAAAAATTGCTTTTTCACCCCAAGGTTGGGGCTGACTAGTTGAGCCTAACAACTAATATAAAAATATTCTACTTATCTATTTATATAATTTTATCCTACTAATAATATTACAAAAAACACATTCAATTCCTTCTATTTATATAATTGGGAAAATTGAAAATAATAATCTCAACTATTGCCGGTCCGCTAACAATAATCCCAACTATTGATTATTTTTGTATAATCCCAACTATATGGACCATCCGCCAATAATGGTCCATGATCGGATATTATCTGTTATAACATGTGAATTTTAAATAGAAATTAAGAGTAAAAATTAAAAGTTGAGATTATTTACAGGGATTACCTACTATATCTCTTCTTATCCACTTTGGAAACTATATGAATTTATTTATAGCCAGTCACGCCGGACCATTATTGGCGGAAGGTCCCTAAAGTTGGGATTATTCTGAAATAATCGATAGTTGGGATTATTACGATTGGACCGCCAATAGTTGGGATTATTACTATCAATTTTTCCTATATAATTTTATGCAGCTTATTTTCATAATTAATGCACACAATAATAACACATTAACACCCATTAAGAAGAAACAAGAGAGCTCACTGTACTGTTGTATTCACATTTGGCACTGAAAGAAACTTGCTTCTTCCAATATCTTCAAATCCAATATGGGGTACCATAAAATACAATTTACCAAAGCAATGTACATTTTACAATTACTCACTACAACAGCTACCTATTGACCGGAATATATTCACAAGAGGTCACGACCAAAAAAATGGAAACTGCAACAACACAAACCTCAACAAGAATACGAATCAAGGAAAATAGAAAAAAAAACTGAACTTCAACCTGACCTCACTGGCTAAGAGTGGTGGCTATACGTCCCAGCCATCTTTCCGGCTGCCAAACATTGATTTTCGGTTAGTTATACTCCCATAAACCTCTGAAAACATTTCCAGGCAGTTGCTTCTAACACCATAATGGGCTTTTGTGTTCCGGCTTATCGCAACCCCAGAAAACTTTGACGTATCAATTGCCCAGTCTGGTTTCACATATTCAACCGTAGAGTCAGAAGAGCTTCTATTTGCATACAAGTAGTTCAACAGCACATCCTCACAATTAAAATGCCTGTCCACCACTTCCCTCCCAACCTTAGCTTCCTCACTCCAGTACCTCTCAAAAGCCAATTGACCGTCCATGAAAGCTGCCCCTGTCAGAATCATATTATATCCGTTGTGCTTCCGAGCATGTTTTTCGGCCCTGTACTTCAAGGGAGTCCCCCCATTGACTAGCCGTGGGTAAAAACCTACTATTCTATCAGGATGTTCCCGCCAAACCTTGAACCCCCGTTCCACATCATCACATGTCATCATGATGTCATCATCAAGTTCCAGAACGGATCGGGTCTTTATGGACGGGTCAACTTTGAATCGGTTGTTCAATGAGTTCCTTTCCTCTACTCTTATCCTCACGGGGACAGCTGAGTCAAAGTCATTCAACCGTGGTGCTTTCCCTTTGTTCCACACAACAACAATTTCACGAACTGAAGAACATCTCGAGTAATGCTTGATAAACATTTTCAAATTCCACATCCTGGCGTCATATGTCATTGTTAATAGAGTGAATTGAGAGTACTGGCCATTCAATGGGTAAGGTTCCTGTGCACCACTTCCTCCATATATGTGTTTAACCCCAACACATATTAATGCAGCTGCTGCGAGAAATATAAAAGACAGGACTACCATCCCGATAAAGGTGTTTGGTTTTAATCTGGAGTGGAGAGAGGAGCTGACCTGGTTCAACCGGCTACAAAACAGTCTAAGATTTGAAGACAAAGTATTCGGTTTTTCCCATGCCAAGGAAGCATCACTACGCTTTCCCACGTTGTGAGGGCACCAACTTAAGGGAACAATACATGTCACGGCCCCAAGAATCATTCCCAACAGCATGACAAGTGCAACCACACCCACAGCTGAGGTGCAGCCAAGAACGAACCGACGGTTCAGATCTCCCGAAGGGATGCGGTCCCCATCCATAACAGCAATCCACTCTCCCGGGCCCACCTGCTGCACATCGAGGTGATGACTTCGGGCACCGTTCCATGCATTCCGCCCTTTAAGAGACCCCTCAATCCCCAACGGGACTTCTTTCTCTTTGAACTCGCGAGTCGTGAGCACCTCTATTTTGAAAAGACGCACACGTGCTCCATATGTTCTACCGCAATCTTGACCGTAGCGGTAAATGTTTCCATTGTAGACAAATGGTCTGCCGCCATTTCGAGCACCCATGCTTTTGTCTTTGTTGTAAACAGGGTTCTTCTTGTGTCGCCTCCAAGGACCGAGTGGAGAGGTGCTATACCAGATCTCCAATTGGCCGTTCTTTTGGGCACCTATGCCACTGTGATCTGATCCGAAAAGCCAGTACTTCCCATTGTGTGGAATTATAAAGGAGTCTACCATTGGCTTTTTCATTATCACCCTCTCCAGTGTCCATTCAATAGGGAAATTTACAGCTCGGTATAGTCGAAGGTCCCCTTTTGCACTGCCCTCTGGCATCATATATATCTGCACAAAACGAACAGTATCCTTCAAAATAATACTTAGTAATAATAACAACAGCAACATGATATGAAGCGGGAAGAGCATGGGGCGGGACCGGGCTTGGGCCCACTTCCGTGGGCCGGTTATGGGCTGGATTATCCGTGGGCTGAGTTTTTAATTTAATTAGCTTCAATTATATTAGTTCTTTTATTATTGCTATTTATTTTATTAGATTTTCCTTAGGCTTTGTACGTAAGTAATTTCCCTCCCATTAGACTTTGTGCGCAGGTCTAATTCCTATTGGGATAAGCTACGTACAATTATTTCTTTCCCCTTAGTCTTTGTTTTCCACTAGGATAGGCTACATACATTTAATTAGCTTATTTAGTTTCCTACTGCCCTACTGGAACGTGGAGATATGCAGTATTATTTATACCCCACGGAGGGCTATTCAATAGAGGGGGGATAAAAATTCAGATTTGGTTAAGCTAAAGTAGCTTGGGCAACGGATTCTTCCGTTGATTATTCAGGGCAACGGTTCACCCCGTTGATTGTTATTTTTCTGTTCTTATCAATTGGTCCGACCTGCCGGATCCCGTCCCGCCAAGATGACGAGATCTCAGAATGATCGATTGACAGAGCTGGAGAACGAACAAACTCGTATGAGAGAAGAAGTGACCCTGATAAGGGCCGAACAGGCAGAGCATGGTGGCAAGCTGTCGGAGATCATCGCCTCACTAGCGGCGTTGACCCATGCGATGGTCCCGCCGGTCACACCGAAGAAAGCCGCGGATGACGTGGGTCGAATCCCGGCAACCGAGCTGCATGGAGAAGGCGTGCTGAGCAATCCAACTATAACGCTGCTTCCGTCGTTCGATGGGGGAGACCCAATTGGGTGGATCGCTCGGGTAGAGCAACAGTTCGAATTACACAACACTTTACCGGAAAAGAAGGTGGCTGCCGCGATGGTAGCTATGGAAGATGGAGCGCTCTACTGGGTAACCTGGCTGAGATCACGCAAACCCGGTATAAGCTGGGAAGATTTCAAACAAGCCCTGGTGGCCAGATTTGATTCCCGATATCAGGGAAACAGGTTTGAACAACTATCCGGAGTCAAGCAAACTGAATCTGTGGAGGATTACAATATTCTTTTTGTTCAGTTAGCAAGCCAAGTTCCGGGATTAACTGACGATCATTACTTGGGCTATTACATGAGTGGGCTTAAGGAAACAATCCGAAGCTCGCTGCGACTACTTCGGCCAAACAACCTGGAGATGGCTATGGAATTAGCTCGCGAGGTGGAGCATAATCTGTCCGTCCAAAGAGGAGAAAAAGGCAGTCTAAATTATCATTCTTCAGGGGTACGTTCTAGCAGCCTTTCAATGGCACACACAAGTTCCCCGTTGACTGCCATTGGTGGCAGCTTACAGGGTTCGGAGGGCAGCTTTGCGAAAGATAGTGGACAGCCTCCGGGGACGAAGTCAGGGCTGCCCGGGCAGCCTACGACACGCTCTCAGTTCACTCGACTTGCA
Source organism: Cuscuta epithymum (assembly GCA_945859915.1). Taxonomy (NCBI): domain Eukaryota; kingdom Viridiplantae; phylum Streptophyta; class Magnoliopsida; order Solanales; family Convolvulaceae; genus Cuscuta; species Cuscuta epithymum. Next base: position 183,936 of record CAMAPF010000094.1, on the reverse strand, counting down.
CCAAAAGAGTTTGCAGAATTGCGGGCGAAAGGATTATGCTTTAGATGCAAGAAACCATTTACGCCGGGGCATGATTGTCCCTTTAAGCAGCTGCGAATAATGATAGCCGAGGAGGATGAAGAGTTGGACCTCAAGCAGCATGAATTCTGTGAAATAACCGGCCAGGAAAGGGTTCAGGAAAGAGAAGAAGGATACTTTCCAGTCTATTCTATGACTGGAAATTTCAGTTCCCGATCCGCGAGTTTTCAACCTTGAGGACAAGGTTAATTTGAAGGAGGATGGATTGATATGAAGCGGGAAGAGCATGGGGCGGGACCGGGCTTGGGCCCACTTCCGTGGGCCGGTTATGGGCTGGATTATCCGTGGGCTGAGTTTTTAATTTAATTAGCTTCAATTATATTAGTTCTTTTATTATTGCTATTTATTTTATTAGATTTTCCTTAGGCTTTGTACGTAAGTAATTTCCCTCCCATTAGACTTTGTGCGCAGGTCTAATTCCTATTGGGATAAGCTACGTACAATTATTTCTTTCCCCTTAGTCTTTGTTTTCCACTAGGATAGGCTACATACATTTAATTAGCTTATTTAGTTTCCTACTGCCCTACTGGAACGTGGAGATATGCAGTATTATTTATACCCCACGGAGGGCTATTCAATAGAGGGGGGAATAAAAATTCAGATTTGGTTAAGCTAAAGTAGCTTGGGCAACGGATTCTTCCGTTGATTATTCAGGGCAACGGTTCACCCCGTTGATTGTTATTTTTCTGTTCTTATCACAACAACAACAGAATCAATTATTCCAAGTTACATGGTATTCAACACAAGGATACGGACGATTACAGTCTACCAGAAAAGAAACCATGGTCCAAAAAGATTGATAGATAACAAGATTTAGAATGTAATCAATGTATAAGACTATCGTGGTTGAATTGGCTGATGATGAACATTATAGTGCAGGAGTTACCTTTTAGGCTGAAATGGTTGGAATTAAATATAATGATATTTCTATATGCATTTTTTGAATTTATTTTGCTCAAATTAGACTTCAATTTGTTTTAAGCGGCTATAAAGTACCATCATTTGGTTTAGATCCTTGCAAAAAAAATCAGCCCATATGCTATTTTCTTTTTATTCCATACCTAACTTCACGGAATCTCTATTTTGAAGAAAATTAAATTTTGCTCGCCTGACTCCTCTCTAAGCTTTATACGTCAACTTTTTATAAATTTTCAGAGTCCACTAATGGAGTTAAAGTTAAAACAAACAAATCACTAATGTTAATAATATAGACTATACAACAACAACATCCAAGCCTTTGACCCAAAAGAGTTTGGGTTCGGCTAACATGAATCGATCAATCGACATATAAAATCGGAACTAAAAAGGATAAAAAGATAAAAAAGATAAGATAAAAAAGATAATAAAAAAAAGGTATGATAAAGATTAAGTTAAAAAACATATAATTATAAAAAATATAAGATAAAATGAGACCAATCCTCCACACGTACATTCTCCCTCCACTACGCTCTCTCCAAAGTCATACTCTCATCCAACCCAAGTTTAATATAGATTATTTGTAAATAAAATTTGAAGTGTTTTTGAATAATGAAATGATGTGGAAAAGAACGAAAAAAACTTGCTAGTCATGTACTACATATGTTTTATTGTTAAACGGATGTTGCAAAAGAGTGTGTGGGGGATAGATGGACTACAAAGAAAATAGTGAAAATTACGAGAATGAAAAACAAAAAATAACTTTGTAGGGAAGTAATTCAAACACTAAAAATATATTCAATCCGATAATTAATTAATGAAATACTTTGCATATTTTAAATACTTTTTAGGTGCCTCGGCAGGTTCAACCAATGTAGCCGTTTCAACAATTCAACACACAATCAACAAATCAATCAACTTTACCAATTTTAATCCTTACCAAACAGGATCTAAATCTCTCCAAATCTTGAGTTTCTAAAAGAGACTGGGTTTGCAAAAAGAGATTGATCTCACCAGAGAACACATCATCGACCAATCTCCATTAAAATCCTAATAAGAATGTAGACATAAAAATTTGTGCATCGTACCTAATGGATCATACCATTGTTGGCTATCCAATATTTCCCTTTCCAATTCCATACCCACCCTTCGTCCCTTCATTTATTCTACTTCCTAATTCTCATACTAGTTTGATATGAGTCAACCATCAGAATGCACACATAAAATATCCATTCACAAATGTGATGCTTGCTTACGACAAGATGTTGCTATTAATCTTACATTCCCATTGTAGTCAAAGACATATGGATAAGAGAGATGCCAATCTTCATCCAAGGCGACGCCCAAGGGTTCCCATGTTGCACCCTTATCAACACTTCTAGCAACTCCAATGTCCCCTTGCATTGTGATTGCATTCTTAGTTTCAAAGAAGAGGAAAAGAGAGTCTCCCTGTCATAGTAAACAAATCTGGAAATTAAATCCAAAGTTGCAAGTCGCAATAATACTTATCAGAAGACTAAATTTTAGAATATCATTTACTATGTAGGCAGTAGTAAAGCATTGGAAGAGAGACAAGGAACACAATAAGGTACAGTTTTCTGGTCTCCAATTGAGGCGCACTGTGATGCATGGAACCCCTAGGGATCTCTTTAGGAAATGCTAGGGAGAGAAAATTAAGAGGAAAATTTGGAAGGAAAGATTATGTGGGGATAAATAAAACATTGGTTTGAAGTCAGTACATTATTTATACACTTATTCAAACTCATTTTATTTATTGATTTATTTTGATTGTATAAGATTTAAGCAAATCAAACATAAGCTTAATTAATAAAATCAAATTGTATTTCATTTTTTTTTTGTTTGCACTTTTCAAGTTAAAACCAAACACAAGGAGGTAGCTTTTATAAGCATTTCATTTTCCTTACCCTAGTATTTCCTGTGATTCAAGCATACACTTAAGATTTAAGAGAATCCACCGAAACGATTCCCACAACTATTTTGCATTAAATATGACACTTCCTTTTGTGTGATTCCCATTTTCCACTGCACATGAGCTCTTTGGTAAAAAAAATTGTGTTATCTTACAGTCACCAGACTAACCACCATGCTTTTAAATCACATGTTCCAGGTTCAGCTATACCCCTTCCAGGTTTCAAGTTTCAACTCACTGTTCTCATCTAGAAGTAATAATCAGAATATTGTTTGCCAAGTATGTAGTTAGCTTTAGTTCTTTCATTTCTTTTTCTGGCCCAAGCTTTAGTCAATGAAAGCAATAGAACCTTTTTATTCTACTCTCATGAATAATCTCTTCCAATTAGCATCTACAGCTACAGGGGAATCAAATTCTTACTGGTCCCCTCCATTTCCAATGTAATGCCTTGACAGAAATGAAAAAATTAAAAACGTAGCCTCACTACGTATAGGTATCTATAGAGCATATTGAAATAAACTCTATCTAGAAGAAATTCACTTTTCTAGTTTTTCCCTTCCTGTTGAAATTATGCCTCTAACCAATTCCCATACCTTACGGTCATAGATTCCAACTAGAAGATATGACAATGAATAATACTACGTACATATCCATCAACCCCATTTTTTTACTACTGATTCTGCTTGAATCCTAATTACTGAAGTTCCTTATATCCATAATGGAACTAATCAAAAGTCATCAACTATTAATAGACAACACTATATGTAATTAGCAAATCTGAAAGAGAATTAAAGTCACCTGAACATATAGAAATGGGTCAGCAACAAAATTACTGGGAAAACCAGACTGAGAAGCAGAAGCACAAGTGAAAACTGGGTTGGCAACTGGCCATGCTGCGACTTTTGGGCTTGAAACATTCACCTGCCATCCATTTCCGCACCCCACAAGCAAGCAAAATAAAGAATTAATTAAAAGAGCATTAAATGATGATACCAAAGCAAAACCCAAAATGAAGTTTCCAAATTTGCAAAGAAACCAAAACACGACCAAACAGATTGTGTATAAAGCACAATCAGAGAGAAGGTGAGGCATCTTACATCTTCAATTGGTCTGAGAGAGAAGGGAGAGTCGCCGTAGAACACACCAATGGCCCACGATCCCTCATTGTCCTCGCGACAGCCAGCGGCGGAGAGTGTCGCGTGCGCGTTAGCCGGCAGTAAGAAGCGACAATAGAGAGCCGCAATTGAGCCCAACAGCACAAACGCGACAAGGAAGAAATAAGAAGGAGATGAGAGGACACGTGAATCACTGACGCTGCCAGTGTTACTGCCGCCGCTTTTGTTTCTCCACCCACCGCCGTGAGCGGAGGAGGTCGCAATCGGCGGAGAAACCATTAATGCTGAAGAAAATGGGGATGGGATTGATGTCGAATCTGTCACCGCCTGGTTTGGATGATTGGAGAAAGAAATCCTAAATAGTGATAGGAGAGGGTTACATCTACGAGTGTGGGTCTGTCCCTATAAACACACATAGGAAAAATCGATTGTTGAAGAAACGGAGAATAGTCAACAAAGATTGCGCCGCCGTGGTGGTTCTAGAGAGACTCTGCGGTGCAAGTAGGCAGGCGACTTGCTATGCATCGTCTTCGTTACTCTTTCTACCATTTTCTGAAACTTCCTATTTCCTGTTATGTGAAATGAAATGTTATTTGCCTTCTTTTTATATTTCTATTTCGAGCTATCCTTTTCCTTTAAAAGTCATCCAATGTATGTTCATTGTTCAATACTCCATACATTTTTCTTCAAAAAAAAAAAAAAAACTCCATACATTTTACTCCATCCGTTCCAAAATTAACTTCTCACTTTTCTTTTCGGGCAGTACTAAAATTAACTTTACATTTCAAAACTTTCCTTATTTGACAAATAATCTACATCAAAAAAGTGTCAAACAGTGCCAAACAGTGTCCAAACAGTGTCAAATAGTGTTTAAACAATGCAAAACAGTGCACTCCACAGTAAAGTCAAATTTATTTTCTTAATCTGTGTAAAGTCAAACTGAGAAGTTAATTTTGGGACGGAGGTAGTAATAAAGATGTTGACCTCGTTTGATGACCCATATTTTCATTTGTCAACTTTGTAAGTTAGTATTTCAAATAAATGTGTTATTTTTTATTTCGCGCGTTGAATTGTGTAATAATCAGCATAAATAAAATTATAGTTACTTTTTCAATTTTTAAAATTGTTAGAATCTGCTATTCAAAATTGATCCCGCTGATGCAAGAAGCAGAGGTAAATATTGTAGTGTTTGGTTGGAAATACATAAGTACTTTTCAGAACTCAAAATCAGTTTTTAGAGAGATTGACTTGTCGAAAACTTGTTCTGCTCTACATTTTTTGTCACAAATGTTGAACGCAAATGTGACTTTTCACCCTAGCCTTTAGGCTACCAAAAATACTTTTAGAAAAATTGGATATCATTGCCAAGAAAAGTCTGGAAATATAACTATGCAGTGACGTGTTTACGTTGCATTCAACTTTTAAAATTTCACTCATCAGCTTCGGTAATTACTAATTAGGGACTTATTTCAATCTACTAAATTAAATCAAATCGAATTAAATCAGAACAACCTCTATGAACTAAACCAATTTATACAGAGTGCTGGATTTACAGCTTGACCCCCCATTATGAAATTTCATTCCAATCAAACTAATCCTTAGTAACTTTCCAAAAACAAAATCCAAGTAATAAAACTTATTCACATATCAAACGAGCACCTTTTTGTTGGTATCTGCCATGTTCATAATGTTCCACTCTCATTACTACCTAGGCTGTAGACACCCTGTTTTATTCTAGGAAGAAATGAATACTTTTTTTCTCAATTCTTTAAATTATACTCCATATAATTCTGAGCACTTAAACAATAAATAAATTACCCCACATCTTTGATTGAGTATGCATTGGATTGCTGAAAAATAACTGGTGTCAAGACCTGTTCGTTTCTTAGGCAAAACATGTGGGACCATTTTAAAAATCTCAATTTTTATTATCGGTTCGGTTTGATTCAATTCCTAAATTTTTTAAAATCTCCTACAATTTCTCTTAATATTGTGCCGCATAAAGACATTCAATGTTTAAAGTTATAAGATATACTAATATGCTAAATACATATTTATTATACAAACTGAAAAATGAAATATTACTAATATGCAAGTGTGACTCTGTGTTGATTGGCAACTTGCTCCCAAATGCATTCCTCCTTGAATATTGCCTCGGTACCTACGCGAAAGACAAAAATCCAACGCGCTAAGCAAATCTGGCTTAATGGTGTTCATTCTTTCTCCATACAATTTAAATATCAAATATCACATAATAAATCAACAATTAAAAATAACTTGTATTGAAAAATATAAATTCCTCCGGAACGATTTTACCCGTCGCCTTATAATAAAAAAAATCAACTGATTATGTTTTATTTCAAGTACCTATACATTTAACAACATCCGATTCAAATAGCAACTCTTTAATTTTGTTAAATCACAAATAAGATAAATCACAACTAATTCAACACTTTAATATCTTATAACCCAGGTTTTATAATTAAGTAGTACAATTCCCTTTTCAACCTTTATACATCACAAATTATACAATTCAAATTGATCGGATTGTTGTTCCGAAACATAGAACTCCACTTTGTTCAAACTAATTATTTTAATATATATCCTTCCTATTAGATTTATTATATAAAATCATAACTTTATTCTTTACTAATTTTCCTCCTTGTCTCTCGTAGTCAATCGTAACATTTTTTAGAATAATTAAATAATTCATGAGCAAAATCTAATCCTTCAGTTGTATATAATATTATGTTCTCCTATCGTCTTTCACTGTTAAAATCATATCATTCTTTCATTTTCATAATTCTATTTTCCCTTTCATTCTTTGTTTCATTCTTTCCGTCTCCAATTTCACAACTTCATATCAAACATAGTAAGCTTACATGATCTCCAATTTCACAACGTACTTCATATCATATATAGTCAGCTTACATGAGCAATATCATAGATCGCTGTAATTCATACTCTATACATTAATTGGACCAATTACTTACTTGCATTCTACTACGTATTTACTTCAGATGTCTCAGTCCGGGCTGTTTAATATTCAGGTTGGTAATGTGAACGATACTCCAAACTCATGGCTTAATTACCGTACCAGATTTTTGAACGGGATTTTATATTAGTGTTTTAATAATAACAAGTACTTCGTATATACGTACATGCTACTTAAGGTGTTATTAAATATGCAATAGGCTTTATGTACCCTTAACATTACTTGAAATTTCGAGGACGAAATGTTTATTTAGGGGAGATAATTGTAACACCCCAAATACCGGCCGGTATGGCAATTATGATAAAAATTCATACTCTATAGTATTACTTCACCACAAGACACTTGATTAATGTTAGAATAAAATGACAATAGTGATGTGGTGTGCTTTTTTTAAAAAAAAAATATGATGACCCAAACTAATTAATAATACGATTAAGTTAAATATGTTTATAGCTAGTAATTTTCGTAGAGCAAGTTGCTAGTTAAGGTGTATCCTTTCGCCGCCAGTATTACCGCTAATAACTATTAATATGTCTAAAATTATTCTTTTCTTTCCGACGTCTTTTCGATCTTTACTATTTATAGTTTTCAACTACGTATAACATTTTGATTTTAATTAAGAAACATTTTCCCATATTACTTGAGAATTATTATATGTACAAATAACCAGTTAGATCCGTATAGTAGAAATATTTATAAACATTAAGCGTCTCGTTGCTTATAAGTGAATAAAAAATTAAATGTACTACATAAATTTGGAAGAGGAAAATGGCAGCTTAAGTTTCTTGGAAAGACACGTAGCACTCAAAGAAACTCCACCATTGAGAATGCCACCTAACGTGGCCAACAAAAGGCAATTGAATCTAGGACATTTGGCATTGATCATGCATTAAAGGACAACAAAAACTCTTCATATAAGCTAAGAAAATCTGCTCCACTCTTGGGAATAGAAGAGAATAGTCCAAATTGATATGTCAATATAGTCTCATCATATATAATATCAGAGTACCATGGTACAATACGTAGCTAGTAATTAATTAGCTAGTTTTAGTATAGGTTGCTCCAAAGACTAAACAGTATCATACAATACTTAAACTTTGAATACCCGTCCATATGAGCAACATTGCAGTCCTAGAGGATGCATATAGTTTAGAGACTATTATTATATTTTAATTTTTTCTTTGTTATCTTTCCTTTTTATGTATTTAAAAAAAATTAAGATTTTAGATTAGATTTGTTCGGTACATGGGGGAAAAGGATTAATTCAAGATACGTTAATTTTGTAAAAATACGTTAATGTAAGGATTTTGTAAAAATACATTAAATTGATCATGCAACAACGCCGGAACTTGTAATTCTCTCTAATTAATCTAATTTGATCTCTAATCTCAACATAGTGTTGATTTAATTTGTCATGCTACATCAATACAGTGTCCTAAAAATTCAACCAATTTTATGATTCGTTATTACAGAATCATTTTAATTTGCTTAGAATGAATAAAAAATTTCAAAATTTTTTATGTTTTTCTATAATCAATCTTTATATGTATATAGACTATATACATAGTATAGTGGAAATAATTTATATTATTTTCTCATCCACAAATTGACATTATTGAAACCTTTAATGAGCTCTTATAGTGAATATGTGTAACACTAACAGTTAAATCCTAACACTAAATAAGAAAGTGTGTTAGCAGACAATAGAGTCCAGTTAAGTTTTCCAAAGTGTTTATGTGAACATCCAAAAAATTAGATTAGAAGTATAAAAATATATGTATAAAATTAATGTAATGAATTATGGTACTTTACTACTATAATACTTCTTGATTTTAACTTCAATTACAACTTTTATTGTTGTAGAAAAGATGAATGTATGTGTGTGAAATTATTTCATCAAACCATAGCCATTTTTCATAACTTTAATTGCAGAATGACATCATATCATAGGAGTACAATTATTTTCTTTTCAAAATATGACTCATGCACTCCTCTTCGAGGATTGTTTTTCTAATAAGACTAAAAATTTTGGGAAGAAAACATATGTTATCCTACTTTAGAACTTTGTGTATGTTTTATTTTTATTTTGAGCAACACCTAAAAGATTTGCTTGTATATGTTTTATATATTGCCATTAATATGAAAATCAACAATAGATTTTGTAATTAGGGTAAAGGATTATTAAGTTAAAACTCAATTTTTTTATAGTCAACTCTTAATGAATTATGTTGCGAATAGGGGTTGTGAGATCAATATCAAAATATATTCATGATGTCATTACTCCATGCAAATGATGTCATTATTCTATGAAAATTTTACGCATATTTGTGCGTGAAAATATAGTAAATGATGTTATGTTCATGCAATATTGTGCCACAAACTAGTTGATAATTAATAAAAAGTCAACCTTTACTTCGATGATGATTAAATAAACCACCACCAATCAAATTAAATTACACTATCCTTTAAAGTGAATTGTGACTTTTATATTAATTTTGTATAATAATGTAATAATCATATAACTTGCGTGATTGACTACATTAATTAAAGAATTTACATTATTCCTTCTTTAACTTTCGGTTGATAAAGTAAGAATTGGAGTGCGGAAGACCTTATGAATATTCAAAGAACTTTTTATTTGGTCATCGCATAGCCAACATCAATGGCATTCAACTTCAACATGAGTTGATTTTAAAAGTCAAAACAAATATTCTTTTTATATCATAATAACGGTTAAAATAGCTTTATCACGTAGTTTAAGATAATGTTATAGATTTACAGTACATTTTTATAATGTAGGAGGTTTTTTGTTACTATATTTGCACTGTAACTTACAGTCTGTAAATTCTATTAAAGTATATTGTATCTGCTTTTGTGTAAATTTATCTCTAAAATGGAAAAGTAACAATTTATTTGAAACGGCCTAAAAAGGAATAATAGAAAATTATAGTGATACAGGAAAAATAATAATTAATGTACGTATATGGAGCATAAAGCTTGCGTGATGATTATTTATTTCTAATTTACAAATCCTGGTTAACTTTGCGTGAAGATACAATAAGTCAAAGATAGTACGGAGTAATACTACGCATATAGTAATAGTTTTATACAAATCTAATTTGATGAGAATTGTTGGACTAACTTTTCACCCGTGTTTTCCATGGAATAATAAAGTAACAAATACATTACAAAGTGAAGCAAAATTAAGATAGCCGCTTAGGGTTAAAGGCCACTAGAGCACACGGGTATAATTCTCCAATATGGAGATTCTTCCATTGTACAAAATAATAGTAGAAATATAAACATGTGTTTATACAATTGTCTTATTCTATGATGGCTCACTCAAACCTAATTGAGGATGAAGTCTTCTCAAGTTATCTCTCTTCTCTCTCAAAGAGGCTCTCTAACCCCAAAAAATGGATTTTCTCTTAGCTTGGATGGTTATGAATGAAGTCCCATACCGCTATTTATATTACTCCGTCTTCGCTATGAATGGAGAGATTATTTGTATCCAAGAGTGGAAAGGGTGGAGACTGATTCTCTAGAATGTTCTACACCCTTTAGGAGTCTGTTCACTCTTCCACTCTCACACATATCTTTGTATACTCTTCCATAAAGGTTTTACAAGTTTCCACACATCTCTATAATATTCCAGATGGTTCCACCCTCTTTTACAAGCTCCTAAAGAGTTTCAAACTTCTCTAGAGTTCTCCGTAACGTCCTAGAAAATTCTACACTTCTCTAGAAAGTTCAAGAATTTTCTAGAACAACTCTAATTAAGGAGGCATGCCAACAAGTCTCCCGCTCCTAAGTTAATAGGGGGTAATAGCAGACTGGCACCTTGACGGTAATCTTCAAACTTTTTGTGGGTGTTACTTTACTCATCCTATATTACTCGTTCTCATCCGTGTGAAATTTCACAAGATGTAATTTTCTTTCCCCAAGAAATTCTTGAATCCAGTGTTACCTTGTGTGTGTGTGTGCTTCATGCAGGAATGAAATATTGAGTTCTTTGCTGAGTAAATTGCACTTTGATTATCGCAATTCAAACACGTACCTTTCTTGATGTATTCTTAGCTCTAACAGCATGTTCTTCATCGACAACATCTCCTTGTAATCTTCAGTAGTTGCGATGTACTCCCCCTTTGTGGTGGATAATACAACACTTTTTACAGATTTAATTGCTAAGAAACATCCCCCCCCCCAAGTAGTTAGGTGTCCCGATGTTTATTTCCTTGAATCAATACCAAGTAGTTTGGTGTCAAACCTACATCTATGTACTCTTCTACATAGGCTTTATTTTTCAAAGCATAGACATATGTTGGAAGTTTGAAGCCACTGACAACTCCAATTGCATAGGTGATATCTGGTGATGTGAATATGATTGCATACATGAGATTGTATGTTACCATTTCCTCCGCTTCTTTCTCATTCATGGGACTCCGCTTTGAACTCAGTTTGAAGTGTCCAACAAATGGTGTATTAACCGACATTGTTTTGTCTACGGTGAACCGTTCTAACACATTCTCTATGTACCACTTTTGGGATAGTCACAACAGTCTTTTTAGTCCATCACGAGTTATTCACATCCTAAGGATTTGTGTAATTAATTGATCCTAAATCTCTCATGGTGAAGCTCTTTATTAGATATTTCATTAAAGCAGCTAAACATCAATCTTGTTCAACAACTAACATATCATCAACGTAGAGTAGAAGTAAGAGAAAATCACCACTTGCATACCTCTTTGTGAAGACACAATGTTCGCCTTACGTCTTTTTGAAATCATAATCTACCATTGCCTTGGTGCTTGTTTAAGTCTATATAGACTCTTGGCCACACAGCTCGCTACTTTTCCTTGTTTGAAACTTTAAATCACTCACTCCATGTAGATATCTTCCTCTAAATCACCGTGGAGGAAAGTCGTCTTTGCATCTTATATCCAATGGTGACAATGGGATTGTGGGCGTGTAAACTATGTCTCTTATGGCTTTTCCCGTTATTACTTTGGATTCCAACGTGTGCTTTCCCAGTTTGGTTACGAATAACCTCGTTCCATTGCACAATCCTACCACTTGAATAATATTTCTTAATCTAGAGACATCCAAGAGTATCACCTAGCTATAGGATCCTATGAAGTTGGGGTGTTAGAAGTGGTATTCGAGTCATTATGTTACAATGTGTTAATCCAATGGGTTGGCACACCTAGTAGGGAAGATTTCCGGGTTTAATTGGGATCAGTTTTGAGGTACAACGATGACGATATATTCGTAAGTGAGGGTAATTGTAATATTTGAGATGAGTTTAAAATAATTACAAGTACTACTCGCACAAAGGAATGAAAGGTGTATTCCACTTTCTTTTGTGGAAGTCATTTACTAAAAACTCCATAGTTGTCGTCCTCCTCCCCCTCCTCCCTCCTCTTCCTCCTCCTCCTCTTTGTCCTAATGCTCCTCTATTTTCTTAGTCTCGTGTATTTTTTGTTAGGGCATCCACATCCATAGATTATTTTTGGGATTATTTTGATGATGTGGAGGATTTTTTGGGGGATCATGGATGTGGAGTTGAGATTATTTTATGAGATTATTTGATAAAATAATCTGGTATCAAATTCTAAAGATGGATTATTTTGAGATTATTTCCAACTTCTAGGTTATACTCATAATTACTCACTTCATGGGGCACTAGTATCGATATTTAAAGTAGTGCATGCGGCTATCATTGCTATGTACTACGTATTTACGAAGCACTCACTTCACTTTGAACCGAACTTGGATTAATTTACGTTGGAATTTATTTACGTTGGATTGAACCCAACTTTAAGTACTGCATGCACTGTCGTTGCTATCCAACCATTTTCTATGATGAAGATCAACAATGATTTGTATATGATATGCTTCGTAATTAAATTCTAATGTGTGAACAATGGTTTTGTAATTATCTAGGTACTAAATTAAAACACATTAATTAAATGCATGTTACAAAGTGACATGCATTTAATTTGTAATTTGGAATTTAAATTACAAATTAAATTCTAATGTGTGAACAATGGTTTTGTAAAACACATTTTAAATGCATGTTTAACATATTGCACTATATCAAAATCATCAATCATCATTTACCCAGTGCCGCAAAGGCTCCCACTTACGGTGGGATAAGGGGGGTCGGATGTACGGAGTCGTACCCCTGTACTAAAGCAGCGTATTGCACTATATATATTTAAAAATATACTCCGTAATATAGTTTTTGCATGTAGAGTGCATGTGAGTGTGTGAGTGCATTTAAGTTAGAGATTTTAAAATTGAGTGCATGTTTCATAAAAAATCTAGGCAAATTAAGATCATGAATGAGGAGAAATTTATTGGTTTGGGGATTATTTGATATTATCTTATGTGGAGGTGACATGGCAGCAATAACCATGAAAAACCGTAAAGATGAATTTCATCAATGTGGATGCTCTTATTTGCTACTCCCTCCGTCCCATTTTAGTTAGCCAATCTTGACTTTTCCGGTCAAAGGTGGTAAACTTTGAGCAATTATTTGAGCTAATATATTTATGCAAAAAATAATAATTTTATACTTTTATGATAGTCTTTTCAACAAAGAACATTTTCATATTATTAATATTTTATATATATCTATATATAAATATATAAGCGGTCAAAGTTAGGTACCATTGACTTGGAAAATCATGTTTGCCTAAGTAAATTGGGACGGAAGGAGTATTTTCTAATGATTTACTACATCCGTCCTAATAAATTCTTCCAAATCAAACTTGGCTCGCAAATTTAGAAAGTTGGAATAAAGTGGAGATGTATGGTTGTAGTTGTGTATGAAAAAGGTGAATGAATGTGAACCACATATTTTTTGCAAAAGTGAAAGTTGGAAGAATTTTTTGGGACGACCCAAAAAGGAAAGTTGGAAGAATTCAATGGGACGGGGGAATATTTGTTTAATTTTGAGATTCGAAGTCTCAATTGTTGTTTTATACATGAATTTTTTGGATTGAAAAGTGTGAGACTCCAATGCTAATTGATTATTTTAATATTTTGGATCTTATTGTTTTATTAATTTTGATTTATTTGCTAAAAATTTGACATAAATTTTACTCACACTTTTCAATCTAAAAATGCCAATTTGAAAAACAATGTCATTTCAAGATGATGGCAATATTAGTCTTTCCAAAATAAACCAATTATAATGTTATATTTTTCATTCTGAAGATAACATTTTGGCAACATGTTAAGATTCAAGGTTTCATTATCAAAGGTCAACTGTATAGAAGGAGTAATTCAAGATCTTAAACGGTGATGACTAATTTATTATTTTAAACAATCTGGTGTGGGACAAATACTTTAACATGCCCTAACTCTCAGTTCAAACTAGACCAGACAATATCAGTGTCTATAAATGAGCTAAAAAGACCCTTACAAGTTACCCAAAATCATGAGTGCTAATAAATAACAATCAAACCATAAACCGGATCTGTCTCTGACATCATGTTAAGACTCGAAGTTTTATCCTAGAAGGTCAACCTGGTAAGAGGAGTACGTAATCCAATATTTTACATTGTGTTTTGTTGTTTCATAGTTTTTCGGTGCGGAATAAACAATGCATTACAATATGACATTAGTAAGTCAATATTATTGTTGTAGAGATGATATTGTCACTCATATTGTGTGTGTCTGTTTGAAAGGATGCAATTAAGATAGCATTCCATTGATAAGATGACAATTCCTGTAATTGTCTTTCTGAGACAGGGATCTATCCCAATCTCGCCATATGAGGTGGTGGTCATGGTGGAAGACACGATGTTGCGATATATGAGACGACGGATGCCCAAGTGAGGGAGGAGACGACGACATCTGAAAGGGCGGTCGGCGACAATCACACCCAATGAGGCAACTGGTGACATCGGTTTAAGATGCAGCGGCCGTCGACAGTGATTTCAAATGATGCGGCGCCAAGGGAGGATATACGTGAAGGCCATGGAAGACATGAGGGTACTAGATGATGATTTATTAGATGGCGGCGTGGCAGATGAGACGAATGGTGGCATCAGAGACAGCGGTAGCCACGCACTAGATTTAGCGCCACCATATGTCTGCATACTTGAT
Source organism: Cuscuta epithymum (assembly GCA_945859915.1). NCBI lineage: Eukaryota > Viridiplantae > Streptophyta > Magnoliopsida > Solanales > Convolvulaceae > Cuscuta > Cuscuta epithymum. The sequence goes on along the minus strand of CAMAPF010000094.1, from coordinate 168,788 downwards.
CTCTATAGAATTTGTCTTATTATTTTATTTTGTAATATGAATATTGATAAAGAAATCAGCCTTTTCATTGATGTAATGTTGGCAACTCATGTCTTAAATAGCACAGAAAAGTGAAACAGGAAATGCGGGAATGTAATTTCTAAAATATATAGGATATGAAATGTGGGGAAACACGTAATTATTAAAAATAAAAGAACAATGTTTTTTTTGTAAAGTGAGCCACAAAGAGTTTTTGTACTTCATAGTTCATGTCTTTAAACAAGTCCTACTTTTGCATTTTTATCTTTGTTTTATACTTTTAGGGGTGAATTACGCCTAGTTAGTTAAATATGGTACACAAATTAAATGAGGTTCAACGGGTACACGTTGTAATAAAAAATGAACTAAAACACTTAAGAATATCTTGTAAAAAACGTTGTCTTTTTTAAAAACATGTAAATACTTATGTGTCTATAATGCAATATCTGTTACAAAAAATTGAATAAAAAAATGGGTCTTGTATATAATAAAAACAAATCAAATTATACACATATTCAATTAGCAAACCTCATTACTACATCAACATCGTTGCACAAATCGATGACAAAAATGTAGTGATTAAGTCTAAAATATACGAAGTAATTCAACAAAAATAATATAAAAGTCAGTGCACAAATGGACCAATTGAGTTTGCCAAAAAAATGGACCAATTGATTTCCTAAGCATTTAATGCGGCATTCATTCAATTGATAAATTTCATGTTTCTAATTTTTATAAAGTATGATAAATTTACATTTTACTCTTGTTTTGTAAAATGTGGATCAATCTGCTAAGTACCTTGTTGTCAGATGGCATCACTGTGTCACTCCGAAGGATGAGGTCACAGGTTCGAATCTCATCTCAATTCAAGGATGTTGGCATCAACATTGAACAGATACTATATATGTTAGAAAGAATTGTCCAAAAAAAATGTGGATCAATCTTATTTTCCGTTTTAAGGGTGTTTTTTATTTGAAAGAAGGGTACATGTTTAAAATTAGTGAACTAGGGAATTTTCTCATTATGATCATCATATCAATAGGTGATCATTCACCAAGTCTTTATGTAATGCTTTGAATGACGATGAACTTCAAGATTGATGATCAAGACACAGAAGACGAAGAGGCAGTTCGGAATCGATTAGGTGTATAAATTATAGCTGCCATTAATGAGAACTTGAGCATATCAGTAAAATGTTGGATGCTTTTCGGAACTGTAAAATTATCTACCAGCCAAGGTTTAACCTTTCTTCTTACCACCCCTCCTGTCACATGATGGACTTCATCCTCCATCACATGAACTTCAAATTGGTTGACAACCTCTCTTTCAGAAGGGCCTCCCCTTCCTATCACCCCTACATTCTGCGTTTATACTTTGGCATTCTCTTCTGGATCCAGTCCTTACGCGCTGGTTTCCATGTTTCTGCCCTTTCCTGCGAGCAACACCAATTCTTAATCCATTTCCTTTCCAACAACCCGCCGGAGACTTTACCCGTCGCCGGCCCTCTCCTTCTCCTCTTCAAAACACTCTGTTCTTCACAGCCCGAGCTTTCCAACTACGGGAAAGTCTACCCACGCCTCCCTGTAAATCCCGGCCCGGAGAGAAGAAGCCAGTTCTTGAAAGATTCCTTGGAATGTCACTTTCTCCCGAACATCCCGGGAATCTTTGCCCTTCTGGAGCACTTGAATGGGGAAATCAACGGTCAAGAACCGCGGTACCCGGGAAAGGGTGACCATTTCCCGGTGAGGGAAGGTGCCGGCGAATCCGTTCTTTTCGGCCACCACAGTTTTCCGGTGGTGGAAGAAAGGACTGAGTTTGAGAAGTGGAGCTTGATCTCCCCTGGGCTGCAGTACCCCTGCGAGGCCGACCGGAAACTGAACGAAGCATTTGCCGAGCGCTACGATGACTTTGACTTTCCGGCCACCGCCGCCGACGATGATCTGAGCAAGTACAACAGCTACTTCAGCATGAAAGACTCAATGGCTTGGTTTGTTCAGGTCAAGCACGTGGCCGGAGTTGTCGCCGGGTTCTTTGAAGGGTCGGGGACGTTGGCTGATTGCGAACCGTCGTGTGACGGCGGCGGGATGGTCGCGAATCAAATAACGGTAGAGATAATCAGAGGAGGAATTGCGCCGCCGCCGGCCCCTACCCAATCTGCTGACGTGAGGTCGCTTTATGAATTTGGTTTCAAGCTGGAGACTTGCTCCCGGAAATTGCCGCCGCTTACGGAGGCTGTCGCTGCCTGCGCCCAGACTCACATTAGGATGTTTTGTGATCACCCGATGTTTGCCGGATTCGGAGAAGTCAAACCGAGAGATGGACCGGTGTGGGAAATCAGGCCAATTGAATGTAGCGCTATCGACGAATCATCTTACCTGTCAATTGGGGCATCAGTGAGAAGAATGATGAAGACGAACGGCCGGGCTTGATTTGTTCTCCCTCGGTTTTGAACTGTAACACACTTTAGGAGGACGGTTTATGTTTGACCGAGATAAAGCAAGAGGAACTCTTAATTTAAGAAAAAAGAATTACATATTCAAAAAATTACATTAAAAACTTTATAGAATTGCAAAAATCAGAATCAAATTTGATAAAATATTAATATACGAAGTATAGAGTAAGAGATTAAGAGTAATTTGTATTGATCAAAAATAGGAAAAATATCTTACAAAATGGGACCGGGAGAATACTTTTTACCTCATAAAATTAAACTAAATTTAAATATTCTGTACCTTCCAAAAGAACTAACCAAGTATGGCCGGGCTTAATTTTTAAACAACTATATTTGATTGTTCTTTGAATTCGATATAAAATTATTTGTATTCATAAAAGATGTCTGAATCAAAAATCTGATTTGTATTTATATTCATATTCTATACATATTTTAGAATTCAAATATATCTTCTAAATCCAAATCATAAATTGAATTAAAATTATTTGTTTCGTTAACATCCTTTACTCTCTATGTGCTTTTTATTTACTACAAATAAGTTTGGAATGTATATAAGTAAATATAAGTGGCCTACATTTTGAGTGTAATTAGTTTTTAAAAGCTACTCGTATTATAGTGTTATTACTATTATTATTACTATGACTATTATTAATACTAAGTAAGTCCCTATGCATCATATACTACATATTATTCTGCTATTAATAACTAATTATTAATCCAATAAGTTTAACTAATAAGGTCACATTCTTATTTGTAATTCATAACAATTCAAATCAAATTTATTATTTTTATGTGTATTTTTTGAACTCAAATAGTCTTATACGCATTCGAATCCCAAACTACTACATAGTCTTATACGCATTCGAATCTCAAACTACATATGGTGTAAGAGTAGCAACGTTCATTGCTTTCCACAAAAGACAATCACTTTTCCACAAATACAATCGCATACAAACAATAATTCTTCTTTTGAAGGAAGAGTACACCCACTCGAACAAATGCCGCACATAAAATGGAAGCCGGATAGATTTAAACTGAAGGCATAGCCACATATGAAGTCATAAACTAGGTGGTTTTGGGAGTCCCTAAGCTAGCATGTTTGGACAAGTGTTCTCACTCAGTAACCAACAACAACAACAACAACACTATACCCGAGCTTTACAAAATGGAAACCAGAAAACATGTTTGGTTGAAAAACAAATCGTGAAGGAACACACTACTCCAAATCACACATTCTAATAGAAACCAAAGCATAAAGAGGCAATCAGCATGCTTGCTAAAGGAACTGATATGTTATCGTCAACCATTCCATTGGTTGGTATAGATTCCACCACCGTTGCCACCAAAGAAACAAGTGCTACTCTTTCCATTGTAGGCATCCAATCCAAGTCAAAGTATCCAAGGGCTGAGAAGTAACCTAGCATCCTTCAAACCATACAACACATCAAGAAAAATCTTTTCATACATGTTCAAACAAGCACGCAAATGGCTTAATGGATCAATAGTTTAGCTTGACATCATACCCCATGGATATCAAGAACCCGAAAACGAACATGGCGATACTGCCTGCCCAACTCTTCTGTTGATTGTATGGAAATTTTGCAGAACCAAATCTTCTCCCAATTATATCAGCAGTACCTACAACAGACATAGTTATAAATAAAAAATGGTGGTCCGAATTGTAATTACAGGCAGGGAAACACATATTGCAGTCCCAATCGGACTGCAATATGTCCCGTCTTTTGTCCCAGGGTTTTCAATATTCGGGTCCAACTCTTGTCTGCCCAAACCTTGAATATTCTGGTTCGGACCAATCAGACCGATCTGAATAGCTTATTTGCTAATTTATATTTAGCTGAAGCGGAAAACTTTGGAAGACTATTCAGTATTCATAACAAAATATAGAGCTAACCATCTCCACCGCACATCATTGCTACTGCAACTACTCCAACAGGCGAATCACGCCAGAAGACAAGAGCACATATGATCAGTATCAGCACATAGAACAACGGGCCTCGTAGCAATTCTCTGCAAGGAGAATGGGCCAAAAGAGAAATCGTCACAAGCATTGCCATGAAATGATTGTACAAGGCCAGAACATAATTTCAAGCTTACTCTCGCTTTCCGTTTCGGGTGACAGACTTGATGAGCACTTCATCTTGAGAGAAATGAAGGCCATGGACAAGCAGCCTAAAACAATTCAAGAGGGGGACTACGGAAGCAAAGTAGCGTGCTCCTGTTGAGTCGCTAAACTTAGCTCTAAATCATCAGTTTAAGTATTTAAGAGAGGTAGCATTCATTACTTTTTACATTTGATAATTTCTAGCTACCTGAATAGAGGCCAGGAAGCCATGAATAGCAGACCAGATAGTATATGGACCAGCTTTCGGCTTAAGTTCTGTTTCAAAACAAAAGAAGGATGGGCTGAAAAACATTAACCCACATAACATAAAAGAATCAATTTTTTTATTTTCTTCACACTTCCAACTATTCTATTTGGTTGATTAAATTTGCATTAGGATGTGCTTGTCTTAATCTCATCTGTTTGGTGGAGACAGGACGATCAGCAAACATATAGCCGTGGGATCTCAACCAGACTAATGTCATTATTGCCATAAAAAATAACAAAACATTCAAACTATATACTATTATGATATACACGTAAACTAAAATAGTCATTAATATTTGCACATTAAATATTTTGTATCATCATTATCATTATACTATCTTCGTCCCTTTCAAAGGTTTCAATTGCAAAATGACATGGTTATTTAGATATTACTCCCTCCGTTTCCATTTGTTTGACACACTTTCCATTTTTGGACGTTTCAAAAATTATGTCACATTTCCCATTTGGTAAACAAAACAGTGTCAAACTGTGTCCAAACAATGTCCAAACAAACAATAAAATTTACCCTTCAGTAAATATTTTCCTTAATTTTTGAGAAGTCAAACTACGTCAAACAAATAGAAACGGAGGTAGTAATTAAATATGGCAATTTGAGTACATTTCGAGAAATAATTTTGATGATTATATAATATAAGGTGATCATTGATAATTTTTACTTTTTAGATGTACAGTTGTACGGTCGTACTATACTATTCCTGGATCGACTATCTCCATATAAAGTATTACGGAGTATTACCTCCGTCCCAATATTAACTTCTCAGTTTGACTTCACACATATTAAGAAAATAAATTTGACTTTACTGTGAAGTGCACTGTTTTGTACTGCTTAAACACTGTTTGACACTGTTTGGACACTGTTTGGCACTGTTTGGCACTTTTTTATGTAGATTATTTGCCAAATAAGAAAAGTTATGAAGTGTGAAGTTAATTTCAGGATTGTCCGAAAAGGAAAGTGAGAAGTTAATTTTGGGACAGAGAGAGTATCATATACGAAGTATCATTATCCAAATAAAATATCTTACTACGTATGTAAATTCTAGTAAGTATCATATTAGGCGACTCCAAATAAATATCATATCCGGGATAAGTATCATTATCCCGTATAATATGACGGGATAACTATGAATACTAGTATATACGGTTATGCTACGAGTGATGATAAGTACTACACTTAAATATTGTACATGTACAAATAATAAATAATATAAGTACTATTATCCAATATGTAAATTCAAGATGTTGAGTTCCAATCGCAGAGTTTAGAATACAATAACAATTTCCATTCTTAGTCTCAAAAAAGAGTTCAAAGAGTTTGTAATATTTTAATTATTTTCCTAAGATAAAATGACAAATATACATACAATTTAAATTATATTCTTATATTAAAGTTTTGAAAATTCTAAATTATTTTTTAATATAAATATTATTGATGGGGTTGTAAAACCAGGCCTAGAGCCTGAGAGCCAAAGGCAGGGGCAAAGCCAGGGTGTCATCGAACAGTCTGAAAATTCTAAGGGAAAAAATGACACCCCATCTTTGAAGGTCTTCTTGCACCGGCCGGACAAATAATTAAATGATCTAAATTAGAGTTTAATCACAAGCTCACAAATAACAAGTTTTACTCTGGGCTCCGGCTCAGATTCTGAGAAAATGTAAATTGGACTTTAATCATAAGATCACAATAACAACATCCAAGCCTTAATACTAAAAGATTTTGGAATCGCCTAACATAAATCGATCCATGATATCAGAGCCAAAAGAGAAGGAAGAAGAATAAAAAAAGTAAGATAAATCACATAAGATAGAGATAAGTACTCCGTATAAGATAACAATATAATAAGAAACTAGAGAGAGCTCTTCTCATCAGGCCGGCCTGACGGGCTGCCCCGTCCGGCCGAGCCCGTTTGGGCACCTTCCCGGTGGAATTTTTTGATGAAATTTTTTGAGCATGTTCCTCATCAAGTCTAGTTTGTCCATACCAAAATTCAGCTCAAAATTAGATCGGGAAGGTTGTCAAATGATTTTTGCAAGTTAACTGGTCCGGAAAATACATATTCTGGACCAGTTAACTTGCAAAAATCATTTGACGACCTTCCCGATCGAATTTTGAGCTGAAATTTGGTATGGACAAACTAGACTTGATGAGGAACATGCTCAAAAAATTTCATCAAAAAATTCCACCGGGAAGGTGCCCAAACGGGCTCGGCCGGACGGGGCAGCCCGTCAGGCCGGCCTGATGAGATGATTTCTCAGAAACTAGATACTCCGTGTGTGATTTTGATATGTTTGTTTCCATCGTTAAATATACCACGATAAATGTACGTATGGTCGTTTTTGTTAAATTATACGGACTATAACATATAAGTATAATATGCCATTAAATTTATTAAAAAGACCGAATACAACGATCATGCAGCGTGAATCCTTAATTATTGGTTATGTCCTCAGTGTCAACTTAAAGTTTTGAGACATTACGATAAAAAAAAAAGTTTTGAGACATTATTCTTGTTGTCAATTAATGGGATACAAAGGGTAAAATTTTCAAAAAAAAAATATTTAGGCTAATAGGAAAATAAGTAACCATGAGATGTCATAAAATGAGGCATTGAGCTGGAAAGAGTGGATATTGAGCTGTAGTTATTGGTCATTTTGTCGAGTTGGTTTGATAACCCCGATTACAGCTTATCTAACAATTTTTACATATATTGTGTAATAATTAAAATAACAAGTGTTGAAATTACTTTTGCTAAATTAGGTGAAGTTAATATAGAAAATCATTTTAGCTATTGTTTATATTTTCTTCTTAATGTTATCAATAAAATATATTTTAAATATAATTTTTTAAAAGTTCATCAGATTCAATATATCTTATCCATTTCAATCTTATCAAACAGGTTAAAATTTTGAGAGAATAGTTGGCTTCATCATTAGGCAAACATCTAAATCGAGTCTCAATTAAGATGGAGATAAGGAGGAAGGGATACTTTGTGGAATACTTAAATGCATTGATACAGTTGGTGACGGAAGTAGCGCCAATAATTCCAGTAAAACAATGACGGCATTAAAGAAAACTTAATGCATTAATACAATAGTGCATTAAACAAAGTTCATATGAAAGATTTATATAGGGGTGTTTAGAATGAATTTTGTTTTTGATTTTTTTTTAAGTACAACTAGAATAATTTTTGAAAAGCAAGTTTTTACAGGTCTCTCTTACCTGCTTCTAGAAATATTTTGGAATCATCAAAGTATTTCTGCACTTTCACCCAAACACTCAAATAACTGTTACTGTTTCACGAATGAGCAGAATCAGTTTTAAGAAGCATACCCAAATACTCCCTATGTCGTTTCGAGGCCGGGGAGGACTATAGCGCTAAAGCATAAGTTAATTTACTTTTTTTAGTGTAATTTTTTCATTTTACATATTTAGTCGAAACAATTTGGAGTGGTAGTCAATGGGTTTGGGGTGCTGGAGCGTGGGCCGATGGTCGCCGGGGGCTGTGGCCAGTGGGGCTGTGGCCGGTGGGGCTAGAGGGGTGGATCTGGGCAGGTTAGGGTGGTCGGAGTTGGTGTCCAACAACGACTGCGTGGCTGGAGGGGGCGGAGTTGGTCGGAGAATAGGTTCGTTGGGACATGGAGGGGCTGGTGGTGGCTGGTGGATGGCTATGGTGACTTGTGGTGGTCGGGGTTACTCTGATCGGGTTACGGGGATGCCGAAAAAAGTCACCCGAAAATTTTCCGACAACATAGTGACATGTTTCACGTTGATAGTGATACCTAAAGTGACATGAAATCTGATAGTGACATTCAAAAGTGACATAAAAATCTGATAGTGACATATAACAGTGATATAAAAATCTGGCAGTGACCTAAAAAATACAATGACATTATGTTTTTCCAAATATGTGACCTTAGTCACATTTTTGTCATTTTATAAAAATGGTCACATTTTTTAAAATCAGCTTTAATTTGGTAATATTGAAGGAAAAAAACTTATTTAGTCACCTACTAGTATGTTACTACATCTATCCCACTAACAATGGTACTATAAAGAGTTGCACGCATATCAATAAAAATAGATTTACGTGTTTCATATTCAATTGATAAAGTAAGAATAAAGTAAGAATAATTTAGAACCACTCAAATTTTTTAAATATGATATAAAACAATCTTAGTTGGACTGATCGAAAAGGAAAGGTGAGTCAATCTTAACGAAAGAAAGTGACTATTAAACTTAGTATAATTACTATTCGTCTCAGGTCACACATATCGTTGCGACGGGTTGAGTCAATCTTAAGCAACCTTTTCTGAATCTCTGATTTACTTTTTTTGGTGAAATTTTTGGAAGATATTTTTGATAATTTGTGGGGAAAATGCAGTCAACCTCCCACTTCCCGGCAATCAAATGTGAGGTGGGCAAAAATACCGAATCAGCATGGTACCAAATCGGACCGGGACCGATAAACGGGGTTTGAAACGAATCTCAAATTTTTTTGCCCCGAACCGGACCGTACCGGTTCCAAACAATGCCATGACGGTTTCTTATAAAATGAGAACCGGTACCGGACCGAAATGGATCGAAGTATGGTTTAATACTTTAATTATTTAAATTTGTACTACTATAGTTTATCTGAAATTTATTAATTACCTCATCTGTCCAAAATTCATTTGCAAAGTCAAAATTTTTTTGTCATTATTAATGTTAAGTCCTACCTAATGATAATTAATACAATTATTAATAATTAAAATTTACATATTTAGAAATCAAGTTAAAATCTCTTTAAAGTTGCAAAATCCAAATTAGAATATACGAAGTACTTTATTTGAAAGGCCAAAATAGAATGTAATTAAAAAGTGAAATCCTAATTAAGTGAATAAAAATAAACTATTTGACCAAAGATGTTGACTTTGCAAATCAATTTGGAACAGAGATAGTATGAAATACGAAAATTGATAAATTGTGTGGATTTTTTAGATGACTAAACTTTAATTTTTTTCCTTAGACACTTGAAAAAATGGCATTGTTTGATATTGGTATGACATGGTACTGTCCTGTTTGAAAATGGACCGTATCGAATGAGTTTAGGTCTAAGGCCGAACCGAAAAGTCTTTGTGTAATACTCTCTCTATTCCATTGACTTTTTCAACTTTCTATTTTTTTATTGTCCCAAAAGTCTTATACGGAGTAGCTTTTATTTGCAATCACAACATTTTTTCTTTTCTTTTTCCACACTCGAATCAAAGTAAACTGAGACGGAGGGATTATTAAAAAAGAGTACTAGTATAGGATAATCCCTGAATAGTACAAGAATAGATGATATATTTAAAGAGTATAGGGAAAGACTTTAAGCTTCAGCGTACCAATCGGACATAAGTACATTAAAGATAATATCATCACTAAATTAAAGATAATCCCTAAGTAGATGATATTATAATCAATAAACTAATGATATTTTTAATTGAGCTGAAATTTTAAGGTCTAGTCTAATTTGAATTAGGCCTGGGACCGGTTCGGTTCCTAGGCGAAATATGTGGAACCGTTTGAAAATATGAAATTTTACTAACGGTTCGGTTCTTATAAATTATTTTGTAGAATCGATAAGGAACCGAACCGTTCTTAACGGTTCGGTTCTTGTCATTTAACGGTTCCTAGTATTTAAAAAAAATCTTACAAATCACGGTTAAATTTGTGTCAAAAATACATTCAACGCTTGAAATTACAATACAAATATGTTGAACTTCATTTCAAACCTCAAAAGTTGAGTTTAAAAGATAAATACATAACAAACTGCAAATTTTAGAAAACAAAAACAAAACAAGATATTCGGTAAAGAAGCCCAATGAAACCAGTTAAATGAAAAATAATTTCAAATAGTTAAATAACTAAACTAAAATAGTGAATGTAATATGAAAATAGATAAGTAAATATACATTAAAATATATATACTAATAAGAAATATATATAACTTTAATTATTATATATAACGGTTCTTTAACGGTTCCACGTACATATTTTTTACAGGAACCGAGAACCGAACCGTTAATAAAAAGTAGGAACCGAACCATTAACAAATAACTAATAAATATTGGAACCGAACCGAACCGGGTTATAATGGTTCGGTCCGGTTCGGTTCTCCGGTTCTTGGTTCCAAAGTCCCAGCCCTAATTTGAATTGATCTGATAGATGTCTGATTTTTGTGTATTTTGGGGTGTTTGGAACTGATTCTGCTTATGCTTCTTTTTTAAAGCAGAAGCAAAATCAGAATCAGAAGCAAATTTGAGCACCAGAATCACTTCTGCACTTTCACCCAAACACTTCAACTTCTGTTTCTACTCCTTCATCTTTGAAGGAGTAGAAGCAGTTTTAAAAATCAGATCCAAACACCCCTTTTATAAGGAGTATAATTTTTTGAAACCGACGCCTCAAGAAGAGTTTTAGACTTGGATAAGATCTACCCGCACGGGTAACTCAGTTGGTTCAGTGGTAAGAAATTTGGAACAATAACCATGGATCGAAACCCACGACGGCCGTGCTGAGATGGAACTCTGGTGCGCACGGGTATAAAGTATACCGTCATTGAACTGACTGAGTCACTGTGACTTACTCATCCAGCATTCTGTCGAGGTGTGAGAGCTCAATAGACTTGGATAAAATCTTTCCACCCACATAGAAAAAGCGTATCTGGTCTGGTTAAATAGTTCAAATAGAAACATACTAAGTGCTCAAAAAACAGTGTGCTCCTCACTCATTGAAGACTTGCTCAATTTAGCAAAGTTCTGGAGAATAACTTTCACTTAGAAAAGCTATACGGCTTTGATTTTCCTTATAAGTGAAATTCCAAAAAAAAATGGTAAAAACTTGTCAGGATGAATCAATTGCTATCCGTTTTACTATATGCGGAAAGTCAGAAAGCCTTGCGTGTTTAGCTATTCTGGAATTTATACCCAAAATGTGAAGCAGACCACATGCAGATCTAAACTTATACACAACTTCAGATCTCTAGAGAGAAACAGAGAACCTGGTGTATGAGATTGCGCTGAGTTAAGCCGTTGAAAACAGAGACCAGCGCGTAAGCTCCGGCCACCGTCGACGCCGTTGCGCCGGTGTCCCGGAAAATCGAGCTGTAATCTACACAGACGTCGAACGCGCCGGCGAATACAGGGCCGCGGAATGGCTGTAACTGCGCTCCGTGAGTAAGTCCGGTAGTATTCATGTGGCGAGGGAAATCCGGAGCTCCGGAACGGCGGAGGCCGGGATAGCGGCGGAGGCGGTCTGAGCGCAAGAGGAGATCGGCGGTTGCGGTCAGATATCTGGCCTGCATTTCTATTCGGTGCGTTTATAAATAGTGTTATCGCCCACCGTCCTGTTTCTCTCTGCCATAGCCGGGCAGGAGTGATGACTGATAAGAGAGTAATATAAAGGGTCAAATAGGCCCCTCTACCTGTTCGGAATGCTCAATTCGCATTCCGAACTCAAATAAGCTCCAATTCACCCCCTGAACTTGCTAAAAAAGTTCAAATATCATTTTTTGCAGGTAAATTTCCGGTCATCGCCATGTCAGCCGGTTAGATGCCAACCGTGCATCTCACGTGGAAATCTAAGGAGTCAAATAGACCCCTGAATCCGACAAAGTTGTTCAATTTACCCCTCAACCGTTGAAAAGTGTCCAAATTGCTATTAAAAATATGAAATTTCTATTATAAAAGAGAAAAAATAAAATAAAATGATATACAAGTTCATAATATAGAACATAGATGTCTATTTATAATAAGACAACTTTTATATTTAAGGGTAAATTATATATATATATAAACATAATGAAGGTACTTATTTTTTAAATACATATTATAAAAATGTAGTAGTCCCTAGCTATTTACATATTATAATTTTTATAAAGTACAAAATTTTTATGTTAAATATAATTAGTATGAAGTATAGTACGCAGTATATGATTCTAGAATAAAATAATATGAAGTATATATACATATATGCATGTGTGCGTGTGTGTAACTTTACATATAAATCTAAAACATATTTAAAATATGAAAATAGTTTTAATGAATTTCTTTTAAATTATTTTATATGAATTTACTGTAAATATAAATATATCCTTATTTTTTGCGGTAAATTCACATAAAACAAAACCAATTCATTAAAATATTTTGATATTTTTAATCCATTTAAAAAAAATCAACCATACATTTTTTATAAATTAATATTAAATTTTTTTAATATTTTGCCATATTATAAATAGACTCCTAAATATTGAAAAATATTAAATTTACCCTAAAATATAAATAATTTATCGTCATATTATAAATAGACTCATATATTTGATATCATGAACTTGTATATTGTTTATATTTGGGATAAGGGTCAGATAGGGCCTCGAACTTGAAAAAAATGTCAAATAAGGCCATATTTAGCATGCTATGTCCGGCTGACGCCATTTGGGGCGGTTCCCGGTGGAATTTTTTGATGAAATTTTTTTAGAATCTTATTCATTAAGTCTAGTTTACTCATATCAAATTTGAACTAACAATTCAATCGGGAAGGCATTCAAATGAATTCTTGAAGATAACTGCGCTTTTAAGTGCACAGTTATCTTCAAGAATTCATTTGAATGTCTTCCCGATTAAAGTTTTAGTTCAAATTTGATATGAGTAAACTAGACTTAATGAATAAGATTCTAAAAAAATTTCATCAAAAAATTCCACCGGGAACCACCCCAAATGACATCGGCCGGACAGAGCATCCTAAATATGGCCTTATTTGACATTTTTTTCAAGTTCAAGGCCCTATCTGACCCTTATCCCTTTATATTTATATTTTCTATTTTTATTTTTTAATGACAATTTGGACACTTTTTAACGGTTGGGGGGTAAATTGAACAACTTTGTCGGGTTCAGGGGTCTATTTGACCCCTTAGATTTTCACGTGGGATGCACGGTTGGCATCTAACCGGCTGACGTGGCAATGACCGAAAACTCACCTGCAAAAAAATGGGATTTGAACTTTTTTGACGAGTTCAGGGGGTGAATTAAAGCTTTTTTTAGTTCGGGATGCGAATTAGGCAATCTGAACAGGTACAGGGGACTATTTAACCCTTTGGCCTAATATAAATAAATAAATAAAACTGCAATACATCGTTTAGTCCGTGGTTACAGAGCCGCTAATCGGGTCAATTTTGAACGCCTCCGGAATATTTAATTACTACGTATTCATTACGTATAAAAAACAAACTACATAGGGCCCCCAACCCTTCACTGTAATACACAGAGGACCTTTATGTAGTTGCATACTAATATACTATGCATAGTGAAGGACTGAAAGCTACTTTCTCATCACAAGTCTCAAAAAGTATTGGGAAGGGGCAATTGTGCAAAATAGGAAATAGTAATACCTTAGGTTGTGAAAGGTACAAAGTATCATTAATATTCCTATAAAAGAGTAAATTAGTTCTTATAGACTTTAAAATAAGGAGGTATAAATACTGTGGAATAAAGTGGAAATGTATGATTGTGATTGAGTAAGAAAAAGGTAAATGAATGTAAGACACACAAAATTTTCTAAAAAGAGAAATGAGAAGTATTTTTTGGGACGATACAAAAAGGAAAGTGTGAAGTATTTTTGGGGACGGAGGGAGTAAGTAAAAACACTACATATGAAAAACAATTTTTAGTAAACTTATCTTCTAATCTAATACCTAAAAGCACTACATATGAGAGAGAAATTTTTCCGTTCATTCCACAAAACATAAGTTAAGAGACTGCTTGGTAACACTGTTTTTCGGCTTGTCAGGTTTATCAGCCAATTTTTTCACCGAACATATAACTTTTGAATTCGTGCACTGGATTTTGTAATAATAAGAAAATGTATGGTTGAAGTGACTTTTCTAGCTATATTGACTGACGTTACTGTAGTTTAATCTTTTACTTTATATATCAAATTTAAATTTTTTTAATCAGGCTTTATAGCGGTTTTAATGTAATTTCTGAATATGTAAATTTTATTTACTAAAAATAATCAGAATGTGAATAGGGATTACGTTGCTTTATCACCAGTCAAGCATCGTAAACCGTCAACGGGAACCTTCTAGTGGGACGGATGGAGTATTTTTCATGTTATTTTTTCTTTATTTTATGAATAAAATATATTTTGAATATAACTTTTTCATAAACCAGCAGAATCAGCCAATCCAGCAATTTCAACCAGGACTTCATAAATTTTGGCAGAATCAACCGATTTTCAGTGTTCCCAAATGGGCTCCTAATTTTGTACGAAGTCTGCACGCTAAATTGTGTAATAATCAAATTAAGTAAAGATGAAGTTATTCTTCTGTTTGAATGGACTGAAGTTATTATATATAACCATTTTAGCTATATTTTACTTATAAAATATATTTTAAATATTTTTTTTCACATTTCACCATTTCCAACCCCTCAAGTTAGTACAAATTATCTTCAATAAAATCGGTCAATGCAACCATGAAAATAATTTGAACCTTACTTATTAAAAATAACTTTAATCTTACTTGTTTTTATCATTATTGCACTCATCGGGTAAAATCAAGTTCATTATTTGGCAAAAATCTAAAAATTTTATATTTGTGAATCATAGTTAGTACCTTCTATTTGTATCAATACAATCTATGCATAACAAGTTGTTCCTCTCACATTACTCTCACAATGTTGTTCCTCTCTTTTAGTCTTCCTAGTACGGTCGTACCCTTACTGTTGTTTGTTCCGTTAAATTGAAAAGTGAGATTACTAACGAAATGTATAAATGCATATATGAAGTACTCATAGTTACATACGGAGTACGTCTTTGCCATTTCCTATTCCAAGAGAATGAGAGAGTATCGTAGATAACAAAGCGCCTGCGCCCCCTTGCCGGGCCAAAAAAATTGGTACCACTACTTATAATATATTTAATGTTCCCTTTTTTTCAAAAATAAATACTCATTAAAGACAATTTTAGATTATGTATTAAAGTAAAAGGCAAAATCTTTCACGAAACGTGTCTCTAGGAATACAAATACGTATTGACTGCAACGTACGTCACTCATTTGAATGCAAGTGTGGATTGTTTTAGACCTTAAATGACACACGGATTGACTTTTCGTGGTTATATCGGGGTTCATCGAGCTCTGGCAGGGACCGTAGGTATATGGGGGAATTCAAGTCTGATGATAGGCAGGATGGGGGGAGAAAGAGTCTATATCAGAATTAGCACAGAGTATTACTAAAGGCGTGGAAACAAAAGAAGAAACTTGATGGACAATCTACCCGAGGAGTATCTTATCCGAGGGGTTATTGCGGGAATAACTAGAGAGAAGTCAGAGTAAATAGGAGGAGAGAGAATCGATTTTATTAAATGAACTCAGCGTGGTTTACAAGGTGAATAAGGGCTGCTATTTATAGCAGCAATAAATGCGATGAGAGTACACGTGTCGGTAATCCAACGGCCGAAGGGTCACATCAGCCGTGTGGCACCGGCAGTGGTACGTTTACCGCATTGAATGCGGTTGGCGGATGTGATGTGGTATTAAATGCGGTGGTTGGCTGTCTCCAAAAGGAATCTTCGATGATTGAGCATGTTTAGCCGAAGGCTCCTTGTGTAGCCGAGGGCTCCATGTGACAAGGACCCCTGTGTAGCCGAAGGCTTCGTGTGACCGAGGGCTTCGTGTGACCGAAGGCTTTGTTCAGTCGAAGGCTTCTCTGATGCCGAGGGCTTGAGAATACCGAAGGCTCATGTTTTTTGCCGTTTTCTCCCAGTAGCTTCTTATGCCAGAGAATACCGAGGACTACACTATATCGCTATTATCCTTCGTGTGACCGAAGGCTTTGTTGAGCCGGCTTTTTTTTGTGTGTAATGCTCACTCTAACCATAATGTTATATCTCACTTTTTCCATGATCAAGGACCCCACAACCGCTACTCTGTTTGAACATGGTAATTTAAACTCCCTGGCTTGAGCGGCATATATAGCTTGCAAAACATGCCAAGCATGCAAGTAAAGTCGTGATAGGATCAAATGAGATGGTGTCGAGAGGTGGATTTACACGTGACATCTGGATTACTACTTCAACTTCTTCACCATCATGATTCATGAATTGGCCACGCTTACAAGTATTACATCATGTTAACATAAAAAAAATACCACATAGTACTCCCCGTTCCCAAAAATACTTCTCACTTTCCCTTTTTGACAATTTGTGTGGTTCACATTTATTTTACCTTTTTCTTACACAACCACAACCATACATTTCCACTTTTTTAATTAATAAGCGTGTCATTCAAACTTGAAAAAAAATTTAGGAACGGAGGTAGTATAATAGTATTGGGCACACCATTTCGCGCCTTGCACGAGTGGAAGGCGAGTATATGGTGATAAGCGATTGAAGGATGAGTTTGTTATCTTCTCAGATGTTTTCCCTGTCTCATTTTAAAATAAATTTCATATTTTCTTTAAAAAAAATACTCCTTATGTAATCAAATAACATTTTATTTTATTATACTCAAATTTCAATGACAACTTTTATTTTTTTTCAATTATTTAGTATAATCCTTTTTTCAATGAATCAATCTCCAACAGGTCTCACGTGCTACTGGAAACATGGATCTGAATTCTCTGCGCTACTTCTGAGCAAAGCACCCTGTCCAACCTTTGGGAATCGTCTGATCAATTTTTAGTGGCGGAAGATTTAGATATCCGCATCTCGATGAGTGACTTTTCTCATCCGATGGCCTCCCTGCCGCAAGGCACTCTGTCGTGCGGCACAGGATTCCAATCCGGATAACACACAAGTTGTTCCAGATTATTCTTTTACTACACATGCATATATGTTTATAATTTTATTTTTATTATAAATACTCTTACGTACAACTTTCATCATTATATAATACGAAGTATATATACGGACTATATATTAGTCTTTCTTTATAATTTTTATTTATCACGTAGTACCTTTTTGTTTTGTAATTAAGTTGCTAGTTTAAATTCATCACATGCTTCTAGGCAAAGTAATTTTTTGTTAGGTGTCCTGTAACATCCCAAAACCCAGAATAGCCATTATTATGATAAAAATTATGAGGCCGTTTACCAACACAGTTTTTGAGCTTATCTGGCTTATCAATCAACTTTTTTCACCAAACACGTAACTTTTGTTTCAGCGTGCTGAATTGTGTAATAAGCAGAAAAAGTAAGGTTGAAGTTACTTTTCTGGTTGTATTGGCTGAAGTTACTGTAGATGACCATCTTAGCTATTTTTTCATATAATTTTCTTTGTTTTATTAATAAAATATATTTTAAAAATATTTCCTTCTTAAATCAGCAGAATCGGCCAATGCAACCACTTCAGCCAGAACTTCATAAATTTCAGCAGAATCAACCAAAACAATCGATTTTTATGCTACCAAACGGGCTCTATGTCATCACAAAGTAATTTAAAATTTAGAATAAAAGGATAATAGCGATATAGTGTAGTCCTAAGGCCATCTCCAACAAGCACCATTTTCAACTCCCAAATGGTGTATTTGGCAAAAAATGCTCCAACAATGGCACCAAACATTACGGAGTACACCATTACACCAAAATGGGGGGGGGAGGATGGCTTCACGCCATATATGGCGTACACCATATATCACACCATCCAACTTTTTGGCTTTGTTTTCCTTTTAAATGTGACCTTCAAGTTTTAATTATTATAGTTTTGACCCATTTTTAAAACAACAAATTAGGATGTTTTACTTGGACTAAAATTGGTTTGTCCGCTCTCAGCTGGTCTGGTCTGATTTGATCTGGTCTGATCTGAAATAATGTGGTCTGGTCTGATTTCTTTGTATTTGTATAACTACCCAAGTGTGGTCTAATCGGGTCTTATCTGATCCCGAGACAAACTACAGTCCAAGTAAAAACATCCTAGAACAACAAATTAAAATTATTAATTTGATAGAAAAAAATATAATAAAATTTAAATCACTCAATATTATAAATAAAGTTTCAAATCCAAACAACATTATAACAGAATACAAATGGTACTTGAGGAAATTGCATAATTAAAATTACAATTAATAACACCATTATAATTAAAATTAAAACATAATTAGAAACATACATGGTACATACTAATTTAGAAATTAGTAGTCATTCAACCCGCTTCCAGACCCTCCGAGACCATCAAACAAATTCCCAAATCCAGCTGATGATCCTCCTTCTTGAGATTTTTTTGTAAAATTCTCGATCTTTCTGCCATGATATACGCTCGCGTTTGTGGATCGTGAATATAATTCAAATCCATAAACATTATTTTATCTTCTCTTTTCTGTTCTTTGTATGCCATATTTTGTCGCTGGATTTGCAATTGTTCTTGTCGATCTAACGACGATTTCTTCAACATGTCTATAAGTTGCTCATTGTCGCTCTTAACCGACTTAAGCAAAACAGTGGTGTCTTCATCGTTTTTCTTCTTCAATTTGGCTTTTTTTACCCCTATTGGCCGTGTTGAAAAATCTGACCCAGAATCAGTATCAACTTCTTTATTGAACGAAGATGACAATCCAGGTGATGAGGAAATTGGAGATGGTGGATGGGAGTCTGATTGGGAAGAGTCGTAATTAACTTGTCTTTTTTTGGGAACAACATGTCTTGCAGTTGGCACATTATCATTAAATTTTTCAAAAATTTTAATCATATTCCAAACATGGTCAAATTTAAAACCCTTAGAATATTTTGGATCTTGCATAAATAATACTTTAGCACGATCCAGCTGCATATCATAAAAATAAATTTGTATTACATAAAAGTAAATAAATTATTGAAAATTAAAATTATACGAAGTACTCCCTCCGTCTCTTATAACTTTGCCAACTTTCCTTTTTTGGATGTCCCAATAACTTTGCCACTTTCCCATTTAAGTAAAGAATTTGTGGTTCCTGTTAATTCTCTCTCCTCTGCTCAAACCTCAACCACACAGTTTTTACTTTATTAATTCTCGTGCCGGTCAAACTTGACAAAGTTATTAGGGACGGAGGGAGTATTATACTTACAATATCTTTTTCTGAAGCACCACTTGGGTTTAAATTCTCAAGTTGCTTCACACACCCATTTAGCTTCCGTGCTTGCGTACTTATTGTATCCATTCTTGAATGCAGTGAACGTGTATTACGATGCTCGTGATTTTGTTGATGCTGCTCGTGAACGTGCCTTTGGAGTATTGCAATCCCGATTTGCAATTATCGCAGGACCTTCACGCTTTTGGGAGAAAAAAGTCTTACATGACATAATGAGTGCATGTATTATTATGCATAATATGATAATAGAGAATGAACGTGATATACATGCACCGGTTGAAGATGTGAGAGATACACCAGTTCCAGATGTTGAAGTTGCAGTTGATGAGGCGGCACGGTTCACTCAATTTCTTAGCCGACATAACCAAATTCACGACAAAGACGCTCATATTGAGCTCCGCATTGCTTTAATTGATCATTTGTGGGAACAATTCTCAAATTCCGATAACTAAACTAAGAATGTTTATTTAATCTATTGCTTTAAGTTTAAGTAGTACTTTATTAATGACGTATTAATTATTATAATATTCTTGTAATATTTAATTTTATGTGGTTTTAGCTTGTATTTGTGAAATATTGATTATTGTATTTTAATTAGTGAAATGCGTGAAAATACATATTAAAATTATGTATTTTAGTTTGTATGTGTGAAATAATGTGTGAAATATCAAAATATTAAATGAGGGGCTAATGTATAAATATATGATAGTTAGATACTTAAATAGAAGAATGGTAAAAAGTTAGTAAAAAGAATAAAAAGAGAATATTCCTTTTTGGTGATGAAAATGGGGTAAACTGTTGGAGATAAATACTGTTTGATGTGATGTTTACACCATTTTGGTGTAAAAAATGGTGTTAACTGTTGGAGATGGCCTAAGAAAATAATTTTCAATTTTTTGACACACTTTGACTTCACAAAGTTTAATGGAAAAATTTACTAAGGGTTAAATTTTACTAAACAACACATTGTTTGGACATTGTTTGACACTGGTTAACACTGTTTTGCACTATTTTGATATAGATTTGTTTATAAAATAAGGAACTAAGAAAGTGTGACATTCATTCTGAATTGAAACATTCAAAAAGGAAAGTGTGTCAAACAAATTGAAAGTTAAAAAGGAAAGTGTGTCAAACAAATCGAAAGGGGAGGAGGTATAAATTTTTCTCGTCGAAGAGGAAATGAATGCACTAAAGTATTTGCATTTAGATACCGTTTGGCAACACTGTTTTTCGGCTTATCAAGCTTATCGGCCCACTTTTTCACCAAACACGTAATTTTTGCTTTCGCGCGCTGAATTGTATAATAAGCAGAAAAAGTAAAGTTGAAATTACTTTTCTGGCTGTATTGCCTGAAGTTACCGTAGATGACCATTATAGCTATTTTCTTTATTTTATTAAAAAAATATTTTTTCCTTAAATCAGCAGAATCAGTCAATGCAACCACTTCAGCTAAAACTTTATAAATTTCAGCAGAATCAGCCAAAACAGCTGATTTTGGTGCTACCGTTTTTTAATTTTCGGATACTTCAATAATAAGAGACATGTGGCTGAGAAATGCCATCCAAATCATTTGAAAGAGAGAGTTACCTACGAAGGAGTTGCTAGGCAGCCTAGACTTAATATGCAATAGTCTTACACATAGATACACTAATGCATGAACCAAACAAAATGGTGGGTGATTAAGTAGGACAAGTGTACTCGAACTATGCCATTTTAAAACCTTAAGATCGGGAGCAAGCCACGTTTAAGGTTAGAGAAATCAGGCCCAATTTAACATAGAGGAAATGTAGAGGAATACTACGCACAAGATACAAAGCAAAATTGAGTGGTACACTTACACATTAATAAAATGAAATAATGATAGAAATATGATTAAAACAAGCATCGGACAAAAAAGTGATTGTTTTATTCGTTGATTATGTAATTGAAACCTCAATGATCAATATATTGTTTGAATTTATATATACTTAGAAGACAATAACAATTTTCTCATTGTAATTTTAGGCACACTTATTTATAATTCTACTCAAATACTATCCTCCGTCTCTTTTTAATCGCAACATATTGAATTTTACACTATTCACATGTTCTACTTTGACTACATTTTATATTAATATTTTTTGAAAATTATTTTTTTAAAAAATATTTTTCAATTCATCTCATTACAAATTTTCAAAATCTAATTTTTAAATATTTTTTACTAATAGAGATTAAGATATAATTACGGTCAAAGACGTGCATTGACGAGTGTGAAATGTTGACCGTTGCAACTAAAAAAGAACGGAGGAAGTAATACTTACGAAGAACTTCTAAAATAGTTATGTTTTTTTTCATTATGTACTAGCGTTCGTTAGAAATCTCTAAGAGTCCATTTGGGAACAATGGAGTTTTCTAAATGGTCTCATTATGCTGAAATTGGTGAAGATTTGGCCTATGTTATCAAAAACGGATCAGGAAATGACCCGGCCAAGCTACTGGGTCACGGGTCAGCCCGGACCCGAAAGATCAACCCGGTCAACATCGGGAAGACCCGGTCAACGTTTACAAAATTATATTGTAACAAATATATAATATTATATAAAATTAATATTTTATGAGTAAATTACTACCAAGTTTACAAGACTATACGAGTAATTGGTAAATTACTGTCAAGTTTGGAAAATATTATCATGTTTAAAGTCTGGTACTGCAGAAAAGTGACAGTATTTACTCCTATTTAAGAAATAAAAACATGACAATCCTCTTTTGAAATACACAAACGTTTTTAGTTCTATTTTGGGAATTTTTCGAGGAATATTTACATGCTCTACTTCATCTACGATATATTTAATGATGCATTATTAAATTAATTTCTTAGAAATATTGATAAATTAATTTTTAGAATGTGATTTTATAAAATATTAATGGTCGAGGTTGTGCACCCATAAATGTATAAAGTAGAAATACTACGTATTACGGAGTACTCCCTCCGTCCTTTTTTAAATGTCCCGTTTTACCATATTGGGATGTCCCTATTTAATTGTCCCATATCTTATTTGGTAAACTTTGTGTGGCTCAAAATCATTCTTACTTTATTCTTACTTTATCAATTAATATCAATCACACAAACTCTCTTTTCTTAAAACCCGTGCCACCATCTCCTGTCTCATTTAAAAGGGGACGGAGGGAGTAGTATTTAAGTAAAAATCGAAGTGACTTTAAATTCTGATACTGTTCACTAATGCCTGTCTTATTGTTGTGTCAATGTTGTACTGTTGTACCTACTAACTACACTTCCCCATTTTCACTATAGCTCGTTAAGTAGTTAGTTGTACAAAGTTACGAGTATCATTTAAGCACAGAGAACAGGATATAAACGTCAGCTTCACTCGTTGTAGTTGGACCAAATTTTTACTTTCTTTTCTAGGGCATTTGGAGACCCTGTTCTAAATGTAAATCAGAGGCCCTAAATTAATACTCCCTCCGGTTCTTTTTAAACTTCAGTGTTTGACTTCACAGTTATTAAGAAAATAAAGTTGACTTTACTGTAGAGTACACTGTTGAGACACTGTTTGACACTGTTGAGACACTGTTTGGCACTGTTGAGACACTGTTTGGCACTGTTTAACACTGTTTAACATTGTTTTGATGTATATTTCTTTGCCAAATAAGGAAATAAGGAAGTATGAAGTTTATTTTGGACCGTCTCAAAAAGGAAAGTGTGAAGTTTATTTAGAACCGGAGGGAGTACTACGTATAATTTTTTTTAAAATATTAATCTAAATACTTATAATGAAATCAATTGAATACTCATTAAAAAGAATTAAAATAATAAAAGGACCAACGAAAAAATCATGCATCTATATTTTTCTTCCTTAGTAATTGTATTTTACTGATTAGTATTAATATAGTCCGTATAATATTACTCCGTACTATATAATACGGAGTATGAAATACTAAAAGAAATTTAAAATTTTGGAGCCCCATAAATTCGGAGACCCTGTTCTGTATAATCTATTGAACCCCCTAAAAAACGGCTCTGTTCTTTTTATGTAGTCACACACTCACACTTTTATTATAAGGAGTTATATACTTGTATGATCTTTATTGAATTTCAACATGTTGAAATTGTGATGAGCTTCAAATCTCTCACATCTTTCTTAGAAGTGTGACTATTAACAACAAGATATTTTGTTAATTACTATTAACCCTTTGAGATTAGATCGAAATTACTAATGCAACCTTTCATTTTTTAATCAATTAGTTCCCTTCGAGTTTTAATTATTCGCACTATTTACCCCTCTGACCAACATTAATCAAATTTAACATCATGTATTGTTAAATTTAATGAAAATTTTCTAAAAATACATGCTCTTATAAGTCAACATAATCCATCATTATAAATACAAATCGTAATTTTTTTTGGAATTTGATCAACCCAGAGCCTGAAAAATAAGTTCACTATCATTAAGGGGTCCGAAAGGTAAAATATGCCGACATAGAGCCTCAATGATTTAAAACTATCGATCGAAGACCAGAAAATATGATGAATTTTAATTTTTCTTTCGGTGCTGGATTAGGCAACATTGGTTGGCCGCTCTAATGGCGGTGAAGTTAGTATTCACCCTTATTCCAAAAGTTCATGGAAAGACCTTATGTCATTATTACTTTCTCTTTAGTAGTACTTGTTTTTATTTTAGTCCGAGAAAGTTTGTTTTGGATGTTTGGATTTTTGAAATTCTTTTGATAGGCAGAGTTTCGGTTACAGTCATTTTAGGCCTAAAATTGCTTTGTATGAGGTGGCTGACTTTAAGTCTACTCATATGGCTCACGATTGGATTTGTAAATTCTATGATTTCTATCTAATGGTTGTCTTGTATGTGTTCTCGATTTTAATATAACGACCGCTCTTTTATGTTAAAAAAGATATAGAGGTGAGTACATTTTTCACATAGACTTTGCCCAAAATCAAATACGGAATCAAAGTAAAAAGTCATTTTTGGTGTTAGTTTTTTCCTTGCAAAAGATGTTAGGCAAAAAGTAAAGCCTCTAACATAAAAACAATTCAAACATACTAGCAAAAGTAAAAATAAAATAAAATAAAAAATAGATTATATAAATATATCTTGAACTATACGTGAGAAAACACACACTTTTCAGTTTTCGGGATAAAGTGTAGAGTAAAATTATACGTTATCTATAAAAAAATTAAAGTATAGCATGTTTATTATTAAAAACTTTATTTCATTCTTTATTATTTAACATTTTTGTTGACGGTATAACTTACTCGGATAAAATATTCTCAATGAAGATAGAAAGCAGTATTCTAATTACAAAACTAAAAGTTTCGATAAACATTTTAAAGACTTTTATTATTAGCTTTTGAGTGTTTTGTTTATAGTTAATGTGTGTATCCGAATGTTTAAAATAATTTCAAAAAAGTTGGTAACTTACAGATACAACTCAATACGATACACTAGTAGTCAAGTATACATGTTATATAAATGACAACAATGAAACAATTACTAATACGTAGTATATGTGATTAGTAGGTTTCCTATAATTCTTTATCATTTTATTAGAAAGTATTTAATTTCATTTTGTAGAATGTTCTTAATACATATTTAAAAAATGTAGGTGAACAATTAATTTTACATTGTTTTAACTCTTATATTAGACTAAATTTTTTACAAAAGGATAAATGGTTTCTAGTAAGTTTATTAAACCGACAATAACATTCTTTAGTAGGGTGGTTTAGCAGTTAGATATGAACCATAACCAAAACTTTGCAATAAAAATAATTTGCAGGAACTTAAAAAAATGTGTCATACTTGTAGATACTAAAACATATTTAAACCTAAACACTATTAATAACCACTCTCTTCATACTGTTAAGATTGTCTCATCTTTCGTGTTTGATTTGTCTCGCTAAAATTGTCACACACCAATGATAAAACTTGTGTAATTCTAAATCACTTTTACTTAATCAATTCAATATTAACCACATAAATGCATCTTTCTGGTCCGCTAACAATAATTCCAACTATAGATTATTTTTGTATAATCCCAACTATAGCATGTGATTTTCAATATCTACCTGCTATTAGCATGTTATAACAATAATTCCAACTATAGATTATTTTTGTAAATCCCAGATATTACCTGCTATAACATGTGATTTTTAATAGAAATTAAGCATAAAAATTAAAAGTTGGGATTATTTATAGGGATTATCTGTTATATCTCTTCTCATCTACTTTAGAAACTATATGAATTTATTTATAGTCGGTCATGTCGGAGCATTATTGGCGAAAGTTCCCTAAAGTTGGGATTATTATGAAATAATCGATAGTTGAGATTATTATGAGCAGACCGCGAATAGTTGGGCACATGGGATTATTACAATCAATTTTTCCTAAAATATATCCCACACACCTAGATAGAATGGTTTGAATAATACTTTACAGATTAACTTATTGGGCCATGGAACCCAAGCCCACTAATTTCCTACCATTCATATTGGGCTAATATTTGACTCCACCCCTGAAGACTCTGGTCTCCTATCCGCAATTCACCCTTCTCCTTCAGTCCTTCATCGTCCAACCAGGTACTTCTTTTTCAACGCTCCATCTTCAGTCTTCGCTGCGTCAACTTCCATCCTTTTACATACACTTGAACTATCCTATATGAACCAATTATTTAATATTTCTATCGTCATTAGTTTTTGTATGATCGAAATTTCAAATCAGATGTCTTACTCTAAATATCATCTATCAGTCCTATATTTCTCGAAAATGTGTACGTCACATCACAAATTTCTACTCATACCTAACAATATGTGTAATTGTGTATGTATATATATGTATATATGTATATGTATGCATTTGTTGGTTTGTTTGTATAATTGTATGTATATGGGTTGATGCCAACTGAGAATTGAATTGAATTGAAGACCGAGCATACATTTTCTCACGTGGCTGTTTGGCATATTTGTATTGCTATGAATTTCGATTAATGAAGGTTGAATGAATGAAAAAGGTAAAGATAGTAATAAAAAAGTCATGTTAGATATTATGGATTAAAAGTGTAAAGAATCATATCAATAGCAATTCCATATAGGAAAGTTCCTAGCTCTCATTTGATGTCAACCTGTATATGATTATACACAAACCCGTATATAGTTTTATAATTATAATGATAAACGAGTAAGTGGTGGTTATTTTCGGATGGTGTGATAATTTGAGGGCAATTTTTAGATCAATAAACCACTTTTGCAAATATTTTTATCCATATACATATACAATATTGTTATTTAGACCAGATTGATTTTGCATTTTATTTTTTTATAAGACAGGTCTATTTTAAATAAAATATTAGGAGAAGCTATTACATTAGAATGTTTCTGTTCCAGTTTTAATGTTTATCTATTAAGAAAATTGCAGTTTCTGGCAGATTTTATTTTCTGTTTTGACAAAAGAAAAATTTATGCAGAGATCTACATTGTTGGTGACTTGGTGCGGGAAAATATGAACAATTTTTTGTTCATCTTACAGATTGAAATTTGTGATTAGGAAGGATGAGAGTTCTCCTTTATAATAATGTCAAACTTGTGATTGTTTGAGATTTTTAATAAGTGACTTTTTCTTCCAATTGTAAATAATGAGATGAAAAATGTTTATCTCGTTTTGCTGAAATAGATGCAAATGGTCGTTTTTTGATATTGAAGACTCTAGTGTTATTGATAATTTGATATAGCTACAATAGTTGTTTGTCTTGTCATAAAACTCACCATCTTGCTAATTGCTGTCATCCTCTTTTCCTTTTCAAGAGTTACTTATATAATTATTCCCCTTCTTCTTAGTTGAATATGGCGGAAAAAAGTAAACATGTGAGTGGACAAACCTCGGGAATCTCTAATTCTGTACTGAATGAAAGGATCCTGTCCTCTATGTCTCACAAATCTGTAGCTGCTCACCCATGGCATGACTTAGAAATTGGTATTAATTGCTACATTACTTATAAATTAGTCACTTTAGATCATAAAGCCAGTAATGCTCATATGTTCATTGTTATGCGGTTGCAGGTCCAGGTGCACCAGCGGTGTTTAATTGTGTATGTTTAATGACAACTTCCTAATATCCGTTACTCCCTCCGTCCCAAAATGATGGTCCTGTATTTCCTTTTTGGGATGTCCCAAAATGATGGTCCCGTTTCCCTTTTTGGAAAGAAAGATGTGGTCCACATTATTTCACCTTTTTCTACTCAAATCTCAACCACAATTTTTACCTTTTCAACAACTTTATTAAAATTTGTGCCCAAAAGAAATGAGACCATGAAATTGGGACAGAGGTAGTATTAGATACTAGTGTTTGCTCGAATAGTGTTATAGTGTCAATGTAATGGTTGAACACCTGATCTGAGGTATTTATTCATGTTGCAGGTTGTTGAGATAGGAAAGGGTGGGAAAGTTAAGTATGAACTTGATAAAAACAGTGGCCTTATCAAAGTGAGTTCAGTTGGTTTGACTTTCAAATAATCATTGAGGAAACAGTCCAGCTCAACTGGACGCCACTCACTCCCCCATATGGAAGGTCTTGGGTTTGAAACTCCATGGAGGCAGTTTCAGCCCTGTTTACACAAGGCCCCACAGCCCCCTCCCCATGAACCCCGGCCCCGGGGTAAAAAAAAAGGACTTAACATGTCATTTTGGATTTTCACTATTTATTTTTGTGTTTCAAATTTTAGAAGACTAATAAGCCTTTCATATGTAAAAAGAATGTAAAATGATTAGCTCTGTATTTCCCAAGGTAAAGCTTAACATAAGAAAGTATTTTGCTTAGCATTTTCATACCATTTTTCCCATTCCAAACATAGCTTAATTAACCATTTACTAAGATTTATTTGGCTGAATATGTTGACATGTATGAAAGCAAAAACGTTAAGTAAATTTCGTGTCAGCCAAATATGTCAGCAGAATAAGCTGATCAATGTTACCGAACGGGGTGAACGGGTCTTAGTTCAATTGCAACTGCAATGGGCGAACGGAAAAATAGATTACTCGATATAGAAAAAAAGAATCTTGTGTGTAATACAAACATGACTCTTTTATGGGAAGGGAAAAAGCAATGCCTCCATATTCACAGCTTTAGTGGTGCAGCGTAGACAAATGGTTGATTATTTGGAATAAGTTTGCTTACATCTTGCAAGTGAGCTGGTAAATTGGTAATGGAAATCATTGGACTGTATATTTTAGATGTTAGTACTCCCTCCGTCCCAGAATTAACTTCGGTTTTGACTGGGCACGGAGATTAAGAAAGTGGTAAATGTGTGGTGGAGAGTTGTGCAGATGAGAGAGAAATGTGTAAGAATGGTTGTGTACCACAAATCCTTTGCTAAAAAAGGAAAGAGGAGATAAATTTGGGACGGACCAAAAAGGAAAGAATGAAGATAATTATGGGACGGAGGGAGTATTATAGAATTTTTGAGATGTTGTTTTATGTTCTAGGCAAGAAATACAAAATAAAAGGTTTTGTTTAAAATTACCATTTTGTAACTGGATCTTAGAGAATGAGTTAAATGTGATGTGACAAACTAAGACTATAAAGTCAAATGACGAAGATTATACCTTCTTGTACACATGTTTTGTATTTTTTTTTCTTGCGATTATTCATTAGTACATCTTATCATAAAGTAACTATTACTTTACTGTTAGGTGGATAGAGTTCTTTACTCATCTGTGGTTTATCCACATAACTATGGGTTTATTCCGAGGACAATCTGTGAAGATGGTGATCCAATGGATGTCCTCGTACTTATGCAGGTTTCTGGTTAACAAGCTTTTTGTAATAAACCAAAGTCTTAAATTCATCTCTTCACTTGTAAAATGTTCCCTTGTCATTTTAGGAGCCTGTTCTACCTAGTACCTTTCTTCGTGCTCGTGCAATTGGATTAATGCCTATGATCGATCAGGTCAGTACCTTAAATCTTATTTGTTTATAACCTCAGGTCTTCAGCAAAATGACACTCTCTCTGTCTTACAACAAAAAACTTTGTTATTTCCATTTAAAGTAATAAATACATGGTTAAAGTTATTTCTCTCTGATATGAATGAATCTCAACCATACAATTTTACTATCTTATTCCACGGGCAAGTCAACTTTTTCCAAGCTTTACGGGATAGATGGAGTATCTTTTTATTAGAAAACAAGTAGCAAATATATGCTCTCAAAATGATGAGATTTTGATCAATATACCAATGTATGTTAAAGTAATATGGGTATCAGGAAAATGCAAGATAATGATTACAGGGAGGCGGGGTGAATTTGGGAAAGTTCGAAGGAAATAAAATTTGTGGAAATACAATTAAAACTGGTTCAAACATAATAAAAAAGCTTTAGGTATTTGTTCAAACTTATATTATTTATACATTTCTATTAAGTATAGCCCTGTATACTACAAATTATAAATATATACTCCCTCAATATATATATATATATATATATATATATATATATATACACACATACTCCCTCTGCCCCTTATAATTTTGTCATCTTTTCTTCTTTTTTTTCACAAAAACTATGACTTTCCCTTTTAATCAATTAATTTGTGGCTCCTATTTTTTTGTCTCTCCTTGCTCAAACCTCAACCACACATTTTTAAGTTATTATTCCATATGCCAGTCAAACTGGCAAAGTTATAAGGGAAACAGTCAAACAGAGGGAGTATATATGTAAATTTTTAAACCCTTTTAATCAAATTTGTTTTAACTTGGTACTTTCCTAGCTATATAGCATATTACTTTCTCTATTTTATTTCACTAGCATTTTTTGTGTTCGAAACAAACCCTAAAGGATAAGAGATTTGCTCTACAGGGTGAAAGGGATGACAAGATAATAGCAGTGTGTGCTGATGATCCTGAGTTTCGTCATTATAATGACCTTAAAGAACTTCCTCCACACCGTCTTGCTGAAATCCGCCGGTTTTTTGAGGACTGTATCCCCACTACATTTAACCCCCTCTTAATTTTTTATTTATAAAATATACTGCGTATTTATTTTATTTTCTTTTATTTTTATTGCATTTATAGTGGCACTTGCCACAGTAACTATATACTACTCCCTCCGTAACTTTAAAATCTTCCCATTTCAAAAGTAGGTAGATTAAGAATAGTGAAAGATGATATGGATTATTGAGGGTATGATGGGAAAATAGTGGAATAATGTAGTGGAATGTGGGATAAATCCAAAAAAAGTAGTTGTAATAGTGTATTATTTTAAGAATTATTGAGGGTATGATGGGAAGATTTAGAAATGGGAAGATTTTTGTGTTACGGACGAAAAAGGAAAGTGGGAAGATTTTTAAGTTACGGAGGGAGTATGAGCTAGAAGTTTGGGATTATTATTTCACATCCAATGTGTGTATGAGAAATGAGAATCCTTTAACATTAGCATAAAACAGACAAGAAGAATGAGAACAAATCTGTGGCAGTGGAAGACTTCTTGCCTGCAGAAGCTGCTGTTGATGCTATTAAATACTCCATGTAAGTTGTTTCCCAATTGCAATCTGTCTCCATCAATGCTTCAGGGCAACGGCAGTTTGGGCCCTTGCCTTTGATTGCCAACCTTTTCTTAAGTAAATGAATTACAAAGTAGAGGTGAGCACAGTTCTGGTTCCTGGACATGGACAGTTCAGCATTTTGTCCTATCCAATGACCAGCTCAGCCTTTTGTCCTATCCAATGACCCAGAACCAGTAACTGGGCAAATACGGATATGCTGGTCCTGTTTCGGTTAATATATAGTAGAACTCGACTGGTCAGTTTGGGTCCCTAATTTTTGCTTAATGCTCAAAAAAGGATCGCGAATGGGCGGTTTTACCTGACCAGCTCTCCACAATAGATTACCCAACTGTTTGAGAACAGGCTGGTCAGGAACTGGACCTTTTGCAGTTTTGCAAGCCTAAAACGATGTTTGGTGCCCTAACTTTTGTTGTGCTTTTTTTAACTCAGGGATTTGTACGCTTCTTACATTGTGGAGAGCTTGAGGCAATGATCCAATTGCAGGTCAGGTTGAGGTTTTGCACCTTTAGGGCAATCCCTGGGCCGAACAACTGTCTGAACTTATGTTGTGGTAAAAAGAAATACCGTGGTATATAGAACTTCTGGTACAAAGGCCAAAACATTGCTTTAATCAAGCAGGTCTGAGTTATGTTGAGGACCACCTTTTGGCTAACATAGCCTCCCGTGGGGACCAACAAGAGGTGGGCGTCCCTAGAGAGAGAACGCTAGAAATAATCTGTGGTTCCATACATTATTTTAGCAGCTGTTGCTGTTAGTTAACTCTTCTTAATATGGAGTACATGTTTACAAAAAATCAAGAAAGAGTCCTCGTTTAAATAAGATTATTTTGAAAATTAATTGTCAAAAGTAAAAAGCAAAATTTATAAATATGATCAACCTTGTTAAATCAAATTCATGCAAGTGTGATTAGTGACTAATAAAGCTATCGTGTTCCACTATTAATTAATATGAATATAAGTTATACGAAGTATATTGGTCTACTATGGCCTTTTTACGTTCACCTTATCGAAGTTATTAAGCTGTATTCAATAATATGACTTGTGCTTTTTGCAGACGAGGTGAGTATTTGATTTAAAGAAATTACGGAATAATACCTTTAATTGTATTGCGTTTCTTTGTTATTACTCCGTATTACATATCTTACTATTTGATTCTTGTAACGATCATTACACAAAAAGGTGATTGTGCAAAAATGTTTTTTTTGTTTTTTTGTGTGTTCCCAGATATGCAAAACCAGGGATAAAATCTTATCTACCATAGTTAAAACTTAAAACCTTGTTTATGGCGACTTTGGTGATTGGTGACATAAAACCTGTAAACATTGATTATACAACAGTAGTATTTTTTTTGTAATTAGAACTTAAGAGATAATACGTTTTATTTCATGAAAGATAATACAAGCAAAATCTGTAATGTACTCCGTGAGATTTTTAACGGTTCAGTATGTTCTCGTTTTAAGGATGGAACAATTCGGTACCATGTTGTTTCGGAATGCTACAAAATAGTTCGGTACATTGTCAAACACGCTAAAACATTTGGACAAATTTTATAATTAGTAGATATCATCACACCTAGCCATGGAAGTGATGGAACCAGGCTGGTTCGGGTCGGTCTCAGGTTCGGTCAGTCCTGATTTTAAATAATTGAAGCTCATTACTGACCTGGTTTGGCCCGGTTCCGGTTCAAGTCCAAATAGTACCGGTCCCGGGTCGGGCCTGAGTTGATACCCTTTAATTGTTTTTTTTAAAGTAGCGGTTGGGACCGTCTCGTCCGGTCCCAAAAATTTAAGCTCGAATCTCGACCCTCTTTTACCACGGTTCCGGTACCGAAAAACCGGCCCTGGGCCGGTACTGTTAGTACCGGTCTTGAGCCGTTAGTAACAGTATCGGTTCCGGGTTAGATCACAGGGCCCATTCCATCCCTAATCACACCGGTCAATTCACATGAAATGTTTATAAAAAACAACATAGTGCATATTAAATACTAGTAAAGATTCAAGAGGCTGACTTTTTTGTATTTAAATTCACAAATAATCAAATCGTGCAGCACAACAAAACAAAAATATAGCAAAATAATGATACATCAGATAAATACCATCTTTATTTAATTCATGTGAAAATGAAAAAAAGAATATCATCAAATTGTTGAATATAATTAAAAAATCTAACATTCTTCTTTATTCTAGGTTGAATATTAGTTCTAATATAATTCATAGTTGAACCGTATGTACTAAAATTCAAAACATATAAATTAAGTTGTAAAACTACACAAATACGTAATATGATACAATAAAATTCATATACACTACTTTACTAGAAATGAATAGTCATTAAGGATTTTCAATATATACCAAATATAACATAAATTAGTATTAAAAAAACATAAATCATCTAAAAAGAAAAAAGAATACTCCGTAGTTTTTTTTTATAAATACACACATTTAGCTATTTTAGTGATGCATGAATACATACTTGAACTATTAAGTTGTTGGTCTATAGAAAAAATTTATTGGTATGGAAAAAATATAGAAATCTCACATGCATTATTCTTGAACGATTCAGTTCGATATTTTTCGGATCTCAAAAATTAGGACTGGTCTGTACCTGTTTCAAATTATACGATTTGGTTCAGGACAAAATTCTGCAGAATCGCTTCAATATCCGGCATTCGGTTCGATTTGGTACGGTCCCGTACCTGTTGTTTCATACTAAATTCAGTAAAATTTGTATGGTTTTAGATCATTCTTACTTTATTAATTTAATATCAATCACATTAACTTACTTCTGTTAAAAACCGTGTCATCTCCTCTTATGCCAATGTTAGTGAGCCGGAGATAATATAATAATTGAGTAATTGATCCCAATTGTTTTATCATTTCAAGTCATGATAATATTTTTAGTAAAAACCTAAAAAAAATCGAAACCTAATCAAAACAAATTGAATACGAGTATGATTTTATATTTTGAAACGCAAAACCGAGTTGAACCGAACTCATTCAAGTTAAGTTGAGATACAGGGTAACGGGGAGTTGTAGACTTGTAGTTATTTGACTTGTTCGGACTCTTGTTAGTTTTGGTAGTTGAGAATTGGAAAATTCAACCGGCGGGGAGATGGACGGCGGAGACGCGTTGGGGGGAGGGACAGTGACGTGTGCTTCATGGATCAGACGACCGGAAAACGCGCATCTCCTGGCGGTCGGGAAGTCGACGCCTTCATCGCTCGAGATTTTCTCCTTTGATCCCAAGACCACTTCCTTTTCTCCTTCTCCTAAGGTCACTGGTTTTTTGCGTGCTGCGATTACTTGCCGAAAACAGTAACGTGACTTTTTTCTGTTTAGCTCTAAATGCATTAACCGAACTAAATTCTGTGAGAGTTGACTTTGCAGGCCAAGTATTTGTTCGAGGAAGGATGTTATCCCGTCTGCATTGCAGTGCATCCCAGTGGAGACGACGTCGTTTGCTCAACTCCCACCGGCTGCAAGTCAGTCCTCTCTATCTCTGTGGATAAAATTGGTCACTGTTTGGCAATTTATCACCGTTTACATGTTTCTTAGATTTTAGTTACTAAAACTGGTACGGAGTATGAGGTGATTTTGGGGGTTTCAGCTACTGAGCTACCCAGGGGCAGATCCAAAAATGCGGGGTGGGGTGGGCTAAGCAATAAAAGAATTTCTAACTGCACACAAGAGGTTTAACTTAAGGCTGTTATCAAACCAAACTTTTTTTGAAGTATTCGAGTTCTAGCATGATTTCGAATTTAATTTAACAACCCGAACATGGGCTAGATTTTTAGTTGGAATAGTTATTGAAGCCAAGTTCGAGCATAGTGATATTCGAATCGGTCCGAACTCGAGCCTATCGATAACACATAAGTTATAGGAATAAAATTTATATATCTTAATATTTAAATGTTTTAGTGCAATTTTATAATTTTTTAATGATTATTAAAGACTCTGGTATTTATTGGTATGAATTGAAGTACTTCTTTAAAGGTATAAAACTAATAAGTAAAAAGAATCGGTGTACATATAACTAATAAGTATTCCTGTTTCACAATTGAATTGAGATTTTTAATTTTTTTCTTGTATTTCCAAACAATAAATAAATCTAGAACTATTAGGTAGTATATAAATGTAATCTTAAATAAAAACATGCAATATATTACAAAAAAAACTCATGATTCTTTTTCCCGGTTGATAAACTACTAAAATCAGTCGGGAGCATTGCCAAGTTTTATTAGTGAAAAAAGAAAGTGCAAGAGGAGAAATGGACAAGACCAAGACCTCTCCAAAAAGGGCATACCCTTTTTAAAAAACAATGATAATAAAAATAGTGAGATTGGGCCATAAAAAATCCAATTAAAAGAGAAAATAGAAAAAAGGATACCAAAAAAATTCATGATAAATATAGTAGTACTACTATATTAATAATAGTAATATAATATAATATAATAATAATCGTCAAATTACTGTTTAGCATAATAATTTTGTAAATTGATGTCGTAATATAAAATATAAAATACTATAACTTCAAAGGAGTAAGTGATGATGTGGTGTGAGTGGGTGAGATAGGAGTATTGTACTCCATATGTAAAAAAAATCTCAATTTTTCCCACACTGGTTGCAAATAATGGTTCATCCTACTCAGTATCCTATAAAAGAATTGCTCCTTACGTAAATTGAAAGCAACCATGACTACAAATCTACAATAAGCCCCCTGCTCGGCTTTATGCTGTGGGACCATATGTTGTCATGGTTATGGCCTTATGGGCTTTTAATTGTTTGACTTTTCTTTAATCATGCCTTTGGGGTGGGCTAGACAATACTTTTAGGATGGGCTAGATATGAAACCAATACTAATAATAGTAGAAAAGAATTAGGTTGGGCTGGGCTGAAGCCCACCCTTGCCCCTTAATAAATCCGCCCATGGAGCTACCTCACTTCTTGGAGTTCGTCTGGACATTAAATTTGCATCTTTTTCTTTCATTATAATAACACTATCAAGCTACAAGTGTTTCTGTGACTCCTACTATGAGACTGTCATTTAGATGAAGTTCAAGTGTATCAAAATCTATCTCAAAAAAGTAATGCAGGCCCAGTTAAGACTCAAAAAGGTACTTTCAGGACTGGCTTGCTATAAATTCCTAATGAGTCACTGTCTTGTAAATTATGAGAGTAATTTACAACGAGTCGCCAATATTAAAACCTTCCATCTTAAAAGGTCTAGAGTAAATTTTGAGACTGTTTTCTTCAACGAGTCACCATCTCTTGGGACATACTAAACCATCTCTCAACCGAAGTCTTTGGCTTGCCTCCTGTGGACATGGGAGATGATGCATTAATTAACTTTGGTTGTGGGGTTCCTACAATGCACTTAAATATGATTGTTGTAAAATTGTGTCCTGCATATAGATTGTTCGAGTTGTGTGGGCGAGAAGATAATCTAAAACTAACGTGCAAAGAATTCAATCATCTTCAAGATGTGGGCCAACAAAAGTGCCTGGTTTTTAGTGTTGATGGATCTAAGTTGGCTTCTGGTGGAGCTGTAAGCATTCTTATGATCACTAACACGCTCTTCGGTAATGAACTTTTTTTGTATTGTTCCTGTGTTACTATGTTCCTACAATTCTTATATTTAATCTACAGGATGGGCACTTTAGACTCTTTGAGTGGCCAAATATGCGCAGCATTGTTGATGAACCAAAAGCTCACAAGTCGTTCCAAGATATGGATTTTAGTTTAGATTCAGAGTTTTTGGCGTCTACATCCACTGATGGTGCAGCAAGAATATGGAAAACGAGTGACGGTGTTCCAGTGACATCTCTCACACGAAACGCTGTATGTGTCATACGAATTGTGGGTCCATTTC
Organism: Cuscuta epithymum; assembly: GCA_945859915.1. Classification (NCBI taxonomy): domain Eukaryota; kingdom Viridiplantae; phylum Streptophyta; class Magnoliopsida; order Solanales; family Convolvulaceae; genus Cuscuta; species Cuscuta epithymum. Next base: position 131,408 of record CAMAPF010000094.1, on the reverse strand, counting down.
CAACACAGGAAATGCTAGGGAAAGAAAACTTTGAGGAAAAAAATATGAAAGATTTAAGGAAAGTGTCAAGGAAAATAAAATATTAGTTCAAACTTCAAACTAAATCAATTTAGGGCCTATAGATGTTTGGATGTATAATATAAATACTAAGAAATCTTAACAAATGTACAAATTTAAAAATATTATTTATTTTTCACTTTCCCTTACAATTTCTGAAGTAGATCCAAACATAATAACACAACATATCTTAGTTTTTTCCCCTTTCCCTAACATTTCCGGATCCGGCCATATCCTAAAATTACAACCCCTGATTACTTTCATTTATACATGATCATGATTTAGATATTGTGTCGTTCCATCTTTTCTACTACAGGATGAGAAGATTGAACTTTGCCGCTTCTCTAAAGATGGGACAAAGCCTTTTTTGTTCTGTGTTGTTCAAAAGGGTAGGACAACACACTCACATCAGGCTTTGTATATTAATATCATCATTTATTTAAAATATAGTTGAATCTCAGAATCTGAATCATGTCCCCCATAACAAACAGGCAATAAGACATTGATTGCGGTTTGGGACATCAGTGAGTGGAAGAAAATTGGGCATAAAAGCCTACTTAAAAAGGCAGCTTCCATGATGTCAATTAGCTTTGATGGGAAATATCTTGCTGTGTATGTCTTTTTTCTGGCTCTTCATTCCTTCAGAACATTTAAATGGGATAAATTTTCTCTCAAGTTAATGGGCGGCGCAAACAATGCAGGGGAAGCACAGATGGGGATGTTTGCATCATTGAAGTAAAAAAGATGGAGGTGTCCCACTATAATAGGAGGCTTCACTCTGGCTCATACATCACATCATTGGAGTTTTGTCCTAGCGAAAGGTGTGGTAATGGTACTCATCTAAGTAGTCATTTGGCAGCCACTTTTGTAGCTAATCAACCTTCATAGACACAAGTTTTACCAAACACTAAATTATTCGATTGTTTGCACTATGCACTGAATTGGGTTATAATGAAAAGAAGCAGGTTCAAAATGAAGCAGGTTCGCAGGAGTTTATTTGTTGAAGTTGTCTTATATGATCATTTAAACCCTTTTCCATTTTGTTCTGTATTTTATTTAAAAAAATGAAGCAGGTTCGCATAAGTATTTTATTAAACATATATTTTCATAATTCAGCAACTTCGACAAATTTTCCCTTTCCAAATGGGGTCTAAGAAAACCTTTCAGTTCTCAATGTTTGGGTACATTTTCAGTTTTCAGAATTGATGTTTTAGCCCAGATCTTAATTGCACATTGTTGTGTGAGAGCTTTGCAGTATACCAATCACGGAAATAGTAAGGGTCCATTTTGAACACCGAAAATGCTAGGGAAAGAAAATAGGAAGGAAATGTAGGAGAGTTTCACAAGGAAAGGAGATTTCAGGAAAATAAAACTTTGGTTCTCAAATGCTCAATGGTTCTAACTCAATAAACTTTGGTTTAGTACTCTTTTGAGTTCATTTTATTCATTTATTCGTATAATTTAAACACTAAGACATCTAAATAAATGTAAGAAATTATAAATATTAATCATATTTCAATTTTCTAGAAGGAAGTCCAAGCATAAGAAAATGACATTCCATTGCATTTTCTTTTCTATCCGTAGCATTTTTGGAGATCCAAATATGGCCCATAAGAAATTTTGTTATGCATTGTGTCATGCTATAGTTGTTATGCATCTGCAGGGTTGTTCTTACAACATCTGCGGAGTGGGGATTAATAGTGACCAAACTGAGTGTTCCAGCGGATTGGAAAGGTATCTCTCTTTGTCTTTCTCTCTCTCTGTTGGTTGGTGCATTTTTCGTAATTACATCTCAACAATTCAGAATCTGAGACCGATCTCTTTTACCATATTGCCCATTGCAGAATGGCAGATATATCTGTTGTTGTTGGGCTTATTTTTAGCATCAGCTGTGGCATTTTACATATTCTTTGAGAACTCTGATTCTTTCTGGAACTTTCCTGACCCGTCAACGAGGACAAAGATCCACTCTGTACTTGGAGACTCACCGTCGTCATCTGATGATCAAAATGTGTGGGGAAGCTTTGGGGTGGATATGTAATTAACTAATTATATCCCAGAAACTATTATTTAGATATATCTCCCACTATTTAAAAGCTGGGGATTCCATGACACAGGAGGGGAAAGGCATGATAGTTTGTATTGAACCACCCCTGTTAACAACTTCAATATATTTGTACATCAAGGGAGTGTTTGACAAAATGTCGGTTCTCATTTTGATTCCCGTATAAGAATTACTCCCTCCGTCTTATTTTACCTGTCTTACTTTCCTTTTTGGGTTCTCCCAAATTTAGTGTCACCTTTCCCTTTTTAGAAAGAAATATGTGTTCCACAACATTTCACTTTATTAAACTCAAATCTCAACCACAACTTCTACATTTTCAACCATTTTATTAATAATTGTGCCAAAGTTAAAAAAGACACATAAAATGGGACGGAGGTAGTATAATATTTTCATATTTTGTATCGTAGGATGATGTGATTATAAAATGAATAATAAGATCGATGTAGGAAGTGTGGAGCTAGAAGGCATCACCATAAGACTTCACCGTTTTCTGTGAAGAGAGCATTTGTCTTCACAGTGAGAGGAGTTAGACAACTTTTTGTTATAAAACTATTTCCTCAATTTCACTAATATTGATCAAGTTTGAACATGTATAAACAGAAAGTAAAGATTGTGCCCATTTTTATACCACAGTTTTTTTTAAAGGAAATTGTTAATGCTCATTTTTTATATTCTTAAAAGGATGAGAAAAAAGTCATATTACTAAAGGATAAAGTGTAATTTAGCTAAAGTGGTAAGTCTGGTAACGTTATATTTGTCACTCAATGATGTAGATGTTTGTATCATCTAACCTCTTAATGTCTTTGTTTTTATACTTTTGGTTCATTCATTTACAAACAACACTTATCCAATCTAGACTATTTCAATGTTGCAAAATATTGTTCTCACATGGTAACCATAGTTTTGTAAACTATTACTTGAACAATCTAAAATACAAGTATGTGATAACGTAAATTTTCTTATTAATTCTCTTATTAATTCCAGCATGTTGTTTGAAGCATTAATACATACTCCATGTCTTAAAATTATTTGCAAAGTTAGTTAATACATTTCATTCTATTTACTTATTTAGCAAAGGCTAGCTAGGAGGGGCCTGCTAGGTTTGGCCCATCCCAAATTTCAATTCTATTTTAAAAAATATTTGTACCTTTCTAGCCCGATATACTGCCCTGGCTACACACTATTAATTATTTAGCATGCCATTTTTTTCAATTATATTTTTATTTTGATTCTGTGACTATAAAATTTTCAATGTAGTTTTTAAATATGTAAATTTTAATTATTAAAACTAATTTAATCATTAACATGGATGATTTAACTTTATTGTTGATCAACTTTAAATACCACAAATTGCAATACAATTCAGGACGAAAGAAGTATACGGAGTAACTTATAAGATTTACGTTGTAAATGTTTAAAGGGAATCAATCAATTTTTTTATTTGTTAAAATCTATATTTGGTAGGATGAAAATCCATTAGAATCCAGGTTATGGTACAAGATTTCATGAAAGCCTATGAGAGCTCTTATGTTCATAACATATCACAAAAATTCTCATAAATTATTACCGAGTACATTTTGGTTGGCAATTCTTTACATGAGTATCAATGTTACGTTCTATCATTACATGTCTATTGTGGATCCTAATATCCTATTGCTCTTTATGGCCGGCATTGTGGTTGTTAATTACTCCCACTTCTCCTTTTAAGTGTCTCGTTTTAACATATTGGGATATCTCTATTTAATTGTCTCATATCTTGTTTGGTAAAGTTTGTGTGGCTCAAAATCATTTTTACTTTATTCTTAGTTTATCAATTAATATCAATCACACAAACTCATTTTTCTTAAAACTGGTGTCACCCTCTTCCGTCCCAATAAAAAAGGGACGTGGGTAGTAGCTTTTTGTTTTTAAATTTTAAAAGGTATGTACAATATTGATCTTATATTAGATCGCTTCAAGCTATTAGCTATGTCTGAAACCCTGGAAGCGAAATGCTTGAATGCTTTTCCATCTAGGTACATTATAGATACTAGTATCGCACCCGTGCGATGCACGGGATAAAAATAAACCTATAATTTAATTTGACTAAGATATGAAATAAAACGTTATGAAATACGGAGTACGAAGTATGTATTAACTTTAAAGAAATTAAAGTTAAGTTTCACCAATATAAGTTAAATTTATTTGAAATATAAATACTTCAGTAAGGAATACAAAAAATACAAAAGAGTGAAACTCTTCAACTTGGAGTTGTTGATCTTACAAAGTTTACCCTATCTATAAAGGAGTAATTATTTAGATACATTCAGCTGAACAGTGAACACTATCCAATTCTGAGAAATCTTAAGGAGATGATTTTAAATATTTTTCTGGGAATATTACTTTATTTGAAGTTATTGATCTTACACATTTTAACTTATCTATCAACTACCTTACAGAAAAACTAATCCATCAACTATTTTGATATATTGGGTCAAATATTTCCATATTCCAATGATTCCTAAAGACGTGATATTAAGATTTTTCTTGCAATATTATGATTTTAAAAACAGATACATATCAATATATATTTTTCACTCCTTTTTAAGTTTTTTTAAGTGTAATTAATTCAGCAAAGCATTATGATTTTAAAAACAGATACATATCAATATATATTTTTCACTCCTTTTTAAGTTTTTTTAAGTGTAATTAATTCAGCAAAGCATTAACTTCAAAAACTAAAATCTGGACCGCCCTTATTAAGTGTGGCCCACATATTCGGCCCGAACACTAATTACAAACTCTAAGTTTATATACTCCGTAATAGTGATGGGAAAAACCGAACAGAAACCCGGAAACCGACCCTGGACCGACTCGAATTATGATCCCGGTCCGGGTTTTTTCTTTTTAATCGGACCGAATTCAAAAAAACCCGGACCGAACCCGAAATTTCGGGCTCATTAACGGGCCTTAAAATATATAACCCGGCCCGGACCGAAAAAACCCGAAACAATTAGCTTTAATATAAAATTAATATAATATATGAATATAAATTTATAAATATTTCCTAATATACGATTATAATCACGGTGGATAAAAAAGTGATTTTGTAACTTTTAGTGACTACAAATTTGTTCAATTTTTAGCGTAATTACCATGAAAATATATTTATGGCAACTCTAGTCACATTGTTATCTATAAATTTTATTTCGTAATATTTTTAAGAAACCTATATTATTTATTTATATGCATCGTAAATAAAATATTAAGATAATTATCTTCTTTGGATTTAAATTGTTGGTGATTTTGGAGACTAATATTTGTGTTATTATTTGCGCTTTGTAATTTTGATTAATTTTATTTGAAAATAGGTGTTAAAATATAAAAGAACAATGAGATATTTCACGTTCGGGCTTTAACCGACCCAACCCGAACCCGGACCGAAACCGGGCTACCAAAAACCCGACTCAGACCGAATATAATGGGCTTTGTTCCGATCCCTAATTTTCATAACCCGAGACCTTCCGGGTAATTTCCGGGTTTAGCAAAAACCCTCCCAGACCGGACCTATCTCACCCCTACTCCGTAATACTCCGTAGAAAGTAAGGAGTTTTAATTAACTTTTCAATTAATTTAAAATATAAAAGAACAATGAGATATTTCACGTTCGGGCTTTAACCGATCCAACCCGAACCCGGACCGAAACCGGGCTAACAAAAACCCGACTCGGACCGAATATAATGGGCTATGTTCCGGTCCCTAATTTTCATAACCCGAGACCTTCCGTGTAATTTCCGAGTTTAGCAAAAACCCTTCCAGACCGGACCTATCCCACCCCTACTCAGTAATACTCCATAGAAAGTAAGGAGTTTTAATTAACTTTTCAATTAATTTAAAATTTTTGACTGCATCTATCTAACACACGGTGGTGGTTCAGAGCTGAGACCTCCAGAAACTTCCCTCCTCGCCCCCCCCCCCCCCCCCCACCCGTTTATCCTAAATTGAGCTCAGGAGCTCCTGGTCCCTACTCTTCGAGAACTTAATAGCCTGAAAGAAAGCAATTTGTCGTCAGATTATCTTTATTACACCAACCTCTTCCCCCTTAGATCCCGTTTTATAGTCTCTGGCCAGTACACCATGTCCTCAAATCATCTCCCTCATGTGTAGCACATCGGAGCTTCTTTGTACTTTTAAGAGGTTTATTCTGAATTTTGAGATGTATTTCATCAATTTTTTCAAAATCTATGTTGTTTAGCATCCTTAATATCATTTTTTTGCCAGTAGGTAAACCATCAACGGTATATATGAGGTTCATGTTTATTCTATGCTGTCGCTTTTCCAAGTTCTCTTGTATTATCCTCATATTTGATTTTCTTTTTTCGTGCTTCGAAAAAAAATCACCCTTTAGTTTTTTCCATTATCTTAACATGATTTGTGTGCTAAATTTTTTAAGCACTATCTATATCAATATTAAGATTGTTCGTGAATATGCACGTTTAGATCGAATTTTGTAATGATTTAGCTTTATGCTTGTACTCTTATTTTTTTTGTAATCACTGAGGCCATATTACACTACTTTAGTATAGGTCGATATTATGTCTTAAATGTGAAAGATTTATATTAAGAAAAAGCAGAACAGTAAATATATTATATACATATTTGCTATTGTTTTATATATTAAGCAATAGCAATTCACTAAGAACTCAACTGGTAATGTCTTTATTACAGTTACTTGCTCGAGATGTGTCAAAGACTCAAAAAGGAATTGGAATATTGTACTACTTGAGATTGGAGTGCTTAGGTAACCAACCACTCTTCTATGAAAATGTGTTTTAAATGAAATTAATTTTAAATAAAATTTACCATTAATATGTTCTTAGCTTTTAATTTGGATAATCAGAGTGTTACCGCATACTTTGGGTCTTCCAAAACCAATTCAACCAATTTTTGGGTTGCTCCATTATGCTCACGTGGTCTAGGAAAGTGTATAGATCTCATGCTCCCTATAATATCTGTGTTGTACACAAATTGGTGTGCATGTAATATTAAATCTGAAATATACGAATTTAGGAATATAATAAATACTTTGACTAATTTATACATGGAAAATTTGATACCAAAGAGTTCTTTGACGTCAACCTGGTTTGCGTGCTGCCGCGTTAAAAATGGCCTAAAATTGAACAACATCCTTGGAAATTTGACATCATTGCCAACCATTGTGGTCTTATGGTTGAAAATGATATTGAATGCACATCTTGGTGTCTTGTACGTAAGTGAATTAGGAGTAACAATGAAGTTCCTCAAAATGTACACACTTCCTTCATTTAACTGATCCTTGAATTCTGTCACCCTGTTGAATCCAAAAAAGAACTTGATCAGTTAGTGTAAAATTAAAATTTTTGACAGTGGAAAACAATAAGTTTTTCAGTTGCCTCGTCATCATGAAACACATTCCACTGTGTTGATGGTGTTTTTGTTGGTGAAAACTGGAACTCCATGTGAACGAACCAACCTCACACGCAGTGCCCAGTTAGTCTTTGAAGTGTTGAGCTCTAGAATCCTGTTAAACAACATCTTGAACCGAGGCTATAATAATACCCTCTGCAATAATAATACACGGAAATTAATCTTTCTGATAATCTTGTGATGATTCGAAGCAATGAAAAAAGTAAAGGTGTAGAAATCTACTGATTATTTACTCCTGAGTTTTGATGGCTAAAGTTCTTAATTTCGCCGCATATAAATATATCAGTTGAGTGGGTTAAAATTGCACTGAATAACTGCCATGCTATGTTCGTGCAGGATGACTTGCAACTGACCCACGATTGCACTTTGCATGCCCTGGAATATTGCACTTCGTGCAATTGTAGAATTTGCAATTTAATCATCAATTGACACGTGTAATCTTTAATGGCCAGATTTGTTCATTTGTTTCTCACGATTGAGCTTTTATATATATAAAGATTCGGTCTAGTTTTGCAGATCGTTATTTTTATCTTGTTAATTTTTGGGAAGTGTTAAAAATGTAATTTTCCTACCTTTTCCCGAGTTTTGTTCCAACTTCAAAAATACGCAGTACTCCGCTTATCATAACGGCAGCCTAAACGTATGACAAAAAAAAAAAAGCGTGGACGGCAGGATTCGAACCTGCGCGGGCAAAGCCCACATGATTTCTAGTCATGCCCGATAACCACTCCGGCACGTCCACATTTTTGTTTGTATTCGGTGCCAATTAATATTTAGTCCATTGCTAGAGTTTAATTCCCCACCCCCCCACCATAATTTAATCACTTTTTCTTTTTGGATGTTTCTAAATAAATTCAGCTCTTTCCTTATTTGGTAAACAATTTTTTGTGAATTTATTTTAGCAGTCTTTAAGTAATAATGACTTCACAATGTCAAATAATATTCAACGGTGTTAAATAATGTCATCTTTGATTAGTACTCCCCTCCGTCCCAATTTGATGATCCCATTTCTTTTGGGCTCAAATATTAAGAAAGTGGTTGAAAAGATAAAAGTTGTGGTTGAGATTTGAGTATAAAAAGATGAAATGATGTGGACCACATATTTCTTTCCAAAAAGGGAAATGGGACGGCCCAGAAAGGAAATACGGGATCATCAAATTGGGACGGAGGCAGTATGACATTATTAAAATTGTAAGTTTTATACTATTATGTAAGTATCTTCGACAAATAACATTTTCGTATAATTTTTATATTATAAAGCATTTCCCATGAAAATATATCATTGGTCAAAATTTAGAGGTTTTTACTTGAATATTACTAGTACTAATTTTAAACCAATTACCAAAAAAGTGACCACTTTTAAAAAGGGGCAAAAAAATTATTAAGAATATCATATATGTGCAATTATAAAACATGATGTAACTACAAAAAATTTATGTCACTGTGTTTGTTTATTTTGTAACTACAACCACTACCCATGTCACTACAACCACCGCCTGTGTCACTGTAGCCACCGCCTGTATCACTGTAGCCACCGCCCGTGTCACTGTAGCCGCCGCTCGTGTCACTGTAGTCGATGTCCGTGTCACTGTAGCTGTTGCACGTGTAAGTGTGTAACAATAGTCACCGCACGTGTCACTAAAGCCCCTTTCATGGAGGGTGAACATCACCCCCTCCCTCCAACACATGACACTTGGCAAGACTTTTAAATTTTGCAAATGTAATGCCAAGTGTCATGTGTTGGAGGGAGGGGGTGATGTTCACCCTCCATGAAGGGGTGAACAAAATAGAACTCCTAAAGCCGACGTCTGTGTCACTGTAGTCACCGCTCATGTCACTGTAGCTAGGGCTGAGCAAAACCCGAACCGACCCGCAAAACCCGAAGTTTTTTTCATATAATATCTGAACCGAAATGGATATCCAACCCGAAAAACCCGAAAATCCGATTAGTATTGGGCCTAGATCGGGTGGCGGGTAAGGTATGTAAAATCCCATCCCGATCCGCCCAAATATCCAAAATATATTAGTGTGTACTTTGAATATGTTAAATTAATACTTGTGTTCAATTATTTGTGTAATTATATGTGCAATTTGTGTTAAATTATTTTTGTAATTTGAATGTGTAGTGCACTAGATACTGTGTACAATTTTTGTCAAAGTGACATTCCAAAACTTTAATTATCCAATTATAATGTGTTTCAATATAACCGAAATATTCGAAATATATTAAATTATGTAGTGTGTACTTTGAATATGTTAAATTAATACTTGTGTTCAATTATTTGTGTAATTATTTATGCAATTTGTATTAAATTATTTGCGTAATTTGAATGTTTAGTGCACTAGTTTGTAGAATCTTTGTCAAAGGGGCATTCAAACACTTTAATTATCCAAATATAATTTTGTTTAATATAACTGAAATATCCGAAACCCGATCCGATATCCGATAATATCCGACTTACAAATATCCGAAAAACCCGATTTGAAATATCAAAAGGGTCGAGTTTAGTATTTAATTTAACTTAAAAAAACCCGAACGGGTTTAGGGTACGCAGACCCGACCCGCCCGAATCCGACCCGTGCTCAGCCCTAACTGTAGCCACCACCGGTGTCACTATAGTCACTGCTAGTGTCACTGTAGCCATCACCGGTGTCACTGTAGCCATCACCGGTGTCACTATAGCCGCCGCCACAGTGACGCCGTCACAGTGACGCCGCCACAGTGACGCAACCGCCATAAAATTTTCCGACTCCTTTTCCGGCAGCCTGGCACCAACAACAACCCAAGCCGCCATTGCCTCCCTTGTCTGTTCCGAGCCACCACCTCTGCTCATGCCCCGCCCCCTAGCCCCCTATGCAGAGACCAGACCCCCACCTAGCCCCAATCCCTGCCCACCTCTGCCAAATGCACTAGATCCCACTCAGCCCCCTGCCCCACCACCTCCCCACATCACAGCCACCCAAACCCCTATCCCCACCCCCTGCCCAATCCTCTGAACTGTCCTTAACCAACCTCAGTTATCCGGCAACCACCACCACCCGGAAGGCTGACCAACACAGATCAACCCGCCCGCCACAAACCCTGCACCACCACCAGTCCTTGCACAATTGGTTCCCAACACCACCACCCACATAGCCCTTCAATCAGCACAGCCCGCCATTAATGAAATATTTCATATTTCATATTTCATCCGCTCAATCCCCCAATCTCTGCCGCCAAGCCGTCGCACCAATCCGCCGCCTCAGAAACCCTAGTCGCCGACCTTGTAGCCAAACTCTAGCCGCATGATCGACGATGGTTGCAGATCTGCAGGTCGTTGCCGAACAGATCTATATCTGTTCATCACCACCGATTTCGGCCATAGTAAGGTGAAGAAGAAGAAGAAGAAGAAGAAGAAGAAGAAGAGTGCAGACCTCGACGAAGACAACGACGGCGGCAGGGATTGACAGTGACAAAGACAGCGGCGGCGATCCTGGCTGCGACGAAGGCAGTGTTGGCCGCGAGCCGGGCTGCGACGAAGGCATCATTAGCGGTGAGCTTGGCTGCGACGAAGGCATCATTAGCGGCGAGCTTGGCTGCGACGAAGATAGAGTTGGGGGCGAGTCTTGCTGCGACGTGGTCAGCACCGGTCATCACCATGGTTGAATTCTGGGATGGACATGGAAGAAGAGAGAAGCTCTCTGTTATGTGCGCCTTTGTTAGTAATATACGGTACGTGAATAATACAATAGTACGTACGTTCGTGTATAATACGACACACTTTTATAAAATACGGCTTAATATATGTTATATTCGTTCGCAGCAAGAATACGGATACGTACGTGTTTTAAACGTTTAATAATTTAAAAATACGGCATATAATACGTGTTTATATTTGCACTAATTTGACTAGTGCAAATAATAGATAGAAAGAAATGATTAGTTAACATCTCAACATTTTTCAACGATTTAAGATGCAATTTTTCTTACAAAAGAAATATATATATTCTTAGATATATGATGTAACAACTATAATAAAAAAGCCAATTTTAAATAAAATGATTCTAACTTTAAATTTTCTATGGAAATCACACCAAGAAAACTAAATCCAAAATAAAGAAGGATAGTAACAAGTTTTCATGACAATAAACGAAGTAATCATGAAAGAAAAACATAAAACACCAAAGTCTAAAATCTAAAGTAAATCAACACTAAAGTCTCTAATAAAGTCTCAAAAATCAAAAGTAAAATCTTCAAACCCATCTGCATCATCAACATAAGTCACACAGGCTTCTGAAAGGGATGAGGCGGGATGAATGAGACTAGCATTGTCAGCACTAGTGTCATCAAATGAACTGCCTGAAGTCCCAACCGATCCATTCTCATCCTCAAATTGGGAGCATGTTTCAACTTCTTCTTCATAATCAGGCCACTCTGTGAGCTTACTTAAATCAACCGGATCAGCATCTCTAAACATTTTTTCATCTGTTTTTTGCATCATCATTGTGTTCATCCTACAATATACAAGCATGCCTAGCATATCTGGAGTGAGCCGATTACGTTTCTTTGTCTGGGCAGCTTCAAATGCACTCCAATTACGCTCACATGATGATGAGCTGCATGGTTGACTCAGTATGCGAATGGCATATTTCTTTAATGTTGGCACAGAATCACCACAGAACTCCCACCATATTCCTTAAAATATAAAAATTAATTAACAAAATAATATCAAATAAAAATAAACTAAAGACCATTTTTAAAGAAGCACCCAATTTACAAAATAAAAACAACTTACGAGGATGACATGTCTTCATCAAGCTATATGTTGTTGCGTTGAATAATGAGGAAGGCTTCAAAATATAGTCGCGATATTGCTTTGTGAATAAATCCTTCTCATCCGGTTTGAGAACGTTCTCAAATAAGAAAAACATACCTTCTTTCATCTCCATTGTTTGCTTAAAGTCGGGACTAGTCATGTACAATGGATCGAGAGATGCGGCAAATGCATGAATGGGATGAGTGATATTATCTTTTCTCCTCACCTCAAATAAAGCCAACATATGCCCATATTTATCTCTATCTTTTTCAGACCTTTTCTGGAGCCCAACCTTAGCCAATTCCATTGCTTGGTACAAATATCCAGCCGTAGATCCATCACCATCAACTAAGCGGAGAACTCTGACCAAAGGTTCCAAGGCTTGCAAACACTCTCTCGCTTGAGACCAAAAGACATTGTTTTGAATTAATCCTGTCACAGCTATAGCTTCTCGTGACTTGCTATATGACAAATCTCTCCATTCAGAAGAAGCCACAAGAAATCTCAATTCATTCTCAAATGTGACTACAGATTGCACAACAAGAAAATTGGAAGCAAACCTAGTAGCACAAGGCCTTTTCAGTTCCCTTCCTTTTGTAGCTTTTCTCATCAAAGCAGTGATAATAGTGTGTCGATACATGTATGCTTGAATGGGTTTTGCATCATCAACAACACTTTTCATCCAAGGGATTTGTTCATAGAAGTCTTTCAAAAGCAATTGAATTCCATGTGCAGCACACCTCGTGTTATACATGGTGGTGTACTTTTAATTTGTACAAGCATGTTTCCAGCAGATACAAAATTTGAACCATTATCACTGATGAACTGAACTACATATTGAGGCCCAACCATATCAATAACCTTAGAGGTTAAGTGACTCAGAAAAAGACCTGACTTCTTATCTTCTGAAATTTCAACAGATTGTAAGAACACGGAACCTCTAGGACAATATGCAATAAAGTTAATGAAACATCGTCCTTTCATATCACTCCAAGTATCAGAAATGATGGAACAGTCAGTGTCTTCCCAAGTCTTCTTAACAATTTCTACATATTCATCGGCACGTTTTTTTGCTCTTGGGATAAGTTTAGTCCTTAAAGTTGAGTAGCTAGGCAATTTATATGCAGGACCATACTCGCCAATGGCTTTTACAAGATTGATGAATGACTTTTGTTGCACAACATTGAAAGAAATATTATTTTGAATGAAAAATGTAGCAAGCAAGTCATCTAACTCAGTCTTGTCAAGTTTCTTTACCATTTCAGGCATAGTACTTTGATACAACGACGGCTGAGAAGACATACCCCCCCTAGTATTTAAGCAGGGAGAAGAAACCCCAAAAGTACCATCACTTCTTATATGTTTGTCACTTGAATCCACTCTCATCCTCTTGGAAGGATTTTGGCTAATGGTTTGACACACTTGAGATTGTATCTCTGAAGAAACTTGTGTGCAAATCTCAATGTCGTTGCCTTTTAATCCAGACAAATGAAACTTGAGTCTAGTTAGACCACCAGAAAAAACGCGTTGGCAATGCTTGCATTCAAATTTTCCATTCATATCCACAGCATGGGTCCAGAGCGGGTCTCTCTTCCTAACCATGGTTCTATAAAAAAAGAAGAACATAAGACAATATAAATTTATTATTGACGGCCATAAGTTGTAAGTGTATGATGGAAAAGTTTAAATTTTCAAATACTAAATTAATACTCCTAAAATTTAAAATTTCATAATAAACATAATAATGTCTAAAATAATTGGTTTAAATAATGAAAAAATAATCATAATAAAGTCTAAAACAGAACACTCTAATTGGTTTATATTTGTGTAAGAAGTTTATACAATGTATATTACCGACTAGGGATGTTTTTACTTGGACTGTTTTCAATCCTAGATCAGACCAAATCAGACTTAAACATATCGGAACAGACCAGATCAGACCAATTCAGACCAGATCAGACTTCTATAATTATGAAATAAATAGAGACCGGACATAAACCAGACCAAACCAGTTCAGATCAGACCAGACTTAAACGGACCAAACCATCAAATTTCAATCCAAGTAAAACATCCTAGATTGATTTTTTGGCCGATTAGGTCGGTTAGTCCTCCACAATTAGTGCTAATTAATCAAACCGATTAGGTCAATTTTTTGGCCGATTAGGTCGGTTAGTCCTCCACAATTAGTGCTAATTAATCAAACTGATTAGGTCGATTTTTAGAACAATGCTCACAATATTTAAATTATTATCAGTATTTCAAATTAGGTATTTCAAAACTTTAATAAAATTTCTATTGAATCACATAAATCAAGTTTAATTTACTCCGTAATAAGAAATAGTATTGGTATCGAACATAAAAAATGAAAGAGGATTTTCAATGATAAAACCTATTTCCCCCCAAAAAAAATGATAAAACCTAACTGCATAAAATCATGAGACGTATGGGAGAGAAGAATTATACGTAAGATTTTTAAAAACAACATTAATAAAATAATGAAAGTTTAAAACTTCATATGGCATGGAGTAAATAACAAGTGACAAATTTAAATACTACCTATTACGTAGAATGAATAAAGGAATAGATTCAATGGACATACGGAGTATTAAAGAATACACTGTAGCTTGATAAGAGACTAACCTTGGAGGCTGGAGCTTGCCGCCGCGTGCTAGGCTGCTACTGTGCTAGGTCTCTGCTTTGGTTCCGTACTTCCCTATACCTTAGGCAGTTTATTAGTTGATTGGACAGCTGTACTATAGCCCATATTATTAATACTCCCTCCGTCCCTTATAACTTTGCCAACTTTTCTTTTTTGGATGTCCCATTAACTTTGCCACTTTCTCATTTAAGTAAAGAATTTGTGGTTCCAGTTAATTCTCTCTTCTCTGCACAAACCTCAACCACACAGTTTTTACTTTATTAATCCCCGTGCCGGTCAAACTTGGCAAAGTTATTAGGGACGGAAGGAGTACGTAGTATTTTTGGGGCCTCAGGCTTTGTGGCAACGGTATGTACGCTTTACGCTTTAGTCTACCTTTTAGTTGGACGTTTTTTAATTTAAATACGTACAAATACGGATTCATACGAGTATTATACGTTTTACCTTTAAAATACGCGTATTTTAACGAATTTTTGGACAAAATACGTAATCGGATGTTTTATACGTGTATTATACGTTTAACCGTATTATACGCGTATTATACGCGTATTAACTAACAAAGATGTGCGCAGGGAGACGAAAAGGAGTGGTTGAATGAAATCTGAATTCTGGAAAGTTAAAAACTAGTCATACATTTGTGATTTGTCTTTTGAAAGTGTGGGAGTAATATCTATGTCATTATTTCCAAAATTTAACTTGATTGACCAAAAATCAAAGATGGCAAAATTTTAAGACAAAAGAAATTTGCAGTAAAACTCATCCTCAATAAAAAAACATTTCAATAAGTCAAAGAAAAAAATGCTTATTTCTTTAAATTGGATGTTACTGAAATTAGGAAGTTCAAATGAAGATGGTCAGTGCTCAGTATATCATATAAAAAAAATCCCAAATTAGACAATTAGTTCATGAAAATATATTCTACTCCGTGTGTGTTAATAAAGGACACTAGGACAGTCTGGCAAGTCTGCCAATATATTAATTATTAAGAATTACAATAGTCCGTAGTCAGTATATAGGTGTTGGGATATATTATCCCGGCCTATTACTGTTCAGGAGTCCAAGGCTTTACGTAGTACGGAGCCCGAGCAGCTAGGCCCATTTCGGCCCATCTGGCCCACTTTAGCCATTTGGGCCCACTCCGGCCCATGCGGCCCATTAGGGTGGAGAGCATCCCCTTCCCCTATTCTCTATAAATATGGGAGTTCCCCTCCATATTAGGGATCCATTATATTCCTTCTTCCTCTAGAATAACTCAAATACTCCATTAATGGGAGCTTGTACAATGTAATGGTGAGGAGAGTCCTAATGAGAAAGAGAGGGCTTGGACATTAGTCTAAAAAGTCCCGTGGTTTTCTCCCTTTCCGGGTTTCCACGTAAAAATAGCTTGTTCATACACATTTATACATATATTTATTATATCGTGTTGGATTAAACTCAACAATAGGCATGAGGGATTACAACATAATAGAAGGATCAAGAACCAACAAATGCACACAATACTATTAATTACAATGAAGCAACTTTCTAACCTGATACACTAAGAGGCTGCCAAAAACTACTCTCTACAACAACACTAAAATTATTTTTCAAATTGTGTTTTAAACAATGGATCATGCTAATGATCCTCAAGAATTAGCTATATCGCCTTCAAATCTGGTTACTTCTTGATAATATAAGTTGATACATTAGAGTAAATGGCTGTCGCACTAGTCCCAACTGCAAACATAATGACCAATACCGCCAGCATCTTATCCTGCTTAGTACATGTTTTATGAACATCTCTGCAAAACACATTCACAAATTATTCACAGAATATTACAAGGAAAAATAGTTGTTTAGTCCATCCAAATTATACAAATTATGAACATCTCTGCAAAACACATCTCTGCTTAGAATATTCACAAATTATGCTTAGTCCATCCATCCCTAAGAAGGAAAAGGTACAACTTCTTAGTTGTTTCAAGATATAAAATTCTACAAAAAAAATAGTTTTACTTTTTGTGGTTTTCCTTTCAATATTGCTAATAATATAACAGTAGTGGACAAAAATGTGACTACTTTTTAAATACTCCAAAAAACCTAAATATGGTACTTTTAGTATGCCCCAGTGACCCCACCACTGCGAGTTGCACTGCCATTGTCAGTGATACCGCTATCGCTAATGACACCTCATATGTCACGACGGCCCGTCGAGACTATTTTTTGGCATTGCCAGGAAAACTCCAGCGGTTGGCGGGGGAAATGACAGTTGGGAGGTTGGTAACGGAGAGAGAAAAGGGGATTTGAGATGATTTAGTTCCATTTTAGTTACTTTTTTGGAAATTATATTAGTACTATTTTTCTCAATCGAAAGAGTAGGGGGTTATGCTTTGGTCGTTCCTTCTTTACTTTTTGTTCATTTAACTAAATTTATCATATTTAACTTGTTTTTAAGACTAATTTAAATCGCATGAAAAAATAGTTTATTTTGATCAAATAAGCCTCTTATTCGGTTTCTATTCACAACATGAAGCAAACATAAAGGTATGCGTACCTAAGAATTATCAAGCTTGGGAAAATGAACATGATGCACATGACAGTGGTTGTTCCCATGAACTGAAAGAAGTACCATATATTTGGGATGGAAATAGCAGCAACATACATGAATCCAAGAAGCACGCCAGTGAGAGTTAAAAACCTAGCAGTTTTGGTAGACAAAAGGGGTCCTTTTGGGAACAAAAGTTCATCCACATTAACTCTAAGAGAATAATTCATGATTGGAAACACCAGCATGAGATGAACTGCATAACTCAGCCGAACAATGGTGTTCAGCAATGAGTGAATGAAAGAATCAGACTTTTGATCAAAGTTGACTAGCATGTCTGCCATGATTGTGTCCCCAAATAGCAAATACCCAAAGAAGCCCACGGCAAAATAAATGGCAACACATAGCACTAAGGATATCCGGACTGCCGAGGTCATGTCAGATGGCCTGCCGAGTTCTGCTCTGATTGGATGAACTGCAGAATTGGGGAAAAGAAGATAATATGGTCGTGTTCAAGAATCTTAACTTTTGTGAATTAACGATAAAATATCCTAGCAATAGGCCTTTGTTTGTTTCTAGAGTAGGGAAGATGAATATGGGGAGAAAAGAAAGCAAAGAAGAATGGTACGGTTCCATCGTTTTGTGAGCAAAGCAATCAGAGGGAAATGTGGGGGGTGGGGAAAGAAAGCGGGCCCATCTTTCCCACCATATGCTCACATTCTGTATTTACATTTCAGTAGAGCTTGTTAGGGGTGGTTTTGTCATTCTAAAAGTTACACACTGCTTCCCTTTCTTTTACTCTCCTACAAAACAAGGCACAATATCTACCCATCTCTCTCTTCCCCTCTGTTTCTAACCCTTTCATTCTTCTCTATTTCTTCCTCAAACCAAACAAAGGTTAACTATTACAGTAATTTGATACGGGAAGAAAAAAGTGCAACTACTTTCTCAAATTTCAAAAAATGGTGCTCCCATTTATGTAGGCAGGACAACTCTTACTGTTCACGTGGCATCCAAAGGCTGTGGCGAATACTGGGATGGTAGTGAAGAGATCAAAAAAAGAGATTCCATTTGAGAAGTCAGGGAAAAGCCTTAAACTTTCGGTCTCCCCTTTCCACAAAGAATATAATGCCATTCCAGAGCATACAGCAACAAAAAGCACTGCTAGCAGAATGGATATAGCTGATGCATGTCTAAGTGAATCTACAGAAAAAGAAAGTTGAAGAAATTCCACAATAGATTATTAACATAACAACAACAATAACACAAATGTTTCTTACATTATGGCAAAATGTTTCATTGACAATTAAATTATCCCTAAGTAACCTATATAAAACATTTAAGAGTTCATCTTAAAAAGTTAATCTGACTGAAGAAGTAGCCTATGACCTTATATATGATTTTCTGTTTTTATATTTGGCTGATATGATATAGTTTAACAAAGTAGTCACTAAATTGTAGGTACTCCTGGATTTTTTACCAGTCATAAAAGCCCATCGGTGTAATCTTTTCTTAATTACTTTTGTTTCTCTCAAAGAATAGTACAAGGTCTTATATAGTTATATGTGATTTTGTGTTTTTATATTTGGCCAATATGAGATAGCTTAACAATCTAGTCACAGAATGTGATTATGCAATGGAAAATTGTGGGTTGACGTGTCATAATGAACTAAAAAACACAACCTTTTCTTAATTACTTTTGTTACTTAAATATACAGCGATCTACAAAATCACCTTTGCATCCCCATCTCTCTTCGGGATTATTCATTTCCTGTTATGGTAAAATCTTAAGTATTACAAAAGGATTACTGACCTATGCGCCTTAAACAAAGCAAGGGAAGCATAACAAAAAGCACTACAACAAGGACAGAAAATGGCCTTGAGGTCCACCAGTGTATGCCAAACCACTCCTGTAGGACACCGAGGTGCAATGTTCCATCAGAATCATTTCCTGACAGCACATCACCTGTGACAAGAAAAGTAGAAAAGAAATTGAAGAGAAATCAGGAAATATTAAATTGAGTATTGAGGGAAGTTGAAAAGTTAAAAGAAGGGGAACGGGATTGCAACTCTGATCTGCAATGTAGAAAGCATGCAGGACTAACAGAAATCAGAAGAAGTATTCACTAAACAACGTGCTTATAGAGCCTCCTAAAGCTTAGACTTAGATTCTTCCCGGGACCACATTGTTTACAGTTTTATAAGAAAATCTAAGTTATCAATGAAACTTCTCACCTTATAGAGCCTCCTAAAGCTTCTAATAACCCAGTTTTAGAGTATCTCTAAATCAAAGATTTTCAAAGTTTAAGTTTTCTTTATAAGCATTTGGTGTGTTCACACAGCTTTACCTCCATCCAATCAACTTTTTAGTGTGGGTTATCCTAACAAATTTAAAAATAACATTTATCCACGGGCTAATTTCATACACATAATGATTGTTCATTGTACGATTCGACCCCTTGTGTGATGTGAACATCAAAGTGAGCACAAATGACAGTTTTTCCTTTTTACTAAAACTCGGTTCACTAAAGCTCATCAATCTTACAGAACTTCACTTATCCAAACCAAACCGAGCCCTTAACGTGTAAAGGTGTAACCTTTACATAAGTTTTGTTCAAATTCAAAAGATATATCAGTATTAAAACAAAAATCTATAAGACCAATCTCTTAATTGTAATTTGCAAAAAGCTCTCCAAGGGATTGTTGCTAACCTATTATGATTAAATAAATGATAAGGGCGCCAAGGTTGGTAATCAGCACACATATCTGGAGAGCGAGGGACCCAAATCTCCCAAAAGACTCAGCCATCAGTCCACCATAAGAATCAGTCTCGCCGGAGATGGTGAATTTCAGGAGGAAATCGACGGTGACCTCCACAAAATAGGCCACAACCAATATGGCAAAGAGGCTGGGAACGACACCCAAGACCTTAAAAGTTGCAGGGACTGACATAATCCCAGCTCCCACCATGCCAGTGGAGACGTTGAAGATAGCACCACTAATTGACCCGCCGGACCTGGAGCCTGCAGCTGAAAGCAGCGGTTTTTCAGCTGCGGCTTCTTCTTGGTTTTCCGGGCTCATTTTTTCCTGGACTGGTCGCGGTAGTGGTGAGTGGCTGACTGATTGGTCGGGTGAATTCTTGATGCCTGAGACAGAACGATGCACATTATTTGGGTTGAGGGACCCACGATACAGATTAACACATTATTTTATTTGATGTATCCACTTTTATACCCACATTATATTGATTATGTTTTTTTTTCTGTGAACGTGATTCACAGACAATATTTTGTCTGTGCAAAATATTTTCTGTGAATCGGGGTTCACAGACAAAAAACACTTCACAAAATAGGTGAGTACAAGAGTGGATACAAAGATCATTTTTGACATAAATCATCGGTTAGGCAAACGTAAAATGGGACTAAAACATACGTGTGTGCTTCTTCCTATTCTTTTTTTTGGAAAAATGTCCTTCCTATCCTATTCCTTATTATAATCTCTAATAAATTTATTTATTAAAAAATCATTATAAAATAGGGAAAAGAGACAAATAAGCCTTCCAACTATTTGTAATTCTGCAAGCAGACCCCTGAACTTGAAGAATTGCGGATACACTCCTCAACTCATTGAAAATGATGCAATTAGACCCCTTTTTACCTATTGGTGGGGTAAGAAGATGAAATATTACCGGCACCAGCAGATAAAGAGCCCGTTTGGAAGCACCAAAATCAGCTGTTTTGGCTGATTCTGCTGAAATTTATGATATTCTGGCTGGAGTGGCTGTTTTGGCTGATTCTGCTGATTTAAGAAAAAAATATTTTAAAAATATATTTTATTAATAAATTAAAGAAAAAATTATATGTAAAAATAGCTAAAATGGTCCTCTACAGTAACTTCAGCCAATACAGCCAGAAAAGTAACTCCAACCTTACTTTTTCGGCTTATTACACAATTCAGCGCGCGAAAGTAAAAGTTATCTGTTTGGTGAAAAAGCTGGCTGATAAGCCTGATAAGCCGAAAACAGAGTTCTCCAAACGGGCTCAAAAAGGACCTGATTGCATCATTTTCAATGAGTTGAGCGGTGTATCTGCAATTTTTCGAGTTCAGAGGCCTGATTGCAGAATTGCAAATAGTTCGAGGGCTTATTTGCCCCTTTTCTAGGAGTAATTGAATCTTTGGGAATCAACCTTTTTGGGACTGGATGATCGCAGGCTTTGTTATGAGATATGTGTTATCGGAATGGGTCTGATACCATTCTTAAAACTTTTGAGTCAAAAGGGACGAATTTCCAATGTTTTGCAGCGAGTGGCGATGGATCTGTTGTTGTTGGAGAAAATTCGTTTCTATTGTAAGACCGTTTGTAGTAGTGTAGTAGTGTAGGATTAGGAGTCAAAAGATTAAAGGTGGAGATCTTTTTACTCTTAGGGCTCGTTTGGTTGTTTACTCATTAAAACTTTACATGCAATCACTTTGCATGTAAAGTGTAGGACTCTAATCAGTTTACGTGTAAATTAAAAATACACTGTTTGGCTATCTATGTAATCTATTATTAAATTACACGCAAACTCTTTAAAATGTTTGTTTGGAAAATAATAAAATAATCCGCATTAACAAACGGATCATATACATAGCCGATTGCTGCTAGTTGATGCTAGTTGCTTACAATCTGCTTTTATGCTTACATTCTCAATCACACAAATGTATTAAGATAGCAAGTTCTACAAACCTTTCTACTGATATTCTCAAGCAGCATGCAGTGAATTACGTAGTTTAAAAAAAATTGAAAAACAAGGTAGAGATCAGATCCAACATGGAATCATGGTGATAAATTTAAAAAAAAAAAAGAAAACCAGAAGCTGGCTTAGCTCTTCAATTATTCGAAGGAGCAGATCGAGTAGGGCAACACAGATCAGCAAGATAGGTAGTGGTGATTTGCTTCACGATTTTGTGTTCTTAAATAGGAGGGGAAAGCTGCTTTTAGCAGCCAAAATTTTCTTTTGCTGCCATCAGCTAATTACAATCGTAAAAACTTCTTGAATTGTAAAAGAAATTTTCTCGGTATTAACGAGTGTAAAGTAGTTTACTACCCTCCTCCCACGTAAAATATTTTACACGGTACAGTGTAAAATGTTTTTAAAAAAGTACCCTACAGTTTACACCAAATATTCAAAACAAACGGTGTAGAATGTTCACATCCCCTCACTTTACACGCAAAATGTTTACTTTACATCATACCAAACAGGCCCTTAATTTGGAATAGTGGAAGATTAAAATGACAATTAAAAGTAGGAAAAGGAATGAGGCGTAAAAGATAAAGAAAAGCAAAGGAAGGTCGGCTCCTGCGCGTTGCACACGTGTTCGGCTGACATCATGATAACATCACGAATATGTCATTATAATCCCAATTTGTTTTAAACTCTTACTTTTTTATTTGTTTTTCAATTTTTTCAAAAAATACATAACAAATCATGAACATGTATGATCTTTAATATGACACCAATATGTAATACATAAAATGAAAAAAAAAACTAAAGTTTTCTTGAGCCCAAAAAAATACTCCGTACCAAACACAAATTTTTAATTCATGAAACTTTCACAAATAGTTGAATATTCCATTATCGAATTTTTCTTGAACTAAGTTAATTTTTTGTTAACCGGAAAACGTCAAAAAAATTTAATGTAATTTATTTATTTTTACACCGAAATGTGTATTTTTTATTTCATAATTATTCAAGGGGAAAATTAAAAAGAAACATTACATATAATAAATTAATTAATGTTTTACTAAATTGATATGTAAAAACAATATGCTTAGTGTATTTTATTGTCAGGGCTATGATGCAAGAAAATAGAAGTCTAAACACTGTTCTCAAATTGACGGAGTCCATTTTTAACATTTTGGCTTCCCAACCCTTTACTCTTCCTATCTTACCATTTCCTTTGTCATAATAGGGAGTATGATTTCTTAAATAATAAATATATTTATAAATTAATAATAAAAATTGGGAAAAAATAAAATAAAAGTAATAAATAACAATTATAAAATAACTAAAATATCTGACTTTAGTTTCAAATTTCCATCACCATGACCTTTTTTGTAAGTTGGCATTTTTTCGGCGGATGTGGCGGTGCTTGAAGGTGAGTAAGGTGGTGGTTGAGGCATGTGAGTTATTTATTTATTTTTAAATATTTATTTTTTATTTGTATTTTCTTACAGTGTATATTATTATTACTATTACTATTACTATTACTATTACTATTACTATTACTATTACTATTACTATTACTATTACTATTACTATTACTATTACTATTACTATTACTATTACTATTACTATTACTATTACTATTACTATTACTATTACTATTACTATTACTATTACTATTACTATTACTATTACTATTACTATTACTATTACTATTACTATTACTATTACTATTATTATTTAAAAAATCCTATTAAGTATGACAAGGGATAGCATAAAATAGGAGGAGTTAGTCTTTGGGAGTGTTTGCGATTGCTTGTGCTTTTTAAAAGTGATTTTTTAAGAGATTGTTGGAAAAGTGATTTATAGTAAAAGTAGGTAGTGTTTGGGAGTAGAATTGATTTTAGTTAAAATGTAAAAGTTGGAGTGTTTGATAAAAAAGTGATTGTGATGTAATATTTTCTGAAAAGTACAAAAATATCCCTAGCTAGCATCTCCACATAATCTTCGTCTTTTTCCTCACTACAGTCGGAGGAATTGAGAGCTTAAGACTGGCACTGTTGGAGCACCATTAAAATCCATGCCACCCTAACAATTTACAGCCACCAGGGATGGGATGATAATTGATGATGAATCCGAATTCACAGACCAAGGTTTGGAGGTGGGATGGGGCAGATGAAGATGAGAGTCATCTTCACGTCGTAGCTCTCAGGTCGGCATCTCCTCTGAGTCTAGATTGGACTCCACTAGGTCGGCACCGACGCTTCCAAGTCGGTGATGTGGAGTATCTTTGCCGGCATTGAGAAATCCGGCACCCTTGCAAGCCGGCGACTCCAGGTCGGGAGTTCCCTACGGCAAACTTCATCTGTGCGAGAGGGCTCTGGGCATCACTTTATTTGAGGGTATTTTGGGGGTATTGTGATTTTGTTGCCATTATTACCAGCCATGAAGTTGGAGATAATTACAAATTTACCTAGAAGCTATTAGAAGCTGGTATATTCCAGCTTCCAACTTTTAACTTTAAAGCACTTTTTTTAATCAAAAGCTAGGATTACCAAACACCTCTTTTAGCTTTTTTTAATCTAAAAGCCAAAAAGCACTTAATTTAAGCAATGGCAAACACACCTTTTATTTGATATTTAAATTTTGTGTTCCTATTATTGCAATTTCACTTTTATTTACTCTTGTTCAGGCAATTGTCCTTTAGGCAGAATAGTGAAAATTTTAAGGAAATTGACATCCATATGTGGTAAGATTTATGAAGAGAAAAGATGAATAACTTTAAACATGAAGTATTATTTTACCGCTATCCCGTTGGACTTTGACAACTTTATGTTGAGTGTGAAACAAAAAAAAAGTAAAAATTGTGTGATTGAGGTTTGTACTTAAGAAAGAGAAATTAATAGAATCACAAATTCATTGTTTTAGTGATGAAGTTTTTAAAACAATAAAAAAAGGAATGTTGACAAAATTCAGTGGAACGAGAGACTTTAAGTACTTTAAATTAAAAATTACAAAAGAGATTGCGAAGGTCAAATAAATGAAACAAAAATGCTACTTGTACATGCTAGTTTACACGCCAATTTATATGCCAAGTGAATTGTCTGCGCGCATAGACAATTGATTTTCATTTAATAAAAGGAAGTTTGTGTGATCCCAAAAAATGGATTTTCTCTACACAAATAGTTGCTTGTGTATAAACAATTCATTTTTGGGGTCACATACATTTCCTTTTTATTAAAACGAAAATCAATTTTCTGTGTACAGACAAATACATAGTCAACGTGTAGATCCGTAAAATTGTTTTGTACTACGTATTCATTCAAAATGTTTTATAGCATTGATGGAGTGCAAAATTATTCAATTTGAACATTAGTTTTTTATTACATAAATATGACTAAAATAAAGATGATTTACAAAAATATGACTAGTTACTAGAGTAGTAACGAAACCATAGTAATTCATGTTAAAGTTTTGAACTTAAGTTACCACAACATTACGTTGTAGTAATGAATAGTCATATTTATGTAAATAAGTTTTATTTTAGTAATATTCTTATAAAAACCTCTAGTTTTTTTGTGTTTTAACGTGTTTTAAACACGCACCTATGTTTGGAACAAAAAATACGTTTAAAACGTAAAATAATGTCGGTTCGTTTAGGAAAAAAACTCTTGCTTCCCGTATAAAACATATTTTCCCGTTTTTTATTACAAAAAATAGAAACATGAATTGATCAATTGATGAATGCATTAAATGCATAGAAGATCAATAATAATAGTTTAGAAGGAAAAAGGAAAACCTCCTCCCCATGACTCGTGTTTTTGTATGGTTACAATGTAATTATTAAATACTAAAATTAATTTGTGGTGGCTGAAGCTAGCATTCTTAAAGACTAAAGCGTGAAATACTACTGGATTTATGATTTTTTTCAAACAAGCATATCAATTTTTTCAAACCTGACATCTTTTTACTATTAATTAATTTTACACATAAACAATCATAAGCGTATCACTCACACAACTTTTCGCATATGTCATCCGCCATCTTGATGGAAATGATCAGTTTAACTTGAGTGTTATTTGATGATCATATAAAGATAATGATTTTTGCCCAAAAAAATATAAAGATAATGATTTTAACTTAGTACTTTCTCCGTAACATTCATATCTTCCCACTTTCCTTTTTGGACGTAACATTTATATCTTCTCATTTCTAAATCTTCCCATCATACCCTCAATAATTTAAAAAATAATACACTATTACACCTACTTTTTTTGAATTTATCCTTCATTCTATCACATTATTTCATTATCTTCCCATCATACCCTCAATAATTCATATCTCATTTCACTATTCTTAATCTCACCCACTTTGGAAGTGGGAAGATATATGTGATACGGAGGGAGTATCATTCTATTATTATTATTTTGCAAATTTATGTCTTGGACTTAATTATTATTTTTATTTTTGTCATAGATCTGCGCAATTATGAATTACTCTTTTATGTAGTAATGATATTTGTTAGTTGAATATATGTACTCCGTATGAATTTTATTTCTTTTCGCTATATCTCTTCTTTTGTGAAGTATATAATTTAAATGTTCAAAATAACACCTCGTATTTTCTGTCCCAATTTTTGTACGGTATTATACACTCTATTCAACTAACTAGGTACGGAATAAAGAGTATCGGTTACTTTGTGTACAACTCTGAATGAAGTACACTCAATTTTTCGAACTTTTATGGCGGAGGAATTCAATGATTTAATGCAGTTGTCAAGCAGTGACTGTATTCTTTTGTCATACTCATCATCCATCTCAATAAAAGGGGATCCCCTTTCCATTTCAATCTAGCAGCAATAATACTCTCACGCAGCAAAAAGGTTTGCAGAATCTGGTTTCCAACATCTTCCAGAATGAATTCCCTTCACTATAATCTTCCTAGGTTTTCTTCCAAACTCATTTCCCACTTCCGCCTTGCTCAATTCTTTTCATACACTTCTTCGTTTGGTGATTGATCA
This sequence comes from Cuscuta epithymum, assembly GCA_945859915.1. Taxonomy (NCBI): domain Eukaryota; kingdom Viridiplantae; phylum Streptophyta; class Magnoliopsida; order Solanales; family Convolvulaceae; genus Cuscuta; species Cuscuta epithymum. The sequence continues at coordinate 104,136 of CAMAPF010000094.1, read as the reverse complement.
GCTCTTGCATTTTATTATGCACTGAATTTTCTCAGATTTTCTGCCTCGCGACTGCAAAGCTTCAGTGGTGTTTCCAGAAAGCCTTCTTTGCCATCAACGGTTCCCACCACACTGGTAAAAGCGCTTCACAGTTTCACTTCAATTTTGGATACGAATTAAATTTCCTTTCTTTTCTTCTTTCCACATTTAATTTTTTTTGGCAATGCATAAATATTGCAATCCAGGGTTTGGTGAGAACGACTGATCATAACTCAAGGAATGTCGTGCAGGTAGAACTAGAATCAATAGATTAAAGGTTCATATCATTCTTTTTAAGAAATGACAATTTTTAAAAATATCAAAGTATACCACTCTAGTCACCCTGCTCTGTTTTATATATCATATATGTATGATCCCTGAATCTGTTATATACTTATATCTAACCGTTTTCACAATTCATGATCTAAAATTTCCTTCTTTGACACTTTTCAGGCCATACATGGTTCTAAGTCTGATATAGGAAAAGAAAGTATCAAAACGGAGGGAAAATCTGATGTTTATAGTCAAGACATGACAGAAGCAATGGGAGCTGGTTAGTCAGTCATGTTAAATTGCCAACTAAGTAAAAACAAGAATGATTTGTATACATCTTTTTTACCATTTAAAAAATTTATTAGGTGCATAATAACTGGACTTTAAATGACCATTTGTTGGGAGGAGATAAACTCTTCTTTAATAAAAAAAAATCTTTAAGTGCGTTAAAATGACATCAGTATATATTCATGACATGAATTATTATAAGGCAAATTCCACATCTACTTAGCATCATACCTTGAGTAGTTATTGATCATTCTCATTCTAATTTTTGTTTACAGTCTTGACCTATAAGCATGAGTTAGGATTGAACTATGACTTCATCCGTCAAGATTTGATTGTTGGGTCATGTTTACAGGTGATGCACTTTTCATTAAAATGTTTGATCTGACATTATGTCTAAAAAACTGATGTAGTTTAATGATCCCTTGAATGATAGAGTGCTAAGGATGTGAACAGGCTTCGCAAGATTGGAGTGAAGACTATTTTTTGCTTACAACAGAATTCTGATCTTGAGTATCCAGAAACATTAAACATGTCCTGATCTTCTAACACTTTCCAAACAACCCCTTTATTAGTTCATTTCCCTGCATTTTTTCCAAATCCTTAATTCACCTTCTTTAGATACTTTGGGGTTGATATTAATGAAATTCGTGAATGTGCAATCAAAAGTGGAGACATTGAGCATGTGCGTGCTGAAATCAGGTTTGTAGTAAAAGTGTGCTGATATTTAACTTCCCCCCACCTCATCGTACAAAATGTGTGCTAAAAAAGCAGCTGCTTCATTTTTAAATGATTGCAGTGTAAGATTCATATGATATTATGATCATACATATTAACTGTTGTGTACTTTTATACTCGGTCGTAATTTAGGCATGGTAACTCTTAGGTGCAGCGTCCCCATCTCAGAAACCAAAACTCCCAGAATTATACCCAATGTTTCCTGGAAAGTTTTGCAATTCTGAAATGTTGGGGAGAAGTTTCAGGAATTTATTAAAGTTTTCAGAGCCGTTTCCAAATTTCCATTTGCTGAGTAACACTTTTCTGGAAAGTTTTTTTTGTTTTAAAAATGGAACAAGTTGTGACGTATAGCTTAAATTGGGGAACTACTATAAATTATCATGTATAGTTATTGCTCTTTAAATTATTGTACTAGTTTATTAATTTTCTATTACCTAGTCAAGTTATCGACTTGTGTCTGCGTAAGGAAGAAATTGGCATGATCTCCCGCTATTTGTTAAGGTGCACAGGGCTTGAAAAGTCTCCTGCAGTATTATTGGCTGGATACTTTATTGATTAAACAGGGATTTTGGCAGTATTATTTGCAGTATCATTGCAGTATTATTTCCTCCAATCAGATGTAATTGGTCACAATTATTTTGGCTGGTTCTTGATTAAACAGGGATTTTGATGCATTTGATTTGAGGATAAGGCTACCTGCTGTTGTTAGCAAATTACATAAGGCCATCAATAGAAATGGTGGCATAACCTACATACACTGCACTGCTGGACTTGGAAGAGCACCTGCAGTAGCGGTATCTGTTTCTGTCTTACTAGCAATGCAAATCTCCCATGAACTATTTTCGTTGTTTTTTTCATATTGTCTTTAGGTTATATTTGGATCATAGAAATTGCTAGGGAGGGCGCGCGCGCTAAGAGAAGTTATTTTATAAGGCCCCTTTTTGTTTTGTTGGAGAAGGAAGTTTCCAAATATTTCATACTGTTGTTTACAAATATTTGGATTTCTGTCCTTATATAATAGACATAAATTTCCATAACTATTATACTATTTAAAGAGACTCAGAAATCTCAATATATCTAAAATACTTTCCTCAGCTCCCCCCTCAATTCCCTGCTACTTTCCGCGGTCCAAACAATCTCTTAAAAAACTAAAAAAAAGTGTGAGCCCGTCTGAAAAAGAGTCTTAAACTTAATCCTGATTAGTATTACCAAGCATAACTCCTTTTTGGGGATTGAAGGAGTAATAAATTACTAATTATAAAAATAAATGAAATAGTTAGTTTTGTTCTAGAAAGTACTTTATCCTTCTCATCAATAGTCATTTTTAAAAGTTAGTAGTTAGTACGATAGAATGAGATAAAGGAAGTGTTTGAATATAGTTCTGCACACAGAATTTCATTACAAGAGCTGGAATTTAAACAATGACTAAGTATGTCTAAATGATAAGAAATAATGCTCTCATAAATGTGAAAGATATGTAACGGACTCATATGTAAACTTTTAATTTGTTCTGTCTGCAATATAGTCAGAAGAAACTTTTTCTCTCTCTCTGATAATATGAAATTCAGGTGGCATACATGTTCTGGGTTCTTGGTTATGGATTCAATGAAGCTTACAATTTACTCAAAGTGAGTGTATAATAGTGGTTTGTTTTTCTGCTTCAATCATCTTTTGAAGTGTATCATAGTTTGGCGGAAAAAAAATCTCATGAAAGATAGTATCTAAGTTTAAAGGGTGAGATTTTTTGTTGACAATAGAGGATTTCAAGTTCTTAGGTTTATGTATTTCTTAAATCAACCATGCTACCACAGAACCAAAAGTATTGAATAAATTGGAAGTCACATTTCTCTTTCGGTGCAATTTACCTCTGATTTTGAGAAAGAATATGTTATGTTTGTATGTATTTGAATATCTGAACATATGTGTGTCTTTTCTCAGAGCAAGCGTTCATGCTGTCCGAAATTGGACGCCATAAAAAGTGCCACTGCTGATATTGTGAGTTCCATTTGCTATCATTTGATCCCTCCATTATTATTTCCCTCTTTGCATAATGTAGGACAGACTAGAAAGGATATAAGAAGATAATGCTCTTGCATACCCCCACAACAACATCCAAGCCTTAGCCCCAAAGAGTTTGTGGTCGGCTAACATGAACTGACATATGAAATCATAGTTAACAAAGATAAAAAGAGATCAATCTTTCACATGAATGTTCAGGCATGTATGCCAACATGCATACCAAAAAGAGGAAAATGAAAAGGGGACAAAAGGGTAGTAACTTTAGTCTAAGATATTGTTCTCTTTGCCTATTCTTAGTCTAAGATATTAGAATGGTTCTGAGCAAACTAGATCTTAAGAAATTCAGATTAGGTCAGATTTTTTCAGGTGAAGTGAACAGGTCATAAGATTAAGAAATGGAGAGAAATTATTAAAAAAAATCAATCACCCCTCCCCTCCAAAATCGCTCAAATAAAGAAGCCCCAAAGAGATCGTTTTTAGGCCGTATTGTCAAGATCAAATTGCCAAGAGTTTTATTACTTTTTGTTTGACCATTTGTTGAAAACAGCTATCTTCCTTGGCTAAAGCTTACAGGGTTGAGGAAGAATCCAATAACATTGATGTGGTGTGGTGATGATTGTTCTAATGTGGAAGTCTCTGGACTTGATATTGGTTGGGGACAGGTAATATGATCAATTATCGAAGTCTGCAATTTTGGACGCGATTTTTACTATGGGTCATCCGGAAACAGTCTCTCTATGCTTTAGTACAGGGGTAAGACTGCGTACATCCGACCCCCCCTTACCCCACCGTAGGTGGGAGCCTTTGCGGCATTGGGGTAAATGAAAATGATGAAAATGATGAATGATCGAAGTCTGCTGGTGGAGTTATGATTCCCTACTAAAAAAATCTTCTTTTTGAAATTCTTTCCAGAGAGTACCTCTTGAATATGATGCAGAACAAGGTTCATGGACTCTCCATAGGGAATTTCCGGTGAGTATGAAGTATCTTTTTTAAAATAGAATTGAGTCATCGACTGTATTGATCATTTAAGTGATAATACCATGGTAGTATGTGGAGCGTTAATTGTTGCATATTTGTTTTAAAGAACGGTTATTTCTTTTTCTTCAATTAAAAAAAATACAGGAAGGAATTTACGAGTACAAATATATTGTTGATGGTGAATGGGTGTGCAATAACTCTGAGCCAATCACTTCTCCAAACAAAGATGGCAATGTCAACAACTACGTGAAAGTGAAGTCTCATTTATCCCCCTTTTACATATCAATGATATGCATGCTTATCACAAGATGTTTTCATGTGCTCTACTAGCCCGCATATATTACTTCTTCAGACATATGTTTAATAAATAAAGAACAAATTGCCTGATTAGGCCTAAAACATAACACATTTTCCCGTTTAGGACCACCATTGGTTCCAAAAAAAATCCTAATCAAGACTAAATATTCTAATTTGTAGGGATAAAACAAAAATATTCTTATTTATGCACTTCATTCATGTTTACTCTTTCTTATTTGTAGGGATTTTATTATAAGGAAATAATGGTTGTCCCTTCATTAGCATGTCCCAATTGCTGACCCGCCTTTATTTTGCAGGTTTTGGACAATAACAGAGACAGCACAAGTGCAGAAATTCGGGAAAGGCTGTTAGCTGATGATCCTGACCTTACTAAAAGGGAACGTGTTATTATTAGACAGTTTCTTGATGAACTCGCTGCTGAAGAATAAGTAGCAAGGTGGAGAACTAATATGTATGGATACACAGTCACATACACACATACATTAGATATAATAAACCTTTGTAAATATGCCCACTTGTCATTGTGGTTGTGTAGTGTGTGTTTTCAGATTCGGTTTCAAACTGACCTCACTTGAACAGTTGAATGTGCCACATTTTGTCATTTCCTCGTATAGCTGTATGTACATGATCAAACCATTTGAAATAGATAAGAGGTTTATGCAGCAAAATGAGCCCAGAAATGAATTATGAGTGCCTACAAATGCACTCATTGCTTTTTTTTTTTGGTCTAAGAAAACGGAGCGCTAAGGGCACCCCAACCTTTATCCATTAATAATGCGAGGTGTTTCAACCCCAATTAAGTCGAAGTACAACCAATAGCCAAGGGATTCAACAGGAAAGTCGAAAACATGCAAACCCACAGATAGTGAGTGGCCCAACGAAGCTAAATAATCTGCAGCAAAATTCGCCTCTCTATAAACGTGTTCCATGCGGACTTCCCAAGAAAGATTTAAGAGTCTTCTAATTTCAGCAACATATGAGAAGTGGGGGTGGTGCGTCGTGACATTCTCTACTAGTTGCTTGGCTACAGAAGAATCTGTTTGCAGAATAATCTTCCTAACCCCTTGTTCCCAAGCGACCTTGAGACCATGCATAATTCCAACCAACTCTGCACTAGTAATTGAGCCTCCTCCCAGATTCACTGCAAATGCTTTGATGAAGCATCCATCGTCTCCCCTTATGATACCGCCTGCCGTTGTACTAGAAGGAGAGTGAATGACTGAGCCATCAGTGTTGATACACGTCCAACCCGTTGGTGGTGCTCTCCATTTGATAAAATGTTGTTCTTTGCGCCTCCCACCTCCAAATACGAGATTTTGCTTCTCCAAAGTATCAAGAATCTGTTGCCTAAGCTGTTTAGTTTGATATTGGATGTGTGCGTAGGTCTGAAGCTCTCCCTGAAACACGAGATTATTCCGATTTTTCCACAATAGCCAACAAGTTCCTGCAAAAAGAGTACTGTCTATGGAAACACCACGCCCAGAGATACAAATGCACTCATTGCTGGTAGGGGTGGACTGGTTCCGGGCCAACCGGACTGGTACTGTTTGTACCCGGCCCGGGAAATCGGTTCCGGGCCTAGGCCCGGCCCGAGGGGGTAACCGGTTCCGGTTCCGAGCCCTGAAAAAGGCGAATCGGCCCAATCAGTCCGGGCCCGGTTCGGACCTCTTTTTTTTGGGTTTGGGCTGGGTTTAGGTGGACTGGGCTGGGTGTTTCCGAGGGGTATGGGGGGATGGGGGGTTGAAATAAATAAGAAAACACAAAAAAATGAACCGGAACCGGCCTGGCCCGAACCGGAACCGGACCGGGCCCGATCCACCCCTAATTGTTGGCCCCATTTTTGTTGTTTGGGCATCAAAACTCCAAATTGTGTGTTTCATTTTGGGGTGGGTGCAGCCGGTCCGGTTCGGACCTTTATCTTGGTCCCAAATGTGGTCACCTGTTGGTGGGATTGTAATTTTTGGATGAAAAATGCTTGGTGTATACCTTTGATACACCTTGTGTGTCTACATGAAATAACTTTTGTATTCCAATAAATATGAATTATCTGTATACAAACAACTATATCTGTGTAAACACATAAGATGTGCAATTGTGTACACCAAGCATTTCTGTTTTTGGATAATGTTCGGTTTTGGTCCCCCACCCACCCACCCCACCCACCCCCGTTTCTAGTCTAGTTCCAATCTGATTTTGTACAACATTTGAAAAAGTCAATTGCTTAAGAGGTGTTTTGATCTACATTTTAAAACTATTTATGTTCCTTCAAGGAGTAGAAGTTATTATGAGTGTGGGTAAAAGTGTAAAAGTGCTTCAAAGTGTACGAAATTATTAATCAAAGTTGGGAGAGACCAATTTCTGAAAAACTGATTATGATTTTGTTTCTATTTTAAAAAAGAAGCAGCAGAATGGATGCCCCTATTGAGATGCCGTTTCAGTCATTTTTTAAATGACTATAAGATAAATTTATGTAAATAAATGATTTGACATAACCCAGAAGAATACGGAGTAATACGGATTAGGGAGTATTTGATTGATCATTAGATTCAACCAACCACCTTTCCCACTTGTAACAAAAACTAAAATGAAAACAGAAGGAATAAAATCAAAGTCGGTTGACGGCGGATTGGACAACTAGGATGGATGAGAAGAGAGAGTAGAATCGTCGAGAGGAGAAGCTAAGAAGAATAAATACTCCGTCGAAACACGGCCGATAAAATGGTGATCTCAGAGAAGCAAGAGGCTCTTGTGAAGGATTCATGGGAAGTGATGAAGCAAAACATACCTCAACTCAGCCTTCGTTTCTTTACCCTGTAAGTTACTACAAGTCTCGATCATATCCAATTTGAACGGTCTTGTTTTTGTTTAATTTGACATAAGCAATTCCATACAGAATCCTGGAGATAGCTCCAGAGGCAAAAGACATGTTCTCGTTCCTCAAGGACAGTGATGATGATGCTCTTCATCAGAACAATCCCAAGCTCAAGTCTCATGCCGTCATAGTCTTCAAGTTGGTCGGTTCATCCAAATTCATTTCCCATTTCATTTCTTTCTCAATTGATTTCCTGTAAAGATATTTTCTCACAAAATGATTTACATGGTTGCTGTAAATCGTGAATACTTATTTATTCCATTTAACACTTTTCGTGAAATATATTAATGATTTATTCACCAATATATTAAGGATTTATTTGTTACTTATTCACAAATGTTTCTAACAAACACGTACAAAATCTTTAATTTCTCAAATTATTAACAACCAAAATAAGTAAATTAACAACCAAAATAAGCAACGTTGAAGTTGCTCTAGAATGCTATTTTAGCCATTTTTCTTTATTCTACGGAGTATTAACAGAATATAATTTTATCTTATTTCAACATATTTATCCAATTCAATTGATTCAATCAAAATTCCATCAATTCAGTCGATCAGCCAATTCAGTGTTACCTAACAGGCTATTAAAATTGGACTTTATCATATCACATTGCCTCGCGATTCAATCCATCAACACAAAAAATTTAACAAATGAACTCACGGTAATTGTGATTGAATTTGATGGAGAGGAGGAGAGTGGCAAATATGGATTATCACATGGATTTCACGGTTTCACCCGCCTTTATAATCGGGTCGGAGCCGGAGAATGAGAGAGTATACGACCAAATATTTTGACAAATGCACTTGGAAGATCAAGTGGACACTGATGGTGAATTGCACATTTCTCTCTAGTTGTGTGTAGCACAATATTAGAAGTCCATACTTCATACAAATAAATTATGTCAGGCCTAATAAAAAAGTTGCATGTGTGCCATATATTATTGATTTATCCATTTCTAATTGTGGGTTTACAGACTTGTGAATCTGCGGTTCAGTTACGGGAGAAAGGTGTAGTTGTGGTTGGGGGCACCACCCTCAAGCATTTGGGAGCTGTTCATCTTGAAAAGGGACTCACTGCCCCTCACTTTGAGGTATTATTTATTATTTTACTTCCCAATATACGAAAACTAATCTTTCTTTGCATGTACACTCCTTTGTTACTAAAATAAAACAATAATAGTCCACCTTCAATCCTTCATTTGCCTTTGGTTGCATTTGAACGTTACACTGAAGTTCCTAAAAAACAAAATGTTACTCTCCAAGTGCACTCCAGAAGCGTGTCTAAAACTGTACCGATAGCTTTCTGAAAAACTATCAGTACAGTTTCTAACAGTTTCTCGTATTTATATGCAAATAACACATCTAGGAGGTGTTGATGATGGTATGTAGGTAGTAAAGGAAGCTCTACTGCGAACAGCGGAAGAGGCAATGGGGGAGAATTGGAGTGAGGAGATGAGAGAAGCTTGGGGTGAATCCTATCATCACTTGGCTGCTGCTATCAAACATGAGATGCAGGCCCAAGCGGCCGATTCCTTTTCTTCTCCTACTAGTAGTTAAATTTTCCATTATTGTTCACGTATGAACCATTCTACTCTAGCTTTTCCTTTTTGTATTTTACTTTCCCTTGGTTATCTTTGATTATTTGCTTTAGCATTATTCTACATACACTAATTACCCAATAAATCAATAATTAATGGTTCATTGTATTGCCTTTTTCGATAAAACATGGTCTTTACATGAAAAATGTAAGAGCTGTATCACTTTTTGTCTAAAATGTGACTGATCTTCATCTTCCGATCTGTAGGATGTCCACCTTTCTAATTTATTATGATGTTTGCACTTTGCAGTGTGCTTTTGAATGTTTATTCTGGTCTAGTTTGATCTAATCTAAATATAATAAGAATAATAGACAAAAAAGAGTGAAGAAACTAGACATTACGTAGGAAGTAAAATTCCATTGTTGGATGGAGTGGGATTTTACTTTCCCTTTTCATAATGCAAAAGTCAAAACTTTTTCAGAAGTCTTATTCTTCAGAGAAAACACTAAAAAATCAAAGAATAAAACATAACTTTCAAAGTTCTGGAATCTGGAGACGTTCAAAAAAAAAAGTTCTGGAATCTGGAGTATTGAAAATCGAACTGCAGAAGTACATTCTGTCAATGTGGAACTGAAAACAAATATAACAGCATAAATTTCATAAAGTGCACAACAAAAAATGATCTTTTATTTATAAACGAATTATATGAAGAAAAGAAGCCGTTTTGTTTTTCCAACTTTACAAATGCAAAGCATTCTGCATATAATCAGAACAAACAATACAGGCGAAGTAAATGCTCTACACTTGTGATACTAAGGAGCAAAGCGAGTGACAACCCCCCTCAACTCCATGTTTCCTTACTATTCTAATCTTCAACTTGCAATACATATACATCCAATACATACTTCTTTGTGTTGTTTTAGTCATCACTCTGTCTAGAGTATAGAGTAAGCTCGGATCACCTCAATAATGGGTGCCCGACATAATGGACACTTCCCTGCCGTTCTCACCAATTCATTTGCACATTTTGAACAAGTGCACATATGCCCACACCTGCATATTATACCATTGCTAGTCAGTGTTCTGCCTGCCACTGAGTATGAATATTTAATTTTAATTTTAATTTCCCCAATGTCGTAAAATATAACCTACCTGTAGAGCAGGGAATCAATTTGGTTATCACAGCAAACACAGCAGGTACCTTTTCTCACATGTCCCCATTTTGACCCATCCACTGATGTCTCTGCAACCCCTGCTAACATATTTGTATGAGCAAACTCAAGTGAAACATGACAGATGGGGGTCGGGGTGTATCGAGGGTAACAAACCTTGGCCGCTACCAGCTGAACGATTCAGAGCTGCAGAAACTTCCTGGCGGACAGAGCGCTGTAACTCGAGTTGCATATCCATGCAGGCTTCAAGCATCCTCTGCATGTGGTTCATACCTTGCTGTAATCTTGACATATCTGCTCTAAGGTCATTTATCGTCTCCCACTCCTGTGCTCATCCACAAAAAAGAATGTTTTATAATGATATGCTTGCTCATTCTCAAACAAGCATCGGGAAAATGCAGATAGAGAGGTAGTAGTAGCAAGCAGACCCGTCTCGATGGTTATAATAAATGCCACCAACAGACAAAAAACAAAGTGGGAGGGGGAGGGGGGGTTGGCAGATGACCTTACAATAAATTTTAAATTTTAAATTTTAAACTTATTCAAATAAACTAGAAGGTAACATAATTAGACTTGCCTCCAATATGAAAAAGCACGTTAAAATATGATTCATGAAAGTTTATGAAGAACCATAGACCACGGACTTTCATTAAAATTTACACCAATGCAAGTAAATTAGCTATTCAAATAATAGGCTTCTTCCACCTATCCTAGATTTAAAATCATGTAAAACCAGCTAAGTATTACTCATTAGGCAATATAGAGTGGGCGTCATATAGAACAAAGATACTACTATAGTAATATGTTTGAACCAAATATTCAGGACTGCAGAATTTCAGGTAGCTGGACAGAAGTGAGAAGCCTTATGACAGCGCTGCTAGCAGAGGTGAAGGGTCTTACTAGTTCAGAGCGATGGATATTGTGACGAGACCAGCCAGAGTGATGCAAATCCTGATGCCAGAGAGGTTGTGGTGGAGGAACAGGAGGAGATGATAGTACAAGCGAAGGCCGGACTATACCGTCATTTTGATCCACATTATTATGCACATCTTCGTTCTGTTCATCCTGATCTCTATCTGGAGAAGGTGGGATAGGCAAGTTTCTGTGCAGATCCCAATCAATAGGTGCATGGGTTTGCCTTTCTACGTAAGACTGAATTAATTGATCCAAACTCTCCCGGAATCCACTTCGGAGAAGATTCGAAACACTTCTCCTGCAATTAGACAAAATTTTAATAAGAATACAAAAATATTTACAATATACTTCCATCCGATCCTTTACTATTAGTAACAATTGACAAGATTATAAAAACAACGAAAGTAGATTATGATTTCACAGTTTTACCCTCCATTGTTGCTCATAGATGAATACTTCTAAAAACTAAACATGAACACAACACAAGTTAACGGAAAATAATGGAAAGTTAAGACCAAATTCTTCATTGAAAATTAATGCCTTATAAATTTGACCATCGACCCAATCTGAACTATAGAGTCAAAACCAAAATTGGAAGTTAAAAAAAATGTTTTACCTGCTAAGAAGCTCTCTGAGTTCCACACTGTACACGTTATCATCCTCAGGGGGGTGGAATCTATTGTACCTCCTTAGTGGAACAGAGCGCCGTATTCTAGGAGGATCAGAAGGTCCCACTGACCAATTTTCCACTGTTTCTCTTGAGTCATGCTCATGCCAAACTTCTCTGTTTTCAGGCTCTGTTTGTTCATCTCTAATTGCATCCCCTGCTGTTTCAAAGGGCCGAGCAGTAATCGAGTCGACCTCCCAGTTTCTGCTTGTGTTTTCAGCAGTCCCACTAGTCCACCCAATATTAGACCCGTATGAATTAGAATCTCCTTGATTACCTCCCTCTGTTTCATAAACCTGCTGACCTGTACTTTGACCGGATGTGCTAAGCTCAGAACTTTCTCTGTGCTCATGCAACTGATGAGTGTTGCCTTCCTGGTCTCTAAACTGTAGATCTTCAATATTTTCATTTTGAACTTCCTGTGGATGACTTGCATGTTGATTCCTAGAACTACTGTTGGTGGTATGGTGAGATGAAGAGTCAAAGTGGCTGCTTACTTGACCACGAACTATGTTCTCTAACCTGGAACAAATTCAAGTAGACTGGCTCAATTCAGTAAAATAACCAAACACAAAGAAAATACATAGAAAATGAATTGCAATGCTATCAGATTCTTGTTTACCTTGGGAATTTCTTTAGGGGTGTTGTATTGAATAATTGCCATAATGGGTGGGATATATAAAAAAGCATCTTATTCTTCATATGGTGAAATTTTAAAAACTTATTTTTGGTGAACACCTAATAAAGATAGAGGATAACAAGAAAGGAGACTTTTCAGGACCAGGTGAAACTAGGAGAGGGTGAGAAAGAAAAACCAAACACACCGAGGTTAATGAGCACAACTTTCAACCAGCAAAAAACGAACTCATTATAACATATGATAACTGCATAATTTAGCACTCTAGATACCTTACTCCAGAAACAGTATGGCGTTGCCTCAGCTGAATGAGTTCACTTGCTGCAAGTGAAGGTTGTCTCTCCTCCTCAATAGGCCGTTCACTACGCAGGAACCTTCCTCTGAGTAATGACTGGAAAAGAATTATAGTACATATATAGATTAAAGGTTAAAGTATAATAAAATTATATGAAAGACAAAAGGTCAAGATTCTACAAGACTAAATGGAAACATAAAAGGGTTAAACACAGTGCTGATCTATATGATCAATGTATATAAGATAAAAGTCAGGTGGAAATGTGGAATGGCTAGAAATCTAATATTTCCAATGCCAGAACCAACATCCAAAATATCATTTACACAGCTCTTGCAACAGATCAAAGTTTAATTACTAATTCAAGAAAAACATCTAGATGACAACACCAATATTATTTAGTCTGTGATAAACTAACCTGAATGCGATTTCGGTGGGCAAAGTCTGAAACAGCACGGCGATCCAGCAGTCCTTGTAATTCCCTCTGTCTTTCACTCTCAATCCTCACCAGCAAATCAACCAGAGCCTGTCTTCCACGCAGTCTCAACATGTCCCTCCGAATATGCTCAGGGTGACCTTCCTCTTGGTCAATAACATACCCCTCACGAACAACCTGATCAGCTTGACCAACTCCATTCTCTTGTCCTTCCCTACTGCGCGATCCTCTCTGTTGACTAGTCATCTGCACCCATTCCCTCACAATCCTAACCCTTTCACGCTCAGTCTCCCCAAGCCATTCCCCTCTCTGAACACCACCACTCCTCTGGGAAACATTAGATGATGGGTTGGTAATACCACTTTCCATCCATCCACGAACAATTTGCCTCACTCTCTCCCTCTCAACTTCACCAAGATCAGGAGATTGTTCCCGGCTAGAACTGTCATTCTCCCCAACTACGTTATGCTGTCTAATAGGATCACGAGACCAATTTCCATACCCATTCTCACTCTCACTTCCCTGATTAACACTAGAGGCAATTGTATTGGAAGAATCTACACTTCTTTGTGGTGTTAGTCTTCGCCCCCTGAGCCTATCTTGGGAGTGGTCCATGACATGCTCATCCTCCAATTCCCGCCACATCCGTAGTATGCTTGATGCTCGGCTGCTAATTCTCTCATCATCAGGCCGGTGGCGTCTTGAGGTGGGAGACTGTGATTCTCTCAAGAACGACGAATCGAGCATGGAAACAGTGTGCAAGCCAGCAAGCGCCATCAACTCTGATTCGCGATTCCTCCTCTCCATTGTAGTGATCATCTCCTGGGCTTGCCTGGCAGCCCACCTGCTTAGAATCCTAGAATGACGCCTCCTAGCCGCTGATGACTCAGCTAGATCATCTCCTTCCAAGTCAGACCTCCTCCTCCTCCTTACGAGCTGCTCGCCATCATCGTCACCATCCTCTGGGTTTCTAGTTGTTGAACTGCATGATGCAAATGACATGCATTCGTCCAAATGTCCGCGCATCAACTCCTCGAGCCCCCTCTCAAACTCAGCACGGGCATCTTGTGCTGTGCTATCAGGCTTCTGTTGAAGTTGTGGCTGAACATCGGCCATTTCTTAATACGGCCTATCCTAAATCCTAGAGATTAAAAAAAATCTAGAAACACTACCGCGACTACATGAACCTAGAAAAAGACTGCCTAGTATCTTCAGTACAGAAGAATCCACATTCCTCCATTGCTAGGATGGAGATTTTTCTAGCGTAACTCCTGATAAGTAAATGATAATGATTTTAAGGGGAAATTCCAAAGCTAACTGTAAACCGTAAACCTAATGTAACATCATTACATCTGACCAATTCACGAAAAAATCTGTCATCTTTTGAAACAATCGAATAATTCGTAGGGCACATCACCTGATCAAAACATGAAAGAAAACAGCGACCCTGAATTTCATTAGTGCAATCAAATAATTTACAAATAAATTAATAATTAACATCAATAAGATCCAGGTGAAGGTGAAACGAGAAATTGAAAATGAAATAAGGGAGGAATCAGCGAAGGAAACATCTAGGTCAAAATTGAAATTGCAGAAATGAAATGCCATTGAAGCACGGGAGGTACCTGTGAAGTGTGTGAATCAAAACCCTAAGCTATTTCATGGAATAATAATCTTATCTTCGTTTATGTGCATCAAAGTCGTATGAATAATTAGATACGTAAGAAATAGAAGGTGGAGAAACATGGAAGATTGATTGGAAGGGAAAGAAGGATGAAGTGAAGGTCTGAATTTATTAACTAACTAAATACTCCGTAAAGCGGAGAGAGACGATTCCTTTTTCCCGTTTTACCAACTAGATAAAATATTTCTTGTCAAAAAACAAAACTAAATAAAATATTTTACTTGCATTTAATATTCATGAATTTCGGTGTGATCTAAATGGTTTCGAACAAAGACATGTTCCAAATGCTTCTTACATTTTAAAATTAATTATTAATAGGTTTCAAACGATGTTAATTAATATTATTGTATTTGTTGAAATATTATTGAATTAGTCATCTTCCAACTATTCCTGATTAGGAATTATTATCACCATTATATAAATAATCAGGAAATCATAATTATGATTCTAGATTATAATTGTGTGGTTCACAATTATCCTCTAATCCTAATAAGCTTAACTTTTCTCCTATAAATAGGAGTCTTCTCCATTGTAATTATACACCAAGATTACACCATTATCACACTTCTAATAATATCTTTCTCACTAAGTATTCACTAGACCATTATTGATGAAATCCAGATTACCATCATCTGCATGGGGATATGCTATAATGCATGCTGCAAATTTAATTCGGTTTAGACCAACGGCATATCATAAATTTTCCCCATTACAATTAATATCTGGTAAAGAACCAAATATATCACACCTAAAAATATTTGGTTGTTCTGTGTATGTACCAATTGCTCCACCTTATCGTACTAAAATGGGTCCTCAAAGAAGGCTGGGAATTTATGTTGGTTTTAAATCACCCTCAATTATTAATTATCTAGAACTTATGACCGGTGACTTATTCACCGCGCGGTTCGATGACTGTCATTTTGATGAGACAGTATTCCCAGCCTTAGGGGGAGATATTAAAGAAATGGACCCACGTACGAAAGATATTACTTGGAATGCAACAAATTTATCTTTTCTTGATTCTCGCACAAATGCTTGTGAACAAGAAATTCAAAAGATTATTCATTTACAAAATGTTGCAAACCAATTGCCTGATGCTTTCACAGACTCAAAGAAAGTGACAAAGTCACATGTTCCAGCTATGAATGCTCCTTCTCGAATAGAAATTCCTGCGGAGATTAGCGAAAGAACTCTTGCTAATGAATCTATGATACGTAAAAAACGTGGTAGACCACTTGGTTCAAGAGATTTGAAACCAAGAAAATTTAAACAGCAAGTTGTAGTTTGTGATGCCAAAGAAGTTCAACCTTCTCAAGAAGAAAATGAACATTTTGAAAATATCGGCCTTGAAGATAACATCAATAATAAAGATACCTCAAAAGAGGATCCAATCACCTTCGAAGAGGTAAATATTCCAGATAAAGATAGAAACGTCGATAATTTCGAAATTTCAATTAATTACGTTTCTAATGGAATACAATGGAATAGAAATGATATTGATGTTAATGATATATTTTCATATGCCATCGCCACAGATATAATGAATGAACACGATGACAATGAGCCTAAATCTATTGACGAATGTCGTCGTAGAAATGATTGGCCAAAATGGAATGAAGCAATTCAGGTAGAATTAAAATCGCTAGAAAAGCGTAATGTTTTTGGACCAATTGTCCATACGCCAAAAGGCGTAAAACTTGTCGGTTTTAAATGGGTTTTTGTGCGTAAACGCAACGAGAAAAATGAAATCGTTAGATACAAAGCCCGACTTGTTGCCCAAGGTTTTTCTCAAATGCGAGGAATCGATAATGATGAGACGTATTCTCCAGTAGTTGATGCTACAACTTTTAAGATTTTTAATTGGCATGTCTGTTTTTGAAAGGCTGCAAATGCGCCTAATGGATGTAGTGACCGCATATTTATACAATTCACTCGACACAGACATATATGAGAATTCCTGAAGGCTTTAAAATACCTGATGCTTATAACTCGAAATCTCGAGATTTATTTTCCATGAAATTGCAAAAGTCATTATATGGATTAAAACAATCTGGACGCATGTGGTATAACCGTCTTAGTGAATATTTGATTAAAGAAGGATATAAAAATGATCCTATTAGTCCATGTGTTTTCATTCAGCGATCCGAATCAGGATTCACCATGATTGCAGTATATGTTGATTATTTAATCATTATTGAAACTCCCATTGAAATTGAAAATACTGCAAAATATCTCATGAAAGAATTTGAAATGAAAGGTATTGGGAGGACAAAATTTTGTCTCGTCATTCAAATTGAACATTTGAGAAATTGTATTTTTATTCATCAATCAAAATATACCAAGAAACTTTTGAAGCGGTTTTACATGAATAAACCACACCCGCTCAATTTTTCAATGATGTTTCGATCTCTCAATATGAATGATGTTTTTTCCGACCTTGTGAACGTGATGAATAAAACCTTGGTCGTGAAATAATATATTTGAATGCTAGATATTTGAAGCATTAATGTATTTGGCTAATATAATACTTGACTAGATATTTCTAGCTTTTTCTATAAATTTGTTAGTCAGATATAGCGCAGGTCAAAGGACGTTACATCAAAGGGGATAGAACAAAGCGTACAACACCAACACTTTTCTCCACACATGATTTTGAGAAACAAGGAACGGTTGATGTCAAACAAATCAAGTCATGTGACAATCCTGCTGATTTATTCACAAAGTCATTGGCACCGAAGAAATTTGAAGAACTGGTCCATAAAATTGGAATGTATCGTCTTCGAGATATATGTTAAATTGAGGGGGAGTAATGTAATGTACTGCACTCTTTTTCCCTTCGTCAAGTTTTTATCCCACTGGGTTTTTCTTGACAAAGGTTTTTAACGAGACAGTACATTATAATACTATGAAACTAATACCCCAGAATAATTAGAAGATGACCATTCAAGGGGGAGTGTTGAAATATTATTGAATTAGTCATCTTCCAACTATTCCTGATTAGGAATTATTATCACCATTATATAAATAATCAGGAAATCATAATTATGATTCTAGATTATAATTGTGTGGTTCACAATTATCCTCTAATCCTAATAAGCTTAACTTTTCTCCTATAAATAGGAGTCTTCTCCATTGTAATTATACACCAAGATTACACCATTATCACACTTCTAATAACATCTTTCTCACTAAGTATTCAGACTATACTTTCTCTCCCTGATCTTCTGCTTATTTCCTTCCATTTTATAACAGTATTGCATCAATTCAAGAAAAAATGTAATTGCTAGCGTCCATTCCTCTGTACACATTTTTACTCATGTACGGAGTAGTTTGTTTGAGAAACGGATGCGTCTCATATATTTTATATACTCCATCCGTCCCATTTAAAAAAATAATAATTTATTATTATTTAAAATATTTTTATTAAATTTTTGGTATTATGAATTTTTATTATTTTTTATTATTTTATTATGAGTTAAAACATTCCAATATCTAAAGATATATTTGTCAAAGACACACATAATTAGTTCTATGGAAACATAGTTTATTTTTTGGTCCTATTTGTGCAATTTGATAGTTCCATTGTAGTTTACTATACTTGACCGACGATAAAATAAGTCTGTCAACATTCAAACTATGTGTAGTAAATAAAATTTACATATTCAGAAACTTCATTACAAGTTTTAGAAAGTTGCAAAATAAAAAAATTAAATTTGATAAAAGTTGGATATATATAGTAAAAGATTAAAAGTAATTTATGTTGACCAAGTTAAGAAGAAATGAGACTATCAAATTGGGACGGAGGTAATATCATATGATAATGTAACTAAATTTCATCATATACAAATAGATTAAACAGTTCAACAAAATATAATTTTTATGGTCATCAAAGTACAAAATTTATATAATCTTATAAAGCAATATTACATTCAGCGGTGGTGACTGTTTGGGCGGCGATACTGACTAGCCTAGGGTAGCAGAGGCAATTGAAAATTAGGTCACTGGAAGGTTGTAACTGTAACTGCTCAGTGGTGGTCACTGCTCGAGTGGTCACCGAGCCATTGGCCACTGTTGTATTGAACATTGACGCCATTGAGACAATTGATCATTGTAGCAGGTCAGCTAAAATTTTTAAGAGTGTTGTAGTCCTTTAACTCACATTAGTCCTTTTTATCACATTTTTTTAAATGAAAAAAAAAACTTTTTATCCTTTCTCTATTTTTAACACTTAGTAATATTCATGTCAAAACCCCTTTACACATTCAATAATAATATAACAAAGTAACACTTTCAAAAAAATAACAAATGTAACGGTCTATATTTACGGACAACACTTCATTGCCCATCACCATATCATTAGCTTTTTCGTCTATTAGTGGGATAGAGAAAGGGAAGAGACCCGGATTAACATTATAGTCGATATGTCATCATTTTCTATTAGTTCAAGTGAAGGTTTCTCTTGACAATATGTTTTTCCATTGTCGGTGACATCTAGTCTACAATACATATTAAAGATAGAAAATGATATTGTTGTTCCCAACAAGGGTGTTATCTAACCAAATCTTTATCAAATTATAGCATCTTCATTCATGCTCGTTAAATTTATGATTTTTTATGGTTTATACCATTGTGATGTTATTGTCATATAATAAAAATCTTAAATAGTATCAAAGCTTATCAACTCCCATCAACCATAATCTTTATTTACTCACATTTTTGTGGAGCTTGTTATTTTAGTTATTTTAGGTATTTTCAAGCTTGTTATTTACTCGCATTTTTGTGGAGCTTGTTATTTGTGGTTGCATTAAATATGTTCATAAAAAGTTGGGAATAATCTTGAATAATCAAGGATTTGATATTCAATATCATATTTTTTCTAAACAATCTTCTAAAATAATCTCATCTCTCCAAAAGATCTTCCACATCATCAGGATATGATCTCCAAATACACTCATGAATGAGGATGCCCTTAGAGCAACTCCATTGATGATACTCAAATTATCAGTTTTTTGTGTCACATCATTGTCACATATAAAATCATAAATGATATCAAATAATCTTAACCTTCTCTCAATCATGATATTAGATTATTGTGATTTTTGTATGCAAAGTATTAAAAGAGTATCTCTCCTACCAAAACACATGTCCGTATTTTTTTCACCAACATATTACTTTGTTTTTTCTAATTTTCTTGATTACAAACATTATTCCATTTCTTCTCCAGTTTAATTTTTTCTTTTGTTCAAGTCATGAGTTGTACTCTAAAAAACAATCCAACGAAAATTGTTACTGAAAATCATAACCATTCAGTTTTATTAATCACACACACACACACACACACACACACACATATATATATATATATATATTTAATATGTGCTTATAACATGTATATGTGTATTTATTTTAAATGTATGTGTTTATATTTACATAACAAAATATTTGCACTATACCATTTTCTATTTAACGTAATCAATCTTTTAAATTTAATCATCTTTAAAAATGATATTTAAAATTTTAAACAATGCATAAATAAGAATACATAAAATAAGTTTAATACATTAATGATTAAATTGTTGTGGGTGCCTATTACAATTTATTTTTTTTAAATTCAATTATGATTGCAATATTTTCAAATTAAAAGGTAATACATAACTTTTAAGATGAGGCTGCGTGCGTGCTATTAAAAAAAATTGAAGCTGCGTGCTATTAAAAAAATTGAAGCTGCGTGCTATTAAAAAAAAATGAATTCCGAGCTGAACGCTATCAAATAAGAGCATCTCTATTCGTGCTCTCTAAATAAACGATTTTTTTTATTACACATCATTGCCACATCACATTTATTTAATAAATTTTAAATAATCTCAAAGTTTAAAATTCTTCATCAATAATAATACTCAAATAATCAGTTTTTTCCGAACATGCATTAAATGTAATTTAACTACAATCTAAAATAATCCGAGATTGGAATCTTGATACCGGATTTTCTTTTTCAATAATCTCACTAAATAATCTCTCACTCACAATTAAACTTCAAATAAACTCATGGATGGGGATGCCCTTAGTTGAGATCCATATTGAGGTGAATGATATGGAGCCGATTTAATGTTTCACTACTATAAAAATATTAAAACAATTACAGCCATTTTTCTAATGTTTTTGTATTAATATTACTAATTGGAAATGGAAAGAAAAAAAGATTAACAATATAACAATTTTTCAATAATGTGACAAGTGGTCAGGTACGAGTGAATACAATACACGAAATGCCATATATGGATAATCTTTCTATGCAAAAAATGTGAAAATGTGGCCATTAAATGCTTCTTATAGCCTGTAACTAGATAACATATTAATAGCGTGTTGTTATTATTATTATTATTATTAGTTTTAGTATTGAGGACCTATGTGTAATTATTTATATTTTGATTAATATAAATACAACACTAGGGCTACCACAATGGCAAGTCATTATTCTCCACTTTTATTATTTCACATGTTATCAGTCGCAAAGGTTCTCTAACCCTACTTCCATATGCCGACATCCGCACCATCATCCTTGGCGCTCGCTACTTTGGAGCAGCCGTCGGCATCACGGCCGGTAATCATTACTTCCGTGGCGGCTTCAGAACCGACGCCCATCCAACCGGAGCTGCCGTCTTCTTCGGGCGTATTCATGTCGCCCGGTCTCTCTGCTTCAAGGCGGCCGATACCTCCTATTAATTCCTGCAGCCTGTTTAACATGCCGAAGTTGTTTACCTTAGAATTTAGGATGGATCACTCTTAGCCCCTACCCTTATTCAGGGTTCTCCTAACCCCAATTATAATTATTGGTTGTGTATTGATCAAACCGTTCGCTCATGGTTGTTTGTTACTCTTTCACAGGATATTTTAGTTGAGGTTCGGGGCCTCCATTTTTCTGCACCTATTTGGGAGAGATTGGAGACATGTTTTATGGCCGAAAGCATTGCTCGTACCATGGAACTCAAGCGGGCTTCGAATACCCTCAAAAAGAAGGAATCTCAAAGCATGGATGAGTATTTGAGCGACATCAAAATTCTGGCAGATTCACTTAATTCTATTAATTCCCTGGTAGCTCATCGCGAGCTTCTACTTGCAACTGTATAAGGTATTGCCCCAGAATATGAGTCTATTATTACATCAATTACCTTGTTTCCGGACAGCTTCACCTTGGACAGTTTGCGCCCGCAACTTTTGGCTCTTGAACAACGGGCTCTTTATGTTCATGCTCAAAATTCCCATCCTGACCATCAAGCATTCGGTGTGGCGGAGCAGGCCGCTGCACCAGTTCAGCGACCAGCGGCTCGTGGGTGGTGACCAGCAGTACCGCGGCAACAGTGGTCGTGGTTATCGCGGCGGGCGACAGCGAGGACACCGCAACAGGGGGCGTGGTTATGGCGGCCAAAATCACGGCGGACAGCAGTACGCCGTTGAGCAGGTCCGAGGCCCTCCGGCGCGGGGGTATGGTGTTGCTCTAGTGCCCGGTTGGCAGACGACTCCTCAAATTTATGCTCCACATGGACCACATGCTCCTGGGTTTCAAGGTACGGTTTTAAGTAATTGTGGTCGTGTTATAGCCAATATAAATGCTTTATCTGCTTGTATTACTCATCCTAACTTGATAGGTTTTCCATCCGTCGAACATTCTTTTCAGCCCCCCCACCACCACCCATAGTGTGTCAAATTTGCTTTTCTTCTGGTCATTCTGCTTTGGCATGTCCTCGTTTTGTCAACCCTTCTACTTCAGCTTTGGCGGCTCTTCCCACGGGCGAATCAAATGAATCTATAAGGTACCCTGATTTTGGGGCTTTGGCTCATATGACTCCGTCAGAAGGTATTTTATCAAATAAATCTATTTAGTGGCTCACAATCTATTCAAGTTGTTAATGGTAATACTCCCAGTTTCTCATATTGGCAAAATTAATTTGACTACTTCTGGCCGCCCACTAATTTTAAACAAAGTTTATCATGTTCCACAGCTTAAATATAATTTATTATCTATTCAACGTTTGTGTGCGGATAATAATTGTTTTGTCATTTTTAATAATTTTATTTGTTAAGGACAGCCACACGGGGGCCATCCTACTTCAAGCCACCAATAAAGACTGTGTATATCCCTTCACAGCTATCCATCAACCCGCCCCATCCCTGGTCTTCAAGACAACGCTTGTACCAGGCCCAGGTTGGCATAAAAGACTTGGTCACTGTGGGGATCGCATTTTATCTGCTCTTAAGGGAAAAAATTCATTACTAGTTCTAGTCTATTTTCTCATGACTGTGTTTCTTGTAAACTGGGCAAATCCCATCGTCTTCCTTTTACAGATGTTATTCATAATTTTACGGCTCCTTTACAGCTAATATATTCTGATGTTTGGCAATCACCTGTGTTATCTAACTTAGGTTTCAAATATTATGTATCTTTCATCGATGATTTTTCTAGGTTCACATGGGTCTACCCCATGCATAGGAAATCAAAGTTTTTTCTTCACTTTTGCAATTTTCAAAAATTAGTTGAAAATTTATTTAATTGTAAAATTAAATGTTCGCAGAGTGACGGAGGGGGTGAATTTATAAATACCACTTTCCAGCAACATTTTCTTAATTGTGGGATTCTTTTTCGAAAATCTTGTCCGAATACACCTGCTCGGAATGGTGTGGCAGAACACAAACATCGTCATTTACTTGAATTGGCCACAACTATGCTTATTGACGCAAGTCTACCAAAGTCGTTTTTGGGTTTATGCATTGTATACAGCTACTTTTATTATAAATCGGTTGGGCAATCTGTCTCCGTTCGAGACATTATTTCAAAAATTTCCTTACCATAGTTTTTTACGTGTCTTTGGGTGTGTTTTTTACGTGTCTTTGGTTGTGCATGTTTTCCAAACATTATTGCCTCCTCCTCTAATAAACTTTCACCATGTTCCATTCTTTGTGTTTTTCTAGGTTATGCTCCGGGGTACAAAGGTTATCGATGTCTCGATCCCAGTACTGGAAATGAGAACCTTTATATGGGACGGCCAAAAAAGAAAAGTGAGAACCTTTATATGGGACATAGGGAGTATATAAGTGAAGCAATTTGTAAAAAAAAATTATCCTAAAAAACTCTTGGTACAAGTTCAATGGCCTAACTACTCCCATGGCAGGAACATTATATTTCTAATCATGTGATTTAAATTGTACTATTATGGGAGAATTTGAACCGTTACCCCAGTTTTTAGGCGATATTGGACTTTGAACCCCATTTTAAAAAACTTTTGACTTTGCACCCTATCATATAACATTTGTGAAGGAAAATTTCTAAATGGGGTGCAAAGTCAAAGGATTTTGAAGTGAAATGGAGTGCAAAATCAATTTTCTTTTAAAATGAGGTGCAAAGTCCAATATCAACCAAAAAGTGGGGTGCAAAGTTAAATTCCCCTACTATTATTGGTAAACACTGCGCATAAAGTAGCATTATTATCATGGATGGTTGTAGGGCGGGGGTAAGGGGGGCATCATAGGCATTGCCTCACTCCGCCCTAAGTTTGATTTTTTTTATCATTATTGAAAAAAATATCCATGTAAAAGTTTATCCAAAAAACTTTATATTGTTTTTGTTGTGTGTATATTTGAGGGTGTTTGTTAAATAGCCTATCAACTATTTTTTTATTTTTTGAGACTGACTTTGGCTATTTAACTTTGTCGAACAACTATTTTTAGTGTTTAGTAAACAACTTTTTCAATTGGCTATTTGGTGCGGGAGACAAAAGCTGCTTTGAGTACATTTTCATTTCGTCCTTTTGATTTTACATTTTAAAAGACTAATATACTCTCTGATTTCACCTTATTAGGAAATGCATTCTAATTTAATAAAATATTTAAAAAATATTAATTAGAATAAAATAAAAATACTAATGCCCTAGTAATAGCAATAATAAGAAATATTATTATGATAATAGATCAAACAAAGTACAAATGCAACATGTTAATATTTAATTATCAAATTTTTATAATTAATAATGAAAGGAGGAGGCATATAGCATATGATGAATAAGCCAGAGGAGATTCAACAAGGTAGTGTTATTATTATTACAATTCTACTAGTGGTGAAATTCATATCTTTACTAAAGCTAGAACAATAACAAAATATAACAAATTAATAATAATATAAATTTATCATTTATATTAACGTGGTTTAGTTAAAAACACGATAATTACTTACAATCTTTTTGTTTTAATTATTTAATATCCGGCCTCTTGTATTTTATTGTTTTAGGATATATTATTCATTTTAACGAAGACATGTTTCATAGTTATTTCCCGCAAATTATAGTATACAATTGGTTGTACCACGGGCATGGTACAACCGTTTTTTAATTAATTTGAACTTGGAGAAATATAGTTAATTAGGTTCTTAGTTTCTCTTTGGCTACTTTTTCCTGCAACGTTCCCTTGCTGCACCGAACATTAGTTTTACTATGATCTTACCTTCTTTATTCCTATTATTTTCTTTTATATCAAACAACCCTTAATTTAAACAATTAAAGCTAAAATCAGAAGCTAAAATTAGTTCTGATCCTCTGAATTAAAAAAAAAACATAACAATATGAGTAAAAGCATCCCTCTCCATCTATCACTAACAATACATACAACTATATTTTTCAAGTTGACTCATAAATATTGAATGTCTATCAAGTGTTAGAAAAATGTCAAAGTGAATATTAAATTCTTTTTTATTACTTGTTGCCTAGTATACAATGTTAACATATGTATGTTTTGTTTTTAGAATAGGTTTCGGTAAATTTTTCTACTTCTACACTTACCAAATTTTGAACATTTTATTATTATTTGAGTTCGATGTTTAAAGATTTTGTAGATACGGGTGAGATATGTTTTTCCAATGATTTTTTCAATATTAAATCTGTATGTATAGATATTCTTATGGAAAAATTGATAGTAACAATCCCAACAATTGGCGGTCCGCCCATAATAATCCCAAGTATCGATTATTTCAAAATAATCCCAACTTTAGGGACTTTCCGCCAATAATAGTCCCTATAAATAAATTCTTGTAGTTTTTAAAGTGGATGAGAAGTGATGGTACCATGGATTCAGACCATGGCCCAATTACGTAGTCCAACCCATAAACGAGATCAGTCCTTAACAGGATCAGCCTAATTACAGGATTAGCCCATAAACGGGATCAGCCCTTAACGGGATTAGCCTAATAACAGGATCAGCCCATAAACGGGATTCATGATTAAAAGCCGCTAAGCCCATTAGGAATTAGGCCCACGATAGGAACCCACATCCAGGCCGTGCTGGACAGCAGACCTCGAGCCTGGGCGGAGTTTTAGTGAGGCCGGGATATTCCTAGGGCTTACGTGGCGAGCTATCACTCGGTGATAGATATTTGGCAACAGGCAGGACTCATCTGGAGGACGGTGACTAAAAGGAGAAGGTAATCGTGTGGGGATCAAGATCGAAGAGTTCTATTTCAAGCAAGAATATAGTTCATTAATTGAGCATTTATTGTATTAGATTCCTCCCATAATTATACCTTCTAATCTCTATAAATACTTGATGTAAACACCCTATCAAAGGGATGGACCCCCGATAAAATTTTGAACCAAGGCTAGACTATTGGTAGTTCTCTGGAATAAAGAGTAAAGCTGCCTTACGCTGCCATATTATTCTCATATCTACGTATATTTAGTTCTCGTAGTTGGATTTAACTTCATCATTTGGTGCTCTCGTTGAGAGCCGGGTATACGAAGCAACGATGGTTGGATCGAATAGCCATAATCGCGTTGGTAGCAATCAAGGCGGAGATCGTTACAATCATGTCGTGATTGAAGACGAAGGGTCAAGGTCTCGAAGGAGCGATTTTAGGAGGCGCAACGACAACGTCGTCACGCAAGGCGATTTAAGGAACCAGGTTCGTGGTGTGGGGAATCCTAGGGACCCGGCGGTGCGTCCACCGCAGTTCCAGACGCCGGGTACTGGGCATAACATCCCCGCCATGGATCCCACACAGGCTTTGGCGACTTTGGCCACGTTCCAGAGGGCGGTGGAGACTTTGACAACTGCATTCCAAGGTATCATTCCAAATCCTACTGGGAGACCTCCTTCCCCTCGCCGGGCTCCATCTGTGGCTCCGCGAGGAGAAGAGAACTCTCTCCTGCCCACGAGGAATTCTCCACCAGCCTAGTCTCAGCGCTCCCACCGATCCAGGGCAACTCCCAGGATTCCGGTGGCAAACCGGATAAGTGAGCAAAGGATTTCTGTTCATGATAGACTCTCCTCTAGGGTTGAGCACAGTGAGGGGGCATCTTCGGCTGCAGTTTCGTCCCACCGCCAAAGTACGCGAAGGGGAGATCTCAGGAACGAGATCAACGCGAATAGGCAAGCCCGAAGAGATCGCAGGTCTCCAGTGCGCCCTCAAGTCGGTCATAATAATGCTGACCTCAGGAGAAGGTTAGACGAGCTCAGAAGGGAGATGGAAGGAAGATCAGGCCTCGAGCATGGCGTGCGAATTCCTGAGCCTTTTACTAGGCAAATCATGGAGGCACCATTGCCTCAAGGATACCGGACATGCAACATTGAGGCTTACAGAGGGAAATCGGACCCTCAGCACCACGTTTCCAGGTATGTGGCTTATATGGTCATGATGGGATATGACAACGCTATAAAATGTAGAGAATTCTCGGTAACCCTAGATGGGCTAGCACGGGAATGGTACGACTCTCTGCCAGATGGAGGGATAGGGAACTTCCGGGAGTTGGCTCACGCATTCGTGACGCGTTTTGCCACCTCTAAGGATTCCAAGAATGTCTCTCACCTTCTGGGAATCAAACAGGGCTCCCAAGAAACCCTGGCTGATTTCCTAGATCGTTGGAGGGAGGAGACTGTCAAGGTAGAAGACTTGGATGACAAGTCTGTTGTGGCTATCCTCACCAACGCTCTGAGGTCGGGCGAACTATACAAGGACTTTATAAACAGGCCCCCGACCTCCCACGAGGAGGCTCTGTTGCGCGCCAAGGCACAAGCCGAGGTTTAGGAAGCTGAGAAACGAAAGAAAGACGAGGAATCAAGGAAGTCTTAGCCTAATGGCGAGAGAAAGAAAAACTCAGATAAAGAAACCCATGACCCGGAGAAGGGGAGCGGGTTCAAAAAGAAGAAGAGAGGTTGGGGAAAGGGCAAATCAAATGTTCCAGAAGGACCTTTGTCCAGCCAACCTGAATTTCCAGTTGATACCGTCTTAGACTATGCGGCAAAGCAAGGTCTGATCACAATTCCTGAGGGATGAAACGTCATCAACGGTCAAACTTCCAGCGCGTAAGTTCTATAAAATCCACAGAAGCGATACCCATGAGACCGACGAATGTTACTTCTTGAAGAAATATGTGGAAAAGATGGCCCGCGACGGACAGTTGGATCAACTCATGAAAAAAGTTCGGCAGAATCAAGACCCCCAGAAGAGGAACACCTGGAGCCGGGGAAAAGACGAGCCAGCCTCGACTTCGAAGAAAAGGGAGGCTGGAGCCCAGTTCGAGGATGATGAAGAGGGGGAAGATTCAGGCCGGCAGAAGCGCCCGCATGTCAACCAGATCTACGGCGGACCTGTGGTAGGAGATATGGCGGCAGAAAGGAAGAGATGGAATCACCAACTCTTTGTGGGAGAAATCAGCCGCTTTCCTGCGGACAAAAAGCAGAAGCGGGAGTCCATTGTTTTCACAGACAATGATTTGCCACTGTGTCCTCCACCGCACAGAGATGCATTGATGATAAAGATGGAGGTGCTAGATACCATTGTCCACCGAGTCCTCGTGGACAATGGGAGTTCAGTAAACATTCTATACATGAACACACTTCAGGAGATTGGCCTCCAAAAGGCAGACCTCAAACTGGTCAAAACCCCACTGTCAGGCTTCACAAGAGATACCATTGAACCTGAGGGGGTTATCACCCTCAAGATCTAGCTCGGATCGGAACCCTGTGTAAGGACAGTCGAGACGGACTTTGTGGTTGTGCGGCTGCCAAGTGTACACAAAGCAATTCTTGGTCGACCTCTTCTGGAAGACCTGGGGGCTATCATTTCCCAGGCTCATCTGTGCCTGAAATTCTACACCCTAGCAGGAGTGGGCACAGTAAGGGGAGACCAAAAAATGGCCAGGAGTTGTTACGTGAGGGCTTGCAAAGCCCACGGAAGAAATGAAGCAAGAGTAAATGCCATCGAGCAGGATTTGTCGAAATTTGAGGAGGGGCAATTCAAAGCCCAGCCTGTTTCGAAGCTTGAGGAGGTCGGAGTCGATCCAACCCGGCCAGAACGCCGGATTAAGATTGGTACAGGGCTCTAGGCCGACCTGAGAGCAAAAATAATCCAAGTCTTGGTGGAATTCAGGAAGATCTTTGTGTGGGGGCCTGAAGACATGCCGTGACTCGACCCCAGTATAGCAGTACATCATCTGAACGTGGATCCAAGGGTTCTTCCCATCAAACAGAAATGCAGGTACTTGTCTTTAGATAGAAAAGAATTCGTAAAAGGAGAAGTAGCAATGCTGTTGGGCATCAAGCACATTAGGGAAGTTCAATATCCATAGTGGCTTGCCAACGTGGTTTTGGCACCTAAGCCACCTACCTGGAGAATGTGCGCTGATTATACGGACTTGAACAAAGCTTGCCCAATGGATCCTTTTCCCCTGCCGAGCATAGATCAGCTGGTGGATCAGACCACTGGATGCGAACTCCTTTCATTCATGGATGCATTCAAGGGGCATCATCAGATCTCGATGCACCCGGATGATGCTGAGAAGACCTCGTTCGTCACACCTGAGGGAGTCTTCTGCTACCTCGTCATGGCCTTCGGATTGAGAAACTCGGGAGCTACCTACACGAGGATGATATCCAAGGTATTCTGAACAGTTCTGGGAAGAAACATGGAAGCATATGTCGATGACATGATCGTGAAGAGCCAGAAAGCAACTGACCACGCAGAAGATCTCAGGGAAGTCTTCAGCATCATGAAGAAGGTAAAATCTAAGGCTTAAACCTAAAAAGTGCACTTTCGCTGTCCAAGGAGGAAAATGTTTGGATTTTATGGTGACAAACAGAGGAATCGAGCCTAACCCAGAAAAGATAAAAGGCATCTTAGACATGGAACCCCCTAGAAGTGTCAAAGAGGTCCAGATTTTAACCGGGAGACTAGCAGCCCTGGGGAGATTCTTATCCAGATCGGCGGAACGATCCTTACCTTTCTTCCAAATCCTGAAGAAAGGTAATGGATTCCAGTGGACCTTGGAATGCCAAACTGCATTTGAGGACCTGAAAGCATATCTACAATCGGACCTGCTGCTCAGCAAGCCTGAGGTCGGCGAGACCCTCACATTCTACCTAGGGGTGACACAAAGTGCCATCAGCTCCGTTTTAGTGCGCAAAGAAGGAACGATGCGAAAACCAGTTTACTACATTAGCAAAGTCCTTCATGGGGCTGAGCTCATATATCCAGCACTAGAGAAAACTGCGCTAGCAGTATACACGGCGGCCAAAAAATTGGCACACTACTTTCAGTCTCATCCAATCAAAGTGCTGTCAGACCTGGGAGTAGGCACTTTGTTCAGAATGGCTAAAACAGCCAGGGTTGTAAAATGGTCCCTGTTAATCAGCCAGTACCAAGTAAGTTTCCAACCTAGATCATCAATCAAAGGCCAGGCCCTGGCAGACTTCCTAGTCGAATGTACTGCCCGGGACTTGGCTGAAGAAAAGAGACATGGAGAAGAAGATTGGTGGACCCTCATGACCGATGGATCATCATCAGGGTCCAAAGGTTGCGGAGGAGGGGTGGTCCTCATCACCCCCGAAGGCTTCAAGACGTACCATGCCCTCAGATACAAATTTAACCTCTCTAACAATGAAGCTGAGTACGGTGCCCTACTGTCAGGGCTCAGGATAGCAATCCACTTCAAGGCACAGAAGCTGAGGGTCAAAAGCGACTCTAAGTTGGTTATCAAACAACTTAGAGGGGAATACGAGGCCAAAGAAGAACGAATGCAGAAATACAGGGATACAGCCCTGGAACTCATCAAGTGTTTTGAGGAGTCAGATCTGATATGTGTTCCTCGAGCCCAGAATAGCGAGGCAGATATTCTATCAAAGCTGACTGAGGGCGCACCTGAACATCTCATGCGCATAGCCCGAATACAGGAGCTAGACAAACCTAGCATCGAGGTCACCAAAGTCCTTGAGGTTTTCTCAGCCGAACAGAAACCAAGATCCTGGGTCGAAGAATTGATAGAATACAAGAAGGACGGAACATTGCCTTCCAATGAGGGAAAGGCAAAGCTGATTAGAAAATGGGCTCCGAATTATGTCATTGAGAATGGCAAACTATACAAAAGGAGTTACAATGGCGTGCTACTCAAATGTCCAAGGCCAGAACAAGCTCAGCAAGTGATCAAAGAACTACATGAAGGAACTTGTTCATCCCACCAAGGTGTGTTCACCTTAAGTAGGAAATCCCTATTGCAAGGATATTTTTGGCCTACGATGATAAGGGACTGCGTGGACTTTGCACGAAGATGTGAGGTCTGCCAGAAATTTCAAACGAACCCACGCAGGCTTGCCACCCTATATCATCCTATCAGCACAGTGATCCCCTTTTCAAGGTGGGGAATAGACCTCCTTGGGCCCTTTCCCCCGGGCTCAGGAGGTAGGAAATTTGTGATAGTCGCAATTGACTATTTCACGAAATGAATTGAGGCCGAACCAATGGCCACAATCACTGCGGAGCAATGCAAGAGATTTGTCTGGAGAAATATATTTTTCCGATTTGGTGTTCCCATGCAAGTTATCACAGATAATGGAAAACAGTTTGACTCCGAGCCATTCAAAGAATTCTGCGAACAATGGGGAGTTGAGGCCAGCAGAGCATCTGTTGCTTACCCCCAATGCAATGGACAAGTGTAAAACGCTAATAGAACTATTGTTAGCGGCCTCAAAAGGAAGTTAGAGTCAATGAGAACAACTTGGGTGAATGAACTCAACAATGTACTTTGGGCATACCGAACTACCCCAAGGAAGGCTACTGGTGAGAGTCCCTTCGCCTTAACTTATAGGTTTGAAGCCCGAGCACACCACTGGAGGCTCTGGTCCCAAGTAGAAGGGTTGAAGATTATGATCCTAGAAATAACGAGGACATGCTCAGGGCAGAACTACACCTGATTGAGGAAAGAAGGGACAACGCCTTCATCAGAGCTGAAAACTACAGAAGGAAAGTTAAAGAATACCACGACGCAAGGGTTAGACCAAGGCTATTTCAGGTCGGGGACCTAGTTCTAAGGAGGTCTACTAGCAAACCTTTGAAGAGCGGAAAGTTTGCCAAAAATTGGGAAGGGCCCTACAAAATCAAAGGAATCGTAGGACCTGGGACTTACAAGCTAAGCACTCCTAAAGGAAAGTTGATAGAGAGAGTGTGGAATTCCGAGCACTTGATGAAATTCTACCAGTAGGTTTGCAATCCTGATTTGAAGAATTATTCAATAAAAGTTTGTTTTCTTTCACAAAGTCCTTGTAGAATTGCGAAGGTTTTTTTTAACCACCAAAAAAAACTAAGGCCACTACGCCTAATTTTGGTACTCGCAAAAATCAAAGTACAAATTCCAGACTCACCCAAATTCCGCAGCTCAGCTTTGTCTTGTCAAAAGACGAGAGCAGGAATACAAGATCTTTTTCAAGATCAAAGAGCCTTATAAACAAAATCAAATTTCCTCAAAACAGCAAAAGATGGCCTTTCTCAAGGGCAAGACTGATGTACAAAGGCTAAGGATGAACTAAGGGAATTAACTTTGCACCAGAGAGGCCACCTGGCCTCGCCAATTAAAGAGGTTCATTACAAGGCTTAATTGACCCAGAGTAAAGAACCCACCCTACTTCGGTTTAGAAAATAAGAACTTAGGGTTAAAATTGATAAAGCTCTCCGACGCGGTTCAGAAATTAAGAACCCAAGGAAAGCGACCCTGGCCGGGAAATTAGGGCTAAAACTATGAGGACAAAGTGATAGAAAACAGACTTATCTATTTGGCAACCGAAGTCAGACCTTGAGGTCAAAACAGGGCTCCCAAGTCGTGTGGATACAGGAATAAAGGATGGATTCCCAGACAATCTAACAAGGTGGAGTCCAGCCTCAAAACTCAGGGCTGAGTGGTTCCAGTCAAGCTTAAAGAAGGTCAAGCCAGGGAAAGTAATTAGCCCCAGGGGAAATAGATTGGACTAAAAGACAACAATGTCATATGCATACAAAAATAATGTGCAGAAAGGTAATTGTTCGATTACAAGCCACCCCGAGGGCGGAAAACACTACAAGCACGCAGGCTTGGAAAAAGTGTTTGTCCAAACACATAAATAAAGAAGCATTTACAAAACAGGTGCCGGGGTGTCCCCCTAAACGCCACCTGGCACTAGCCAACCTCTACACGGCATCAACAGAGCTCTACTCATCCGAGGGAAAGGAAACGGCTTGGGAGGCCGGCCTCATCCCAGCACCCCTCGTCAGGAGCAGCTGAAGGTCAATAGTCGATTTTGCAAGAGTCGTAGCGCCGCTTCCTTGTTCTCGCCCATCAGGTTCCCCAGAGGCCGTCATCGCACCTCCTGAAATTGAAAGGGAAAAGGGTCAGAGAACAGACCATTGGGATAGTAAAAAGAGGAATTACCAGGACAAGAACTAACAGGGCCGACCTGAGGAAAAAGTAAGCACCACCTTCCCGTCATCACCCAGATGATGACCCAACCGATAAGGCGATCCCATGTCAAGAAGACCAGCAGCATACTCAGTTCCCTGACTAAGGAGGGGCACGTCCCATCGACGGATAAACTCTACCCATTTATTACCAAAGGGGAGTTCACCGTTTGTTGGGGTCATCCACACCCATTTTTTCTCCCAATTCGGATGAAGGCTGGGAAAGAGTGGACCCTCGAACAGGTGATGACCCGGCCTCTGAGAAAGTGCGAGGAAGCCCTTAGCAAAGAAGACGTCAGATTGGGCCGCATAGAAGAAGTGCCGGAAAAGCTTTGTGCTCAACAGGATCCGCAGATGCATGCAGCGGGCCATGAACCCAGCCAGGAAGAGGTAAGCCACCGGAGCGAACTGGCCGGGGACAGCACGGTAATAAGCAAGTATGCTCAGCACGAAGGGATGAAGGGGAAATTTGAGGCCCATATGCAGGCTGGATAGGTGTACTCCATAGTGAAGAGGAGAAGGGGGCTCCACAATGTTTTGCTCGAAAGTAGGGCGTGAGCAAACCACGCTAGGGCCTGCCAGGGCAACGGCCGTTTCAAATTCAGCGTCTGAGAGGGCCGCCGCAGTCACGGCCCGGACCCTATCGGCCGGAAGATAAAAGTGGGTAGACGTATCGTGAAGAAACTTTGAAGCAGAAGAAGATTTAGATGAAGACATGATGAACCGAAGTTTCGCTCAAAGGGATCAAAGAATGTCCGAATGATGAAAGAATATGAAGGGGAGTTATTGTTATATAGTGAAACCCTAAAACGCTTCGTAATCGTTGGAACCGTTTGGGACTCGTCTCGAAAATTGTTCAAAAACCGCTTGGGAAAACCGCATCTGGAGATTCGAGAAGTCGGGTAATGGAAAAGGCGGTTGAAAGTTGAGCCCGAGCTGCAGGCCTACTTCGGCGCAATAATTACTGAGGCAGAGCTACAGCCGCCTATAAAGATTCAAAATTTGAAATCCAATAAACCGCTTCAATTCTACTCCTCCAAAATTCAGCCCTGCTAATTTTGAGGAGTAGGGGGCTCGTGATGGTACCATGGATTCAGCCCAATTACGTAGTCCAGCCCATAAACGGGATCAGCCCTTAACGAGATTAGCCTAATAACAGGATCAGCCCATAAACGAGATTCATGATTAAAAGCCGGTTATCCCATTAGGAATTAGGCCCACGATAGGAACCCACAGCCAGGCCGGGCTGGACAGCAGACCTCGAGCCTAGGCGGAGTTCTAGTGAGGCCGGGATATTCCTAGGGCTTACGTGGCGAGCTATCACTCGGTGATAGATATTTGGCAACAGGCAGGACTCATCCGGAGGACGGTGACTAAAAGGAGAAGGTAATCGTGTGGGGATCAAGATCGAAGAGTTCCATTTCAAGCAAGAATATAGTTCATTAATTGAGCATTTATTGTATTAGATTCCTCCCATAATTCTACCTTCTAATCTCTATAAATACTTGATGTAAACACCCTATCAAAGGGATGGACCCCCGATAAAATTCTGAACCGAGGCTAGACTATTGCTAGTTCTCCGGAATAAAGAGTAAAACTGCCTTACGCTGCCATATTATTCTCATATCTACGTATATTTAGCTCTCGTAGTTGGATTGAACTCCATCAAGAAGAAATATAGCAAGGAATCCTTATAAATAATCCCAACTTTTAATTTTTACACTTAATTTCTATATAAAAATCACTTTTTGTAGGAGGTAATATATGGTCATGGACCATTATTGACAGACGGTCCATATAGTTGGGATTATACAAAAATAATCAATAGTTGGAATTATTGTCGGCGGACCGGCAATAGTTGGGATTATTATTTTCAATTTTTCCTATTCTTATTAGTATTAATTGTGATATATTTATTACATGTAAAATATTGAAATGAACTTTATGTTATACTTGTATGAGTATAATGTATAAACGAAATGAGCATGTATAAAAGAAATGAGCATTGATATGATATTATAAAATGAGAAAAAACAAAGATATGCTTTGTATATGGTTTATGTTATTTTTGTTTGAAGTTTGAAGTTTTTTTTTTTAAATTATCGAGATATGCTTTTTCAACAATCTATTATAAATCGGAAAACACAACTAAATATTTTAAATGACAATATAGTGATCATATACATGTTTGAATGAATAAGTTTTGATATATTACGTGGTTTGATATAGAAATGAGTTTATGTTATACTTAAATGAGCATAAATTCTCCATCCGTCTCACTAAGAATGGAACAATTTGGTTTACGATACTTGACCGACGATAAAGCAAACAGATCCCTCTCCGCACTCAAATTATTTTTAGAAAAAAAATTACATCACAACATTAAAAGCTTTACAAAGTCGCAAAAACCAGAATCAAATTTGATAAAAAAAGATTGATAAATAAAGTAAGAGATTAAGAGTGTTTTGTGTTGACCAAGTGAATAATAATTGAGACAATCTTAGCATGACGGAGAGAGTATGTATTACTTATACTAAATTGAGTATAATGTTAAAAATAAATGTGAATGAGTGAACCATTTTAGAATGAGCACAATAATTTTCTAAGTCAGGAATGATAGATTATAAATTATTTTTCTAATAAAATTATTACATTTATCATGGCTAAACCTACTGATAATTTAATAAATGGATTTATAGAAATGGATTTCATATTATACTTACATGAGTATAGAGTTTAAGGAATGATCATTAGTATTCTGTTATAAATTAGCATACAAGATTTTAAATGAGTATATAGTAATTATGAGTATATTGCTTAAAAGAAATTTGTACTGATTTACCGATATAAAATGAACACAATGAAAGTGATGTGATTATAATTTAAATTTATTAGAGCCCATTTGGTAACTTTGTTTTTCGGCTTACTAGGCTTGTCAGCCATTTTTTCACCAAATACGTAATTTTTTATTTCGCGCGCTGAATTGTTTAATAATAAGAAAAGTAAGGCTGAAATTACTATAGATGATCATTTTAGCTATTTTTCAAACAATTTTTCATTTATTTTATTAATAAATAATATTTTAAATATAATTAGTCAATCTAGCCACTTTAGCCGGTTCTTGTATTACCAAAGAGGCTCTTATTAATATTTCCCATGCATTACATAAGCTACTAATAATTGAGTAATAAACCTAATTATTTTAATTAAAGATTGTTTTACTTGACTATTTCCAATCTTAGACAAGATCAGGTCAGACTTAAAAAGATCAGACCAGATCAGACCAGACTTCTATAATTAGAAATTACACAGAGACCAGACATTTATCATACCAGACCAAACCAAACCAATTCAAACCAGATCAGACCAGATTAGATTTAAACAAACCAGACCAGATCAAACTTAAACAGACCAGACCAGACCAACAAATTTCAGTCCAAGTAAAAACATCCGAAGATTGTTTGCGAATAATATATTTTACTTTTATGAATTACTGATATGAGTTTTATGTTGTACCTAATTGAGTATAATGTTTATAAGTAATTTAATGAACATTGATATGACAATTGAAGATGGAGCAATAGAATTCAGACATATCAACACAACGTTCTTCAACGCAAACAATATAATCAACTGATCTGTCGGTGCTAAAGGACTCTTAGACCCGAATGAGGTGTCATCTTTTTTTATAATTCACATTCAATAACCAATACAAACACCTTTGTAATCAATTAAAATATATTCATAACCTCTAATTAATACGTAGTAATGTAGTATTGTATTAAATGGTCAAACCATTAGACCCCCCTGTATAAGATGATCAAAATTTTCTAAAAAAAAAATCTCATAGAACACTCAAATTATTGTCTAAACTCTCAAGCTCTTTTGTAACCCATTTCATTACCATTGTCTTTGTCATTTTTTACTAACTCAAAGTATTTTAGGTTGGGTCAACCTACATAGAAGTTAATAAGTCTATATTCAAATCTGCGCGCTCTGTGATTGAAACTAGTTCAATTTAAACGTCCTAAATTCACAAAATCTTGGTTGGGAAGTTTAGCAAAAAAGTATTGTGTTTCATCAGGTATATATGACCAATGACATAAGGTTTCTTTTTATAGCCATTTTTATGTACTGCTTTTCTTGATTCAATACATATAAGCTGAAAGTAATTACTCCGTATGTGTTTTAGCCCTATTACGAATAATAATTCTAATATCTGGTCCCAACTACACCAACTAGGCTACCCTTGGGAACCAACAGACCCTAAACTGAAAAGAAAGATTTTGAAAGATGAGATAAATCAATGAAGCATGGGTAATACTTGGTAGTTGGTACATGTTATGCATATATATACTCCCTCCGTCTCGAAAAGTTTGGCAAAAGTTGATTTTCACGTGGATTAATAAAGTAAAAATTCGGTGGTATAAATTTGTGCAGAGGAGATGGAATTAATTTTAGCCACATATTCCTTACTTTAAATGAAAATAGCAAATGTTTTTTGGACATCCATAAAAGTAAATTTGGCCAATCTTTCCGGGACGGAGTGAGTATAACTTTGGTTTGTATCCTTAACCTTAGCTTGGAGACAAATGCTTTGGGATGGAGAAGGTACCTACTAGTATAGCCTTAGTACAGTCATTGAATCTTGGCTGTTAATTTATTGCATGAATGCTGTCCCTAGCTTGTCCCCCACTATGCATGTTTATCTCATATAATCTGTTATAAACTTATTGGCATATAGCAAAACTCCATCTCCAAGAAGCCAAGAAGATTGGTTATAGTTTATATTATTAATTTATGTGTGTGTAAGCACTTTATAATAATAATAATAATTATTGTTGGTCGAAGGGCCACTTAAACTAGCTAGATCATCAAGATCCAATGCCCTGTTCATACAGTTTTTAAGCATATATATATCAAGAAGATGAGGGAGGGGGGTCAGTGCATGAATTTGATAGGAACGTGGTCTCTTGGACATTTTTTGAGCAAGTAGCTAATGTCCATTACCGAGGGAGAATATGCAGGTATACCATGTATCATTCTCCCTTCCAAAATATACTAGTATTGGTACGTAATAACTCTTTTTGATGAGTACATTCCTATTGTCACCTTCCACATTGGGTAATTTAATAGTAATATATTACGTACGTAGTATTATTATAACTTCAAATTTTAACTTATTATATTGCTGTTATTTCAAATTGGAACATTTCATTTAATTTTCAAAGCTTAGAATTAAATTTCAATGTTAGATGGGCTGATGTACGTGCTACTTTAGGCCCCTATTTTTTGTGCGGCATATTAGTCCATTATAATTTGAAATCTCTTCATCCCGCTAAGATTGTCTCATTTTTTTGTTTCAATTCGTTCTACTAAGATTGTTTGATACTCGTACTCAATTTGATAAAATTTGTTATGTTCTAAATCATTCTTAATTACTTTATTATTAGTCTATCGATCATTTCAATACTCATGTCTCTATTTAAAAGTTGTCCTTTGAATTACACACAATTTAAGAAAATAACATGTTTGACACCGTTTTACACTATTTTGTTTACCAAATAAGGAAAGAAGATTTTTTTAGGGACAACTCGAAAAGGAAAGTGAGATGTTTACCAAGAGACGGTGGGAGTATCAACCATATCAATTCACTTGTTTTTAATAATCACACCAACTCATCATGTGCCGATATTAGAATATTTTTACTTGAACTTATTCCAGTCCTAGACTAGACCAGTTCACACTACAGCAGATTAGATCAGATCAGACTAGAATTAGATAATTGTAAAATAAACAAAGATCAAACATTTACCATACCAGACTAGACCAGAAAATTTCAGTCCAATTAAAAACATTTTTAAGTGGGACCGAGGTACTACGTGGTATTTAACTAAGATCATATCACATACTCCGTAGCTAATAAATGTTTCCGTGCATAGGATGATTCCTTAATTAATATGAACATGTTTTTTTTTGTTATGAGACATGCTTTGTCGTTATTATTAAACTTAATATTGTACTCCTACACTTTAAGAGAATGTTTGGAAGCACAAAAATCGGTTGATTTGGCTGATTATGTTGAAATTTATGAAGTTCTGGCTGAAGTGACTACATTGAATGATTCTGTTGTTTTAAGAAAAAATTATTTTTAAAATATACTTTATTAATAAAATAAATAAAAAATTATATGTAAGAATAGCTAAAATGATCATCTACCGTAACTTCAGCCAATACAGCCAATACAGCCAAAAACATAACTTCACCCTTACTTTTTCTGCTTATTACACAATTCAGCGCGCAAAAGCAAAAATTACGTGTTTGGTAAAAAAGTTGGCTGATAAGCCCTATAAGCCGAAAAACGGTGTTGCCAAACGGCCTCAAAATTTACAATGAGTTTTTTATTTAGAAATTGTCCTTAATTAGGACTAATGTTTACCCAAAAAGTACAAATAGAACAACTCCCTCCGTTCTCTAATAATTGTCCCTCTTTCCATTTTGGGTTGGTTTCTAATATTTGTCTCTCTTTCCATTTTTGGAATTTTTTTTCAATAAATATACTCATTTACCCTCATTCTCTTTCCTACTATTTTTATTCTCTTTCATACTTTTTCATTTAAACACAACTCACTACACCTTTTACACTATCCCTATTATTTTCCTCTTAAAACTTGTGCCAAACCCTATGGGGCCAACTAATGGAGAACGGAGGGAGTACTACTTTTTAAATTTCCTTCAGTAGGGCTAAACATTGATTTATGTCCTAAATACCCCTAAGGGTATTAGTTCATAATGCAATGTTTCAATTCATAATAAAATCGTAAAAAATAATAAAAAATAATAGTAAGATAATAAAAATATTTATAGATAAAAAGGTTTTATTAAATATTACTTTAATATCACTTAAATATTACTTGGACTATTTTCAGTTCCAGGCCATATCAGACTTAAATAGATCAGACTAGATCGAACTTAAACAGACCAGATCGAACTTAAACAGACCAAACCAAACCATATCAAACTTCTGTAGTTATAAAATACAAAGAGACCAGACATTTACCAGACCATGCTTAAACTAACCAGACCAGACTTAAACAGACAATATCAGACCGAACCAACAAATTACAGTCCAAGTAAAAACATGGCTAATACGGAGTACTACATATTTTACTCCATATTTTTCTAGCTATAATGCCAAGTTACAAATGCATTGAATGAAGTACTGAACCATAAAACCACGGGGGAATTTGTTGATTCAGTCCCGTAACTTATAGCTATACCCGTTATTGGTCTTGTAACTTTAGTGACTTGTAGATTACATCCCGTAACTATTAAGTTGGTGCAATTTTGGTCCTTCTCTACCGGAACTTACTAATTTTGGTGCAATTTTGGTCAATATTTAGAAATCATCTGCACTTTGGCCCTTTTTCACAAGTCTTTTAAAAAGAGTGTACGCAACTGTTATATACACTTTCATTTTAAAATTCAAGATCCTGGACCAGAACGTGGTAATTTTATTAGCAGAATCTAAAAATTTTAATACACTTTAATTTTTAAACGAATTAATTATAAATTTCACATGCAAATGTTGTTCTTAAATTTCTAGCACAGGTAGCTCAGTTGGTTGAGTGATGGAAAATTTGGAACAATGACAAGGTTTGAAACCTGTAGCGGCCATGTAGAGGTTACAGCTCTTGCGTGCTGGACTGGAACTCTGGTGCGCACGGGTATATGGCCTACTACCATTAGGCCAACTGAGCCACCATGACTTACTCCTCCACCATTTTTTGGGGTGTTCATTTACTCCCCTTCACGACCCCCCCCCCCCCCCCCCCCGATGTATGTATGGATTTAGGAGTCAAAATATTCATTTTGAGCATTTTGACTTCTAAAACAGCTTTGATTACACATGTGGTGTGTTTAGCATTTAGCGGTTAGCGAATAAGGAATGACGAATTATGTTAGACGATTGTCAATACCTGATTCAGTCAGCGGGTTTGACTAGCGGTATTAACCACACATCATCCACATGTGCGTCATTATCAATGGACCATACATCTTCCTCCAACATTTTCTGTGCAAAAGTTTGTTGGAGATTCCTCTCAAAGAGATACATCTTGGAGATCAATTGTAATCCTGGTTTCGCCATTGACAAAGTAGCGAAAGAGATACTTGGAGAATCTAAATGATGTCTACCACCAAAAAGGACACATCTTGATGGAATGATGAGGTGAAACAAGCAATAAGGATCAAAAGGGAATGCTATAAGAGATTGGGCAAAAGTTGGAGCGACGAGAACATAGATGAGTACAAAGAGGCTAGAAGAAAAGCAAAGAAAGCTGTAAAGGAAGCAAGAGGAAAAGTGAACAAAGAATTGTATGCAAAATTGGATTCTAAGGAAGGAGAAAAAGATATTTACAGACTTGCTCGTCTTCGTGACCGTAGGACTCAAGATATCAGAAAAGTTAAGTGTGCGAAGGATGCCGATCAAAGGGTACTAATGGAGGACAGGGAGATAAGAGAGAGATGGAGGTCATACTTTGATACACTATTCAACGGGAACAAAGCGCAAGATATCGGTGATTTGACCATACCTGATTGTATGGTAAATCGTGATTTTGTGAGAAGGATCCAAACAATGGAAGTTAAAGAAGCTTTGAGGAAGATGGGGCGGAAGAAAGAAGTGGGTCCAGATGGCATACCGATCGAGGCTTGGAGAAGTTTGGTAGAAAGAGGGGCATCGAGTGGTTAACAAGTTTCTTCAACATGATTTCGAGAAACAGCAAGATACCAACGTGTTGGAGGAAGAGTACTCTTATCCCCTTATTCAAGAATAAAGGTGATGTGCAAGAATGTGCCAACTATCAAGAGATTAAGCTTATGAGTCACACCATGAAACTTTGGGAGTGAGTGATTGAGCAAAGACTTCGAAGAAGTGTAAAGATTTCAGAGAATCAATTCGGTTTTATGCCTGGTCGGTCAACAACTAAGGTCATTCACCTTCTTCGACAACTTTTGGAGAAGTATAGAGACGCTCACAAGGATCTGCATTTGGTGTTCATTGACTTAGAAAAGGCTTATGATAGGGTACCTCGAGAAGTTCTTTGGTGGGATTTAACTAGAAAAGGCATATCACGCAAGTATATCAACCCCATCATGGATATGTATGAGGATTGTACTACAAGTGTCTGTACTAGTGTAGGGAGGCCCGCGGAGTTCCTTATTACTATCGAGTTCACCAAGGATCGGCTCTAAGCCCTTTTCTTATTTGCCATAGTCATGGATGAATTTACGAAGACAATTCAAGACGAAATACCGTGGTGCATGATGTTTGCCGACGATATTGTATTGATTGATGAGACGCGATCAAGTCTTAAAGCAAAGTTGGAAGTATGACGGCAAACATTGGAGAACAAGGGTTTCAGACTAAGTCGGGGCAAGATAGAGTACATAGAGTGTATGTTTGGTGAAGGTAGAAGCAGTGGTAATAGCGGAATTACTCTAGATGGTAAGGAGATACCGGTCAACGATATGTTTCGTTACTTGGGCTCCATAATTCAGAAGGACGGTGAGTTAGATGGAGATATATCCCATAAAATCAGAACATGGTTGATGAAGTGGAAGAGTGCGTCAGGATTTCTATGCGATAAAGGTATGCCGACTAGACTGAAGGGTAATTTTATAGGACAACAATTAGACCGGCACTACTATATGGCGGAGAGTGTTGGGCGGTGAACAATGTCACATTCAAAAGATGAGTGTGGAAGATATGTGCATGCTACGTTGGATGTGTGGGCATACTAGGAAGGACCACATGAGGAATGCGACAATCAGACAAAGGGTGGGAGTAGCACCTATTGAAGACAAGATGTGGGAGTCACACCTACGGTGGTTTGGTCATGTGCGAAGAAGACCGAGTGATGCACCTGTTAGATGAGTTGAGATGTGTGGAGAAGAGGCAGGGAAGAGAGGGAGAGGAAGGCCCAAACAGATGTGGGTTAGGGGAGTCAGAAGTGATATGCTTCTTCTTGGGTTGGATGAGAGTATGACTTGGGAGAGAGCAAAGTGGATGACAAGTATTCGTGTAGATGAGTGATCTCATATTATCTTTTCCCCTCATCTTTTTTTCCTTGTTTTTATCCTCTTATACTTATATATATATATATATATATATATATATATATATATATAAACATTGTTTTTATCCTTTTTATTTCATTATTTTTAGGTATATTCATTTGTTCTTGTATTGTCTTTTCTATAATTGTTTATCTTTTTTATCTTTATTTTCTTTCTTTTCCTTTTAGTGGTGATATCATGTATCGATTCATGTTAGCCGACCCCACTATCTTTTGGGACTAAGGCTTGGATGTTGTTGTTGTATCAGTTGTATTGGTTAATTACTTTCATTGCTTTAGTTGCTTTAAGTTTTAATCGATTAATTGCTTTAATTTAGCTCTTAAAGAATTTAAACTTGATTTCTTTTAACTTGTTAGGTTACTCCTCATGTTTATTTTACAATTTGTAGCACTCGTGTCAAATTTGATAACGAAGAATTGTGTTGAGTCTTCTAGACGAGATAACAAAGAAGGTAATAGAGAAAATCATCCTCGTGTCAAATTTGATCCGAATGATGTTGTGGCTAATCCTGGATTATGAAAAACCAGTCAAAGATTATAATTCTTTTATTAGAGACCAGGTTCAGAGAGAATATTTAACAAGAGTTCCGTGTAGACCGATTCATGTATATCCCAAAAAAGTGTATGATACAGAAAAAGAAGTTTTCAACCTACTTAATTTGATAAATTTCCATGATTGGAGTATAGCATTTCAAAAGACGCTGCTTATTGTCTGTGGTGTTATCTTTTCAAAAATTCAAATAAAGGGAATCGAGTTAGTGGTT
Organism: Cuscuta epithymum; assembly: GCA_945859915.1. NCBI lineage: Eukaryota > Viridiplantae > Streptophyta > Magnoliopsida > Solanales > Convolvulaceae > Cuscuta > Cuscuta epithymum. The sequence goes on along the minus strand of CAMAPF010000094.1, from coordinate 59,649 downwards.
GAAAAAAATCACGTGGCCGGGGGAATCTCATACACATTATTGAACAAATAAATCATAAGAATTGCTTGAATTGTCGGATTGGACAATGAAATGAAAGGGAGCTACACAAGACCCAAAAAAATGCAAGCTAGCCCACCTCTTACACTCATTGTGGTGCCTCTTTAAGAGGTGTTCTCCCCTATCATTGAAGTTTTAGAAACCCGAATTAAAGGGATAGAGGAGAGGTCTAGGAGCTCCGAAAATACCTCAACACAAACTGAAAAGCTCGGAGAAGAGAGGAAGGAAGAATGTCCATGAAGAGTGAAGATGTATTAGAGGTAACACATCATTATTCTCAACTAATGTTGATTTAATTACTAGTTTTTGTTATGACTTTAATAAATCACATGGATGATTGAAGGTGAGGTTCCACACGATTCAAGTCGTAGAATAATGGCTTGAAAGTGTTAAATATGGTATAAATGATTACATATTAATCTAGAACAAATATTGGAATGATAAGAGTCGGACTCACCGGGAAACACCCCTTCGTAAGGGACTGTTTTCATTACAGTCGTTAGGGGCCGCCCAACACTTGGAAGAAGTCTTCCAACCTTAATTACTACTCAAGAAATTCATATCGGATAGTCCTTGATCAGAGACTTGACCACGAGACTATGGGAGGACAACTTGCGGAGCATAAATTGAGGTGAGAATGACGATTGTATATATTGCTTATAATTAGTGAATTTAGCATGAGATTACTTAAGTAATCAAAATATGGTTTTGATGGATTTAAATGGTAGAAATGATCTTGAATACTTCTTCATGGCATACGAGCATATGAAATGATGAATCGTCATAGATGTGAATAAACTAAGTGATTATGCATGAGGAAAGAAATCCTTGAAGTATAGTAATTATCGAATTGTTGTGAGATATTATGATTATTTAATTTATATAAATTCTTGAGATTAATTGTGAATTGTGATATAAGATATAGAATAGGATAGGCATGAATTTGGAATGAGTCATGATGCTATGATTGTGCATTTGTGCTCAAATGAAACAATGAACGCATCTAAGTTGATATTTGGGAAATTGGGGCAGTCTTGATCAAGACTACCCCGAGTTTACAAGATATGAATACATGAAGGTAGGATTTATTGTCATCATTGTTTATATAGCCGATTAAGGATCTAGATGATATGTAATAGAATGGGTGTGTAAGCCCAATATACATTACGGTGGTTGTGTAAGCCCAAAACGAATATACGCTACAATGAATGCGCAAGTCTAAAATAAACGGGTGTGTAATCCCAAAATGAATAAGACCAATATGATAGATGTATATGCCCAGAGTGAATGAACACAACTATGGGGCGTGTGATCACAAAATGAATGAACACAACTGTGGGGTGTGTGAGTCTAAAATGTGTAAACACATGAAGTAGACTGTGTAACCTTGTCAATGGAATTGCGTATAGACTAGAGGGTGCGGTAATGCTCTCAATATGTTTTGTACGTAAGTATGGGGGCAACAGGTAGTTTGACAGGAATTATTTTAAATACGTACAAATGGATCTATGGAGAAAAAAATCTACGAATCGACTAATTGACTGAGTATATATTATATCTATGATTTTAAAAGAGTTAGCTATAGGTTATACCTATATTATGATATCACCCTGTGTTGAGGGACTTGTTTATAAATATGTATAGTTGTCATTGTACTTTTTAAATGCTTCAAATCGCTGACCTCTCTCTGGGAGGCACCTCGCCTCATCATTATACTTGTAAAGAGATTTTATGACTGAAGAACATCTAGTTCAACTTAGGAATATATCAAGAAAGGTACATATTGAAGTGCAATTTACTTGGTGAAGAACTCAACATTTAATTCTAGTGCGATGTTAGACAAGGTTCACATGAGAACTGATTTGACATGATGACCAAAGTAATATCAACAAAGAAGTTAGAAGATTGTTATCAAGATGCCAATTAGCATTTGTCCCCAGTTAACCCGGGAGAGAGAGATTTGCTGGGATCCGCTCTCCTCAACTGAAGAGGTTGTAGAAAATTGTAGAGCTTTGATGAAAGTGTAGAATACTCTGTAAAAAAAGATTTTTTCACGAATGAAATTTTATTTCTAGTTTTTAAATTCCTTGCACGGTAGCAATTCAAGACTTGTGCCCCCATCATCATTGTTCTCCCAACATACATGTTGTCACACTTGTGCGGTGTTACACATGCACATTCTCTCCTTTATCTATTAGCCATTCATAGAATTATAAATATTGAAAATATGGAGAAATTAGAATAGAAGGCTATGTATATTATTAATAACATATCAAGTAGTATTTATACAGTGATAATGGTTGCAAGGGTAGTGCTATTCTAGGCAATAAATCAAAGAATAAATGTAAGCTATACAAGATAGTATCTAATAATGGAGACAAATGCCATAGTAGAAATTAGCCGTTACACTCCCCCTCAAACTCAAGGCTGAGTCACGAGCTTGGAAGTTGGAGAACGAAATGAAGCAGGTGGTAAGCTTTTGGTGAAGACATCAACTAATTGCTGATCATATGGGACAAAAGAAGTGCAAATTGTGATAGTCTTTTTCGACGTGCTTCGTACGCTCATGAAAAACCGGGTTGTTGGCAATATGCAAAGATGCTTGATTATCACAATGTAACTGAGCGGGATGAAGCGGAATGTGTAACTCTCGAAGTAATAATTGGAGCAATGTTATCTCGCTAGCGGCAGATGCCATAACACGATACTCTTCTTCGACTGAGGAACGAGAAATAGTTGGTTGCTTTTCTTGTGCGCCAAGAAATGGGGCTTGAGCTAAGGAAAGTGCAATAGCCTGTGGTAGAGCGACGAGTGGTCGGACAAGAGGCCTAATCAGCGTCGCACTAAGCGTGTAAACATATAGAGGAGTCAGAGGAGAGTAAAATCCCAAGATCAGGAGTTGCTTTGAGGTAGTGAATCACATGAAGAGCGGCATTCCAATGGCAATCCTGCAGAGTATACATAAATTGAGATAAGAGATTAACAGAAAAAGTAATATCCAGTCATGTGACCGTGAGATATAACAGACGCCTAACAAGGCGTCGGTATGGTGCGGGGTCAGCCAAAGGTGACCCGGTAGAGGGAGCAAGGTGAGTATCGGGATCCAATGGTGATGGTGCAGGTTTGCATCCAAGAAGCCCAATATCTGAAAGAATTTCGAGTGTATATTTCCTTTGATTGAGAAAAATGCCACTTTTGGAGCGCGCAACTTCAATACCCAAGAAATACTTCAAGAGACCCAGCTCTTGATCTGAAAATGACGGAAAGATAATACTTTGAGTAAAGGAATAATAAAAGGATCAACACCAGTTATAATAATATCATCAACATAAACATGTAAAATAATGAGGTAAGAACCACGAAGATAAGTAAACATAGAATAATCAGCTTTAGATTGACGAAAACCGGCACACAAGAGGACGTGGGAAAAAGTTGAAAACCAGGAACGAGAGACTTGCTTAAGACCATACAAAGATTTGTGCAAATGACAGACATGAGTCTCCCCCTTTCGACCATACCCAGGGAAAGGGTCATATAGACATCTTCATGTAAGTCACCATGAAGAAACGCATTAGAGAGTAGAGACATCAAGTTGATTAGTGGGCCAATGTTTAACGGCAGCTAGACTAAGGAAAGGGGAGACTCATGTCTGTCACTAAAATAATTGCATGTTATATCTTACATGTTATAAATTGCCTGTTATATCTTTGCACCTAAAATAATTACATGCAAAGGTATAACAACCAATCACTTTATATACAAGGAAAAATGGACATGAATAATCCCAGTTATTAGTGATTTGCTTGAAATAGTTTAAAGTATCAAAATTTTCAAAATAAAGAGCCACCCATGAACATGGAGGGAAAACATCCTATTTATAGGAGAAGGCTGCTGTAGGGGATAAATCTAATGGGCCAAGTGGGTCAAAATGGGTCGGATGGGCCGAAACTGGATTTGATGGGCCGATATTGGCCTCCTTGATTGGGCTTCACACCGGGGTAATACTTTGGGCCCCTGAATGGTAGAAGGCCGAGATAATATACTTCAATTGGGCCTCATTTTTTTCTTTTTTCAATCAACCTTCTAACTTACAATTTTAAATTTATATATTATATTTGTCACTATATGTGCATAAATGAACATTTGAACATATTAGAGAATTCAAATGAGTTTTTGAATTTTTCAGTTCTCATTTTGTAAATCACATATGTTCATATGCTGCTGGTTTTAAGCTCATTTTAAAATGTGATATAAATACATATTTCAAATGTATCATATTAGATTTGAATAAGAGTTAGATTATACATGAAACAGAGATCATGATACTCAATTACATGCTTCAGATACTCAATAAAGAGGTTTGATGTTCAATGAAAATGTGTTGATGCTCAACTAAGAAAGCTTATGATTTTTATAACATTGCTCATTTGATAAGTAATGACATTGTGCTCATTTTAAAATGTTATAATAATATACATTTCAAAAGTACCATATTACATTAGATTCACATAGGAGTTGATTACAAATAGAGGAGCACAAACCATGATACTCAATTGAATGTTTCTAATACTCAATAGAGAATGTTTGATGATTAATGAAAATGTCTTGATGCTCAATGAAAAAAACTTATGATTTTCTTATCAATGCTCGTTTTATAAGTTACATATGCTCAATTGGTACTCATGTTATGCTAATTTTTAAAATGTCATATCAATACATTAGATTTGCATATTAAAGTTCATATGAGTTGATTATAAATATAATTTAATAATTTTCTATAAAAGAAAAAATAAGAAAAAGAAAATGAATTATAAGATATGAAGCAGAGATCATGATTCTCTTTGTTAGACTCCTAATATTCAGCATAATAGGTGTGATGTTCACTAAAAATGCATTAATATTCATTTAGTGGAAGACACACATTTCATTTAAATTATCAAAATGCCAACAAATGTACAGAGATCAATGGTACAACCCTATGTAGGACAAAAGGGGAAAATATTCATAGATAAGTAGGACAAAAGTAAATTGGATTAGGAAAAAAACCATTTTTTAATACTTCCTCCGTATTTTTTTGTTTGCTACACTTTCCTTTTTTGAATGTATTCAAAAATTTGCGACACTTTCCCTTGTTGGTAAATTTTTCTTTAAAATTTTTTTCACCATCTCTCAAACTTTTTCTACATTATTCATTACCACTACTATTCCAGTCATAAAAAATGTGACAAACACCTATTTTAGGGCATCTCCAACAAGCACCAACTTCTACACCAAAATGGTGCATTTGCCAAAAAAAATGCTCCAATAGCCACACCATCTTCAACACCATTTCACCATTTTGGTGGAGTGCCTTTGGCTTTACGCCATATATGGCGTACACCAAATCCAACACCATCTTCTTTTTCTATTTTTTTTATTTCAAATGTGACCCAAAGTTTTGATTATTATAGTTTTGACCCATTTTTAAAACAACAAATTAGGATGTTTTTACTTGGACTAAAATTTGTTGGTCTGATCTGTTCTGAACTGATTTGGTCTGGTCTGATTTCTTTGTATTTTTATAACTATCCAAGTCTGGTCTAATCCGGTATGATCTGATCTGAGACAAATTACAGTCCAAGTAAAAACATCTATATAGAACAACAAATTAAAATTATTAATTTGATAGAAAATAACAAAAATATAATAAAATTTAAATCACACAATATTATAAATAAAGTTTCAAATCGAAACAACATAATAACAGAATACAAATGATACTTAAGAAAATAACATAATTAAAATTACAATTAATAACGCCATTATAATTAGTGAAATATTGATTATTGTATTTTAATTAGTGAAATGCGTGAAAATACATATTAAAATGGTGTATTTTAGTTTGTACGTGTTAAATAATGTGTGAAATGTCAAAATATTAAATGAGGGGCTAATGTATAAATATATGATAATTAGATACTTAAATAGAAGAATGATAAAAAGTTAGTAAAAAGAATAAAAAGAGAATATTCCTTTTTGGTGATGAAAATGGTGTAAACTGTTGGAGATAAAATACTGTTTGATGTGATGTTTACACCATTTTAGTGTAAAAAATGGTGTAAACGGTTGGAGATGACCTTAGCTAACAAAAAATAGGACGGGAGTAATAAAAAAATCCATTTATTATACCCACTTAGGCACTCGAACTCAGATTGCTTATGGAAAATGCAAATCAGCGGCTAAACAGGCTTCCATTTTTGGGTTTGTATCTCATTCACGCGACCCGATCAACTACTACTCCTATACTTGCATCCATACCATACACACACAAGCTAATTAATACGTACGTATACAGTACTCCCGAATTCTCTTCTCGAGATCGCCAAATGCCAAATCTTTGACCTCCTCTCCCTTACTCTGCATTCAAACGCGCGCGATCTACATCTCTCCCCAGCCGTATACGCGAAATGGCGATGGAAGCTGCGGAATCCAACCACGACTCATCTGCCGTCGACGAGCAACACGAGGAATCTTCGCCTCGGGATTCATCGCCGCCTCCTTCGTCTCCTCCTCCTACTAATCAAGGTTTGGTCTTCACTCCCGCTTCTATGTTCTCGTTTTACTGATGTGCATTGTTTTCTACTCCTGGATCTGCTTATGAATTTTGACGTATTTCAATTTTGTGGAAATGTGAGTTTAAGATCCGGACTTTAATATTTTTTTTGAATCTGGACAATGAGAGCTAAGTCTCGAGCTGAGAGTAGTGTAGTAGCTATCTACATTGTCGTCAGTGTTACCGGTCAGAATCCCTAATAACTATTTTCTTAGGCTGTTTATATAAACTTTTGATGAGTTAATGGATGCATGCATCAATGAATGCTTTATAAAGCACACACACATGACACATACATACGCATATCTTCATCAAATGATTATTTTGAGCTCCTAATGTGTTGTGGGTTTTGGAATGTTAGCATTGCTATTGAGATAGGTTAAGAGTACATTATTACTTCTTAGCTTTTACTAAATGTCAACATTTGACTGACTTACATTACTCAAATGTGATTCATTCTGACTTTAGTATATAGCCGTTCTAGTAATTAGTTCGTGCAACCACTTCAAAGTCATCTCTATAACCTTAATACACGGAAGATTAATGAATGTGGATACTTGTATACAGCGATTCTAAATGAAAAGGAATCATCTTCAGATAACTCTCTCCCTCGCAGGATATTAGGGATCAAAATTAGCAAATTCGATCTTTTTTCTTTAAACAGCACAACATGAATGCACCTATTAGTTATTGTGCAAGTTTAGGAATTTGTTGAGGTTTCTGATATGCTTTTGTATATTATTGTATTCCAGACACAGAGAAGTCAACTTATGTTAAGTTCCTTCTTTCAAATCCCGAAGCTGGTTCTATTATTGGAAAGGGTGGCACTACAATTAATGACTTCCAATCACGATCCGGCGCTAGAATTCAGTTATCACGCAACCATGAATTTTTCCCTGGTACATCTGATAGGATTGTGATGGTATCTGGGATTGTTGATGACATACTCAAGGCACTTGATCTTATTCTTTCAAAATTACTGGATGAGGTAATTTGTCGCTTTCCAATTCATTTCCTCAAGTCCTCCCTGCTCTTGGTTAAATGTTCTGTTTTTTCTTGTGACAGTTTTTTGTTGATGAAGGCGGTGATGCTGAGCCACAATCAAAATTTAGATTAATTGTGCCCAATGGTTCTTGTGGTGGAATAATAGGGAAAGGAGGAGCCATCATTAAGTAAGAATCCTATATATGGAATGTCCTATTTGGAATTTATTCGATTGTTTGTCTGACATCTGCAGGCTTTGTGTACCTAGTTTCTCCACATGATTCATTTCCAGTTCTTTCTTTTTTTACTGTGACTCTTTTCAGTTGGTATTCTGCTACATCATTAACTACATTCACTGATGATATTCTGCAAATTTATGCAGTCATATGGACTTGAGCACTTGCCTGCACATGATTGTTTTTTCTTCACCTCATGTGTAGATCTTTGTGTAGGCGGGTGTATTAAAAATAGCCAATTTATCATGAAAGAAATGACAGAATATGGAAGTATATCATACGTTAGTTCCACTTTTATCCCTTGCTAGGCCACTCGTTGCCAATCTGAATATCTATTATACATTATTCATAAAGGGATGGGTGCATTCATTCTTTCATCTTTCCACTTATTCTCTCTGAATAATGAAACCTATACAGATAAAAATACTTTTTTACTTATTTCTGTGATAAATAATAGACGTTCTGGTAGAAAAGACTGAAAGCGGAGCCGTGTAGTTGAGAGAGATAATGATATGCTCGTACCAGTGTATTCAAAAGAGAGTGCCTGTGTGCTTAAGCGCACCAGGCAAGGCGAATAAGAGGGTCATAGCCTGGTAGGCTACAAGGTGCAGTCACCTAAGTGAGGCACAAGTTGTGTAAGAAGCACAGAAAAGCGTACACTTTAGTCTCCTGAGCTGGGAAAGGCTTGTCAAACTTTTTCTTCCTGTTTGAGCCTATTTTAAATAATAAGTCCATATATATAATTAGATACAGCCCATTGCCCCATCCAAATAATGGGGAAAAACAACTTAAACCCATTTTAATCCTTCTAAGTTCTAAGCCACAATAACAGTCTTCTATTATGAGTTCATTGTTATTCTCGCGTGCTCTGTTCTCTACTAACGCAACCTATTCAGGCTTGTCGATGAGGAAGGTGACAAAGAAACTTTCGAGGATGTTGAAGAATATAAATCATATAATGGAGAAGAAACGGACTCCTCTTTTACTGAAGAATAATCCTTGAGAGTTTTAACATGGAAAATTCAGCTAGAATCTAATTACTTTTTATTTTTAATTCTATGATTATTTAATTTATGAATTTTGAATTTGGTATTTCACTATTTTGTTTTTGTGAACTATGACTTTATTTTGGTGACTCATGGTTTTGTTTTTGAGAAGTATGATTTTTAATGCACATGGTTCAAGTATATGTTACATACATCATGTTTGAAATGAAACTACAAAATGACTAGACATCTTTATTTAACCAAAAAGTTAGAGAACAAGTAGAGGGAAATAGGCTTCATGTTTTGTTTTCACTGTGTAATTGAGACCTTTTTTGTGTGTGTCCACAAGGTCGCCAAAATAGTGGTTTATACCGTAAGTTACTAAGGTCGCCCAGTTTAAACCAAACACACCCTTAGGAAGTGGCAGAGAAGATATAGGATGACACTAGGGTTGAAAGAGTAAGCGTCTGAGATATTATGGCTTAAATAATACTCCCTCTGTCTCTTAAAACTTTGTGAACTTTCGTTTTTTGGTTGTCCCACTTTCTCTCTCTGCACAACACTCAACCACCGAGTTTTTACTTTATTATTCCGCGTGCCAGTCAAACTTGGCAAAATTTTAAGGGACAGAGGAAGTAAATAGTTGTAAAACCCGGTATAGCTACATATTTCTATGGCGGTGAACAATTTTACATGTAAAATGTAAAATGTTAAAACCCGGTATAGCTACATATTTCTAAGGAGAGCTCTAAAAACATAGATCACTTTACATGTAAAATGTTTATGTTCATATGATAAGATTGATATGAAGTGAACAGGCAGCAGGCCTGCTAGACATTATTCAACCACGTTTTCAAACTAACTTGTAATGTTGGTATACCGGATGTCATTAGTTTGCTGGATATGAATTGGTTGTTGCTTTACATTAAATTGAACACTATTTTAACTGCTATTTAATCATTACTATTTCGTCTTAATCTTTTACTTAATAATGACGTTGGTATACACATGGTGGCTTTTAATGCAGGACATTCATTGAAGACTCTGGAGCTGGAATAAAGATTTCTCCTCAAGACAATAGTTTACCTGGGTTTCATGATAGGTTGGTGACTGTAACTGGTACTCTTAATGAACAAATCCGAGCTACTGAATTGATTTTGTACAAGTTGGCAGAAGACACTTCATATATGCAGTCCATGAATGCCCCATTTCCATATTCAGGTCTGTCCTTTTTTTCTTTTTTTTTTCTTTTTATATCTAGACTTCAATTTCCAATTCTTTGGTCTTGGTACTATTCTCTGGATGAATACAGTCTTTTTTTTTGTACTCCCTCCGCCCCTTTTTATTTAGCCAAACTTGACTTTTCAAGTCAATGATGTCTAACTTTGACCGATTTTATATTCATACACATAAGTATTGATAATATAAACATGACATGAAAATGTTCTTTGTCAGAAATACTATCTTTAAAAGTATAAAATTATTAAATTTTACATGAATATATTTGTTAAAATAATCGATCAAAGTTTACTATCTTTGTCTGGAAAAGTCAAAGATGGCTAAATAAAAAGGGATGCATGTAGTATTCATTATTGCTGCCTTTTATGCATTGGGTTATTTGATAATACTCCACAATCATGTTTACTTAACTTTTTTATTATCAGGGTATGCTTGTTTATTTGAGATTTGTTTTGAAATGGTTGTTGAAATTGAAGCAAACAATGTATAAATTTCTCTACCAGTTTTCATTGTGAATCTTGTTAAAGTGTAATTCGTCCATGCCAATTCTTCTCTACAACTTGTGCAGCAGCGTATATGGGAATGAACTATGCACCAAATGGAGTTGGAGGGAGATTTCAGAATAACAGATACCCAAACAAGGTCTGACCTTGTCTTTCGAGCCCTTTTTCACAAATTTAATTGCTTGTTAAGCTCTCTTGTCTCTTTTCTGGCTTTGTCTGAAACACGAAAAAATGACAGGGAAATGCATTTTTTAATGTTAAATTTCTCTCCCACACACAAAGATTTATAGATTTCTTAGCCTCTACTCTGCATATAATATATATATATATATATATATATAGAATAGAGATCAAATACAAACTCTTCTTAATTTACAAAGTACAAACTCATCTTGACCGTCCGATGAGTTGATCCAAAGGACATAAAGGCAAGGTGGCATTTTTGTAATAAAACCCAACTTTTTTAGGGTGCAACTCGTTGAACGTTAATGTGCAACTGCTATTTTATGGTTGAATAATATGCACTACTTTGAACCTCAATATGCAATACAAAGAACGTTAAGGTGCATCGTACAAATGTTTGCACAATAAGCACAATTTGTACTTGATCTTTCCCCTATATATATACACACACACACACACACACACACAAATGTTCAGGTCAGGAGCTCCTGACCGGAACCGCCGTCCGGACCAAGGCGTTTGGCCGCCTTCCCGGTGGCTTTTTTTGATGATATTTTTATGACATGTTCTCCATCAAGTCTAGTTTATCCACAAAAAAATTCAGCCAAAAACTCAACCGGGAAGGTCGTCAAATGATTTTTGCAAGTTAACTGGTCCGGAACATGTCATAAAAATTTCATCAAAAAAAGCCACCGGGAAGGCGGCCAAACGCCTTGGTCCGGACGGCGGTTCCGGTCAGGAACTCCTGACCGGATCATTATTCTCTCTCTCTCTCTCTCTCTATATATATATATATATATATATATAAAGAGTGCACAAATACTCAAAACTGATCGTTTGAGTCAATTTTTTTTTTACTATTCTCCCTCATGATCTCCCCTTCCAAGTTCCAAATTTGCTTTCTAGTTTCTTTCATGAGCTTTTCCAATTTCCAAATGGACCCATCATTTTCTCAGACCCAAAGAGATCCTTTTTTGTATGAAGAAAGTTCTTTGGTCAGTTGCAGGAGGATAGGAGCGACTCCGTGACAATAGGGGTTGCTGATGAGCATATTGGATTGGTGCTCGGACGGAATGGGAGAAACGTCATGGAAATAAGTCAGGTCTGTGGTATCACTTTATTGTAGCCTCATAGGACAATGCATAGTTGTGGTAAGACCTTTTTTTTTTAATTGTTATCAGCTTAGTGGAGCAAGGATAAAGGTCTCTGACCGGGGTGATTTCATATCCGGGACTTCTGACAGGTAACAAGTGTGATCTGATAGCTCCCTCTGCTTTGTTTAGAGTTGAGATATGCTCGGTTTTTATATGGATCTGTTTTTGCAGGAAGGTAACAATTACTGGCTCCCAAAGATCAATTCGTACAGCTGAGGCTATGATCTCCAGGAAAGTAGCTTCTGTCGTTGAGAGGTGATGGAAGGGGCCTACATTAGCTTGTTGAGAAGGTTGTTCTTAATGGTCACATTCTAATTTGAGAAGTCTTGAACTGCTTATCTGAGGCAAGGAGAGCAAGTTTTTATAGAAGCAAGTTAAGCTTTTAGGCATAAGTGATCATAATTTATTTAATCGAAAAGGGATATTATTAGTTGGTGGTTGGTACATCTGACAGTAGCGTTATTGAGAATACTTCCCGAAAATAATTATTATCTATAATCTATAATTTTTGAGATACTCAGGGACATTACATTGGATGTGCCACTATGTTTGGGAAGTTTAATTACTCCGCATATTGCTTCTGTACAAAATATGGTTATTGTTATCAAGAATTATACAAGTGAATATGGCGTGCAAGTTGCAACACAGAAAAAGGAAAGTTTTTATCTCTGCAATCTGCACTAGCATACAACTTTAAGTAAGAAACTGACGTGGTGACTGGTGAGCAGCTGGGTTAGTTGCAACATGCAAGTGAAACTGGTTATTTACGGTCTAATACTCTGATTTGGTTCCAGTTATAACCAGCGTGGTTCCTTGGTGGAAATTTAGTAGTACTTGAAAAAAGGATGGCACCTCATCCTTGAGAGCCTCTAGACTGATCAGTTAGTTATTTGAAAGGATGTAAGTTGAGTTTTCATCATGCCCTTATGGAAAGAGAGTGATGTTTCATCCCAAGTTAGGATTTTTTTACTTGAACAATTTGCTGGTTTAGTCTTATCTGTTTAAGCTTGATCTGCACTTTTTGTATTTTATATTACAGAAGTCTGACTTGATCTGGTCTGTTTAAGTCAAGTTTGGTCTGGTATGGGACTGAAACTAGTCCAAGTAAGAATATCCTTATTGGTTTAATCAATATCTCCTTTTAGATTATTAATTACAAGACGAATGCATTAGAAATCTAAAATTATTATCGTTGAATGGACTGAATTGAACGAACAACAAGTCTATTTGTCGATTGATTGTAGTAATAATTAATATGAAAATACAAACTAGCTGATCATTTAATAGTGCTCAAATACGAATATGAAATATAATAAGTTTCAAGAGAAGATAATTAAATAAAATAATTCACAACTTACAAAATACAAGTTCCAATATAGCAAAACTAAGATGAAAGAGTTTAGATCCTCATTGGAGACCAAACGTGCAATAAATATAAGAAAATACTTATTCTAAACTAAAGTAGAAAGAAAAATGAGTGTATTTATAGGTGTTTGGAGGTGATAGTTTCAGATTAGGGGTGGACCGGTTCCGGTTCGGGCCCGGTTCGGGCCTGGGCCCGGCCGGGCCTCGGTTCAGAAAAATGAGGCCCGAGCCCGAACCTGTGGTGGGCGGTTCCAGGTCCGGTTCTGGGCCGGGCCAGGTCGGGCCACCCGGTATTTTAATTTTTTTTTTCTTCTCTTATTTAACCCCCTACCCCTCCACCCCAAACCACCCCAAACCACCTCAAATGGCCCAAAATACCTAATCCAACCCAAAACTTAAGAAAATTTCAAAAAAAAAAATCAAATTTCGGCCCGAACTGGGCCCGGCCCGGCCGGGCCGGTTCACTAAACTGGAGGCCCGGGCCCGGACCGCTACACCACCGGGCCGGGTGGCCCGAACCGGGCACAAACCGGTTCACTGGGCCGGTCCGGGCCCGCACAGTAGCGGGCCGGTCCGGTTCCAGGCCGGTTGGCCCGGCCCGAGTCCATCCCTATTTCAGATGCTCGGCCAAGTATATAAGGTTACCCAATTGGGTATCCTCGACAATAGTCCGGAAGGTCGCATTTCACATCATACCCGATCGATGTGTCGGTCTACTGGATTAGGTATAAGACAAATCTTCTTAGAATATGCCTGCATGATCATTTGTTTTCTGGATTTGATTTAGATGCTTGAATCTAGTCTATACCTGATCGGGTATTGCCTATACCCGACTGAGTATGTGAACATTTTTCATATCTTCTTTTTGTCTTGCCTCTTTTTTTATGCTTTAGATTTTCTTTATTTGATTTAAGCACAAAGTAACCTTAAATCTAAATAAATTACAACTATCTAGGAAAACAAACGATTGCAACCTAATTGTGCAATTACTACAACAACACAAGTTAAAAGTGCAAACATACATAATAAAAAATCTACACTATCAAACTCCCTTGCACTTTAGTTTCTTACTCGTCCTCGAGTAATAATCAAAAGAGTAATTCACAATTCACTGAAAATGAACAAATTCGAAAGAATAAAGTCTTCATACGAACAAGTGTTCCCTTTTATTGCTTGCATCCCCAAAAATCAAATGTTCCTTTTATTGCTTAACGCGGAAGCGGACACAAAAGAGAAGATTAATTGATTTAGGTAGTTGGTTACTTCGTTATATTATGGATAAATAGTACTAGTAATAGGGAGTTTTATCTACTAATATCTAAAAGGAAAAGATTTTTTGCTACAGGTTTGCCGCTCAAATCTGTCAGCATCAACTGGATCGACACTAAGTTCCCAAAAAAAGTGCAAAAATGAATATTCAGAAGTTATTTAGGCGTGTTGGAGAAGATTTCATCCATTGAAAGTAATCATGACATACGGAGTATTTGGTGAAAATAGCACAATAAAACAAAAAATGGATGAAGACCCATCAGGATTTAGAAAACGAAAAAAGAAAATCAGCAAAAGATATCCCACTTGCTGTTCCTTGGGTCGGTGCATGCAAGTTGGCAAGTTGGTTTACTTCGCTATAAATAATTCGCAAAATCGTGTCGAATACCATCGAAAATTTCATTCTGTCTCTCCTCTTTCTCTTTTCCCTCTCAGGTTCTATAGTTCGAAGTTGAACGCCTGCAATTCACAATAATGTCATGGAAATACGTTTATGCATGTTTGTTATGAATATATTATACCAAGTATTCGTGTGTGTTGATGAATTCAAAATAAAGTACTCATCAATTTATTTTATTGCTCAATAAAATGAGTATTTATTATGATTAATTATATCTAGCGTTAGTTGTATATCTAAAATCTAAATATTATCACAGCATATTTTAAGAGAGTTTTTTTTCAATGATAGAAGTTATTCAATTTGTTGAGTGTTAATCAGTGGGTCAAATTACAAATACAAATACTACACAAAAAATGCTTAAAAGCTAAAAGTATCAACATGATTATGATGTTATTCATAATTAAGACTTTACTGGACGAAAAGTTAATGAACAATCTCAGATTTTAGGGATTCTGGGAATGCATCAATTTAAGATGGAGCCATGGTGTGCAAAACAATGAATTCTGGAATCAAGGTTTTGTAGAAGAGGGGAATTGAATGAGACCGAGTGCCATAAAAAATTGAGTTATTCTGATACTCCGCATATATTTGTAGAAATTATATATACAGATGTTTATGTAGGTAGTATACTGATGTGGTCTATTTAATACTACCTCCGTTCTCTTTTAATTGCAACATTGGACTTTTTTCACTATTCACATATTCTACTTTGGTTATATTTTATTAATCAATGTATTATAAATTAAATTTTTAAAAAATATTATTAAATTCTTCTTATTCTAAATTTTCAAAATATGATTTTTTTAAATTTTTATCTAATAAGAAATTAAAGATATTAATGGTCAAACTTGTGCGTTGGCAAACGTAAAATGTTGACTATTGCAATTAAAAGGAAACGAAGGAAGTATGGTAAAAGTTGATGTTTATTTTTTCCACCGGCATATAAAATGTGTGGATTTGTGGAAAATATTTGAGGAGGATTTTGTGGTGGGGCAATTGTAAGATCAGCACTTACGTATGGGGATGTAAAAATTGAAAACCAAATTTAAAACATATGTACTGCGTTGTAACAAAGAGCATGACAACACAGCACATATGGAAGTGTGAATGGAGGTTTCACACTTGGTCTGTACTCTGTAGTAACAAATATTGGAAAATAAGGGAAGGTTTCTTTTATGTTGTTTGGGTACATATTTATATAATTAATTTCTTGGCTATTTTTGATAGCATTACTTTTCATATACGGACTTAACTAACTTTTTTCACAAATTCATATTTGAGTATTGTTTAATAATGTCATAACACACCTTCACATATCTGCACCCCCTGATTTGCCAATGTACCCGGGCAATTCGTGTAAAAAATGCAATTCGTATAAATGCATAGTCACCATATTACTTTAGATGTTTATACTTAGACTTCTGATGCAATTATAAGTGTGCATAGTCACCATATGACTTCTGATGCAATTCGTATAATTGCATATTCACCATATTACTTGAGATGTTTATACTTAGACTTCTAATGCTTTCATGTATATCAGTATTACATGAAGATAGATGATGTCATCAATTGATAGTGTGATTTGAATTACTAAGCACACATAAATTTAAAAGAAAAATTCTTAAACTGTGCATCGCACGGGTGAGTTTACTAGTTTAGAGAATGTCTAACATTAACTCGTACTCACTAGGGAGTAGGTTCGTAAACATCCGAAACATCTCTAAGAAAGGAAACCTAGCAGCCGTCTTCCCTTTTTGTATAGGTTGAGATTTTCCGCCGCCCCCATCAATATGGGATTGAAACGGCAGATTATACTGATTGTAATTGTCGTAATGCTTAGGATTGCAACTACATCAGAGGATCGTGAAGTCTTGTTCGGCCGCTCTGACGGTGGTGGAGGTTGTATTCACCCATATTGCAAGCGCTCATCCTTCTCCGGAACCACCTCAATACTAGGAAGAGTTTTGTGGAATGATTTTATTTCAATATTATTTTCTCTTTAGTAGTACTTGTTTCTGTTTTAATCCGAATATATTTGATTTGAATGTTTAAATTTTTGAAGTTTTTTTGATAGGCGGAGTTTTAGATCCATTCATTTTAGACTTAAATTAGCCCGTTCCGTATTTTGAATTAATAAATGGAGTTTTTTCTTTTCATTTTTTTTATCAGATTTTAAAGGTTGCCTTGTATACGTTTTGTTTTTTATTATAAAGCCGCTCTTTTATGATAAGAAAACATTAACTCATACTCGTATGTGAAAACTTTGACAATATTTTAATTTTATGTAGGCCAATTTGTATCTGGATCACACTCTATGGCTCTGTTTGCAAGGTATTGTGCTTAAATAAAAGCACTTTTTGGGAAAAGTGATTAGTAGTAAAAGTTGTTACTGTTTGGTAAAATAAGTGCTTTTTGTGTAATAGAAAAAGTAAAAAAGTAGATTCTACACGAAAACCGAGAAAGTAAAATTAGTATTGTTTAGTAAAATAAGTGTTTTTTTCTTAAAAAAAGCTAAAAGTACTTAAATTAATTGTTTGTAAACAAAGCCTATATCCGATCACAGTATCACACTACGCCACTACATAGTACATACACTTATAGAGTGATGTTTTACTCTTCTTTCAAGCTGTCCTAGAATGAAAAGAAAACCATCATAATTACTTCCTCCGTCCCCTTTTAAATGGGACGGGAGATGGTGTCACGAGTTTTAAGAAAAGTGAGTTTGTGTGGTTGATATTAATTGATAAAGTAAGAATAAAGTAAGAATGATTTTGAGCCACACAAAGTTTACCAAATAAGGTATGAGGCAATTAAATAGGGACATCCCAATATGATAAAACGGGATATTTCAAAGGCAGAATAAAAAGTCATAGAAACGCCTACGAACATCCAATTCAATCCGTCGTAATTAGTTGTTGATTTACTAAAAATTTAAAGAGGAATTTCCACAATTAGGAGCAAAACATGACAAATACCTGTAAAACTATAAACAACTTTCATCATTCGAGTCACAATTAGAATCATGATGACATGTAAATAATTCAACATATTGGATGAGATGGGATATTTGTCACAGGACAAGTGTCTAATAGATGGCCTTATAATCTAGATTTTTAATTGACAAATAATCCTATCCTTCTTCGGTCACTACTCCGTATTTCAGTAGGATTTCCCCATTTCCTCCATCTCCCTCCAAAACCATTAGCCACAAAACTTTTATCCTCAGCTTCTGGTTTGCTGGCCATGGTGGTGGCTGTAGAGCTTAGTTCCTCCTCACTGTCTTCGTACACTATCAAAGGCGCCACCTTTGACCCTTCTAAGCTCTCTCATGTAACTTACAGGATTTCCCATAAACAGCGCCTCCATGTCCGGCCTCTTTCTCGTACCCATTCTTTCACAGTTCGCTCTTCTCTCACCTCCAAGTAAGTTTCTTGGTTCCTTCAATTTGGGAACTTATATTTGTCAAGGCAAAATATAAATTTGTAAACTCATATGCAGCATTGGGTAACTTCTCTGTTTACCTTTTAAGATGGAATGATGGATACTCAAACTTAAAATTGATTGTATGAGAAATTGAGAACTAGTTAAGCTCAAACAAGCGGTGGATCAGATTAAGGGCATGTTCGGCACAACTAGCTGAAAAGTTACTTTTGTGAGCTTTTTAATAGCTGTTAGCTTTTAGTGACTGAAAAGATCTTTAAAAGAAAAGGTGGTAGCTGTTTGATAAAAAGCTGACTGTTTGATTTAGTTCGGTTTGGTATACAAGCTGTTAGGATTAATTAATACTAAAAGTAACTAGCTTTTCTTAGATGCTACTCCCGGTAGCATCTCAAAAAAGATCTTTTAATTTTTGAAAAGCTCTTAAATATTGTCATGCCAAACACACAACTAGAAGCTTTTAGGAACTTTTTGAATAGTACAAAAACTAGAAGTCAGTGACTTATGTCCGCCAAACATAGCCTAAGATTAGATAAAAGCACACAAGTTCCAAGAGATGTCTTAATTATAATGTGACTATTCACTTTGGTTCAGAGAAGTCCAAGCACCTGTAGCCTTGCCCACTGAAGACCCCAAGAAGAAACCAGAGTGTTATGGAGTCTTCTGTCTGACTTATGATCTTAAGGCTGTGAGTTTCTTGGGCACTAGTCTTATTCATTGTTATGTTAAGCACTTCTTCTGTCTGAGTTATGATCTTAAGGCTGTGAGTTTCTTGGGCACTAGCCTTATTCATTGTTATGTTAAGCATTTCTAGTGGAAATTAAGGCTGTGAAATTCTTGCCCTTTTATGGTAAAATAAAGGGCAACCCAGTTCACATTGGTGTTCCCGCAACGCGAGAGTCTGGGGAAGGGTCCACAACAAGGGCGTATAATGAGCAAGCCTTCCCTTTTCATTTTCCTAAAACTGAAACCTGTCACACAGCAACACCGTATCCACTGCGCCAAGGCCCCCCGTTCAATAACAATGTTTAGATCTACAAAAAAATCTAATACAAATAAGATGACTGAATCTTATTCGTACTTTATTACTCTCGTCCAACAAAGATATTTTTGTAATTTGTATTACATAGTGGTCCGTCCCATAGAGATAGTGCATTTCTATATTGGGTGTGCATATAACTTTCCATTACCTTGTTAACCTGTACTTAAATTTTCATTTCCATAATTTCAAGGTACGAGTAATTCACTGATTGACTTAACAAAATCTTTAATTGAGAATTGCATTCAAAATTACCTATTTCAATCAGCTTAACAGCTACTACATCTGCCCAGGCCAAATTTGTCATTTTCGGTTTACAATAGTTGATTGGTTATAAAGTTACTTAGTCTCTGATACAGTGATACTATTTAACATACCATGAATATTTAGAATTTAGATAATTTGGAAAGCACACCAAAAGTTTTATTGAAGTGCACAAACTGAATTTGATAAAAATTGATACTGAAAATCAGAGAACAAAAAGAAATGCGTTAACCATATCAATAGTAAAGTTGTGTGGGACGGAGAAAGTATCTCTTAGTCCGTGTGGAATTACATATAAGCCTATCTTGGCGGGAGGGAGGAAGTTGTTTGTAAACTAAATATCATAACCCGTCACAGGAAGAAGAGACAAGATCTTGGAAGAAAATGATAAATATTGCCGTTTCAGGTGCTGCTGGAATGATTGCTAATAATCTCCTCTTCAAGGTGAGAAACATTTCGCTTTTCAGGAAAGTCCAAACTTAAGCATTGAAAACATTATTCTATATCAATTTCAGCCTCATTGCGTTGACTATTACACAACTAAAACATTGTTGTGTAAGGTAAACTCATAGTCTTAAGTAATTGTATTACTGAATTTTCAGCTAGCATCTGGCGAGGTTTTCGGACCAGATCAACCAATTGCTTTAAAGCTATTGGGATCTGAGCGCTCACGTGAAGCTCTTGAAGGTAGTTGTTTGTTTGATTGATTTTAAACGTTTGATCTTTATTGAGAATTCAGATTTTGTTTTGTAAACAGAATTTTCTGTGCCATCAGAATTGCACTAAAAAGAACACATAAAAGATAAAAAGTCTGATAAGATTCTTAATAAGAAAGTGTTTCACTTTTCGTGCCACGACAAATAAGTCTTTGTCACATTCAGTATATGTGTTTTCATTTTTCTATTTACTTTTGCTGCACGGCTATTGATTTCTTACCATTTTTGGTCCTTCTGATCACTAAACTTTAAAAAAGAAATTGGTAGGAGAAGGCCGGATATAAAAGATCAAAAGTGGCCATAAATCTATATCCCTGCACCAGAAGAAAAAAATATGAAAGTCAGGGACCAAAAGTGAAAAGGACCTAATAGTCGTGGAACCAAAAGTGAAATGTTTTGTTCTAAATAATGGTATAGGACTTGTTACTTTCAGGAGTTGCTATGGAACTTGAAGATTCATTGTACCCTCTATTAAGGGAAGTGAGCATTGGTATAGATCCCTATGAAGTATTCAAAGATGCAGAATGGGCACTTCTAATTGGTGCAAAGCCTCGAGGCCCAGGAATGGAGCGGGCTGCCTTATTAGACATAAATGGGCAGATCTTTGCTGAACAAGTACCTCCTTCTCCATAATTAAAGATTGATGGACAAACAGTGTCTAGTTTGTTCAAATTTTCACGCATTTACTTGAACACAGGGAAAAGCTCTGAATGCCGTTGCATCGCGCAATGTGAAAGTAGTAGTAGTTGGCAACCCTTGCAATACCAAGTGAGTAATATTTTGCACCTTTTCTTTTTGGGGAAATTGGAGTTTGCACCCTAATTTTAATCCAAATTTGAGTGTGCATCTGAGTTTTTAGAACATTAATATTTGCACTCGGAGTTAGACAGTTTGCACCCCATTTTTCATTGGAAATTGCATCCCATCATTAACATAGTTTTCTATGTTTGGGTGCAAGAAATCTATATTTCAGAAATGGGACACAAACAAAATTTGGATGAAAAACTGGGGCTTAATCGTGATTTTTTTCTTTTGTTCTCATTATAATGCCAATCCCCTTCCAAACTGCTTTCAATACTGATTTTCCTTTCATCCTTTTCTAGTGCATTGATTTGTTTGAAAAATGCTCCAGACATACCAGCAAAGAACTTTCATGCGTTAACTAGGCTAGATGAAAATAGAGCAAAATGTCAGGTGTGCCCCGATCTGAACCCATTGAAATTTCTTTGGCTATATTATCTCAGGAATGTACTATAACCTCTATTTTGATTTTTGCAGCTCGCTTTGAAAGCAGGAGTCTTCTACGATAAAGTGTCTAATGTTACAATCTGGGGAAATCACTCAACCACTCAGGTTACTTTGTTAGTTGTTGTCTTCTTTTACTCATGTTTTCTCAATATATTATAATAAGGTTTCTGACTTTCGTAAAGCAAGAATAAAGGAGGTACCCAAAATGATCTTGAACTTTCAACCAAAACCCCCATTTGACTCTAAATTCTAGAAACATCATTTCTATCCTCTAAACAAACTGTTAACCCTAAACTTTCAAAAGGTCCTGATTGACCTTGGATATGCCTGTCTACAGAGTGCATCTCGAACTTGAACATGATTAGTTATGCAAATAAAGTTACAAGAGATGATAAGCATAGTACCAATGATAAAAAAACTCATTTTTAATATGTGTATGAGGTAAATTGTACTTCTTGAGGAATGAGGATCCTTTTTTCAGGATGAGTTAGCCTGATTTAACACTTCACCTATGTATTTTCACAAGTGCCTGCATACATTGAATGTCCAAAGTCAATCAGAACCTTTCCAAAAGTTTGTGGTCATTTTTAAAGTTCCCGCAATAGTTAGGAGCTAAGTGTGAAGCCTGAGGAGTATAGGGTCAATTAGTTTTTTTGGTTGAAAACCAAGGGTCATTTTTGGGCATTTGGCCCAGTTAAATGGATTGACTGCCCAACTTAACATTCTTGTCAAATTGTAATCAGGTTCCTGACTTTCTTAATGCTAAAATAAATGGGGTGCCTGTAAAAGAGTTCATTAAAGATACTAAGTGGCTGGAGCAAGAGTTTACAGAAAAGGTTCAGAAGGTAATATCATAATGTTGAGTTTCTCATGGTTTGCTTATATGTTAGCATCAGTTTGGATGGTGTGTTAAGTCTATAGTTTGTTATATATTTATGACTTTGTATAAAATGGAAGGCATAAATAGTCAGTGATAGAAAGGTTTTCCTATAATACTCAAATATAATTTATGCACAAAAATATGACTACAACACTTCATAGTAAAATTGAGTATTACCATCGTTATTGGCCTATTGCCTTACTGTGAAAGTGCACCTTATAGTTCATGAGCCGCAAAAGTCAAGTCATATTCCTGTCTATTCTTTGTAAAAAATTACAAAGTAAAGACTTGTCATCTTTTATAAAAAATTACTTAATAAGTTTTTGAAACATTCCATTTGTCAGGATTTAGACTGAGCCCTCTAAGGCGTCCCCCTCCTAAACCAACTATCCAAACTGGTCCTTAACATGTCATTCCTTGATAGGATACAGGTAATCGATACTCAGAACAGTATAGAGATCAGCAGGAATTGAATAAGAACAGATCGTAAAGCTTTATTCTCAAAGATGAATTATTGGGAAGGTGTACAGTGCTACAGACAATTCAAGATGCCCAGTCTCCTATCCATGCCCAGTCCAAATGAATAATTGCCTGCCTTCATATTCCCCCCTCCCTATTATTTATACTTACTTATGGGTCAGCCCAATATTAACTAATACCTAGCCTAGAACCCTTTCCTACAATACCACAATTATTTATTATACTTCTATTATTATTAGTACGGAGTATTACTATACTAATGGGTTCCTATCATATCTCCCCACTTGAAAAACCACCTTGTCCTCAATGTGGGTGATAGGAACCGGCCTGGACTTTCAGCTTAATCTTCATCCTTGCGACTCTTCCTTCCCAATACCTCCTTGATTTCGGATCTAGGAGCTTCATTTCTTTCACCTTCATCGTCTCTTCCTCCTTCATATGTATTAGCTGCTGATGAACTCGCAATGCAGCTTTGATCAAGTCAAGTGGTGTTGGGGAAAGGTCTCTGCAGGTTGGAGCATCACCAGCAAAACTAAATAATGTTGTAGAGGATGCAAGAGCTACTCCTCGGTGCTTTCCATATTGGTCACACTTCAAATTAAGAACAGGCTCATCCTCCTGTTTTGATTGCGTTAGAGGAGAAAGACAGGAGGAAACTACTCGTTGAACAGCTTCAGAAGGAGTGTTCCATACATCCAGCAACTTCTCAACAACAGCAAGAGCCTTTAGATCATCCTTCGTCAAATGCTTTGCCAGGGCACAAGTGGATATCACCACACCTTCATGCACAAAATCATTTCCCTCTTCATCTGATGCCTTTTTGTTCAAGTAATTCTCAAAGATTAAGAATAGCAGGGAGACATGTTTAGTTCCCTGCTTGTCAAAAATCAGTTTACCAGCATTACTCATTCTTCCCCTAACTCTCACATTAGGATCAGCCAGCGCCCTTGATGTTAGTAATGTCTTGACAACAGGAAGATCTTTGGTTCTAAGCACCTCAGATACAGAATGTGAAGTCAATGCAATCCCCTGGCAGCCTATCCAGCCAACATCAATGTCCTCATCAAGTCCAGCATAGGTAAAATTCTTCACCAAATCATCATTAGGAAGTGTTGTTGACACCAGCAGGTCCTCATTTTGCAAAAGCTGGAACTGAACTTTCTCATTCACTAATTGCTCATGCTTCAATTCACCAACACAAGTTGCTGCCAATGCTTTAGCAAGTTTAACTTTGCCAACTCCATTAGGACAGAAGGGCATAGCAGCAATGTGACTCATTAGAAGTATGCTCTTGTCAACCCTCAGCTGTTCACGGAATTCGCCCGACCAAAATGAAGCTATAGAAGCTCTTTCCTCATATCCAACCACACAAAATTCATCACCCCATCTTAGTCCGGAATCCAAGGAGTCCCAATTTGCAGAAAGTACCAAATTGCAGCCCCTTATTGCCATCCCTGTCTTGACCTCTGAGTGATTGAAAACTGATCCTTTGAATGCACTAGTCTGTGAATAATCCTTCATCAATTGTTTTGCCAAAATGGGAGGCTCCACTTGGGCTGGATCTACTTTATCTGAACTTATTCCATTGTCTTCCTTCATAGGCATGTTTGGATCATTCTGAATATTTGGTTGAGATTCAATAGGTTCAGGAGTATCCTCATCCTGCTCCGATTCCGAGACTGATGGTGCAACAAACAAGCCATTTCCGGATTCTACTAGGTCCACAGTTCTGGATGCAGATGACTCCAGCGCATTGGGAGAAGCCGATTTTGACCAATCTGTTCGCCACTGCGAACTGGAGACTCCTACTTGCAACGGGACTGACAAATTATGAGAAGTGGCTGGCGAAGATCCCTGCGAACTAGAAGGATATGATAGGGTTGAAATATGGGACCGATGAAACAATGTCAGTGACTGAGACGACATCTGAGAACTGGAAACTACTGTTCGAGATGAAGATGAAGCCGTTTGCGATAACATCTGCGAGCGGAAAACTTCTCCTCTGGATCGTGTCGGACTTGGCTGTGAACTGTTGTTGGCGGATGGTGAAGATCGTGATTGCGAACTGTGAGACGAACTGGTAGTCACTCTACACGATTGCGACTGCGAAGCTTCTCCTCTAGGTCGCGTCGCACTTAGTCGTGATCTGCTTTCCAATGATGAAGTTCGCGACTGCGGAGATTTCTGCGATCTCCTTCTCGCCTGGAATTCTTCTTTCATCTCAGCAAACTTTCTGGCGAGGTTTTCTGCCATCGTTTCCATGTTTGTTAACCTTTTCTTCATCGATGTCTGTGCCCTCTCCAGTGAATCCATTCTACTCTCAAGCGAATCCATTCTATGCTCTGATACCATTGATAGGATACAGGTAATCGATACTCAGAACAGTATAGAGATCAGTAGGAATTGAATAAAAACAGATGGTAAAGCTTTATTCTCAAAGATGAATTATCGGGAAGGTGTACAGTGCTACAGACAATTTGAGATGCCCAGTCTCCTATCCATGCCCAGTCCAAATGAATAATTGCCTGTCTTCATATTCCCCCCTCCCTATTATTTATACTTACTTATGGGTCAGCCCAATATTAACTAATACCTAGCCCAGGACCCTTTCCTACAATACCACAATTATTTATTATACTTCTATTATTATTAGTATTATTATACTAATGGGTTCCTATCATTCCTTAGTGTACGTACTGTTCAATACTTGGTTTTGTAGAGAGGTGGAGCACTTATTCAAAAATGGGGAAGATCTTCTGCTGCATCAACTGCTGTATCAATTGTCGATGCCATGAAGTCTCTCGTCACTCCAACACCTGAAGGCGATTGGTTCTCCTCTGGTGTAAGTTTCTAGATTCCATATTTCATCATGGGAGAGATAAGTGTGGAAAGAGCATATTGGTTGTATTAATTATGAGGCCGATGAGCTGGATCAAACCGGTCTGTAGGTTGCTCAAATTAGTTTCATGCTCATTTTGTTTTATTGCTTCACGTTGTGTTAATGAATAGAAATATGGATTTCACTTTTGTATAATGTAGACATGTAACCAATAATATAAGCAAGATGTTTTTGGGCTTAAAGGAAAAGTGTGTAGTAGCGTCACCTTCAGCCAAATAAGCTGGTGGCTAAGTAACAAACTAGTTATTCTGCGAATAAGCCGATTATTGATACCAAATCAAGCCTTATAAATGAAATTAGAGCTAGCTTTAATCCCTTTTATCGTTTTCTCATTATTATTTGCATCAGTTGATGAAACCCAAAATGCTGATCTTCTGCTTAATAAAAATATTGTACAGGTATATACCAACGGAAATCCTTATGGAATAGCAGAGGATATAGTTTTCAGCATGCCATGCAGATCAAAAGTAAGCCTATCGTCAGAGATTCACCTTCTTCCTTAATTCGTGATTCATTGTGTTATTTACTATCTTTTTCCAGGGAGATGGTGATTACGAACTAGTGAAGGACATTATAATTGATGACTACCTCCGAGGTCGGATAAAGAAGGTAATCATCTTTTCTGCTATCCGTATTGCATTACTTTCCTATCGGGTTTAGCCTTTTAGTATGAAAACACTAATGTTTAATATAATATCATAGTCAGTTAAGCTCAAATGCGCAATCAATCCAACTAAGACTAAAAATGAGCACCCAAAAGCCATTGGGTTACTCCTAATATTAAGTTGAACTAGAACTCAAGTTTTAATACCTGTTAACCGTCAATTCCACCCAAAAATGAGTATATAAAAATATGTAAACTGGTTGTGCAGACTGAAGCTGAGTTGCTGGCTGAGAAGAAATGTGTAGCTCATCTTACTGGAGAGGTGATAAACCAAATAACACATCAATCAACTTAGCTTTTTTGAGTCTTTAAGTTGTTTCTATAGTCATTCATATGAATGAATATTATTCGTTTGTTTCACATAGGGCATAGCTGTGTGTGATTTGCCTGGGGATACCATGCTTCCTGGAGAGATGTGAGAACTGGAACTTTAAAGAGAGCCCTTCCCTGTATTACAGCAATTATTCATCACAAGGTAATGTCAATGGTGGACAACTTCAACAGATCATTTAGAGTTTTGTAATAATAAATTTTGACTTGAATAAAGAACTGCTAGAGTACAAGTGGATTTATGTACATTTCTTCTGTAGATGAATCCGCATTTGTAGATTCATCGTTGCTTTCCCTCCTGCATAGTTTTGCCTTTTAAAGGTTCTGTAGCTATTTATTGGGCAGTGGAAGAACAAGTTTGCATACATAAACACCAAGCTCCTTTTGAGAGCTCCATTGAACTAGCACAATGTAGGAGTCACTATGTCTTTATTGTTAGGAATTTTCCCCTACTCATAAATAAATATGTGATTCTTTTAGAATTTTTAAAAAGAGACTCTAGATATCACTTTTAGTATGTTACCCAGTGAATTGCTGCCAATTTGAGTGACACGGTCAGTTACTTCATATGTTACAGTGACCAGCGGCGGCAAGTTTAGGTAGGGGTGGCCACAGTCTTGGATCCGTATTAGGGGTCAGGGTTAGCTTACCCGCTCTCTGGTGAGGGATTTTGGGGACTGGAACTGGCTGGTCCTAGGCGTGGACCCGGGTCGGTCCAGTCCCAAATTAGGTAACCTGGGACGGGGAACTCAAACCCACTGACAAGGCCAGTCCTAACCCCAGGTTTGAAAAAACGGATCCGGTCTTGGCACAAACAATACCGGACCTGGTTCTGGACCGGGCCGGATCGCTGGACTGGGTCGGATCGCTGGACTGGGCCGGATCGCTGGACTGGGCCGGACCGCTGGACCGGGTCATGTCTAGCCAGTCTGGTCCCCAACCAGGACTGAATCGGGTTTGGGATCGACCAGTTGATTGGAACTGGGACTGGATTGAGTTTGGAATCTACCAGTGGATTGGAACCAATCTGGAATTGTAAGTATATGTTCTAGTCTTGAGCCCTTATATCTCCCCAGGACCGGCTGATTCGGCGAATGGAACCAGACCGGTCTAACCCTCAGGTTAGGCGACTTTCTCGGAAGAGTTTTTTAGAATTTTTTCTGGAGATGGTCAGTGGCAGGTATTGATTTTAATCACTTGAAGAAAAAAGCTTAAAATTTTTAACCACTGTATGTAGTCTGAAATTTCAAATATGATAAAGTTTGGTTATACTATGTACCACGTATTTTATTATAGATTGAAAGAGTGACAAGTTATATATGACTCTGTAAATGCTGTATGAAAAGTACAACTCGGGAATGAGTCCACACCAACATTCAACTTTTAGCCCAAAAAATTTTGGGGTTGGGGATGAGTGTTTTACAAAATAGTATAGACTATTTCCCTTTTTAAACAAGGAAAGCTGTGTATTTAACGAACTACATCCACACCTTATACAAAAAACACGTTAGCCATCTTATTAGCATTTCAAATTAGGGTTGGATTGGGCCCGGGCAGCCCAACCCGGGACCGATCCGGGACCGGTACTGTTTGTACTAGCCTGGGCCCGATTATTTGGCATTGGTACTGACCCGGTACTTGGACCGGTGGAGTTATGGGACGGGCTTCGGTATGCATTTTAATGGACCAGACCGATCAGGCTGGTCCATTAAGGGA
Organism: Cuscuta epithymum; assembly: GCA_945859915.1. NCBI lineage: Eukaryota > Viridiplantae > Streptophyta > Magnoliopsida > Solanales > Convolvulaceae > Cuscuta > Cuscuta epithymum. The sequence goes on along the minus strand of CAMAPF010000094.1, from coordinate 31,004 downwards.
AATTGTCCTATAAAGGACTAAAACCGTTTGTGTATTCTAAAATAGGACTGTTACGTTTTTATCCCTCACATAAGAGTAATTACGTTAAAGCATTTGTCCCACACCGGAAAACTATAAAATAACTAAATACTATAAAAAGTTTTGGGTTACTCCTCCTATCAAGATCAAGTGATCTTTTAGGATGGAACCTCGAGTCCTAACATGGTATCAGAGTCAGGTTCCGGTTGTGGTTTGACGGCTTGTTTAGCACCCATTATTAAGGGTAACTTGTTAAGGGTTTGTTTGGTCCGTTTATACACCCCGATACAGTTTAGCCCGATTCGGACTGAAGGGGTGTGTTACTCCTTCACCCCGATACAGTTCAGCCCGATTTGTCCCACACCGGAAAGCTATAAAACAACTAAACACTATATAAGGCTTTGAGTTACTCCTTCTATCAGGTTGACCTTTTAGGATGAAATCTCGGTCTTAACAAATTACTACCATATTTTGTCATTATCAGACTTTAAACTTTGCAGTATTTTCTAAATTTGACATTAATTACTCCTAATTAGGAGAAAAAAGCATAACAGTTCTATTGTGAAATAACAGTTCTATTGTGAAATACTCAACACTTATATTCATATTTAGGGGATTTTGCCAAATAATTTCCTCCAATCCTCCATTCGTCTATGCATGCATGCATGAATGCATGATGCTTGACATTAGTTTGTATATTAGACTCTTTTCTATGATTTTATCTTACAAATTCTATACAATGTATAGCTAGTATACAATGTATATACAAATTTTATCGAACGCAACGCAAATCAAAGAGTCGATCTTACGTAGTACTCCGTATTTAAAAAACTAATGCAGTATTTAATGTGGTTAAATGACAACAAAGTAAATTAAAATTTTTAAAAATTCCTCGAATAGAACCACAAACAAAAACTCAAATAGTACGTACCATCAGAAATTTCCCAAAATATAACTCATTTATTCAATTATTAGTAATAAATAAGTCATATTTCTTTGGAACAAAACAAAATAGTCTGATCTTATAGGTATGTGAGCTTAGTCAATGTTTAAAAAAATTACCAAATAAAGCCAAAATTTATATCTATATATACACAGACACAAATATAATACGTAGTATAAGAATTTTATTCATATGTATACTTGCAGCCAATCAGTGGTGTGGTGGCGGTCAAATATGGCGTTGACTTTTCCAGTGGGGCTGATTGCTCTTGATTTTCCGGCTGTTCTTGACCAAGACGGCGACGATCTTTGCTATTATCTCCTGCAGGGGCGAGATTGAGATCCAAATTCAAACACTCGTCATTGTTTACCTTCTGGACTACCCTTTTGTCTATGCTGCAAGCGGCAGTAGCAGTGACGGCGGCGCCACGGTGGCGTCGCATGTGGCCGCCGAGTGCTTGCCCGGATGTGAATTCCGCGCCGCAGTAAGAGCACTCGTGAACTCTCGGAGAAGACTTATTAGTGGTGGATTCATGGAAATGGAGGGAGGAGTAAGGGGAGAGTTTCGGGGTCTTGTTGAAGGGCGTTGGATCGAAATCCTCGTCGCCTCCATCGTACAAGGCTGATGCCGCCGGCCTCTTCGCCGCCTCGATCGTCAACGCGGGCTTTTCCTTTGTGTGGCTTGTCCGGTGTCCCCCAAGCGCTTGAAACGTTGGGAATGTGCGACCACATGTTTTGCATTCGTAGACGTACATCCCAACTTTCACGCCACCGCCCACGGTGGTTGCCTCTACATACTTCTTGCTACAAAATTTGTTGTTATTGTTGTTGTTAGTGTTACTATAAACACCGCCATTGTCTTCTACTTCCTTCGACATCCCACCTCGGGACAAGAGCATGAGGCACCGAGCCATATCCTCGTCGTCCGCGGTGGGCGTTCCAGGGCGAAACATCGCGGAGCCGCTTCCGGAGGCAGATGCTCCGGAAGCAGTATTGTTGTCATCCTCTTCGGGGGACGAATGTGATGTTGGAGTAGTGTTGTTCATGGTGAAAGAGATTGGAGAATGGGGCTTCACACGTTTGGTTCTTTTGCCCTTGACAATGTGGTGGGAGAGATCCTTTGAACCTCCGACCACCTCCTCTAGAACATCCATCTCTATCCCTCCACCACCCACCACCAAAACCAAACTAACTATAATTAAGTTTTAATGAATGGAAGGTATAAAAAGAATAGGGAAGGAGAGATAGAGAACGAGAGGTAACTTTTGTTTAATACATGGAGTAGCATATAAATATATTGTCTTATTAAGTTGAGAATGAATGGAGAGTGGTTAGAAGTCAAATTTTAGATATTCACCTTTAAGAAAGAGTAGTAACGACTAAACAAAGACTTGGTCTCCCAATTGTTTGGAGCCGAGCAAAATTCAAGGCGGAGTATATGCATGGAATTTCTTTATTTTTTGTGTTCAATTAAACTATAATAAAGTGATCGAGAACTTAAAATTATGTAATACTCTAAAGCTAACTCTATATGTTGGATGTGCATATTCCTAACAATAAAAGTTATAAAATGCACATTATTTTGATACATTTCTTTAGCTTAATTTTGTACTCCGTATGATATATTGAGTACAAGTATGTAGGGCCGGTTAGTGATGGACCGGGCCCGGGTGCGGGTCGGGCCTTGGGTGGGACTGGGTTTAGGTAGTGGAGGCCCGGTATCGGCCTGGGTAGCTTTCGGGACTGGGCCCGGTCGGTTCTTAATTTTTTTTAAATGCTTTTCAAATTAATTCCTACCCCCACCCCCAAACCACCAGCCCCACCTACCTAGTCGAAGAGCAAACCCAAAAATAAAAAAAAATAAAACAAAACCCGGCCCAGACTGGTCCCGGACCGGCCGGGCCGGTCGCCCATTACCCTATCCCGTAGCCTGCCACCCCTTACCCCCGGGTTGGGCCCCAGTCCCGGGCCCGGCCGGCCGGTTAGGGCCGATACCGCACAGTGGCGATCCGGGCCTGGTACCGGAACGGTCAGACCGAGCCCGATCCATCCTTAGGGCCGCCAGTCCTGAGGCATGGACAATGGAGCATGTGCCCATGGTCCATTGTTCTTCTACAGCCCATAAATTTCTCAATTATATAAATAATTAGATATTATAATTATACATACATTATATAATCTATAAAAAATTAAAAAAAAATTAAAAATTAATTTTTTTAGACGATTTCAATTTATTCAACAACATCTATATGCTGCAATTTTAAAATTTTGAAACATATAGAGCAGAATTCCTTGGGAAAATACTATACCTTATCTTTTAGTTCATTAAGAGTTAGCACATTAAGATTAATCGTTTAATCTGTTTATCTCATGTATACTCATGATTCGTTGATAGTATTTGCTAATTTTCTTTGGTTCTCTTATAGTTCGTATAAGTGATTAAAAACTTGCAATTTGTTTTAGTTTAATGAAATTGTGATCTGAAATATGATAAATTACTTCTTATACGATATACTCCATATCTTTCACATATTTCCCATATGTATAATTATTTATGTAAGTAATAGTTGTACTGCTTGTTTCGTTCGCCTTGTTTAATTAGCTACACAGTATCCTCAGTTGTTTTCTTTCAAATACTTAAATAATTTATTCAACGTGTGCTTTACTAGTTTCTTTGATGTGTTATACTTGTATTTGAATGATAAAATTGCTTATATTGCTTTACTAGTTTAATGTATGCCTTACTAATTTTTCTATAACAAAAATTATTATAAGCCTACTCTACTCGTGTTGTCCCGGGACCAAAAAAAAGTCAGGACCGGGCTTGCAAGTATATCTATTGAAGGATGAAAATTGGACTATATAATTCATAGATGCGTGCTAGAAGTTTGTCAAAGAGGTTGTATTGAAGATTAAAAGTTACGTAGTATCATTTACTTGCTCACAATATAATTAAAATAACAAAAGTTTAATACATTAACACTAATTATAGTTCATTACGGGGTGTTTAGATCTACTTCTTAAAAAATGTCTCTTCTTTGAGAGAGCACATACATATATTGGAGTTTTTGGATGAAAGGGCATAAGTACTTGTGAGTGTTCCAAAATGCTACTAGAAGCAATTTTTTAAAAGTTAAAGGGAGACTAGCTTCTGAAAAATTGATTCTGATCAACTCTACTTTCGCTTTAAAAAAGAAGTAGAAGCAGAATCAATTACATATATACTACTTGACAAATTTTTGCAACCTCGATAAATCATACTATGTGTTTTTATATGTTGAAATGTTGCATACGGAGTACTATATAACTTCATTATCAATTGTATGAAAAATATCTCTTTCTATACAACACACTAAGAAATACGTAAGAAAGTCATCACTCATCTTATTGGGAAGATATGTCTTGATAATATTTATCAAAGAGAACGAAGGCCCCTTTAACTGTTTGGTAAACTAAAGTCAACTTAGTAAGATGATATACTAATTAAGTGAAAGGTTTCCGAATTCTAAGCTCAATCATTTTCATATATAGAAACTTCACCAAAACTTTACAAGGTAGAAAATATTTCATTCCCTCTCATCTCATATATCCAAATTTAGAGTTGTTTCAATTTTTGAGTTTCATTTGCTCAATAGTTTAAAAATCACATGAATTTAACTCCACAACACTAAGTAGCTTTGATGGTGCATCATCTTTCACAACCTTTGTTACATCAAGAAATTTCAAGAAATTTTGAATATTCAACCAGTTTTCTTGCTCATTACGACATGAAAAGCCAAACCATTGTGAAATGAAAAATCTAACACCATTGTATAAATTACCTACACTTCTCACGTGCTCGATCTCTATATTTCTCAAGAGCTAGCCTTCTTTCAATAACGGAATTAGGTCCTTACAAACCCATCATCTCCGAATTTTTTCCTTCTTCTCCAAGAAAAAGGTAACACCAAAAGAAAAAAACGGCAACCTAGAAAACACCTTAATGTTTTTTTCAAATGAAGTTCATGAAAAATTATGAGACTAAGGTTTACAAGCACCTTTAACAACATAGTCTCTCTTCACATAATCTCTAACTCAGACACATATTCCTTTTTTCGCAATGCTAGATCACTAATAATATCCCACTCACGCGTACATTCCGTTCGGTGTATCTTGTCCCTCTCAATCTCATTACTCTCGATCATCTCTATCAACATTTTCATTCGAAGCTATTAAGATCCGGGGTTCCATCCTAAAACGTCAACCTAATAGAAGTAGTAGTCCAAAGTCTTTTACGAATTATAGTGTTTTATTGTTTTAAAGCTTTCCGATGTGGGACAAATACTTTAACACGCCCCTCAGCCCGAACCAGGCTAGACAATATTGAAGTGTATAATTGGCCAAACAAACCTTAACAAGCTACCCTTAATTTATTTCATTAAATCAACCAAATGCTACTAGTAAAATCAATATATGACACTTGTTCTATATTGACTAATTAATAGTAACAGTTATTAAGGAACGTGTCTTGTTATTAATAGCCATCCTAGATGAATTGCAGTTTCTCCATAATTAAGTATTCAGGAGGGATAATAAAAGCAGTAACAATGATCAACGAGCACTTCACTAAGTGAATATCAACAAAACCAAGGCTAGTTACCTTTGATATTTTATTTCACTCATTTTAGTATTTTATTTGCTTTCTCAATGATCAAATATACAACCCCCCTTTTGTTTACTTTTATTTATTATGCTTACACATACGCGAAAAGCACCTTTTCATGTTGATACAAACTCTACTACGCTATACTACGGTATTGGTCCTTAGTAGTGAATTTATTTTGAGGCACATACGACTATAGTATTGTCAAATATGACGCCATTGCCAGAGAAAGGCAATGCTTTTTAACTATGTGTTTGTGTAATTTTATTTTCTTTGATTTTTTATTGTTTTCTTTTTCTTTAGGGAATAGGTACAAATATACCCTTCTAATATAGGTGTGGGAACAAACATACCCCTGAAGTTTACGTGGAGGTGCATGTATACCCTTGAACTTTGAAAAACTACAAAAAATACTCCTCATGTTCCTATAAAAGAGCATATTTACCCTTTATTGACTTTAGATAAAATAAATCTAAAATTTGAATAAAATTCATTTATTGACCAAAAATGAATTATAAAATTTGAAATTGGAAAATAAAATAAAAATAAGAAATCTTCTTTTGTCCAATTCTCCCTTTTATTATTTCTTTATCACAATTTAATATTGTTAGTATAAAATATTATTTCAAAACTTTACTATATACTTAAGATTCTTTCGGGAAAGTGTTAATATTTTTTATTCTTTGCACTATAAATTACATTTTTTGTATGATGATAAATAGTCCATGATTACAAAATAGTGAATTTAATTTTATTTAGGTTAAATAAAATAAAAAAATGTTATTTCAAAAAATGTAACAATATAATGTGTTTAAAATATCGGAACAAATCTAAAATTAATACTTTTGAATTTTAAGTGCTTCATTTACAATGGAAAAACAATAGTTATATAATTTAAATTAAAGAGTTAATTTTTTAACATAAGGATAAATATTTATTTTGAAATCTTAAATTTTTATTTTTCAATTTCGAATTTATAATGTAATTTAAGTATATTTATAATTTATTTTATATATATAAATCAATAACAGTAAATTTACTCCTTTAAGTAAATCATGAGGGGTATTTTTGCACCTTTTAAAAGTTCAGGGTATATATGCACTTCCACATAAACTTCAGGGGTATATTTGTTCCAAAAATAGAGCAGAGGTATATTTGTTCTCACACCCATACTACATGGGTATATTTGTACCTTTTCCTTTCCCTTTAATATAATAAAGTGAGAGACAAAACACTCTCATCCTCTACTTCACCCCATACCCACATATTCTCAACTAAACTTCACTTCTTTACCTTAAAAAAACTCGATCTCCATCATGACTATGCATGACATCCTCAAATGCACCCAAATCACTCCCTAAACCTGTTGTTATGAATGTTTCAAATTCTCCACATAGGGATCCGAAGAAATTAATCGTTGACACTAAAGGGAGTGCAAATGAATAGCCCACCAAGTCAAAAATTACCAAGGTAGATTGAACGTTGGGAGGATCTCAACATTATGCTTACCACTCCTGGTATGACCCCTCTCAGTATGGTACTTTTGGCAGCATTCACCACAATGATGATGTTGAAAGCAAGCTCTAGGGACAATGCTCGTATTAAGCATGGGGTATTGCGAATATCTCATAATTTCATTTTACATACGACATTTTATTTTACTTTTATGCTTTTTTTGCGACATTTTTTTTACTTCTATGCTTTGTTATCTTGTTTGTAAATATTCAAAGTTTAAAATCTAAATAATTATAAACACCAATGAGGGTTAGGGTATTTTTGACATATTAAATGTGTTGGTGTAACACAAAGCATCATGCTCTTGTACATTATGCTCTCGTCATCATACCATGTATTTGTACTAATGTTTTTCTCCGTAACTTCTGTTAAAACCCAAACGTACGTTTAGCCATCTCTTCTCTGACTTCAAGTTGTTCCTTCCATCTTCAAGTATTTAATGTAATTTATTTTTTTTCATTTAATAGTTTCCTTCCATTGTCATCATTTTTTGAACCATCTCATTTTAAATCCCATTATCCCAATTAAAATGGTTGAAGTCTAGAATTGAGTTGCAGGAACGTTATTTTTGGAGACTATTTTTGTCCCTCATTTTCTTTGCCGCATGAAGAAAATATGTAAAATGCCAATAGAAACGATTTCTTCTTATATATATATTTTTTTTGCAAATCTTCTTATATAATTATTATTTGGATTTTTATGAATAGTATGTGTGACTTTTTGGTATGTCTTGACTATTCATTTTCTCATCATGACCAATATTTCTCATCATAGTATGTCTTGAATGGTAATTGGCATTTTCCCCTCCCAATTTTTGTGTGTGATTATTTAAATGCGTGCTGTGATTTTTTTCAATGCCATTATAAACTTTTGTACGTAAGTAGTGGACATTTCATTCATTCTCTTCAATACAATCAATGACATAGATCCTAATGAATTAGAATAATTTATATACACATTTTTTTATTATCCAAAATTCGAGCTACATATGTGTCAAATTCCTTTGAAAATAATGATATTTGTATACTACCTCCCTTCTTTTTTATTAGTCCTCTTAGAGTTTGGCACGAGTTTTAATAATAAAGTAGTAGGGTAAGTATAGACTGTGTAGGGTAATGATAAAGTAGGAAAGATGATATATTAAAAAGAGTAAAGTGATGATAAAGTAGGAAAGAGAGTGTATTAAGAAGAGTAAAGTGATGGTAAAGTAGGAAAGAAAAAGTAGTTTGTAAAAAGTAAGTGGGGTAAAAGTAATAAAAGTAGGGGTATTTTCTCAAAAACTTTCCTTAAAAGGAAAGGAGGACAAATTAAAAAAAACGTTCCAAAAAGAAAAGAATGACTAATAAAAAAGAACGGAGGGAGTATTAGTTTACATATGAAGATTCTATTTGTAGTTTCTTGTGTATTCTTCGCGCTTCATGGATTTCACTTGAGGGTATTCTGGCTATTAATCAACGACTTAATCGGTCATTGGTCAACTAAGAGTTTGGGACAGTGTCATGTGCACCGGTGTGTAAAAGGATGAAGAATTTTATCAATGCGGAACTTAAAATTAATACGGAGTATAGATCAGTTATCCATTCACTGAAATATGGCTCGAATGATTGGAAACTATCAATATAGGACATAAGATGTCATTGATTTTACTACTCCGTATTTTTTATTTTAAAATTTAAAAATACTATTTAATTCTATTAACTAATAATTTTTTTGTGAAAAAAGTCATCAAGTGATAATTGATAATACCTTCGTCCCGTTGGAGTTTGTCAAGTTCAAAGTAAATGAGAAATAAGAAAAGTAAAAACTACGCGTTTAAGATTTGTGCAGAAGGGAGGGAACTGAGCAGAGCCACAAATTAGTTGCTTTAATAGGAAAGTGACAAAGTTTTTGTGACTACCAAAAAGGAAAAGTTGGCAAAGTCCAATGAGACAGATGAAATATATATATTTCAAGTCATAGATTGATAGAATTTGAAAGGATTAAAACAACCCGGAGTTAAATTTGATAGCTATGTATGTTTTAAAGAACTGCTGCCTCCGTCCTTATTTAGAAGTTCCACTTTTATTTTTTTGATATTCCTTAAAATAGTCCTCTTTTCTAAGTAAACGAAACAATGCAAAATAGAGTCAAACAATGTCAAAACAATGTCAAACAGTGTCAAACAATGTCATACAGTGCCATTTCCTTAATACGAGTGCAAAAGAGTGAAACTTTTAAATAGGACATATTATGGGATAATAATAAATATAAACGAGGGTAAAGGCTTATGTGAAATATGTTTATACATGTTGTGCCAGTAATGGATCATGTTAAACTTTTGTCTCCCATTCCAGGTTTCTCCGCTCAACATACTAAGAGTTCATTATTTTTCAGACTAATTGCTTCAAGTTATTCTAGATAATTACTTTAGCCAAGTTATCTTAGATAATTATTGTAGCTATTTTATTTAAAAAAAAATATAATTGAAAAATAATTTGTCATAAATTGGTAGAATCAATCAATGCAGCCACTTCAGTCAGAACATCATAAGTTTCAATTCAATCCAACCAATTTTAATGTTACCAAAGAAGCTCTTAATTTATATTCTTTCTACATTGAAAGAATCACCATAAAATCACAACAAAATAGATACATACCTTGTAAGAGTAAAAAACACTTAAATTTTTGATAAAACAACATAGACAAATATGGTGGGTGTGTGAAAATACAATTTCTTTTATATGCTAATGATACTTTATATATTATGAAATTAGAAAAATAGAGCCTAGCACATATGTGGGTTTGCATTTATTTTATTTTATTTTTGGATCCTCTTTCATGTGTAGGAACATTAAATATCTATTTTAAGTTGATGTAAATATTAACATGTCAAATACAAAAAGTAATCATATTAGACCAACATACAATATACACTTTTCTCAATAAAAAGTACATTGGGCATTTTATTCAATCGCGCAACGCGCGTGTTAAAAACTAGTAATGAAACAAAAGATGAAAAAGGAAAGGCAGTTAGGTTGAAAACTCGAAAGGCCGACCTAAGCAAAAATGTGGCAAAGAAAAAAAACGAGTGAGTTGGTGAGAAGAAGAAAAATGAGGAGGTAGGATGAAAACCCAAAAAGGACTTCAAGGAAAAATGAAAGAAATTTTAAGTTTTTAAAAGAGAAAATTTCATGTGTAAGTTCAAACAACCGAATACCCGATCAGGTACAGGTCATACTCGATCAAGTGTTTCCAAAGAGCTTCTCGAAAATATTCAAAGGAGATGACTAACACAACAAGCTAAGTATGGGAAAGCATAAACAGATGAAACCTTGGGAGAAGGAAACAATTTTAAATGTGAGAAGAAACATGACACCCTTAATATTTGAACTTGAATTTCAGTTACTCGAGGACGATTAAAAGATTAAGCATAGGGGTATTTGATGTGTGCTATTTACTAGTTCATAAACACCACATTTTAGAATGGTTTTACGTAGTGTTTACTCAGCTTTTGTACAATTACAATGTCATCTTTAATTTCTAAATAAGACTAGAATTAGAAGATATTAAGATATTTTGACATGTAAGCAAGAAACATGATGAAAAGCAAGAGAAAGAGGATTGGGAGCATAAGGAAGGACCTTAAAGAAAAGAGGAAGTTTCATGGGAGACAAAGAAATGTGAAAAATCCGATGTGGTATCACACCCGGTTAGGTATATTCAATACCCGATCGGGTATGATATCACCCGAAGATCATACAAGATCAAACATAACAAGAGTATAACATGGGAAAATTAGATTTTGTCTTATACCCGATCGGGTATATTGACATACCTGGTCGGGTATGACTAGATTTCAACACTTTCACAGCTACTACTAAGGATACTCGGTCAGGTATCCTAGATATCATGTCGGGTATCCTAGATACCCAATCGGGTATCAGTAGATAAGAGCCGTTTTACATACCCATCTATCTCATTTCTCCTATAAAAACACCACTTTCCTTCCCATTTAACATACCCATCTATCTTCTCTTTCATATAAACTTTATTCTTGTAGTTTAGGTAGTCTTTTGACCTTGATTTCGCTATATTGAAGCTTGTGGTTTGTAAATTGTGAGTTATTTCATCAATCCTTCTCTATTAAATATTAATTACTTCCATATTCATATTTCATATTAATATTTGAGCATCGTTAAATATTTTCATTTTAATTATTACTAAAATCGGTCAATGAATATGCTTGTTATTCACTTGGTCCTTTCATAAGTAGTAAATCTGGATTATTAATGCATGCCGACGACACTAAAGTCGTTGTGTGTCTCAAAATAAATTCAATACTTGCACTGATACGTAGTATAATGTAGTAAAGATTGTATCCACAAGGAAAGAAATATTTCTATTTTATGGAACTTGTAATAAAAGGGTTTTTTTAGGATTGATTTAATTAATTTAAAACTAAGATGAATGACTTATGTGGTTTAATAAAATAGAGATTGAGACTTAGTTTTGCTTATTTCCACTTGATAAAATGTTCGTCGATCCCAATTATATTTTTAATCATCTTCCCCTCGAATACTCAATCGTGAGGTCGATCCAGATTATATCTTTAATCATCTTCCTCTCGAATACTCAATCGTGGGGTATTTCCAATTCATCGAGGGTAGTTATTAATAACGAGACGCGTTCATTAATAAAACTAACTATCAAGTCAATATAGAAGACGTGCTGGCGCTATATATTAACTCGATAGTAGTATTAAAACGTAAGATGATATCGATTGAGATTGATAACCTCAACACAAGCAGTTTGATGATTTAATTAATATAATCAATTCCCCTTAGATTTATAACCATGAGACACATACATTAATATTTCAAGTTTACTACCGTTGAAAGGACCGAACGATTAACAAGCGTATTCGTCGATCGATTCTAGTAATAATTAATATATGAAAAAAACTAGTTGATCCTTTAAGTAATCCTCAAATATTAACATGAGATATAAATAGAAATGTAATTAATGTTCAAGGAAAATGATTAAAGAAAATAACTCACAAATTACAAATCATAAGCTTCAATGTGGCAAAACCTAGATGGAAGGGCTTAGCTCCTCATTTGGAGACTAAACATGCTAGAAAATATAAGGAAAATATAAACAGAGCTTAAAAGTATACATGAATTGGTGATTTTATTGGGAAAGAAAAAGGGGTGTATTTATAGGTGTTTGAAGGTGGCAGGGCTTTGTACCCGACCAGGTATATAGGATACCCGATTGGGTTTCTGAGGTAGTTTTCTGGAAAGTCACTTTTCAGGACATACCTGGTTGGGTATGTCGGCATACCCAGGTATCCAGGTATGAGCCAAATCTTCAAAATCATGCACGTTGTTTTATCCTTCAGATCCCGATTATGAACCCAAATGAACTCAATACCGATCGGGTATTGCGTATACCTGAACGAGTATATGAACAATTTTTCCAATCTTATTTTTGTCTTGCCCCCTTACGCCTTCATTGAGCTTTTAGGGCCCAATCTTGATGCTTTGGATGATCTTGACATGTTTTAATCTCAGAATAGTCCTAATCTAAACAAATTACATCTATCTAGGAAATGAAACTAATTACACCAAAAACGTGTAATTTCCACAACCACAAATTAATAATATAAATACAACAATATGACATGCGTCTCATGGTTAATAATGTACGAGGAAGTAAGTATATTGGTTAAACTGTAAAACCGCTTGTGTTGAAGTTGTCAATATTAATTAATTTTATTAGATGGCCAGTATATTAATTAGATAGAATAGTTAGAACTGAGATTCTTGTGGGGACAACCAAGAAAATTCACCTCGGGTTACAAGTTATCATTATTAGTTGATTTCATTAAATCAACCGAATGCTACTATTAAGAACTGAAACTTTTTTTATCATCATGTATTTGGTATGTGGCATGGGAGATATAGATATAGAAAAGACATGTATTTGGTAATTTTCTATATCTATATCTCCCATGCCACGTATGTATCATGCACATTATTGTACTGGAGATGTTCTTAAACCGGAAGCGATCTTACACGGAACTCAATGGGACTAAATCTAAAATTTCCGAAAGTATTGATTGAATTGAAGACTAGAACAATATATTTCTGGCCCAAGATTTACTTGATCTCACATGAGTTATTGTTTTGCTAGCACAAACGTAACAAATGAGAATGATTTTTCGTGCATTTTACATATACAATATTGGTACAATATGAGGCGGAAGATCATAAAAAAATAAAAATATTGATATATTTTTTTGAAAAAATTGAACATGAAATCAAAAAGTTATACTCCCTCCGTCCCCTTATTATTGGGACGGAAGAGAGTGGCCTGGTGCGATTTTAAAGAAAAGTAGAATTATATGGTTGATAATGAGTTGATAAAGTGAGAATAAAGTAAGAATGAATTAGAGCCACACAAATGTTACCAAATATGATATGTGACAATAAAAGAGAGACATCCAAAAATGAAAAAGTGGGACAATTATAGGTGGACGGAGGGAGTAGCAATTATAAAATTAAAATGAATTGTTATGCCATGTGGAAGCTCAACCGGGGGGGGGGGGGGGGGGGGGGGGGTCAACCGTTTTAAAGCGTGGTGTAGCAAACTAAAAGTGAAAATTTTGCACTTTTCAGGTTGAACACCCTTTTGATTTTAACGGCGCCATATTTAATAGGGTCTGGTCTCAATGAAATCACTTCTTCTCGTAAACAATGAGAACAATTTTAAAATTGTGCATGGAGGTGCGCATACATTTATGGTTAATAGAATAATGCATATTTCAAATGATGGAAAAAGTTGAATTTATTTACAAAATTACCAGGGTATTTTTTTATTAATGATTGTGCACATGTTAGTTTCATATAATGCAGAATTCACAAATCTGACGCTCTAGATTCATACTCACAGGTCATAATTTACAAAAATGCTAGTGCACTATGTGAAAGAGAAAAGTGCAATACCACAGGACAAAAAATGTGATGGCATTTTGGCAAATAAGTTTAACTTTTCATATTATATGAAGTGTGCAAGATTTTAAGTATAAATGTACATCTGTATGAACTATATATGATATGCATTATTTTTTACCGTTTTCATTTGTGATGACAAGAAGCGCTCTCTTTGGAAAAAGACCCTATATATAGGAAAGGTCACCTAAGAAGTGTCTCTTGAAAAGTGTAAACTCTTATCTAATAGAAACAAATAAGGCAACTTATAGAAAACTCATTATAACTTAAACCTAAGACACCTTTGGGCTGGTATAGAGTATTGACTTATTGCTGTGATTCAAGTATTATGATGGAAAAATTCACAAGAATAATCCAAACTATTACCAATCTTCTCATATTAATCCTAATTATGTGTTATTCTGGAATGAATAATCTGAAATTGAGAGCTTCTCTTCTCATATTGATCTCAAGCGACCTGCTACCTGCTAAACAGGTAAAAAGCTAACAACATAAGAAAAAAAGGAGAAAAAATGTGTCCCCCGCGGCCTCACCCCTTGTTCTTTAGTTCTTTCCTCTTGTAATTTGCATCAACCATAGTCATACACGTTTTCCTCATTTTCATCTGGTTATTCCTTATTTTCTTTACATCTTTTCACTTTCTTTCTCTCCCTCCATTGCATCTGGAAGCAATTTTTTTTTGTTTTCTTACCCAAAAATTGCATGTAGAAGACTCCCTTACCATCATCAAACTCAAATTTTTAAAATTTTTAAAATTTGAAAAGCTGCGCCCAAGGCTCTTTCTTTTGCTTCATATTGCTCTTCTATTTCTTTATGTGCAATTTGACTTTCAAAAACCTCAAACGAGTTTTCGACAAGATTGGGTGGAATCGGAAACCATCGTCATTGGGGTTTGAGGACCACGTTGGTTTGAAGAGAAAAGGAAGAAGAAGAAAAAGAGCGGATGCAGGGGACAAAGACAAGAAAAAGCACTACGTGAGTGCTTGGGGGAAATGGGAAGGAAATAGTAAAAAGAAAATAAAAGAAAAAGAAAAAGTTATGGGACCAATAAACACATGCCACGTAGTTAGGCAACCTATTGAACTGGTTCAGGTAAGTCATGGGTTTGTTATAAGAAGATGTCCTTAAAAGTTTAGATTATACTAGAATTATTAATATTTGGGATTAATATTAGAAGATTGGTGATAGTTAATGTGATTTTTTCCTATTATGATTTGGAGCGGAATTCGCAATACCTTCATTTCAATCAAATGCCATTTACTTAATTCATTATTCACGTCTGTTGGGATATATTATCCCGGCCTATTACTGTTCAGGAGCCCAAGGCATCGCCCCAGCTTGGAGCCCGAATGACAAGGTCCATTTCAGCCTATTAGGCATGTTTCGGCCCCTTGGGCCCATTTTGGGCTTACTTGGCCCATTAGGGTAGACTTATTCCCTACTCCCTTTCCCCTATAAATATGGGGCTTTCCCACATGTTTAGGGATCCCTTTTTTGGATGGCTTTTTCCCTTCTTCCCCAACTCATTTCTTCTCTCTAGAATAGCTTGCAAGACTCCATTAATGGGAGCTCAGATTGTACTATGTAATGGTGAGGAGAGCCTAATGAGAAAGAGAGGGCTTGGACATTAGCCTAAAAAGTCCCGTGGTTTTCTCCCTTTCGGGTTTCCACGTAAAAACTGAGTGTTCATACATATATTTACTATATCGTGTTGGATTAAACTCAACACTGGCGCCGTCTGTGGGAATCTGTCCAAAAAGATTCACGTTGTTCTTCATTTTGAGAAGAAAAAAAATCATACTAATTAAACTGATTTTGTCAAGCAAATGAAAAGGGGGGAGATAGCCATTGCAACCCAGGAGGAGAGGTGGGGGCGAGATTAAAATTTCTGGACAATGGCTACTAATGTGACAGTGGGACCCAAATGCCTTATCTTGGTACTTCTCAAGGTGAACGTGAGAAGCCAGAAGAAAAAGCAGTGATTTGACAGTAGACATGTGGCTAACCTTGGTACACGTTATCCTTTTGCTACTATACGATCAAAGGATGGCCGAACGGTAGGCTCCTTTGGTCAACCTTGTTCAAACAAACTCCTGGCCGATTGAAGTTTTACGAACGTCTATCATACCGCCACTTCACCTCACGCCTACTCATGCCGGTCCGCAGAACTGCCAATCAAATCAACAACCTCGCCGCCGTCTTCCATACCGGAATACCCAGCACGTATGCATACCCGGTTTTGGATGCCGTTCGTTGCCAGACCAACCTCAGTTTGGACGCCCACAAAAGCTATATAGCCGTCCGTCTTTGCACTTCGGCAACCCCTGACCTCCGCAGCCGCTGCAAAGTCTTAAAGAGACGAAGAAGGTTACGGTAAGCAACAGTAGCCGTGCGGCCACTCTCTTGGTCGAAGCCTCTGGCATGGCACGTACGCCCCCGGCCTCACCAAGCAACCCGGGCCAGCCCCATAACCGGAGTAGGGCATCCCATTATTTCTTGCACAGTATGTGGTCACCCCAGGACTGCTGCTCGTCCCCAGGAATCCTCCTGCGCAGTACGTACTCCTGATTAGGGCAGTGGGACTGCAAACGGGTCCTCAAGTGGTAAGTCTAGAAATCAGGGCTGCTCGCAACCAGAGTACTCTGAGGAACACGAACTGCCGCCCGGCCTCTGTCTCGGGCAGACCTCAGCACCTCGAACCAGCTAAGTTCGGCCACCACTTGCTGCACCGCCCGGCCTGGAGCAGCAGACCAGCCAGACCCAGCAGAAGCTGCCCAAGTATGCTCATCGAGCTCGGTCTGGGGCGCATCAGCACCCAGGACTAGCAACACCGATCTCTCAGGCCGCTCCTGGACGCTTAGGCGAGGCACCAGCATTCCGCCGACTGGCACAGAAGATGCCCGGCCAATAGAAACCACCCCATTTGCCCGGACTGCCCGACGGATCGAATTGTCTCTTGTGCTTGAACGTCCGGTGGAAAACGCTGCCCGAAAAAGGTGTTTTGTTGAGCTCGGCGACTCTCAATGACCCAAGCTCGTGGGTGAAGACGTCCGTCCTCAAGAAAGTGTAGCTCAGCTCAAGCCAGTTAATGTCTAAAGGGCAGTAACATGGACCAATGGTATTGGGCTTCAAGAAAGTGCAAAGCTAAGTACCCATTCTTGGACTTTTACTTAAATTAATTTCAAATAGACACATAATATTATGTGCTCTCACCATTATTTAATAGGGATTAAAATGTCCCAAAATAAATAATGCCGAGCGAAGCTCGGGGATGAGCTTCCACCGTCACTTTAATTTAATAATCAGAGGACGCACTGAGCCGGGCCGAGGGTCATCGTACCCCAAGGTCGATGCTCATATCTGGAAGAACTGGGTGATGGGCCGGGCTGAAGGTCATCGCACTCCGAGGCCGACCGTCAAGCCGGAAGAATCCCAAGCCGACCAAAAAAAAATGTGCACATATACATATTGTCTGGCCATTTGGCCGCGTTACTATGTTCATTGTGCAGATTAAGATCATAGTCAGATAAGAGATGATGCTCAAGATGAACCTTGGTGCCAAGGGCTTGGGGACGAGCATCCTCCACCCGGAGGCCGAGGGTCTAAAGAAGACCATCAAGAGCCAAGGGTCGTGGACGAGCATCTTTCACCCCGGATGCCGAGGGCCCGAAGACGATCATCTATCGTCCAGTGGCCTAGGCCCGGGGACGAGCATCTTCCACCCGGAGGCTGAGGATCTAAATAAGACCATCAAGAGCCAAGGCCCGAAGACGATCATCTATCGTCCAGTGGCCTAGGCCCGGGGACGAGCATCTTCCACCCAGAGGCCGAGGGTCTAAAGAAGACCATCAAGAGCCAAGGTCCGTGGACGAGCATCTTTCACCCCGGATGCCGAGGGCCCGAAGACGATCATCTATCGTCCAGTGGCCTAGGCCCGGGGACGAGCATCTTCCACCCGGAGGCCGAGGATCTAAAGAAAACCATCAAGAGCCAAGGGTCGTGGACGAGCATCCTCCACCCCAGAAGCCGAGCGTCTAAAGAAGACCATCAAGAGCCAAGGGCCCGAAGACGATCATCTATCGTCCAGTGGCCTAGGCCCGGGGACGAGCATCTTCCACCCGGAGGCCAAAGCCCGGGGACGAACATCCATCACCCAGAGGCCAAAGCCCGGGGACGAACATCCATCACCCGGAGGCCAAAGCCCGGGGACGAACATCCATCACCCGGAGGCCAAAGCCCGGGGACGAACATCCATCACCCGGAGGCCAATGCCCGGGGACGAACATCCATCACCCGGAGGCCAATGCCCGGGGACGAACATCCATCACCCGGAGGCCAATGCCCGGGGACGAACATCCATCACCCGGAGGCCAAAGCCCGGGGACGAACATCCATCCCCCGGAGGCCAAAGCCCGGGGACGAACATCCATCCCCCGGAGGCCAAAGCCCGGGGACGAACATCCATCACCCAGAGGCCAAAGCCCGGGGACGAACATCCATCACCCAGAGGCCAAAGCCGGGGACGAACATCCATCACCCGGAGGCCAAAGCCCGGGGACGATCATCCATCATTCAGAGGCCGAGGGCCTAGAGGAGACCATCACGGCCGAGGGCCGTGAGACCATCCTGATTTCAGGTCGGCCTTTCATTGCCGACACCGTTATATCACGACCGGCCTCCCGGCTCGGCGTGCTTTCCATATTTGAAGACCGGTTTCATCCTCGCGCTGCGTAGATGAGAGCCGTTGCTCGGACATATCAGCCTGATCGGACACTATTGTCATCTCCTTATCAGGACCGACTGCTCAGCGACATCATGATCATTGTATGTCGGCTCCCAACGCCGATCTTCTTGAGTTAGCGATCGGGCTCACCCCTCCCCTCCAGGAGGGTGACCATCGCCTTCACATGACGACCAGCTATTCCATCGCCTCGTCATTTTATTCGTTTTTGTATCCCACCACCATTATGTGTGACATCACTTGTGGTCATTCTTAGAACCGATAAACGTATTTTCCTCCCTAAAAAAAAAGGATGGGGAGAAGGGGAGACGAGATCCTATGAGAGAGGGAGTCTTGACGAGGTATGCCTGATCTTCCTTCGCCGCGTATGACGAACGTCTCCCGACGCGGAGGTTAGTAGGAACGTGGGGGAGGCTAGACGTACCAAAGGGAACCTCGGCAAGATAAACCAGTTCCTCCCATTTCCCGTGGATCGATGAACACCTTCTGCCAAAGCAGAAGGCTAGTAGGGCCACGAGCATGGGACGACGAAGCAGGGAACCCGCGATAGGGTAAACCAGTTCCTCCTTGCGATCGGTGAATGACCGAACGTCTTCTTCGAGGGAAGAAGGTTAGTAGGATCACGACAGGGACGAACGAAGAAACGGGAACCCTGACAGGGTGTACCGGTTCCTCCCCCTTATGAACGGATGACGAACGTCTTATGCGAAGCCAGAAGACTAGTAACTCACGACTGGGGACGAACAGAGATAGGGAATCCCGACGTGGATAAACCTGTTTCTTCTCATAGTTGGGATGACGAACGTCTCCTGCGAAACCAGGAGACCAGTAACTCACGAGACTTGGGAAGAACGAAGACCAGCTCCATGGATCAGACACAGAGGACCAGTTCTTTACCGGAGTCTGTTGCGTGCCGAGTGTACACCGCTTAGCGGTCCATACATAGGACCACGGATATGGTAGACGAACGAAGACCAGTTCCATGGATCAGACACGAAGAACCAGTTCTTTATCGGAGTCTGTGCGTGCCGAGTGTACACTGCTTAGCGGTCCGTTCATAGGACCACGGATACGGTAGACTGATGAGCTAGAATTTGTGCTTCATTTTTATATTAATTTATCACAATTCTATGCTTATTATTTGCCTAATTGAGAGGTTGAGAGTTATATTTTGTGTAAAAATGATTTTTACAGGTGGGAACTTTAATTGAAGGATTTGAGGATTTTTGGACTGATTTGTGGAGATTTTCCCTTTTCCAAGGGTTGTTGGAAAATTAAAAGAAGTGAGCCAAATACTTTTTGTTTTGAAGGACTGCTCAGCAAACAACAAAATGAAAAAGAGGATTACTCCTCTAAGTGACGGCACCCACATTTGGAGAGAAAAAAATCAGTCCAGTTGTGCACTAGGAAAATAACAGGGCCAGCAAAGTCCAAATTGAAATAGACCAGAGAGTCTGGGCCATGTAACCGCACCAGAAGCTTTATATCGTAGCAGCAAGGGTTTTAAGAGGAATAAGCCGGACTGGAGCAGGAGGCAGGAGGAAGTTCGAGGTCGGGGATTCTGGTCGGGCACTAAACAGAGGAAAGGGCCAGACCGGAAGCTGGAAGGAAGGCTCGTTACCTTGTCTAGTTGGCTGGATCCCAGAAATAAGAACAACAACAACAAGTCTTGGTCTTCTTAGCCGCACCAGCAATCCAAATCCAGGAAAGAAGGGATCTTTCGGCCCAAGAACAAAGAAGAGGGTGGCGAGGGTTTTTAGGGAGGAGGCCAGACTAGAAGGCAGGACTCAGGCTCGGAGGAAGCCGGACAGGAAAAAAAACGGGGCTGCGGAGTCACTCTCTGCTTAGAGCAACGGACAAAATTCCACTGCCAGAAGGAAGAACAGAAGCCAGGGGAGTGCAAAATTGCTATTGCTCTTGGAATTCTGGTTTGAATCAGTCAAAATTCCCCGGTTCTTGAATTGTTCCTTCCTTGTTGATTAGAACTTGTCTTTGTTTAGTTATTTGGGCATTCCAAGCAATCATATGTTGTTGATTGTCAGGATAATAAAAACGAACTATTTGCTTTTCAACCTTTTCTTAGCATTTTACTTTAACATGAGTAGTTAATTTTCTTAAGTCCCGGATTATGATGAAGTTGCTATGATTTAGTATGAATTGTGATTTTAGTTAAGTCAATTGATTGAGTTTTATCCATTGTTCTTATTCGCTTAATTTCTTGTGTTAACTTTTGGCCAACTTTAGCATGATTAATTAAGTTGTTTGAGTGGATTAATAGAGTACATGCCATGCCTATTAATTCGAGCTCTTTTGGATAAAAGAATAGATAATTGAACTGTCTTGTTAGATTATCTATTTGGTTCTTAAATCGGGTTTCCGTAGTTCTTTTGTGATTAATGGATTTTAACTATTTAATTAATAATTTTAATTAATTAATAGTTAAAGTACGTGACTTATTCTGGACGTCATACGGAATAATCATATTTATGCCTAGAACGAACCCTCATATTTAATTGACTAACTAAATCGCAAATACTAAAGATTAGTGACAGATTCATAATCCTGGACTACATTTTCTCTTGCTTAATTCTCAATCAATCTCAAATTAGTTGTTTAATCATTTTATTTTCATTCATTTAAATTCCTTGCATTCATTTTATTCCATCTGTAGTATTTCATTTCAAATCAAACAAATCCAAAACTCATTTTTTTAGTTAGATTACTTTCACTTTTATTTTTATTAATTAATAGTTTTCCAATTACTTGGTTACATTTTCCCTGTGGATTCGACCCTTACTTGTGCACTATACTACCGTGACTCGTGCACTTGCGAGGACTTATAAATTGTCTATCAATTTTTGGCGCCGTTGCCGGGGAATTTGTTTAACTAGTTTTTTGGAAAATTGTTAATTTTGTTTTATTTTAGTTAGTTGTGTTTGTTTTTCTTTTTTTTTTTCGTTTTTTTTGTATGCTTGGTCGCAGGTCACTTAATCCAGATTTGATTCCGCTGAACGATCAAGTAGATTTAATTGGCAAAAGGATAAAGAGGAGCCTCAAATTTGCTTCTAATCCAACAATGGGTGACGCGCAACTTATGAAAGAGTTTGGGAGACCAACTGTAGGTGTCTCCCCGTCCTGCATTGTACTAAGTGAGGCTGCCCGGAATTATGATCTAAAGACGGTCCACTATAACCAACTGCCATCTTTCTATGGGCTTTCTTCTGAGGATGCGCTGATCTTTATCCGAGATTTCTACGGCATCATCCAAAATTTTCCCTTGCAAGGAGTGACTGAAGATGAGCTGAGGATGAGGTGCTTTCCGTACACTCTCAAAGATGCTGCTAAGACATGGTTTATGTCTTTGACACCTGGTTCCCTGCGCACATGGGCTGATGTCTACAATAAATTCATTGGCAAGTATTATTCTCAGTCAAAAACTTCAGAATTAAGAAGAAAAATTGCCAATTTTACTCAAGCTGAAGGTGAGCCATTTCATGAGGCGTGGGAGAGATTTAAGATGCTGCTCACTCAATGTCCACACCACGGTTATTCATTGGCGCTCCAGAATCAGACCTTTTATGACGGTTTAAACCAAGGATGCCAAGCTATTGTTGACAACGCAGCTGGAGGAGCAATGGGAGAGAAGACCGCAGAACAGACTTTAGAGCTTTTCGAGATGCTTGGAGCTAATTCCCAGCAGAAGAGTGTGAGAGGCAGGACTCCAGGAATTTATGAAGTGGGTGCAAGTACAGAATTGGCCATCCAGATATCTGAGCTCTCTAAACAAATGAAGAACATGTGCACTGTGATGACAACAATGAGCATGTCTACTCCTGTTGTGAATGCAGTACCTGAAGGTGGTTTTGAGCAAGCCCACATGATGACCTCCTACAACCAAGGACCAAGGAATGATACATTTTCTAACTTCTACAATTCTGGCTGGAGGAATCATCCTAACCTTTCATGGGGTAACACACAACAAAGCAACCAGCCACCACCACCTGTACAGAAGAAGCCTGCTTTGGAGGATACTCTTCAAACTTTCATGCAAATCTCCATCCAAAATCAGCAAGCAAATGAGCAGCGTTTTCAGCGCACCGAGGCCTCTTTGAAGAAGCTAGAGATACAAGTTGGGCAGATTGCTGAATCTCTCCAAGGACACGTGCAAGGGAAGCTACCGAGCCACATTGAGGAGGCAAAAGTTGTCACAGTTCTTAGGAGTGGGAAGATAATTGAGAAAGATGAAAGGCAGCCCATTTTGAAGCCACCGGAAGAGGTAGAAGCTGAAAATAAAGAACTTGAAGCTGAATCAGTGAATGAGGAGACCGGGCTGCACGAAGCTGAAGATCCATATGTGCCGCCTAAGCCATATGTTCCACCCGTTCCTTTTCCAAACAGGTTAAAAAGTTCTAAGCTTAGCAGTTCTTTTGAAGAGATTTATAAGTTGTTGTCCAAAGTTAATGTGAACTTGCCTCTTCTTGACGTGATAAAAAACATGCCTGCCTACGCTAAATTTTTGAAAGAATTGAGCACTAGAAAGCGTAGGTATGAACCGAATGAAAAAGTGTTTGTTTCTAAGGCTGTTAGTGATGTTTTGCAAAAAGATTTGCCCCCAAAATTAGAAGACCCTGGCAGTTTTATTATCAACATTAATTTAGGGAATTCTAAATCTGAGAAAGCTATGCTTGATTTGGGGGCAAGTATTAATTTGATGCCTTATTCTGTTTATTTGAAATTAGGGTTAAATGAGCTAAAATCCACTACTATGTCCCTACAGCTTGCTGACCGTTCTATTAGATATCCTAGGGGCATAATAGAGGATGTTTTAGTTCAAGTTGATAAGTTGATCATTCCTGCTGATTTTGTGGTTTTAGATATGGATGATCAGTGCAAGCATGTGAAAGATATGCCAATTTTACTTGGTAGACCTTTTATGGCTACGACAAAAACAATGATTGATGTTCAAAATGGAAAATTGACTATGAGTGTACTTGATGAAACTGTTGAGTTTTCTATTTTGAAATCAATGAGTATGTCGGTTGATTCTAATTCATGTTTTGCACTTGATATTCTTGATCCTATTGTTTCTTTGGACAAGTCGCAGGAAGATGGTCTTGAGAATCATGCTTTTGAGAAAGAGAAAGTTTGTAAGAAGTGCATTAATTGTTTGCATCAAAAGTCCATTTTGAGGAAGGATTTTAAACCTGGAATTAAAGTGTTATTGCTTGACTCTCGTTTAAGATTTCTTCCAGGAAAAATAAAGTTTAAGTGGACTGGTCCGTATGTGATTCGCCAAGTTTTTCCCGACGGTGCAATTGAGCTTGAAAATCCAAAATCCGGGAATATTTTTAAAGTGAATGGTGAGAGAGTGAAGAGATATTCATGTAGTGAAGATTCAGTGGAGCAAGTTGAGAGTCTTGAACTGCTTTGGGAACACTTTTGTTCATGCATTTAATCACCTGTTTAAAAAAAATCAAAAAAAAAAAATTCAAAAAAAAACAATCAAAAACCAAAAAAAAAAAAAAAATCATTTTCTTAATTCTGTTTCCCCCTCCCCATCCTGTTTTCGTTTTCTTTCTTTGTCTTTCTGTTTTGCAGGTTATATTTCAAGAGGTTACTGTTTTCGTTTGAAGTGCATTCAGGGAGTATCTTTTTCTCCTTTCCCTTTTTTATTAATCGTTCATTGTACATATTGTTTCATTGTTTGAAATAAGTGTGGGGGAGGAGTAGCTCTCATTTTTTTAGTTTTATTTTAGTTTTAAAAACCAAAAAAAAAAAAACAGAAAACTGCAGAAAAAAATTCAGAAAAAAAAAAACTGTTTTTTCTTGCTTGGATTTGAGGGAAATGTAATTTCAGGATTACTTTTTGGTTTCAAGTTGTGAAAATTTTCCCTTTCATTGGTATGTGGTATGATTGGTGGTCTCCATGATAGGTATTCTCTTGAATTTGATTGAGTCCTTCACATTGTTTTTACTTGGAGTCAATTTCCTAGCCTCTTGTGCCATTAATTTGGATGTATTTCCGGATTCCTTATGATCTTTTAGGATGAATCTCTAACATTCTAGGAAAGAGTGTGAGTTCTTTGACTTTTAGTTAGCATGATAGAACTTGTCTTGTTGCTCTTTTGGAAGCTAAGTTATTGTGCAAACTGATTGAGATATGATCTAGGCCATTTTTCATAGCCCCAAACCTTTTAGCCTACCCTTTGCATTTTATTACAGCTTGCTACCCCTTTGAACCTACTTGGTCTTATAGCATTCTACCGTGCTTTTGACTAATAATTTCTTTGTGATTACCCATCAATATTGACCCGAGCCCAAATAGCCAAAATTTATCCCTCACCCTTGAGTTGACATTTTTTTTTACTTAAATTGTGACTTGGAAGAGTTTTCATCTTATTGGAGCATTTTTTTCCCGGCTGTTTGTATATGTAATTTTGTCATGGCACCTTGACATTTCCTTTTAGAAGTAGTGTTGATGTAGCATTCAAAAAAAAAAGAGCTGAAAAAATACAAAAAAAAAAATTACAAAAAAAAAAAAACAGAAAAAAAAAGTGAAAAAAGAAAAAAAAAGATGAGTTCAGTTGAAGTTTGTATTCTTTTCACTTTATGTATGTATTCCATTGTCTTAGAAGCCGGTTGATTGTTGTAATAGTTTTTTTTTTTGTGCTCCTTTACCATATTTTTGAACTCTTCCTATGATCAGTTTAGTATATAAAATGTCTTCTCCTTTGTTTGAATTCTCATATCCTTTCTTTCATTAAACCATTGCTCATGGCCACGTTACAACCCCAATAATAGTCCTAAGTGATCTTGATCAAGTTTGTGCTTTGATAAGGTGGAAGGAAGAGCATAAGATGACAATAGAGTGTTGACTGATTGGCTTAGGACTGCATAATTTCTGTGAATGTTACTTGAGCATTTCACTAGGTCATTTAGAATTGTAAAAGACATCTCTATTAATGACATGTGAGTCTAGTTGATTGGCTTTTGAGTTTGACATTGTGGTGGATACTTGATTTGAATTTCTTGAGTTATCTTGTCATGGATGAAGGGTTTGTTGGAATGCTTGGTGAGTGAAGGGAATTTTGATCACTTGTTGCCGAATTTGTTTCTTGATATTAATTTTCCTTGGGGACAAGTAAAATGCAAGTGTGGGGGAGTTTGATGAGCTAGAATTTGTGCTTCATTTTTATATTAATTTATCACAATTCTATGCTTATTATTTGCCTAATTGAGAGGTTGAGAGTTATATTTTGTGTAAAAATGATTTTTACAGGTGGGAACTTTAATTGAAGGATTTGAGGATTTTTGGACTGATTTGTGGAGATTTTCCCTTTTCCAAGGGTTGTTGGAAAATTAAAAGAAGTGAGCCAAATACTTTTTGTTTTGAAGGACTGCTAGCAAACAACAAAATGAAAAAGAGGATTACTCCTCTAAGTGACGGCACCCACATTTGGAGAGAAAAAAATCAGTCCAGTTGTGCACTAGGAAAATAACAGGGCCAGCAAAGTCCAAATTGAAATAGACCAGAGAGTCTGGGCCATGTAACCGCACCAGAAGCTTTAGATCGTAGCAGCAAGGGTTTTAAGAGGAATAAGCCGGACTGGAGCAGGAGGCAGGAGGAAGTTCGAGGTCGGGGATTCTGGTCGGGCACTAAACAGAGGAAAGGGCCAGACCGGAAGCTGGAAGGAAGGCTCGTTACCTTGTCTAGTTGGCTGGATTCCAGAAATAAGAACAGCAACAGCAAGTCTTGGTCTTCTTAGCCGCACCAGCAATCCAAATCCAGGAAAGAAGGGATCTTTCGGCCCAAGAACAAAGAAGAGGGTGGCGAGGGTTTTTAGGGAGGAGGCCAGACTAGAAGGCAGGACTCAGGCTCGGAGGAAGCCGGACAGGAAAAAAAACGGGGCTGCGGAGTCACTCTCTGCTTAGAGCAACGGACAAAATTCCACTGCCAGAAGGAAGAACAGAAGCCAGGGGAGTGCAAAATTGCTATTGCTCTTGGAATTCTGGTTTGAATCAGTCAAAATTCCCCGGTTCTTGAATTGTTCCTTCCTTGTTGATTAGAACTTGTCTTTGTTTAGTTATTTGGGCATTCCAAGCAATCATATGTTGTTGATTGTCAGGATAATAAAAACGAACTATTTGCTTTTCAACCTTTTCTTAGCATTTTACTTTAACATGAGTAGTTAATTTTCTTAAGTCCCGGATTATGATGAAGTTGCTATGATTTAGTATGAATTGTGATTTTAGTTAAGTCAATTGATTGAGTTTTATCCATTGTTCTTATTCGCTTAATTTCTTGTGTTAACTTTTGGCCAACTTTAGCATGATTAATTAAGTTGTTTGAGTGGATTAATAGAGTACATGCCATGCCTATTAATTCGAGCTCTTTTGGATAAAAGAATAGATAATTGAACTGTCTTGTTAGATTATCTATTTGGTTCTTAAATCGGGTTTCCGTAGTTCTTTTGTGATTAATGGATTTTAACTATTTAATTAATAATTTTAATTAATTAATAGTTAAAGTACGTGACTTATTCTGGACGTCATACGGAATAATCATATTTATGCCTAGAACGAACCCTCATATTTAATTGACTAACTAAATCGCAAATACTAAAGATTAGTGACAGATTCATAATCCTGGACTACATTTTCTCTTGCTTAATTCTCAATCAATCTCAAATTAGTTGTTTAATCATTTTATTTTCATTCATTTAAATTCCTTGCATTCATTTTATTCCATCTGTAGTATTTCATTTCAAATCAAACAAATCCAAAACTCATTTTTTTAGTTAGATAACTTTCACTTTTATTTTTATTAATTAATAGTTTTCCAATTACTTGGTTACATTTTCCCTGTGGATTCGACCCTTACTTGTGCACTATACTACCGTGACTCGTGCACTTGCGAGGACTTATAAATTGTCTATCATAGACGAACGAAGACTAGCTCCCCAGATCAGACAGAAGGGACCAGTTCTCCACCGGAGTCTGTTGCATGCCGAGTGTACACCGCTTAGCGGTCCGTACATGGGACCACAGATACGGTAGACGAACGGTGATCAGCTCCTCAGATCAGATAGGAGGGACATCGCCCAGATTTATTTCAGGCTCACCATTCCTTCCCGGATGGAGTCCTGGCAGATGATCGGCTTCTCACAGTCAATCAGGATAGAGACTTGACACATCACCGGCACGGCCGAGGGCCGTGAGACGATTATCACTCACCGACAGGCCGGGGGCCATGAGATGATCATCACCATTTTTATGCATCACGATCGGCTCCTCAGCGCCATCGTGTCCAGATTCACGGTTCGGCTCGCCCATTCCCTCCAGGATGGCGACGACCGTCTTATGCAGTACGATCGGCCCCTCTGCGCCATCGTACCCAGCTCACGTTCAGCTCGTCCATCCCTTCCAGGGTGGCGACGAATGTCTTATGCATCAGGATCGGCCCCTCAGCGCCATCGTGTCTAGATTCCCGGTTCGGCTCGCCCATTCCCTCCAGGATGGCGACGACCGTCTTATGCAGTATGATCGGCCCCTCAGCGCCATCGTAAACGATTCACGGTTCGGCTCGTCCATTCCCTCCAGGATGGCGACGACCGTCTTATGCAGTATGATCGGCCCCTCAGCGCCATCGTACCCGATTCACGGTTCGGCTCGCCCATTCCCTCCAGGATGGCGACGACCGTCTTATGCAGTATGATCGGCCCCTCAGCGCCATCGTACACGATTCACGGTTTGGCTCGCCCATTCCCTCCAGGATGGCGGCGACCGTCTTATGCAGTATGATCGGCCCCTCAGCGCCATCGTACCCCGATTCACGGTTCGGCTCGCCCATTCCCTCCAGGATGGCGACGACCGTCTTATGCAACACGTCTGCCTCTCGGCGCTGACATGCCCGGTTTATCGATGAGAGTTACCGCTTTCTATCACATCTCACATTCCTTCTCTCATACATTGCACCCATACATTACATGCATTCATGCATCATACCTCATACATTCATATATACACACGTGCATCGTGTCTTGCCAGTACCGCGACGTCGGTTTATAGATGCATGGACCTCTAAGCTTCTCCGATTGGAAAGCTCGAGTCAGAGTCCTTTACTCCCGCCTGATGCGTTCAGGGGGAGTGTGCCCGTGGAGGAGCACCCTTCGCCCGACCCCGTCGGGAAGGGGGGTGCCTCACCGGCAGATTACGTTCAGGAGTACAGACACCCACTCATATATTATGATTATTCGAAGACACAGTTTCCAGCAAGACAGAGGAAGAGCGCATGCAAGAGTATATTTTCTCGAGCAGATTCGCACGCTCACTACTCAAGAAACTGGGGGACTTGTGTTGGGATATATTATCCCGGCCTATTACTGTTCAGGAGCCCAAGGCATCGCCCCAGCTTGGAGCCCGAATGACAAGGTCCATTTCAGCCTATTAGGCATGTTTCGGCCCCTTGGGCCCATTTTGGGCTTACTTGGCCCATTAGGGTAGACTTATTCCCTACTCCCTTTCCCCTATAAATATGGGGCTTTCCCACATGTTTAGGGATCCTTTTTTGGATGGCTTTTTCCCTTCTTCCCCAACTCATTTCTTCTCTCTAGAATAGCTTGCAAGACTCCATTAATGGGAGCTCAGATTGTACTATGTAATGGTGAGGAGAGCCTAATGAGAAAGAGAGGGCTTGGACATTAGCCTAAAAAGTCCCGTGGTTTTCTCCCTTTCGGGTTTCCACGTAAAAACTGAGTGTTCATACATATATTTACTATATCGTGTTGGATTAAACTCAACAACGTCATTAGGATAATCTCATCCATTGTTCGAACTCTCTCTCCAAGTATGTTTTTACTTGGATTATTTTCAATACAAGAACATAACAAACTAGACTAGACTTAAACAATTATAAAATACCTAAAGATCAGACATCTATCAGACCAGACCACTTCAAATCATACCAGACCAGAAAAGATAAGTCCAAATAAAACATCTTATATATAGGTATATACCTGACTGAACCGCCATCCGGCCACCATGTTTTGAGCTAGTTCCCAGTGGAATATTTTGATGAAATATTTTGAGCATGTTCTTCATCAACTCTAGTTTAATCATACCAAATGTCAGCTATAAATTCAATCGGAAAGACATTCAAATGATTTTTGGAAGTTAACTGCGCCCCGTTATATACATATATAACGCAGTTATCATACAAAAATCATTTGAGTACCTTTCCGATTGAATTTTTTTTATTGAAATTTGGTATAGATATACTAGAACTCACGAGCCATATATCAATCCAAATATATTACTAAAACTCACGAGTTTTTAAGAATATGACCATACATGATACATGATTTGGCTAGATGCATATTAATGGCCTCCCAACCGTTTCCCTAATTGTGCATATCAATTTCACCATGCATGACATTATTTAAGGTATTATTATAGAAATAATAATTAAGTACTCATATAATCGAAAAGACATGTTATTTTAGTAATATGAGTGATAAATA
Organism: Cuscuta epithymum; assembly: GCA_945859915.1. NCBI lineage: Eukaryota > Viridiplantae > Streptophyta > Magnoliopsida > Solanales > Convolvulaceae > Cuscuta > Cuscuta epithymum. Next base: position 635 of record CAMAPF010000094.1, on the reverse strand, counting down.
TCTCTATTATTTATCTATGATAACCTTTGACTATTTTGGCCATTCGTTATATACCTGCAAAGTTAGAAATGATACTTTTATATTAAAAATCTAAAAGTGTTGTTTTCAACTCTAAATATACTATTTATTTTGATCTGGCCGGCTCCCCTCAAAAAATTAATTAAAAGCAAATAAAAGTCGTGTAATAATAATAGCTAATTGAAAAAAAAAATCAATGATCATCATAACAAAAGTGTAGTTTTTTATAATTAGCTGTAAAGAGAACATATACTCCGTATGGGTATTAAGTTAGACAATTTCTAAACCAAAAAGTAAACATTTGTTTCCATATGTTTTTCCATAGATCGTTTTCTTTATTAAAAAATCAATGGTATTATAATTATTAATTCTCCTTAATAGGACTAAATCAATAAGGAAGTTCCAAAATAAGAGTACTTGCTGATTTATTCCGTATATAGGAGTTTATTGTTGACCGGCCCATTCCCTTTTCCAATTATACCCCTCTTTGCTAGGCATGGCAATGGGCCGGGGCGGGTATGGCAAGACCCGGACCCGCCCCGTGACTTGGCGGGGCGGGTCCGCCCCGCCCCGTGACCTGCACGGGTCCAAACTTGTTGACCCATGACCCGCCCCAT